>CM052542.1:21862931-21924678 GCA_028533065.1 Trachops cirrhosus | reverse complement strand
CTCAAGTCCCATCCTTCAGCTGGGCCCACAGGGGTGCCCGAGAGAACGGCAGCCTCTGTCTTCCCCCGAGGAAGCCCCACACCAGCCTCCTTCACATGGTGATTAAAAAGCTCACTGGAGAATTCGAATCCTTTTGCCAAGAGCAAGTGGCCCTAGAGTCATTCCCTTCCCTATGGACGGAGTGAGCGGCCCCTACCTCACCCGGTTATGGAGGGTTCAAGGAGGTGAGGCCAGGACCAGGTTTATCCCGGTGCTGACTAATGGCCAGCAGTGGGTGTAGGGCAACTTTAAAGTCGTCCAGGCAACACCACCCCCCAGAAATCCCTTAACTCCCACTCTCCTGGCCAACTGTGCCCAGGGCATCCCTTCTCTTCCCGGTGTATATAACAATAATAATAATAACAATTGCAACTCTGATCTATTAAGGAGTCACTCTGAGCAACATACAGGTAGCTCCTCATTTACTGCCCCCTGGGAAGTGGGCTCAGTTATTGTGCCCAGTTGACAGATGAGGAAACTGAGGCTCAAGGGGAGAGTAATGGGCCCTAGGTCATCCAGCCTGCATGTCAGAATTTCCTCCCAGGTCTGTCTGACCTGGAAACATAATTTAAAATGAAGATTCTGGGCTCAGCTAAACACTGAACTAAACAAAGATAAGTGTACCTGCCAGCCAAGGACTTCTCTGAGCCTTTAACCTGTGGATGCAGGTTGTCAGTCTCCAAGAGGGGGAGTGAATGTGTGGCATTTTCTAAGTGCACTTGACCCGGTGACATTTTTCCTTCAGAGCACTTTGTCAGCCCAGCCTTCTGAAGAACTCTGTAGAAAATGCACACAGTCATTGGTACTACAGATTCTAGACTTCTAACAAAATACATAAAATGTATATGGTGTAGATTTCATGGTGGTATGCAGTAATTCCACAGCAGCCACGTGGCCTGCTTTGTGGTCCTCCCTCGCTGGGAGGCTGAGGCAGAGGACAGACCCTCCTCCTGGGCCCAGCAGGGCGGGAAGGGACAGGGCACCTGAATGCCTTTCTTCAGACCTGGGACACTGAGCTCAGTGAGCTGGGTCAGGGCCCCTGAGAAGGTACCTTGCATTGTACAGCAAGCCCAGAGGTACTCACTAAAAAGATGGACAACCAGGCCCCGCCCAGCACCATGGAATTCGGAATCTTCGGAGAGTATAGCCCAAGAGTCTGCATTTTAATCCGTCCCAAGTGATTGCACTGCTCACTGCCGTGTAAAATCCACTGCTGTCTGCCAGCCAGTCACAGTCACTGTTTGGAGGGGGTCTCAGAGAATATCCCACTCCGAGTGGCCAGCTTCCCCCAAACCCCTGTCAGTTTGTCCCACCACCCAGTCCTCACCCCAGGGTAGCGGGGGGGAGCTGCTTGGGGGTCACTGCAGGTTGCTGATGCTCTGTTCTCTCACAGGCCATGGCCATGGGCATGATGACCGAGTACTACCACTTCATATTCACCACTCTGGTAACGTACCTCCACGTCCTGGCAGGGCTGGGGGTGGGGCTCTGGGTGGGGCTCCCTTGGAACACAGTCAGCCTCGTGGGGACAGGTGCTGCAGCTAGAGGAAATCCAGGCTGGCCTGCCTTCCTAAGGCTGTAGGTGTGGCCCCAAGTAAGAGCACAAAGATGTCTTGGTGGCCCACCCACTTGGAGAAGTGACATTATGTGTGACTAAGGGCAGGAACTCTGGAACCTGCCAGTGTGAACAGAAGCCCCTCTGCTTATTGGCTTTGAGACCTTGGGGAAGTCATTTAACCTCCCTGCCCCAGTTTCTTCCTCTGTAAAATGGGCATAGCAATGGCTTCTGCCTCCTAGGATGTTTGTGAGGACCCAATGAGTGAACAGAGTAAGTGCTGAAGGCAGTTCCTGGTTCATGTAAGAGCTGCAGAAGCATTAGCTCTCATTACGCTGACCCTTGGCTCCTAGCCCACGCACGTCTCAGGCCTCTCGCAACAACAAGAATGGCCAGTTTGGATTCCTATAGCATCCATGTCAGAGTCTGCCCACTCACTGTCAGCCAGACCAGCCCACCTGCAAGCTCCAGATGGGTCCTATCCAAACTCTGAGAACATTTAGGGCCATTTAAACCCATTAGGATAATTAGTGGTGGTCTGAGATCAGCAGAATAAAGAGGTCCCTGTGCCAAAGGAGCACCAACACCCAGACTCCCTGCCTTGGATCCAGGTGCCTTCTGACCTCACTGGGGCTTGGGGTGGACTCTTCCCACCCCAAGTGACAGCACTGCCAACCGCCCTGTTGCTGAAACAAGCTCCTGCAGTCTGCATCAACCCTGCCGTTGCAGCCCTGCCGCTGCAGCCCTGCCGGCTTCCGACTGTCTTCCTTCATTCATCCAGCACCCAGATGACTTTCCTGTCTGAGCCCTGTGCACAGCCGAGCATCGCAAGATGACCAGCGCCGAGGCTCTGCCCTCAAGGAGTTCCCATCCTGCCCGGTCTGCATCTCTATGTCCAGCTAATACAGCAGGCTTGTGCCACCACAGGCCTGGACAGTTGGCCATGGAGCACGGTGGAAGGAGAGGCCAGATGCTGAGGGCCTAGTGGAGGATGGAAAATTTGAGGCAGGCTTTATCGGAAAGCAGGGCTTGGATTGGGCCTTAAAGGATCGGTAGAAGTTCACTGAGTAAAAAGAGGGAGGGTGTGCCACACAGAGGGAACGGCATAGGCAAAGGCTAGGAGGCAGGTTAGCTCTTCATCGGAGTGCCGGAGCTGGCTCGCTCTGGCAGACTGAGAGAGCCAGTTGTGGCCGTCTCTTCCCAGCTCCACGTTTAGTGGTATCCCATAGATGGCTTGAAATTGGCCACTGTGGGAGTATTCACACTACAGAGGTTGGCAAAAACTACAAATTGGGGGTTTTGCTCCTTCTCCCCTGAGAGCTGGTTGTTTAGCATTTACCAGCACCCGCTGCTTGGCGCCCCACCTCCACCCCTCACCCACTGCACCCCATGCCCATGGCAGAGCCCAGGAGTCACGCTGCACATTCTCCTGATCCAGAGCGCAGACCTGGGGACCTGCCAGAGGACAGGTAAGGAGGAAGGGATCCCAGAAGCTGGTGACCGAGACCAGGCGCCTTCTTTCCCTAGTCCCTTCTAAATTTCTGCCCACCCAAGCTGGCTTCTCCCAGCCATGCTGTATCTTAGAAAGTCAATGGGGGCTGGAGGATGAGGCCACCAGGTCCCTGATGTTCCACCTCTGTTTGGAGTTAGGGGGAGGGCAGAGAAGCGAGTCTGGGAAGTGGGGCTGGGTCACGATCCAGGACCCCAAAGCCTTGTCCCTGGCATGGCAGCCCTGTCCATTCCACCTGGGCTCCTAGAGGGCTGAGACCAACTTCTGGCCGTTACGGGTCCCAACCAGCCTGTGTCAGTAGCTCAGCACTTTCTTCTCATACGTGCATCCCACTGGCTCAGCTCTCTGAGTTCTCATCACTCGGAGGTGCTGTGACAAAGCCCTGGCACCCATGATGGGAAAATACAGGGGAGGGACCAGGGGACACTGCAGGAGCAGACAGATGGGCCCGGACTGCTGAGGTCCACCGCAGACCACGCCCATCTACCCTGCACACTGCTTTCCGGCACATGGGAGGGGAGCAAGCCTTGGGGCACAGACAAGGATGAGAGTCCCTGCTCTATCACATGGGCAGTTTACTTTACTCCCCAGCCTCAGTGTTCTTGTCTATAAAATGGGAATAAGTAGTTGTGATGGCTCAGGGCCTCAGATCCTTCATTTGTTCTTTGGGTGTAAGGAGCAGAACTTATTCAGGTCACTTCAAGTCATTAGGTGGGGGTTGGAAGTTTGAGAATCAGCCATCAGGCCATAAGAGCAGACAGGGAGGGTGGTTCTAGATCCAAAGCAACTCTGGACATGACAGGATGATGGTTCCGACCCTTTGCACTGAGACTCAGCCAGTCTCTCCCTCTTTTTCCCTCTCCCTATTGCTTCCTCCCCCTATTCTTTGTCTCTGCTCCTTAATCGAAGTCTCCATCCCTGGAAACTTTGGCACGGTACAGCACAGCTGCCCTGGGCTCATCACTTCCCCACCGACCACCCATTCCTCCTCTGCCACGTCTCACCACCTCTTTCTCTGAGCGTTGCACCCCCACCCAGGTCAGACTGCTGACTGGCCAAGCACCAGTCAGTGCTTCTCACCAGGGCACTCTACAAGCATTTGGGGCTGGATAGTTCATTATTCCAGAATGTTCTGCCCACCATAAATGACACCCCACATTTTCAAATATCCCCAGGGTGGTAGCTGGATCATCAGCCAGACTGTAAATACCACCCTTGGGACAGGTGACTACTCCTCGGCCAATCAGCTGAGGTCTGTCGGTGGGAGGCAGCGTACATTGGGCTCACAGAGTCCAAGACATGGCCACCACTCTGAAAGCATGGGGCACTGGGAGTTCCCTTTAGAACAGCAGGAACAAAGTTCACACATCTTATTCACCACCCCACCCCGGCACCAAGTATGGCCCCTCCCCCACTCTGTTCACACAGGGCACGAGGTTAAGCCCTCTCTGTGGTTAGGCCTTGTTCGGATCCTAGCTCTACACTCAGTTAAAACCATCTCCCCGCTGGCTCATGCCTCACTCCAAGGCCAGAAGGGCGCCCCCTCAGGGAGCAGAGGAACAGCAGGGCCTGAAGATTCAGCCCGAAGCCCTGTAGCCGGGCCTTCTAGGCAAAGGTCCAGAGAAAGCAGCACCCCCGTGCCCTCCCTATTAATGCTGTTGCCCAATGAGGGTCCCAGTTGGAGCTCTTGGAGGGAGGAGCAGTGTCTGCTTCTCAATTTTCATTTCCTTAATTGAGTCATTCATTTACTCACTACTTAGGAATAGCCTATTCAGATGGTCCTAGGTACCGAGCTAGTGTAATGCAGGGGCTCCAAGCCAGGAGCTGTACTTGTATTCGTGATAATCTGAAAAACAAACAAACAAACAAAAAGCGCCCAGAGGACCAGCAGATGCGGACCTGCTGTTTATTACTCACGTTACGGGGGCGTGCCGGTGGTGGCAGATCAGGCAAGAGAGACTGCACCCTGACTCCAGCCTTGATGCCACTTACAGGGGAGGGGAGGGGGCAGCGGCAGTGGAGGTATGTGAAAATTCTACACGTTTGTGATAAACACGGGAGCTTTGAGACACGGGAACCTTGAGAGGGCTGGGACATCCAGATACAGACTGTTTTCCTCATCCCTTATGGCTGCTGGCCAGGCAACCATCGGCTCTCTGAGGTCGTGGAGGAGCCATGTCCTGAGCTGCCCCACATCTAAGCACTTGGATGGGAAAGGGTGTGCGGAGATGGATTCAACACCAAGTGCACCAGCTGGTAGGCCTCCTTCCATACATATAGGGATCAAGGACTGGATCCGATTCACATCTATGTCTCCAGCACATAGTAGGTGCTCACGAACGCCTGCATGAATGAGTGACTACCGTACAAAGTAGTAAGTAATCAGTGAAATTATCAGGGTCTGTGTCACAGTAGCAGTTAAGAAAGACCATATACTCTGGTGCCAGTCTGTGTGCCCGAATTATAATTGAGATTCTGTCACTTCCTCGGGCAGGTGACCTCACCTCTCTGCACCTCATCTATAAAACCATACAGTAACAGTGCTACCCACAGGATGGTTGTGCTGAGCATTAAATATGTTGACATTAGTAAAGCACTTAGAAAAGTGCTTGGCATTTAATTCTCTGTATGAGTTAAATCGATTAATTAAATAAACTCCTGCTTACGTTTTCTGTGTATTCAGCATACCTCATCTCATCTAAATGCAACTAACTCTCCAAGGAAGGTATGGCCCCCCCAGTTTTACAGAGAAGTAGAAACTGAGGCTCAGAGAGGTCACTCTGCAAGAAAAGAGCAGAGCAATGATTGCTTTCGGCCGGGAGCTGCCCCACGTGCGGAAGCCTGTCGTACTGAGAACCTGCAAGAAGGCGCCCGGCCTCCTCTGGCTGAGATGGGCCAGGCCTGGTGATTGACACTAATAGAGTCAGCAAAGCCTCCACAAATCCCAGCAGCGCCCACACTTCGCAGGTTCCAAAGCCCTTTCTCCACATCACTGATTTTCCTCTTCACAGAGCAGGGTTTGCGTTCCCTGTTGATTGACGGGAAAGCCTGTGACCAGAGAGGCTGAGTGATCTGCCCAGAATCTCACAGCAGATCAGTGATAGAGGCCTTGGTTTCTGACTTCCAGTCTTGCTCATGGCTGTTCCAGCCCACTGCCCTTCCTCCCCACACTTCTGAGAATCCAGGGAAACAGATCTTTCCAGGGATCGCAGACCCTGCACTGCAAACAGTTCTGCAGTAGAGTATGTTTGGGGTGGGGGCAGCGACCAGGGTGTCTCGCAGCAGCGCCCCACATTCCAGGGCACTAGCTGTGTCCTCTGGGTCCTCTCCCCCAGCCCATGGCCTGCTTCCAGCTCCAAATCTGGGACCTCTTTCCAGCCCCGTTGGCTTGAGTCTCCCTGGAGATTCTGCCTCTGCCCATTGGTCAGCTGTAGCTGTATTACGAAGGAAGGCAGTGGCATTTGGCATTTATCTCCTTCCCTTTAGGAAACCCATGTCACCAACTCTTCGCCTCTAAAAAATTCTCCAAATTTGCTTCTCCCACGCAGAAGACATTTTAATTACCCCAGCTGCCATTATCTGTTCCAGCCAGCTTTGAGCCATTCCCAGATAACCCCGCGTTAATCAGCCCCAGCTGAGCCCCTGGTACATGTCATGTGTAGGTAAAAGCCTGGAGGTGAAAAAAGAATTATAATAAATTAATAGATAAGCAATCACAATTAATGCCACTTCCCAGCAATAACAGTTATATCATGGGGAAGATATTTTCATCTGTCATTCCTTAAGGCGATGTTTTCTGAGCTTCAGCTTCTACCCAGTCAGACCCATGGGGTGCTAATGAATTAGTCTATTATGTTATGCTGAATGTTTCTAAAAGGTCCCTCGTCGATACTGAATTCAGTGTGTCAACATTTGGCATGGAGAACAGCAACTTTTTGCCAAGCAGCAAGGTTGCGCACAGTTCACTGTGTACAGCATTTGGGGTCTCAGCCTGGGGCGGTTTGCATAAAAAAATTGGAGCTGGACAAAGCGGCCTCTTTACCAGCTCCCTGTTGTCACTGCCCTCATGTCACAGGGATGGCGCATTTGGTGCCACAAGCCCTCCAGCACTTTGCAGCTAAGCCCAGCCAGGCTTGAGGTGGCAGGGAGGAAGGTGACCCCAGCACTGCCACACCACTGTGCCCCCTCCCAGGCTGTGTGTGATGGCCTAGCGGGGGTGTCCAACATGCAGCCCACGATGGCTATGAATGTGGCCTGGGATGGCTATGAATGCAGCCCAACACAAAATCATAAATTTACTTAAAACATTATGAGATTTTTTTTTGCTTCCCTTAGTGTTTGTGTATATGATATGTGGTCCAAGACAACTCTTCTTCCACTGTGGCCCAGAGACGCCCAAAGGTTGGACCCCCCTGGTATAGCCTCTGTGTATGCGCCAGCAGAGCAAAGACTGCCTCTGGAGACCAGAAGGGCTATTGTCTCCAGCACCCCAAACCCCACTAAAGCCAGAGATGCCACCCTTCCTTCCCACTGAGTCCAGTTGTCCTCTGGTCCTAGAGGAGGGAGAGCCGAGTCACACAGGCCCTAGTAGGCTAATGCTTTGGCATCTTTCAGACCTTAGGTGTCAGGTACACATCAAATTGGAGAGGGGGCTGAGCCCCATGCAGGGGTGGACCAAGGAGGGTGCCCCCTGGGGCAGAGCTCAGCTTCTCTTCCATGGCCCCAGCAATTCAGTTCTGGCCCCAAACTGGCAGACACCACTTTGCAAAACAAAATCCCTCCATCTTTGCAGACCTACCTCCTTCAGAAGTGGTTTAGGTAAGATCTCGTGTTCCTAAAGCCACCCCTCTCGGGTTTCCTCCTCCACCCCGGTAGTTTACCAAACCACTTCTCACTCTCAGTCCCATGAGAGTGCCCCCTGAGAGCAGGATGCGGAACAGTAGTCTCTCCATGTCAGACTCTTCCCAGAGATGTTGAGGTGCCCAGAAAGCTACTCGGCTAAAGCTGAACCTTCCTTCCACTTTGGTGGATGGGAGAATTTGGCTCAAGGGCTCATGGGGGAGACATCCCAGACATAGACAATTGTGGTCCATGGGGTGAAGTCCCAGAGGCCCCAGGATAAGAGCAGACACACCCCTGACCCACCCTATCGCACATGTGTAGAGGAGCAGTCAGGGAGGCTTCCCGGAAAAGGTGACACTGGAGCTGAACATCAGAAAGGAGCCTGCCTGTCCAAGAAGAGTTGCAAAGACAGGCACTCTAGCCTAGGGATCGACACACACACAAAGGCACTGGCTCGGGAATGAGAAGCCATGTGATGGGCAGGGGCCCGTGAGGAATGGGAAAGGGATACAGAAGTAGTTCAGTGTTTGGGGGCAAAAAATGAGAGGGCTTGGGAAGGAAAGTGAGGCCAGAGGGGCCAAGAGCTTGGTAAACTATACAAACGAAGTTGCACTTTTTTTCTGAGAAGGCAATAAGGATTCATTGAAATATGCCTAGCACAGGAGTGACAAGGCTGGATTCATCCTTCAGAAAGGCCCCTCTGAATGCTCAGGGCTGGGGTGTAGCGCTGACTGTAATATCCGGTACGTGTGAACTGGGGGCTTGGCGGGGGGCTTGTATCATCATAGGGCAGAGAGTTTGATGCCATTGCTCCCCAGTTGTGTCACCTTGAGCAAAAGACTAATCTCTCCACAGCTCATTCCTCTAAAACAGGGTGATAATAACACCCTCTTGCAAGGTGGAACTGTGAACTGAGTTCATGCGTAGGAGGTACTTAGAACAGGGCCTGCCGTTCTGAGGTTTATAGGTGTCCAATACATGTTAGCTCATCCCGGTTGTCTTCCCGTGGCCCAGAGGGCCAAGGCAGGAGGACCCAGCGCCCAGCTGCCTCTCTCCTCCAACAACCTGGTGATGTCCCTGGGGGCTCTGTCCATGCGTACCACGCACCAGACGTGTTCTCAGCACATCTGATAACCCCTTTCTTCCTCATGACAACCCTATATGGTAGGCACTGCTATCATCCCCATTTTTCAAATGAGGAAACTGAGGCAATGAGATAGAGGAACCTCGAACCCAGATGGCCCGGCCTCCTGGTTTCAGTCCTCACCATTCCCTGGGGCCACCTCAGTGAGCTGTCGTCGGGCAGGAGCCATGGGAAGCGAAGCCTGCCTTCCAGCTCTGTCCCCCCGCACCACCCCACCGCCCCCACCGCCACATCCTTGCTGCTCCCTTCCTGGTTCCACAGGTATCCCCACCTAAGCTCTGTGTGTTTTCCAGTCAGAAGTAATAGCTTAAATGAGTGGCTTCTCAAAACACAGATGTCCCAGGCCCCACAGAAGGTCTGTGGCCTATACATTCACAAAAAAGCTCCAAAGACACTTCTGATGAATACCTTGTGTTTGACAATACTGGGGACATAAAGCACAGGGATTTTTTAATAGGACAGACAGTGGTGTACTAGTAAATGTGTACAACCACCCCTCTAAAAGGTGGGGAGAAACCCGGATTCGAGTGCTTGCCAATTTCCATGGTGTAAATACTCCCGTGATGGCGAATGTGAAGCTACCAACGTGATGCCACTGAACGCAGAGTCCGGGAGAAGGGCTAACAGTTAGCTCTCCCAAGCCAGTGTGAGCCAGGGTACACTATTAAAACAGGCCTGGGTACAGAATCTGCTCCGCCTTGATGAGCTTTATGACTGCAGGCAACTCCCCTGACCCCTGTGGCCTTGTGGACTCATCCATATAAAGGGAATACTGATAAATACCCCCTGCACAGACGATTGTGATGTTTACATGATACACTCTTCATACGGGACTGAGCACAGAGACCACCCTCCACTCCCACTAAGACTAAGGCCACATAGACACACTCTGGCCAGTTGAGTAGAGATCTCCCATCTGCTCAAGATTCTGCTTCCTGCTCTCCTGCAGCCCCTTCCCCATCCCAAATCCTGGCCTCAAATTGGGGCCATATGTGTTTGGGCAAGGCTGGGACTGAACTCTCTTGCTTATGCTCAAGCCTATCTACTCCCTAAACCTGCCAAGAGGAAGTCAACACAGTGCATTTCGGAAGGAGACCGTTTTGTGGGAAGGAGGGGTTCAGGAAGAACAGGACGAGTTCAGCAACAGTTAGGAAGACCTCAGAGACCAGAGGAAGCTGCGCGGTGTGAGAGCTGGTCTGTGGCTCCGGGTTTTATCCCTCGTCACCTTCCCATGAGCCACCATCAAACTTAACCAAAGCTGGGACTCTGACGGGGCTGGATGCTCCTCCTGATGTCTGCAGCCATGGAGAGGCAAGAAGAGTGTCCCCAGCCCCTGTCTCCCAGCACGGGATGGAGTGACTAAGCCTGAGGACCCAGGAGAGAGGACGAACAAGGGCTCAGGGTAGAAGGCAGCTTGGCGAGGGCGGGTTGGGGAGAACAGACAGTAGATGAGGAGGAGCTCAGACAACAACCTTCGGACTCAGTTTCCCCACTAGTGGGATGGGACCAACCTAGAGTGTCAAAGCATATTCTTTCAAACAGTTAAAAAAATAGAATATAGAATGAAACCTGTGCCAAAGATGGACCAACTCATTAACAAGGGCGCCAGCAGGATGGCCGTGCTGGCTCAACGGGCTTTGGAGGGACCGAGTGCTTAGGTGTTTGGTGGGGAAAACATAGGGTGAGGCTGCTAGGTTAGAAACAAAGCGGATTAGCGTCCTACAGGGCAATAAAACCACAACTGTGGGGATTATCTCTCTGACTTACGAAACTCCACAAGTGAACCCAAGTCTGGGCCTGTCTGTAACCAGCAGCCAAGAGCGAAGTCAAACTTAGGTGTGTTCCCAGGGAGAATCACACAGTCCTGGGTGGGCAAATAAACTGCGTTTCCATGCTGTTCTCCCGCCTTATTTCCAAGTTTGGAGTAAGTTTTCTTAGCAGGTCAGAACCCTGCTCTGCTCCTCCTGCTGCCACACCCCAGTGCCCCCACCCCATCTCTTTTCAGCTGAGCGCCTGGCTTCTCCCTCTGTGTCTGACCCCCTTCCCCGGAGCTGCAGGGAGGGCTGAGGCTGGGCTGCCCCGAGCAGGAAGGCCTGTTTTCCTGGCCTGCCCATTGCACCAGACTGGACGTGGCCCGGCCCACAGACAGACAGGCTAACCACCAGTCAGCTGCACCTTGGAGGCAGGGGGCGAGGAGGCCCTGGTTTGTGATAGAGACGAGGAAAGGAAAGAGGACAAGGGCAGTTGTACTCTTTGAATCCCCAGCAGAAAAGGCTTTTCAAATACCCTCCTTTGGGGAATAAAATTCTCCCTTCAGCCTGACTCTGGGGAACTTGGAGATGCCCAGACCCAGCACCACAAAGTGGGCCTCCCCCATTGGAGGAAATGGCCATCATGACTATTATCAAGCCACTGTGGTGTTCGAGGCTGGGCATTTTATACGAACTGCTTCACCAGGTCCCAGAAGGGAGGCACGGCCCCCATTTGTTAGATGAAGAAGCAGGCAGAGCGACTTGCCCGAGGCCCGGCAGCGAGTGCGTGGGGTCGACCACCAGGCAGTCGAGCGTTGCAGTCGAGCGTTGCAGTCGACTCCCAGTGCGGTGCTCTCATGGGGGCCCCCTCACCACAGGCCTCACGTCCCCCTTGCCCTGCAGGGAGCCGCAGGGAGCGTGCGGGGGCAGCAGGGAGTGTGGGTCAGTGGGCTGGCGACTACGGTGGACACACCTTTATTTCCGTGAACCTCTCTCTGCCAGGATCTCTACGCATTGGACCTGGAGCCCTACCGCTACTCGGGGGTGAACCTGACAGGGTTCCGGATCCTCAACGTGGACAACCCCCACGTCTCGGCCATCGTGGAGAAGTGGTCCATGGAGCGGCTGCAGGCAGCTCCCCGAGCAGAGTCTGGTCTGCTGGACGGAGTGATGATGGTATAGCAGCAGGGCATGCCAGGCCCAGGGCTCCCCTTCCCTCCCTCCCTTCTGTCCCTCCCTTCCTCCCTTCCTCCCTTCCTCCCTTCCTCCCTTCCTCCCTTCCACTCTTCCTTCCTCTCTCTCCTTCCTTACTCTTTCCTTCCTTCCCTCCTCCCTCCCTTTTTCTTTCTTCCCTCCTACACCCCCCTTCTTATGATCTGCTGTGTGTCAGCTGGACCTTAGGCTAGGGGCCAGGACACAAAAGAGTCGGACATAGCCCATCCCAGGATTGGGAGTACAGACAGGTAAACGGCTGGTTACAGAGAGCTGCAGTAAGGACCAGTGGATCCTGGGCTTGGAGGACTCTTGGCTATGACCAGCAGAGGCTGGGGAGGCAGGCAGGAGACGGTGGGGGCAGGGCCTAGGCAAGAGCAAGGCAGTGGGATGGCGGGGGAGGGGTTGCCAGAAGGTCCGAGCTGCGGAGGGTGGGAGTCAGGTGCCTATAGAGCATCACCTGGCCTGGCCTGTCATTGGGACACAGACAGGGTCACTTCTGGGGCTTCATGGCCTTTCCCTCACCAGGACTCCATGTGTCTGGGGTAGGGGACAGGGCAGGGGGGGCAGAGAATTCCCAGGAGCCGTTCTCAGGCAGGCCCTGGGCCCTCCCCTCCAGACCGACGCCGCCTTGCTGTATGACGCCGTCCACATCGTGTCTGTGTGCTACCAGAGGGCACCCCAGATGACCGTGAACTCCCTTCAGTGCCATCGGCACAAGGCTTGGCGCTTTGGCGGCCGCTTCATGAATTTCATCAAGGAGGTAGGTGCTCCCCACATCACCCACCAAGGCCAAGGCCATCTCCCTGGGTTGGGGGTGGTGCTGCACAGCAGCCAAGGGCCCAGATTTGGGAGTCAGATGCGATTTTCAATCCACATGAACTTGGGCCAGTTGCCTCACGTCTTTGGGCCTCAGTTTCCTTGGGTGAAAGCAGGCGTGATAAGACCAATCTTACCAATCTTAGTGTGATTGAGAGGCACATAGGCCTTGGCACACAGTAGGTGCTCAGTGGGTGGTCAACACTGTCAGCAGGACACAGCACGGGCTTAAAGTACAACAGATGAGGGTCTTCGCCTCTGGCTGTGTGCCCTTGAACAAACTCAAGAACCTTGCTGAGCCTTGCTTGTCTGTCTGTACAATGCGGTAGGAAGCACTCCATTCTCATGTGGATGCTGTGAAGGGGAAAGGGGACCACGTGGGAAGTACTTACTGCAGCGCAGAAGGCAGAGGAGGCTCAGTAAATAACAACCAGCCCTGCAAACTACTCTTTACATCCTGGGCCTACCGACCAACTTCCCGCCCCACCAAGACCCGGCTCTCCTGGCCCTATGGCAACTGTGGAGAAGTCCCATCTGTGGAGCCGATCCATGGGGCGAGAGAGCAGAAACCTGTCCTGCTGCCGAGAAGGTGACCATGGAAACACACTGTGCCTACTTTTAATTTCAAAGGACTCCCCCCCGCCCCCCGGCACCACGGTCCCTGTAAACTATGGAGGGCAGCTTATTGCTCCCGTTTTACAGATGGATGGATAAGGCCTGGGCTGCGTCATTTTGGCCGAGATGGCTAACTCTTTGATCCTCAGTTTCCTGAGTGTGTCAGGAAGGTGGTGGGCGTGCCCGCCTCAGAGTGTTGTTGGGATGGCAGTGGAAAGCTGCACCAAGCCCCTCACCAGGGCTGGGCCCAGTCAGATCCCGGTAAATGGTGGATGAAGAAGGTTCATGGGGACGAGATGTGGGCAGGGAGATCCTGGGTCAGAGAGAGCAACCCAGTGAGGACAACCCCAGCTGCACTTCGGGGAAGCTATCCAGGAGGGCTCCATATAGACAGTCTCTTTGTAGCAAGCACCATGGGCCAGAAATGAGGCCAGCTGCCTGGGGAGTTCATTTGTTCATAGGTGTCTGTGTGGGCCTGCCGGGTGCCAGGCAGCGAGCTACCGCAGACGAGCCCTGCGCTCCCCGAGCTCACAGCCTAGGCAGGCGTCGGTGAAGTTACCGCGTTAATGAGGGGACCGGGACACCTAAAGGAAGGCAGCGCTCCGAGGGTGAACTATGAAGCTACCTCCTCCTACTCCGTGGACCGGGCAGCTTTCCTGGAGGTGCCTCACTGACTGTTGCTGCTTGGGATGAGGCCCGTGACAGCTCCTCCTGCTGTCCCGTTTAGAATGACACCAACAGGGATACGGATGAGACACAAGCTTGAGAGTTTGGTGCGTGTGCCTTTGGAGTTCATCTCTACCTCTGGCCAGCTGTGCGGCTTTAGGCAAGTTCCTGGACACCCCCAAGTGTCAGTTTCATCACTAGGCAAACACAGTCTCACAATCACTGTGAGGGAGCCTCGGCCCCGGGTCCCTCGTTCCTGGAAGGGACTCTGGTAGCAGTTGTTTCAGTACAAGAGGACCATGACGGCCCCTTCTCATTCATCCCCTCAAAGTGCAGGGGAAGTTCGACTGCCCACTGCCCTGAACAAGGCCTGGCTGGCCTGCGTGATCATTGGCTTGTTCTCAGGGACTCTGAGGCCTGACTCCTACCTCCCGTACCTCCCTCCTAGGCAGGCCTCCAGCTCAGTAGCCGGAGGCCAGTGTGAGGGTCTGGTGACTCAGGCCCCAAGGGAATCACCAGACTCCCTCAGGAGGCAGATACAAGTAGCTTTGAATGTAACCACTTTGGGGCTGTGAGACCTTAGAAAAGCTACCGAACCTCTCTGTGCTTCAGGTCCTCCTCTGTGCTATGGAGACAATACCAGGGTTGTTGTAGGATTCAGTGAGTTATGGCAGGTGTGAAACCAGGACACTGCCTGGCACAGAGCCAGTGCCGAGCAGACCAACTGCGATTACTACTGTTTCTGCCATCACCACTGTCATCGCGATGGCTTCTTGTTCCGTGGCGGGCTGTTAGTGAAAGAAGATCATAGTTTCAGGAACCTCCACCCTGTGTGTTTACCTCGCCCCTCGGAATGGTTGAGGCCCGGTGGTAAAGCCCAGGTGGGAGCAGAACCCTCACCGGCCACGCCATAGAAAAGGGAGCCCCCTTCTCTCTCCAGGGGCTGGCAGCCCGCGTGGGTGTGCCCGGCCCCAGCGCAGTGAATGCCCCCACCCCACCCTTACAGAGCCCTTTCAGAAACATCTTTGTCTTACCTAGGGCAGTGATTTTCAACCTTTTTTTTTATCTCGTGGCACACATAAGCTAATTACTAAAATTCTGTGATATACGAAAAATATATTTTTTGCCGATCTCACAGGAAAAATGAAACAGGTATAATTTTGATTCCCTCACACTGGACAGCTGTTGTTGTGCTGGTTGTTGTCATTTTCTTATTTGACACTCTAAGGGAGAAGAGGTCAGTGCCCCTGACTAAACAGTCAGGTGTTGTATGTTTTAAAAATCCTTGCGGCACACCGGTTGGAAACCGCCGCCTTAGGGTGTGGAGACCGAGGTCCGAGCAGCCACGCGGCTGGCCCACGGTGCCGCGGCTGGCCAGCACTGGACGCCGAGGCCTGCGGGAGCCCCGCGCAGTCTTCCCTCGGACCATTTCCAAGTTGCCCGTCTCCCCATCTGACTGCGTGACAGTAAATCATTTTAAAGACTTGGCATTTCCGAGAGGAGCTGGAAAATGCCAGGCCGGAGTTCAGAGCGTGTGAAGCATCTTTCATTTAGCGAGTCCTAAGCCTCAGCTGGAAGGGGCAGGAGGGCCGGGAAATGTCACGGGGAGGGGCTGCCAGCGGCTCCCTGCCCTGGCCCTGCCCGCCGCCCACCAACAGGCGCTGCACCTGCTGGCATTTAGTTGCTCCGTGGCTGACAAGGAGGAAGAACTCCACCGAGAGCACGGGATTGAAGGCACCTGCTGTGGTTTCCCTTGGGGGCCAGGAGATAGCCTGAGGGTGTGGGAGCCCACAGACCAAGACGGGGTGCAGGGACTGGGGAGCCAGCCTGGGAGAAGCTCAGCCTCCCCTTGGGGCCATAAGCACTGGTCTTCCCCTTCTCTGATGCATCTTCTCTGGGCTCCTTAGATCTCCCCACTCAAGGTGGGAGTGATGACCCTGTGCTCTCTGTCTCAGCCCTGCAGAGAGGGCGTCTGCACCACCGTTGCTTGGGGCCTGCACAGCTCAGCCCCTGTTGGAGCCTCAGTGTCCATGACTTTAAAATGGGGCGACGGTGACACCCACCTGGCAGGGCTGGGATGAGAACTGAGTGAGCTCATGCAGGGATGAGTCCTCTGTGGCAGGGTTTCTATTGAGGCCTCAGGCCTTGGCCCGTGTGCAGCCCCCTCCCCCACAGCCGAGGGCCAGCCCCAGTCCATGGGGGGAGCTGGAAGGAAGCAACGAGGGGAAATAATAACATATACCACTTGGAGAGGATTGTATGTAGTGTATATATGTCCCCCCCTTACTGCAGGGGATACGTTCCTCCACCCTTCCTCAGGGGGTGCCTGAACCCAGACGCAGGATCAGATCATATACATATATTTTTTCCTATACATACCTACCTATGACAAAGTTTAATTTGTAAATCATACAATGTCATAGTAGATTTGTTCTTACCATAGATCTTAGCAGCCTCAGCGTACAATTTTTTTCCTTACTAAGTCTAGAACTTCCACCATTTCTCTCACGGGAAGCCCTTGATGGTTTCTCTTTGACGTATGTGAACAGCCAGCATCACTGCCTTTGTACTTTGGGGTCATTGTGAAGTACGACAAGGGTCCCTTGCCCACAGGCACTGCCACACTGACAGTGGACCCAATGACGCAGACCGCCACTAAGTGACGCTGGGGTGAGGTGTGCATGCAGCGTGGATGCGCTGAAGAAAGGGAGGGTTTTATCACACTACCCAGGATGGCATGCAATTTAAAACTTACCAATTTTGCCTCTTTCTGGAGTTTTTCATGTACTATTTAAGGACCACAGATAACTGAAACCATGGAAAGCAAAACTGCAGGTAAAGAGGGACTACTATATGTCAGGCACTGTGCTAAGCACTGGGTACACCTGTTCGAACACGATCTAGGGAAGTCGGTAATTTTCCCCTTCCTGGAGCTCAGAGAAGTTAGATTCCGTGTGCGAAGCGCTGGGCCAGTGTCCACATTCACTTGTCTAGGCATGTAGGAAGACTTTGCAGTGGCCTTAGAGCTGCTCAGGTGCTTACAGATTCCCAAAAGTTTGCATTTGGGATCAACAGGTAAGCCTCCAGGGATCTGGACCTGTGAACCCATGGACTTGTGTGTCAAAGTGTGAGTGCACGCAGGGGCACAGCGGCCATTCGGCCAGGGGGAGCCTGGGAGCCTTTCTCAGAACCTGTAAGGGACGGTGACCCCAGCGTGATGAGCACAGTGTGGCCACGCAAGGACTCTGGCAGTCAGACCCCCTCCTCCCGTGCTCTGGGCCCTTGGGCCAGCCAGCTCCCGAGCTGGCTGTAGGAGCTCCCAGGTTTTCTCCCTCTCTGAACTCCCAGCCCACCTTTGTTCTCAAGGACTCCAGGATGGGTGGGTTTGTTCCATCCCCAGACACTGGAAGCCATGCATCCCGGGCTCTTACCTGTGTGCCTGCTGCGTCCTACCCCCAAGGAGGAGGGAGAGGACAGGGAGGGGGGAACCACTTCAACCTGGAGGGTGGGGCCCTGGGACCCCGGCTCCAGCTTGGTTCATCCTGTTTTCTACTCTGTAAGTTTGGGGAGCCCTCTGGGCCTGCTTCCTCATCTGTAAAATGGGCTCCTCACCTTCCAGGATGGCTGCGGGGGTCCCAGAACACGCGCAGTGTGACGTGTTGTACAGAGCTGACTCCCTGGGCCCACCAGAGAGGTATCGCCTGGAACGGGAGTCTGCAAACAGCTCCTGCAAAGGGCCACGTCATAAATATTTCAGGCTTCTCAGGCCGGGCGGTCTCTGTTGCAACTGTTCAGCTCCAAAGCTGTAGCAAAAACAGCTGCCAAAGACGATAGGTAAACACGGGCGTGGCTATGAGCTAAGAAACTGTTGACCAAAACAGGCACCGGGCAGGTAGTTTGCCAGCCTCTGATCTACACAGAAGATGGAGCTTTTCTCGGTTGGGATCCTGAGCCTTCTCTGAACCTCTGTCCGCCTCTCTCTGTGTCAGTGAACGCTCATGAAAAGCTACCATTTTATTCAGGGCTCAGGTTGTACCAGGCACCATTCTGAGTATTTTACAGGACTTACCTCCTGTCACCCTCATCACACTTTGGTAAGTAAGATGTTCAATTATTGGTTCCATCTTATAGCTGAAGAAACTGAAGCAGGAGTGCAGTGAAATTCCCAAGGTAACACAGCTAACTGCAATTGATCCCAGCATTCTGATGCCACGGGGCTGGGGCTGGGGGTGGCAGAGGCGACCCTCTCTGTCTCCCCTGGCTCTCTGGGGACCACTCCAAGCGTCTGGTCTTCCCGCCAGGGCCGACATGGCCCGTTGGCTTTTCTGCCTCCGGGCAGGGCTTGCGTACCCTGCTCTGCCCGCCTGCCTCCCTGCCCCTCTCTGGGGATCTGACACGGGCTTCCCCTGCTTGTGGCTTCGAGGCGGGGGCTCATTTGAGCGCATCTGAGATCGATGTTGTACACGAGAAGGTGCAAATGTAAAGCTGGCTAAAGAGCATAATAGAATTTATGGAAATCGCTGGCTCGCACCACAGCCCGAGCAATGATGGAGGTGATTATTAATTAATCATGGTCTTGGGGGAACAGTATCAGTGCAAGGAGTAATTAAAATGAAGCATTGTACAGTTGTACCGAATGATGATTTATGAGCCCAAGGAATTGCCGCTCTGCCCTCTCCTCTCCGGCAGGCTCAATGGGAAGGATTAACTGGACGGATTGTGTTCAACAAAACCAGTGGCTTACGGACCGATTTCGATCTGGACATCATCAGTCTGAAGGAGGATGGCCTGGAGAAGGTGTGTGGGCTCAGGAGTGGGAGGGGGCCGAGACCCAGTGTGGCGGGCTCGGCATGACCGGGTGTGTGGCCTGTGCCTTGGCCCTTCTGAGAACACGGAGCCCTGGTCAGGCAAGGGGTGCAGAACCCAGTGGCCTGGCCATGGCGGACACCCAGACCATCGGAGCATCGGCCACTGGGGATGTTTAAAGTGGGAAAAGTAATGGAAGGCTCATGCGACAGACAGGCTGTCCCTTAAGTCTCTGCAGAGCTGTCATGAGGCAGAGGGACAGGCATATTCTTGGGTAAGAGAAACTTTCTAAGGACCAGGGGTACCTGCCTGAGGAGTAAGCTCACTGTCACTGGAGGCATTTAAGCAAAAAAATCAAACAAAGTAAATGCTTGTCTGGCACACTGGAGGTGACTCGGAGAGAGGTTGAAGCATGTGGTTTCTGAACTGCTCTATCCTTCGAAGACCTTTATGATTCCAGGGAGTTGGACAAGGAAAGCAGGCCCACTGGGGCCTTGGGGACTCGCAATGGGCTACCATAGAAATGCCTTTAATGGGCCCCATTCTGATCCTGGGAACCTTTGGTGTATTCTGGCGCGGTCAGGCGGCTGGACTGAGAAGGGGGACTTAACATGAGCTCCCAGTTCTCAGTGTTCCCTGGGATCTCAGGGGCCAGGAGCTCAGCCACACTCTCCTCCCACAGCAGGCTGGTCCCTGGTAGCCACCAGGGACCTGGGAGTGTATAAAAAGTAGGGGGCAGGCGCCAGGAAGAACAGGGGCCAGCTCAGGTATCTGTGAGCCTTCAGGAGTTCTTGATTCCTCTTCTCCCTGCCTGCCCCGGTCCAGGCCTGTTCCTTAGATTATGCTGACACCCCACCTGGCTTTCTACCTCCCCCTGAGCCCTCCATCCATTCGAGTGTACACACAAGTGAAGCCTCCCAATGCACAGCTCTCCCTGCTCTGAAACTGCCCATAGCTCCCTGGTGCTGAGTCAGTAAGCTTCAGCCCCTCTCCCAGCCTTTAACGTTCTCCGAGAAGCACCCCAACCTTCCCCTCCAGGCCTAGTGTTCACTGTCCCCTGCAACACTCCCCACGGTCCAGTCACACTCCCTTCCTGTTGCACCTCGGGGCCTTCACCCACGAGATCCATCGCCCTGGTTGCAGAAATGGCCTCTGTCTCCTTGGTTCATTTCTTCTGACATGGACATGACTCTGCTTGGGTTGCATCTTGTGGCCAAGGTTACTCCTTTCACTCCTGAGTTTCCCACAGATTCATGGGGCCACTGTCCTGGGGAGGGGCGGTCAGGGAAACTTCACCGTAACTCTGCAACTCTCTGATGCCAAATATAGCATCAGTCCCTTAAGGACAGGCCCTGTGGCCTCTGCTCCTAAAATCTTCAAGGCCAGTTGATCCAGCCCTATCCACAATAGATGAGTTCTCATTAAGTAGTCTTCCCGCTTCTATTCAAACTCCCCCAGTGCTGGGGAGCTGCCATCTTCCTCGGGCAGGACTTGACTATGGCAATACAGTATTCACTCAAGTAGCAGCCTCGTCTCTGCTGTCTCAGATGTCCATCCCTGAGGATAGCCTGAAATTCTAAGGATAGCAATTAGATGGCATGCATGCCACCACTTCCCACTCCTGTGCCTGTGGCAGGCATCACTCAGTAAGTGGTCATCTGAGCACCCTTTTGCACTGAGCCCGCCCACAGCATCCTTCTCCCAGCAACTGGTGTGAATTGATCACAGCTAATACCCTACCATACCTGGACTAAGGCTGACCTGCAGAGGTTCCCCCTCAGAGGCTCCTGATCGCAGCCACCCCGATTCTGGTCCTAACTATCCTCAGTCCTAACTATCTCACGTCCCCACGGCACCTGGAGTTGAGCAGAGCTTACATTTGGAGCTCAACAGATGCTCGCTAGGGGAAGAGTTCCTGCTGTTCACTTGGCCTCTAGACAGATGTTCGGTGAGCACCTCCTGCACCCAGGCAGGCTGCGAGGGACCCTTGTACTGAGCTTGGCCCACTTGAGAGAAGAGCGTCTTTCAAGCTGTCTCCTGTCTCCTCTCCCCTTGCCCCAGGAGGTCTGCAAAAACGAGATCCTGCCTGGAGAAGGTGCTGAGCCCCCAAGCACAGTCACTCTGCCTCTCATACCATCACTTCTGTTTGCTAAGCTGGGTCATTGCTGATCCAGCCAGCTCTAGCCGGTGGCTTTGGGAGGATTAAGGCAGAATTTCCCAAGCATAATTACATGTCTCTCTGCTATCTGCCTTGCACAGCTCTCTTAATGGGATGTTTGCACTCAGTCTCTCTGTTTAATTGATTAAGTTTCCTGAGGAACCCCCAACTGGGCCAAGGACACAATGGGCATGCTGAACCCGTCCTTGAGAAAGAGGAGCTGAGATTGGTGTGGGGCTGGGCAGATTTGGGTCCAAATGGACCTTTAAGAGTCCCAGGGCTTTAGAATGATTTGTAAACTTGATCTTCCCTCGCCTCCCTCCAGCCTGAGGCCTGATAGCAACAAGGGCACTGTGGGGACAGAGATTAAGCTGCCTTCCCCAGGGTATCTGCCAATTTTAGAAGTAAAACCAAAAGCAAACTCCCTGCAAACCCAGCAGCATCCAAGCCTCCAGCACGGGTCATCCACTCTGTTCTACCATCCCCAAAACAGCTAGAGACCAGCCTCCTGCCCAGCCCGCCTTCCTGCGTGTGGCACATCTCAGCGTCCCTTCCCTCATTCCACAGATGCTTGTGAACACCTCCCTGGCTTCAGACCCTGTCCTGGGTTTTGGAGGGCGTCTGGCCCTAGAGCCGCCCCAGGGCTGAGACCCAGTGGGTGAGCAGCTGGGGGCCTGGGTCTTCCTCAGGAGGTAGGAGTCTCAGAGGAACTCTGTCCCTGGGGAGGACCTGACCTTGACCCTGACCCAGGACCCCTGAGTTCCTCATGCCATTTGCTCCACCCCAGGATGGTCTCTGCTGGGCTCCCTTTATGTTCACCTCTCCCTCTGCATTTCCCCCGTCAGCTGTGAAGGGCCTGCCACCAAGGGAGATGTGGCAGACCTCAGGAGACTCCCCACCTTGGGGGTCTCCTCCTGGAAGGAAGGAGGCAAAAGGGCTGTCAGAAAGCTTAGCTCCAAGCATGGTAGCCATGACAGAGATGGTCATGAAGAACAGGATGAAGACAATGGGCTTGCTGATGTGGAAACAGGATGGAAAGATGGAGGATTCAGCACCCTGTTCTCTGTCTGTCTGTCTGTCCATCCAGGTTGGGGTGTGGAGTCCTGCCGAGGGGCTCAACATCACAGAGGTCGCCAAAGGCCGAGGCCCTAACGTCACCGACTCTCTGACAAATAGGTCACTCATCGTCACCACAGTGCTGGTAAGAACCTGCAGCCTCACAGGAGGGACTGTCTGACATGGGGGTGGGCTGGCCATCAGGGCTGGAGAGACCCCCACTGCCCTGCCCGTCATAGACAGGGTGCCTCTTATGAAGATGCTGGGAGGCTGGAAGTTGGGGGAGGTGGAGCTGCAGGAAGATGGGCACAGGGAGATTGCTCAAAACAGCCCTCAGAGCCCTGGCCAGGTAGCTCAGTTGGTAAGCACGTCATCCCATTACGCCAAGGTTGTGGATTCAATCCCCGGTTAGGTCACAAACAAGCATCAGCCAATGAAGACATCGATAAGTGGAACAACAAATTGATGTTTCTCTGTTTCTATCTTTCCCCCTTCCTCTCTCTCTAAAATCAATAATAAAAAAATTTTTTTAAACGGCCCTCCAACAGAGAGCGCTGGGACACAGCAACTCTGCTCAGGGCCACAGGCCGGAGGCCTCCCAAAGCCGGAGAGCTTGGTCCTCGTGCCCGCCTGAGACCCGCATGGCCAGCCTCTTCCGCAGAGCCCTCTGTGTCTGCCTCTCACCCCCGCCCACTCCCTGAGCCGGAAGTCTGAACAGGAGCCATGGTGGTGTGGAAGGAAGGAGGGTTGCCCTGGCTTCTGAACCAGGACTCAGGGTCTACCTCTTCCACCTCAGTCCCCAGGGATAGGCCCTTCTCACTGGTCCCCCCAGCTGGGTGGGTGCTCTGGCCACACCTGGAGAGCCCCTTGGGTGCAGGGAGCCCACACACATGCCTCACTCCAAAGTGCCCCATCCTGAGAGCTCTTGACAACAGTCACTCTACCTGCCACCCTCCCTCCATTCCCAGACTGGACAGTGCCACTTCCTTATGAACATGTCTACCCAAGGAGTGGCTTTTGGGGTCTCCTAGGGTCTCTGCACTTTGGAGCTCAGGGTGGGCAGGACTCAGTCAGGCTGCTGCCCTCCTCTGAGTGGCCAGTGTTGTGCCCACTCCACATGCGCCAGCCCCTCTTGGAAAGCCTCCACGGAGACAGGGCTCAGGACCCTCCCTCCCAGAGACACAGCACTGCCTTTGGGGGCCCACGCTGGGCCATGTTGCAGGGAGGCAGCCTAGTCACAGCCTGGTGGGTTCTGACCAAGCACCCTTGGAGGACAATGTTGGCCCTGGTCAGCTTCCCTTTATAATAAAGCAAAATGTTCACAAGGACCACACGGTAAGATCATTCTCTCCAAAAAACAAAGAGAAAAAGAGCTGTGTTTGGAGTGCTTAGATAAAGTAAGGCTGTCACAGGATGGAACCTGGGGGACAGGGCTGGGTGCCCCATGCCTGGTCCCTCCACGGAGCTCACACAAAGCTGGCCCCACTTGTCCCCCACCAAAGACAGCTCAGCCAGGCCCTACCAGACTCCCTGTGTCCTCCTTCTGGTACGATTCACCGGTGATGTGCTCGGTAGCTGGGCAGTGGGCACTGTGGAGCAGGAAGGGGTGGAAACCCCATCCTCCCAGGAGCCCCGATGAACAGACACTGGGCCACCATCGGTTTCTAGGGAGCAGCTGTGGACTGTGGGTCTCAGCCCCAGTCTCCAGGGTTGTGATTGAGAGGATTCCCATCAAAGATGACAGGGACCTAATGGGGGTTCTGGACACTCTGCTGAGCCAGAGCAAGAGGACGGGGGAGACACCGGCCCACCCCCCTGCCAATTTGGGGTGAGACTCGCACTGGCATTGTCCCCTGATAACCATGCATCTTGCCTGCTTTTATTGACTGACTTTTTGTTAACTACAAATATATAAAAATCAGACTGTTAAAACGAGCAAGTCCAAAGATCTCATTAGGAACAGGGAAAAAACTGTAAAAAAAAAAGATTAAAAAGAGCAAAGGGATTAGAGTGAGGACTAATGAGCAATTAAAGGAATATTGATGTGGATAAAAATAGAAAAAGATAAAAAGAGAGTTGAAAGAGAACAAAATAAAAAAGGTTAAAAGGAAAATAATAAAGAGAATAATGAAAAGGAACGCGATCAAGAAAGATGAAAATTAAAATAAATATTTAACAGCTTCAGCGAGACCAGGTAAAAAAGAAAAATGTAAAACCAGAATGTCAGAAAGCAAAGGGATAAAAGTGTGACAAAGCTGAAATATAAAAGGGTAAAAATAAAATAATAAAAAGTGGTAAAAGATTAAAAGCAGAGCTCCATAAAATGTGAGCTATCAATAAATAAAGCCCTTTTCACAAGGCAAGACTTAAAAAGGTAAAATGAGGATGCTTTAAGAGATTGGGAGGAGAGGTGATTCAATGAACAAAGACGACTGAGCCACAAAACAATATTCTAGCATTGCGGGGCGCGCCAAAGGTCGTGTACCAAAATGACGCAAAATACGCCTTGAAAGGCCACAGGGCTAACTTTTTACTAAAATGGCACAGCCTGATTTCAAGGGCATAAGCCCCTTCTGCAAAGGCACAGAAGATTTTTCTACACCAGCAGAGAAGGAATCCAAAAGATATTCCCCTGTTCTTCTCGAAGTTTCTTGGTCAATTCTGGAAGCTTCTTGCAAAGCTACCTGCTGGTACTCAGTTGCTCACCAGAGGTCCTTCCCACCTGAAGCACCAGGTGGCTCTCAGGTACTCAGGGGATGTAGAAGGAAAGCAGTCCCTCCTGACCCACAGCTGGACGCAGCTCCGTCCGTGCCACTGCCCTCGTCCAGGCAAACATGAGCCCCGCAGCTCTTGGCGATGTGCCGCGTGAGCAGGGCGCAGGGGCAAGACTGTGTGATGACGTTAACAGCACAAAACCCTGGGCTTGAGTCCTGGCTTTACTGTTCACTAGCTATCTGCCTGGAAAGTTGTTTAACCATTCTGTATCTCAGTTTCCCACCTGAAAAAGAGGGGTTATAATAACTGTACCTACTTTATAGAGTTGAGAGGAATAATGATTAATAAATATAAATGGCACAGACTGCATGCTAAGTGATAGCTGTCATTGTTATTAATTCATATTATTATTGATTACAAATCCAGTCCCCAGGAAGCTCAGGCTTAATACAGTACTCAGAATGACAGTTCTAGAGAAAACCTCTGAAGTTCAAGCAAACCCCTGAACTTCACTGAAGACTGACCCCTGACCATGGTCATAGAGGTTATTCCTAGCACAGGGTGCATTATAAACTTTGAACTTGCATGTTAATGCCTTTCAGGCCCAGTGGGCATTCCCTAGCTCACCGCAGACCACCTCTACCACGTCTTTATTGTTCACACATGGATGCCTCTTATGTAATTGTTTCCTGACCGGTCCAGAACCCACTGGGGCTTGTGACCTCATGAGGCCCTCATAGCTCCTGCCTCCTACCTGTATGTAAAACTCCAGATCCTGGCCACCATCTCATCCCCTGCCCTGGCAACCTCTGAGCTCATGGCCCTGACATCATGATTATTCCCTACTCGTGGCCCCGTTGCCTTGGAGGCAGCACATGGCTGCTGACCAGACATCCTGAAGCAGACAGCCTTCCTCAGAGTCTTCTGAGAGAGAGATGCCCACTCCCACACAAGGACCCACCTGGTGCCATCTGAAGATCTAGAGCTGGTCCAGACCTTCCAGAGACTGCACCAGAAAGTCTCAGTGTGGTCTCCATGTCCCCTAGCCCTGGGTGCCCCCGGCTTGAGCTCTTTGGGACAGCTGTACCAGTTGTGGGCAGAAGCCTAGTCCCAGCTGCTCTGGTTGAAAACCAACCCTATGCTTTGGCAGCCTGAAAGCTGGGCCAGCACCACTGGCTGCAAGCACTTGGGGTGGGTGGTGGGGTGGGCAGGAGAGGATGTTGCTGCCCTTCTGGCAGTGTGTTGTCAGGGCAACACTTTGAGTGATAGGCAGGTACAAGGCAGGAAGGTCTAACAGCTTTGGCTCTGGTGAACAGGGGTCTGGATGTGGCAGAGGTCCATCTTGGTGCGGGCTACCTGCAAACCCACCCCCTCCCTATCCTGAAGCCCGGAATTAGTTGGTAGGGGCACCTTATCCTGGACACAGATGAACAGAGCCCTGATCCCACCCTCTCTGGCTCCTCCTTGTCACAAGCAGTCTTCCTCATTCTTGAGGCCAAAACCGCTGCAGCGGGAGCCTGGACGCCGGCCCTCCTGCCCTCTCCCTGCCTGGCTCCTGCAACTGTTCTGGTTCTGCTCTTCCATGAGCTCATGAAAAATTCATCCACCCAAACCTCAGCTCAACACCAAGAAAACACGCCTGACTCATTCCTGAGGGCCCTGCTTTTGAAGGTTCAGTGTTCTTTTGGCTGCTGAAGTGAGCGGTGGTGTCAGCATGCATGTGGGCACATGTGCGTGCATGTGTGTGTGGGACTGCTATCCCTAGGTGTCTGGATACACACCAGTGGGTGTATTTGCACCATGCGTGCATCGTGACCCACACAGACGCAGCGGCCAGGCAGGTGGACCCATGGCATCCACCCGTGGACAGAGAAAAGTTAAGGAAGGCCAGGACGTGGGTTGGGACAGCCATCCTAGGCCAAGGACCACTCTAGGCCCCACCTGCTGGAAGGGCAGGACACCTAATATTCTGTCCCGGAGCCAAGGCCTCGGGTCCAGGGCCCTTGGCCTCTTTGTCTGAGCAGGGCTAAACACTTGAGAATGTGGTGTATTTGTGCCAGTGGCGTTGTGTGTCCACATGCAGGGATATTGTGTGCACATGTGTGGATATTTCTTAAGTCAGAAAGGGGGGTGGGAACACAGCGGTTCGGTTGCTAACCACTGGATCCTTTCCGCAAAGACCTCCTCTTCTGACTCCACGGTCCTGTCGCTGTGAGAAGCTTGGCACGGGGCTGGGCTCTCACCCTGGCGCAAGTGATCGGAGAGAAGCTAGATGGAGAGCCCTGGCAACGAAAAGTCGGAAAAGGTTATTTCTCTGGACCTCTGTTTCCTGTGACTTGTTGAAGAGAAATATTACCCCTGTTCCTTTAGCTGTTCTCCCAGAGCAAGAGGAGAGCGTGAAGTTTTGAAATTGAGGGCACCTTCACCGAGCAATCGATTAGCAGCCGAGAGAGCTTGTGAATTGGCTGTCTGGACATTTCCAGTAATAAATTGTGAAATAGTCCATGAATAAGTAGTTGGCGGAGTTCAGAATTACCCCCTAGGAAATGTTGCAGGTCTAGAGACACATTACTAAGGCGAGCACCATTTTAATGCTCTGGGCTTTGGCTGTTAAATATGTATGCCATCCGCAAAGCACTTCTCGAAATTAATGGCATTTTACAGCTGCTCCGAAGGCAGCGTATTTATATGGAGATGTATAGATTCTGGGGCTGTGGTGGCTTCACGAATGAAGTGCTAATTTTAGAGGATAGGGCCAGGGAGGGGAGAGGAGAGAGGCTCAGGAAGTGAGCTACCTTGGGGACCTTTCCCCAAATGGTTCTCCGCCGCCAGCTATGATTTTTAACCTTTGGTGACTTAGGCATGGTCTCTAGGCTGGGAAGGTCATTGTGGCAACAGGCCACCCAGCACACAGAAAGAAGATAATAACTACATTAACAATAATTATAATATTGGCAGTCTACACTTGCCCAGCACTGTCCTGAGTGCTTTCCATAATGTGACTCATTTAAAGCTCACAACAACTCTGTAAAGTAGGTTCTATTATTATCCCCACTTCACAGAAGGAGGTACACTGTGCCCAGGAATCTAGGTAATTCCCCTTGGAAGGACGGTACCTTCTCTCCAGTTACCTCCTTGAGCCAACATTAGGACCACGAGGTGCAGTGGGCAGCGCTTGTTCACTGCACAAGAGCGTCCGACCCAAAGGATGCGTTGGGACTGATCTCTGCACAGGCCTTGCTCACCAGGCCCCTGCCAGGGTTCCAGGAAGCTCCTTCCCGGAGGCTAATTAGCACAAAGACAGCATGTGCACTAGCCAAAGTCCCCTTTCCTCCAGGTAGCTCCAGCACCTTCTCCGGCCCCACCTGTATTCTGTTCTCCAATTTTGTGATCTGCCTACTTGGTTGGAGGGCGGAGATAGGAGACACTGAGGTTTAGCATGGAGTCCGGCCAAAGGACCCAGCTTCCCACCGAATTAGACTGAGAAGTGGTTTTCTCAGAATCTCTGGAGAGACAGGAACCCCTTGCGGATTCAGACTCTTTCTCTGAAGCATCCCAAACGACTGTTGAAAATCTAGAGTAAATCAGTCATGGGGTGGGATGGGATTTTGAAAGGCAGTGTTGCTGGGGATCCAGGGCCAGAGAAACCAGCCCGCCTGTCACAGTGGGAGCCTGGCAAGAGGCTGCTGCTGGGTTTTTGCACCCAAGTGCCTCTGATGAGGGCCTTTGCCCAAGCCTTTCACTGCTCACCCCAGTCCAGAGGCCCACAGTTGAGAGAATGATGAGATACCTGCACAATCGGGTGTGTGACCTTTGGTGGGCTTGTGTTCATGAGATTTCCAATGCACGTGCATTCTGTCAGCGAAGGGTTTTCACCCATCAGCTGAAGGCCTGAGGCCTTCTGACTCGTGGGGCTGCTGAGATGGCTTTAGGGAAGATTAAGGCCCAGAAAGAGGCTGAAGGATTGGGACTGAACTCCATCAGACTGTAGTTCAACCCTAGTGCAACTGAAGGCAACGTACTGACCTTCTCTGAGCCTCAGTTCCCCTACCTATCAAATGGGGATACTGTTACCTACCTTGGAAGCTTGTGAGGATTAAAGCAAACAGCCTGTGGGAAAGCGTTGAAATCCGTGCCTGGTGTATAGCAGGAAGCCAATAAAGATTGAGTTTGCTAAGTGTTCTGATCCTGAGGACCTTGTTCGGGACCCAGTTTGCTAAGCCTGATGACATGGGACAGCTGCCACCCATGCTACCTTCCGAGGACCCCTGCCCACCAGGCAGAGACACCTCATGACTCAGGGCCTATGACACAATAAGGTGGGTTAAAAGCTTCTACTCTGGGGCTATACCAACCTGAGCTCAGATCCTCTCTCTAGAGGACCAGTGACTTCACACAAGTCACTCATCCTCGTGAGTTCACTTTCTGTAACTATAAAATGGGATTATGAGTACCTGCCCGTAGGCACTTGAAATTAAAGTTAGAGGAGGCAATATCAGCTACTGCCCCTTGAGCCCTCTGGCTCTGCTGGGCCCTGTGCTGGACCCCCCACTGACACCGTCTCGTTTGCTGATTTACTAGCGTCCGGCACATCAGCATGCACATGCGAGCTATCGTGATTATCAGGAACCACTCACCTGGCAGATACAACACTGGAGACTGAGACCCTTGGAACGAGAGTGGTATCAGGGAGCGTGTAGATCTAATCTTTTAAATAGGACTTGGGAGAGATGTCAGGAAGATACTTGACAGCTGGAGCCTTCTGCAGCAGTGCGCTCAAATTGAGCCAACATCGGAATCCCCCGGAGGGCTTCTTACAACGCAGATTGCTGGGCCCCACCCCAGAGTTTCTGGTTCAGTGGTCTGGGCGGGGTCTGAGAATGTGTGATTCTGAGAAGTTCCCAGGTGATGATGATGCTGCCTGTCTGGGGACCACACTTTGAGAACCACTGGCCTGTGCTGAGTGTGTGCAGCAGACAGAGCATGGGATTCAGAACCAGACAGTCTTGAGTTCAAATCCCTGTTCCACTGTTTCCTAGCTCTCTGGCCACTGGACAATTAATAAACACCTCCTGAGCCCCAGTGTCTTGCCGGGGACACCAGTAGGTGACCATCTGGGAGGCACAAAGTGAGCTCTCAGGAAATGTCCTTTTCCTCCTTGATTTAGCAGGCCATCCAGCTAAGCCACCCAAAGGACTTTTTTAAACACGGAGTAGAGGTTCCAGCCCAAGCTCTCCAGCCCCAGCTGGCTTCCCCCCACCCACTCAGCCTTTGTCAGCTCCTCTCCTCTCTGCCCCTGCAGGAGGAGCCCTTCGTCATGTTCCGGAAGTCCGACAGGACCTTGTTTGGAAATGACCGGTTTGAGGGCTACTGCATCGACCTGCTCAAGGAACTGGCCCACATCCTGGGCTTCTCCTACGAGATCCGGCTGGTGGAGGACGGCAAGTATGGGGCGCAGGACGACAAGGGCCAGTGGAACGGCATGATCAAGGAGCTCATCGACCACGTAAGTGGGGCTGAGGACACCCCCCCAGAGGCTTGGCCAAGTCCTGTGTGCACATCAGGGTGGGACATCCTGGCAGATGAGGGCCCTGGAGGCAGGAGAGTTGGAGTCAAAGGCTGTGGCCTGAAGCAGGGAGGCGGTGAGGAGCTCCCTCTGACCTGCCGCACTCATGCTCCCAACTCCCAGACACCTCCTTCATGTGAGCTCATGCCCACTGGCCCCCATCTGACTCAGAGCTATTCCCACTGGTGTCTTTGATGAGCTGGCTGTGTAGCAACAGTGCCTTCTGCTCCTTTAAGAGCTACCAAAGGATGCCCCAGCAATGTGGGTGAACTGCCAATGCAAAACGCTTCACCAAACCCTCAGACACTGAGATAGATCCATCACTATCTTGGGCAACTTTGGGTCCAATGGGCTGATGGGTGGTCCAGGGAGCCAAGGACTAGGATAAAGGGATAGGCAAGGCTCAGCTGGGAGGTGCCAAAGAGACAGTCATACTCAGTCTTAGATGGGAGAGGGGTCTGGGGAACAAGGAGCAGAAGCAACAGATGGAGCTTCTGAGAGATGGTGCAAGTGGTGGGAGGGCCCTGGGGTTTCTGGGACCCTGGGAGGAAGACGAAGAAGCTCCACAGTCAAGGGACACCACAGTCGGGGGAGTCGGGAGGCCCTGGGTTCGAGTCCCATTCCCTCATTTATTTGCTACATAAACGGGACAGTCACTAGACCTTTACAGCGGCTTCCTCCTCTGTCAGTGGGTGTAATTCCTCCCTCCTCATAGGATTGTTGTGATACTGGGCATGAAATACTAGGTGCAGGGCCCAGCCCACAGCCAGGCCTCCATAAAAGGGAGGCTTGTAAGATGTGGTGAGCCCACCCATCACCATGATTAGGAGCCCAGGCTGTGGATCGCTGGGCCAAGGTTCAAGTCCTGGCTAATAGATGAGCCACCAGGTGAGTTCATCAACATCACTGAGCCTCAATTTCTTCACTTCTAAAATCGAGTAATTAGCAGCTACCATAGCTCCTGCGGTTGTTGCGGGAATAAGTGAGACACCATCTGTGCAGGCTCACCTGGCACGTACATGACCTGCCTTCCAGCTCAGGGCCCTCAACTCCCCGGAAGCATTTTCTATCAAAGACCTCCTCAGGAAGGCAAGAACCTGCTTTGTACCCACCCCCTTATGTTCCTTCTCTCCCTTATCCTGACAATAGCTCAGTGAGGTAGGTACTGTTGCTACCACCCCTTGAACAGACATGGAAGCTGAGGCAGAGGGAGGTGAAGGCCCCTGCTAGTACCCCATCTTTGGAGGCGCTCTGAAGCCCTGTGCTCTGACCTCTGCAAAGAGCCAGAGCAGAAGGCTCATGCAGTAGATCTTTGCAACCTGAGAAGTACCAGCCAGAGGGATTATTCTCACTTCCCCTCTCAGGGTGGGGGCAGGCAGCATCAGGGTCTTCTGTTAGTCTTCCTGCCCCTGTTTGGCGGGGCCTGCCCCATGGGGACCTTGGAGATTGGAGCAGGAAGGAGGCCGGAGCTCAGCAAGAAGACTCCAGCAGAGGTCACAGTTGTTTCCTGGGCCCCAGGAAATCAGGCTCCCAGGGAGGGCTGACGGAACAGGCTAATGGTAAAGAACATGAACTCAGCTGGGCTTGGTTCCCACTCTGCCACTTATCAGCGGTGTGCTCCTCGACAAACTTCTTAACTTCTCTGTGCCTCAGTTTCCTCATCTGTAAACGGGAGTGATAATAAATAATAGAACCTCCCCCATAAGGCTGTTGTGTGGACTAAGTTCACACATGTGCATTACGTGATCCGTACTTGTTCTTCTTATTTTTTTTTCATTACTCTGAGGCTGGGGAGGGGGCTTCAGGAAGTCTCCTTACCTCCCTGAGCTCATTTCCTAACTCGGTGAGAGTAATGACACCTGCCCTGCGTTCTTCCCAGCTGGTTGTGCAGCTCCTCAGAGACAACTGATATCGGGAAGCAGCTCCTAGGTTGTGGGACTCAATATAAATGGAAGGGAGTGGTGTTGTCACCTGTATTAATAATAACTGTAATTATTATGGAAATTAGTCAGCAGGCCCCAGAGGCATCTCCATTTATCGGTTTCCCCGTGCGCTTCTGAGTGGGACTCTGGAGTGTGGGGCCCCAGTAGGTCTGAGCCTGTCGTTTGCAGAGGGGAGCTGGCTGGGGAGGAGGAGCTGCAGGCGCAAGTGAGCAGAGCAGATGCCAGTCTTGTCACCATAGCATCTCTGGCAGTCAGAGAGCCCTGAAGGGCCATTTGCAAGGGGAAGCCTCATTCAGGGAGCCCCATCTCCATTGAGGCCACATTGATGGGACATGCAGGTGACCTTGTTAAACCAGAGTCCCTACAATTGATGAGCCTATTAATCCTAGCTTGGTGTCAATTTTAATATCATCATAACCATTTATTAGTGTCGTCAGATAATTAGTCTTCTCACTAGCTCATAGAAAGTGTGGTAAAGGCTTGGCAATATTATTACTTTCTTATTAGGGATCTGAACGTAGATGTAAAAATGATGAATGCTAACTTTACAAGGGTCTGTCCCCAGAGGTCCATTTGGAGGCCTGGGGTGGAGCCTCTGACCAGCAGGAGTTAAGAAGTCCTTCCCTGACACTTTCTGCTCTCTTCTGTCCCATGCCACATGGCCCTATGAGGAACCAGGGTTGTGGAGGAAGATGGGACACCTGGAGGGTGCATCCCCCTCCTGCTGACACACTCATCTTCCTCCAAGTCACCTCCAACTATGGGAGCAACAAACACAATTGGGCAGAGCAATGCTTTCTCTGCCCAGCACCCCGTCTCTCAAATCACCACTGTCTCCATTTATACTGCCTGCTCTCTCTCTCTCATGTCCCCTTTCTCGAAAGTCTTCTACTCACATCCATGCCTTTAAATTACTTCCATGTGTTTTAATGACTTTAGAAGCCAACAGTGATGAGTCCAAATTTGGGGTCTAGCACAGCTTAGCTGACAGTGGGAAAGCTCTTCAACCTCTTTGGCCTCCATTTTCACGTATGTGAAATGGGAATGATTTTTTTTTAAAGCCTTCTGCCTAGGGTTCATGGGAAGATGTAATAAGATATGGCGCAAAAATGGTTAGCACAGTACCTGGCACTCAGTAAATGCTCAGCACGTGGGAGTTGTCCTGCTCAGCAGCATTAACTCCAAGAGCAAGGAATGTACGTGTCTAAGTATGTACTTGTGTGAACGCGATAGCAGTGGGAGACCTGGCCTCTCAGGCATGGTCATCCTGGTGAGCCACAATGATCCAGGATTTAGACCTTGCCCCTCCGAATCCAAACAGGAGCTGACTCACATTGATCAGACTCACAGGGAACTGAGGCACGCACCAGGACACCACCCCCTTACTTTATTTTGAGCATTGACCTTTTCCATCACCTGCCATCCAGAGCTTCTGCCCTGGTTCCAGGAAACCAGGATCCTCCAAGGGAGCGTGGAGACAGAGCCCCAAGTGTAGAGAGCCTGAAGCCAAGTGTAGAGAGGCCTGACATGGGGCTGGACACACACAGAGTAAGTGTTGATGAATGTTGAATTAGCACACAGATATGCACACCTTCCCCAGAGACATGTGGAGTCTTGACTATATTGAATTTCGCATCCAAAGTGTGTGAGGGGAGGGTCTGGTGTCAAGGCCATGACCCCATCATCTCCTATGTTCCCTGCCTTCAAACTAGGAACCAGATCTGAGTTCTGGCCTACATGCATTGGTGTTGGGAGAGTTCTAAAATCCCTATTTGTGTGGCCAGGAAATGCTCTGCCAAGCCACCTCCTACAGGCTGGGCCAATGCACTTCGAAGTAAGGCATGCTGGGAGCTCAACTGGGGCAGGTCAGAATCCTGCATGGGACAGGGCAGTTGATGACAGGGGGTATAGATGGACCGCAAAGGGGGACTCTCATCGGGGCAGCCAGGTTGACCAGAGCTCTGGAGAGAGAGTGAGGGGCAGGGAAGTGGAGCAGGAGGGAGAAGAAGCCAATACAAGGATATGAAGATGCATACTGAGCCATCCCCACTGAATATGACTAATAGCTCGATCCACGAGTTTGTGCCTCAGAAAACCCTCACAAAGTGTGTCTCAGGACCATCTCTTGAAGTTAGGGGAGGAGGGAAGACAGGTTTATTAACTGACTTCTGACTTCCATGCATTTCTGGGCTTGGCATGGGGGCCATGGGAGCCAATCAGGGCTCTACAGCAGTGTACAAGGGAAGTCATGGAAGCAAGAGGTGCCCAGGTGGCAGGAGGTGAAATGCTGTCAGCTTGTACCTTTTCGAGGCTCTGTTCCAAGCACCCATGACGGCCAGACCTGGAGGGGAAGTAGAGATATGGGAGCAACCAATGGAACATTCTGACGCTCCTGCCAGGACTCCTGAATCAGCCATTCTCCCAGGCTTGGGAAAGACCCAGGCTTCTTTTCTCCCCATCAGGTGTCTATCAGCTCAGGAGGCCTGTGTGTGAAGCACAGGTGCATGACCCCTCAGTCAACACTTAGGAGTTTTCTAGCATCTGTACCCATCCTTTAGATATATATGGGCTGTTCCAAGGTTGTCCGTGGCCACAGTGCTGAGTTAAACACAGTGGATTGTTGGTGGGTCAGCAGCAGCTATCACCTATGACTCAACGTACCCCACCCCTGAAAACTGCTATGTGGCAGGCCATGTGGGAATGCTTCTTGAGTGAGCTCTTCTAAACCTCTGGTGCTCCCATTGATCAAGCAATTCAATTTCTTCAGTTAAATTTATTAAGTTAGGTCTCATGTTAGTTGCTGTGACCACAGAGGTGAACAAACAGGCAGGATCCCTTCCCTGAGCCTCAGAATCTGACCCTCTAGTGGAGGGAAGAGACAAAACCCTATGAACATATGCAACTCTTCAGCCAGGGTATGGTGAGCGTTCTGAGAGAAGAACGTGGCCAGGTAAGAGAGGCATGGGTATCATTCCTCACTGTCAGGAAGTGAGGCTGTCACCAGCTGAGGAAGCCAGTGTGTGAATCACTGGTGCTTGTAGTCGACCCATCCACTGACACATAAATTTCCTAGCAACCATCTCCCCTCTACTCAGCTGTGCAGGTTTTTGAGGCTGTTGGTTGTCAGATTAATGTCCAAGGTCTTTCAATGGGCACTGTGTGTTCTTAAGGTTGGAGGCTGGAGGGCCATCATCAGACACTGTCTGTGACTTGCTTGGCTCTCCTATAATCTGCCACATGCTCAGACACATGAGCGGGATGCCTCACCTAAACCAGCAACATCCCCATTCATTCAGTCCCAAAATCTCTCCTGTGGGCCTGCTATGAGCCAGGCACTGTGCTAGGCAAGGGGCATACAACATTGAAAAGCTCAGCATATGCTTCAGATTGACTGGTGGGGCTTGGGAGCCCTATGGCTGCAGGAACACGCCAATTTGTCCCTGCCGAAAAAGATAAAGGCTCAGGCCCTACTTTCATGAGCTTATGGTCCAGCAGGGGAGAAAGACCTGGAGAATCACCTACTAATGCCTCTAAAATCACAACTGTGATGAGTGCTAGGGGCGAAAATACCTGGTGCTGTGAGAGTAATCACAAAGGAGACCTGACTTTATCTGAGGATTTTGTCTGTAGAACTGATGTTTGCACTGAGATCTGAAGGAGAAGTAGCCATTCACTAGATACAGAGTTTGAGGGAGAAGTTCCAGGTAGAGAAAAGTACACATGCAAAGGTCCTGAGGTGAGAGAGGGCGTGGACTGGAGGGCTGAAAGAAGCCAGTACAAAGAGAACAAGTGGGAACATGATGCAGGTAAGGCTAGAGAGGCAGGCGGGGCTAGCTCTGCCCCTTCAAACACAGTAGCCACCAGCCACCTGGGGTTATTTTCACTTAAATTTACATTAATTAAAATTTATTTTTTAAATTGATTAAAATTATTTAACTTAATTAATGTATAAATTCATTTCCTCATTTACACCAGCCACCTGTCAAATTCTTGATAGCCACATGTGGCTAGTTACCATACTTATTGGACAGCGCAGCTATGGAACATCCCCATCATTGCAGAAAATTGGATTGAACAGCACTAAGTCATGAATGGCTCAAGGAGCCCATAATAAGAATTTCTTATCCTCAGGGCAGAAGGAAGGCTTTGACATATATTAAGCAGCACTGGGAATGGGGAAAGAGTCTAGCTGGAGAAACACCACTTTGGGAAAAGAGTGGAAGGTGAATCCCATGTACCATATACCTGAGATGTAGGCAGAGAGCCAACAGACAGAGCTCCGGGGACTCATCCTGCATGTGTGGCTGGAGTGAGGCTGGTTTTCCTGGGTGGCTATGGAAGCAGAAGCAAAGGGATCTAGAAAGAGGCAAGGTCAAATCGGTATGTGCCTGCAGCCATAGGGCTTCCAAGACCCACCAGGCAATTTGAAGCATATGCTGAGTAGGCTTGGTCAGTGGCAGTCATGGTCAGTGGCAGTCATGGTCAGAAGCCAGAGTCAAGTTCAGGTGTCTGGAAATGTAACCTAAGCTCAGGACAGGGCAGGGCAGGCCCAACCATAAATCCTGCCCATCAGAATGGCACAGACACTGGGGAGGGGCTGGCAGGGTGCAGGAGAAGGAGCTCCATGCATCCCTCCCAGGGTCTAAATGGCAGGTATGAAGTGTGTGAGTTTTCTGGGGTCACCATGACAAAGGACCACAAACCAGGTGGCTTAAAACAACAGAAATGTATTCTCTCTCAGTTATGGAGGCCAGAAATCAGAAATCAAGGTGTCAGCAGGTTTGGTTTCTTACCTTTTGGAGACTAAGGGAAAATCTGTCCTATGCCTCTCTCCTAGCATCTGGCGTGGCCAGCAATCTCTAGAAGTCCTTCCATTATAGCTGCATCACTCCCATCTCTACTTTAGTCATCACACGGCAGAGTTGTCTTCTCTCTGTGTGTCCTCTCTTCTTCTATCAAAACACCAATCATTGGATTTAGGGCCCACCTGAATCCAGCATGACTGCATCTTAACTTGATTACTTCTGCAGAGACCCCATTTCCAAAGAAGGTTGTGTTCACAAATACCAGGGGTTAGAACTTGAATGTATTTGTTGGGAGGGTGTGCACAATTCAACCTAACACATGTGGTTTGTATAATAAAAGGTTGGGCTTTGAGGTCATGGTAAACTGGGTCCAAGTACTGGCTCAGCCACTCACCAGCTTGAACAAACCTCTTAGCCTGGTTGAGCCACTGTACCCTCATCTGAAGTGTGGCTATAACATTCACTGCCTCACAGGGCTGCTGGAAGGATCACATAAGGCTATATATATAGCACACTTGATGCCACTTGGTGTAAGGAGCATCCGTGAATAACAGCCGTACTTACTCTTTTGACTATAGTAGGTCACAGTCTGGGCAAGCAGATGCCCTGGAGGATCCCAACCAAGAGGCAGAGCACAGAGAAGGGGAATCTGGTGGAGACCATACTTGGGAATCCAAGTAGGCAGGTGCCAACAGGGACATCAGACACAGGTAGCAAGCTGGGGTTCGGGGAACAGAGCTGAGTCCCTGAGGAAGAGCCCTGTCCCAAGAGAAGACTAACCAGTGATAAGTTTTCAGAACTGGGACCATGGTCACAAGTCTGCTCTTAAAATCTAGTAGGAGGTTGCCCAAGTTTCAGTCTGGGATACAAGGCTAGGGCCCAACCAGCAGCCAAGGTGGTTGGATGCTTAGGGCCAAAATATGGAGCTATAGCTGGTTAAGTCACTCTTGACTTCAGTTCTGGTTGCTGGGGATTTGATAGAGCAGTGGGCACCTAGTGGCCTCATTAAAGGATAGAGTAGAATAGGAGAGGTTGGAGACAAGTGGGTCCTGACAGACTCTTGGTAAGTGGAAAGCGCTTATGGTGATGAAGTAGTGTCCTAGAAGGATCATCCTGCCTGGTCCAGGGGTTTAGAAAAGGTATGGAAAGTTTCTCAGGGAGGCAGGAGGGGTCAACAAATCACCCATAAGACCAATGAATGTGTTGGACAAGTCAGAGGTTTGGGGGTTATTTAAGGATGTGATTACTGTAAGTATGAGAGCAAAGACCTTGGAACTTCTCTAAGCCTTAGTTTCCCTCTCTAAAAAAAAATTTTTTTTAAAATTGGGGTGGAATAGATGTTCTTGAATTTCCCTTGTCCAGGTCTGACAGCCTATGATTTTATGAATCATCCTCAAAGAAAATTTGTACAAGTGGGAGGAACCTGCCAAGATTGGGCCTTTCAGTCTGAGTAATGAACTAAAATGGCAAAGGCTTGACATCTGTTCTGCTCTTTCAAGAGAAGTTGGACAAAATAATGCCTTTTTCTGGGAAATCATAACTGATGTGAAATGTAGTGTTTCTTGCCTAAGACAAAATTGAAGTGGTGAACTCCAGCCTTCCTGAGGCGCAAGGGAGAGCACACATCAAAATTCCCTGTGAAGAAGGTCAGGTTGACCAGTTGTCTTGCTGCTGTAGGCACAGAATGCCAGAGATGCCCCTGCCCTGTAACCTCATTACAGCAGAAAGTAGGAAGGCTGGTGGGGAAATTCTGACAGTTCTGAGTGGGCCTGGGGGAAGAAAGAGGGCCTGTGGCCCCATGATTGGCTTCCTCACCAATGCTGAAACATTTCTGGTGGATGGAACAAGTCTTGGCTACACACACCTTGATCCCCCCAGGAACTCATGCTCTCATCCAACTTGCCACCAAAAGCCAAAGGAAGATTTGCCTCCATTGACTTTGAGGTTCTTCCCAAGAATCTATCCAAACCACAGAGGTCATTCCCAAAGACCAGCTCCAAATGCGTTCTGAATAATGATGATGACTTTGGGTTCAGAACAGAGCCTCCAAAAGTGTTGTGTTTAGAAGGAACAAGCCTGGGGGAGGCCAAGTTCTAGAAATCAAAAGCCCATTTTGCCCCTGTCACGCCAACATTAGAGAGGACTAGAACTTCAGGGCTGAAAGGGACCTTCCAGTGTGCCCGACCCCGGCTGTCACCCTACTCAGAGTCCTGTCCTCAGTCCCCAAAAGGGTCTCACTTGATCGGAAGCCCCAGGAGAGCAGGAGGTAGGTCTCTTGCTTACTTCCGAAACCCAGACTGACACACAGTAGGTCTTGAGCAAGTACACAGTAGTCCTTCTGTGCCTTTCCAGATAGTTCTCTCTCTTTTGTTGCTTTCCTGAACTGAGAGGGCTCCAGGGAACTGGGGTAGCCACAGCTGCCTATTTCTTCTGCCTCTGCCTTAAGAGCTAAGCAAATTCCAGCTCACACATTCAGAAATTTACAAAAGGAAGGTCCTGGCATAAAATAATCCTTTGTAATAGGCTCATCCCCCCGGCTCTCCCAGGTTCTGAGATTCACTGAATCCTTGTGCTCCAAGTCTCACTATTTGGGTGTGGGGGTGCTGTTAGAAGGAGAAACACTGGGGTGAGCAACATCATGGCATGTTTCCCGATGCCCCCAGTCGAAGACGTCTGCAACGCCATTTGGAAGCTGGGGTTCCACCCATATCTGTCCTCCCCTTTTTGATGTCTGATTTCAACCTGGTTCCTGGTTTCTTTTCTAGGATTAGTGAAGTCAGAGATAGTGCTAATAGTTACGATGTGGTAAACAATTTCGTTAATGTCCATTTCCCTCATTGTGTGGCTCAACTCTATATTCCCTAGTGTCTGGTGGAGCTCATAAAGGATGGATGGATGGATGGATGGATGGATGGATGGATGGATGGATGGCACTGGACCAAGCTAGTGAGTGGCTGCCTAGAAGCATTGCCTTGGGAGGAGGGTCTCAGAGGTAACCTCTCCCATCTTAGCAAGCAGGTCTTTAGTGCTGGGCTTTAGGACACAGCCTCCCTGTCTGTCCTGCCCCATCTGAGGAAGGGAAGTGATAACTTTGTTCACATTCTGACATGTAAATATCCACAGGAACCCAAGGGGTAACCTCTCAAAGGGAAATATTATTAACTAACAAATATTACAGAGGCTGAGATGGGTCTTGAAAATTGAGAAATGAAACAGTGAATCAGTCACAGTCCCAACTGTGCTTAAAAGCTCACAGATAAATAAGCAGATAAGACAAAAGTCACAGACCACACATATTGTTATTCACACTGAGCAGGCTAGTATCTTACCTGGGACAGAGCGAACTTCACAGGGATTTAGAATTGGAGGCCATCAGAAAGGGTTCCTTGGAGGAGGTGGCATGTGCAAAGGAATCTGGAAGGTGGTAAAGGGCCACGGGGAGAGGGCATTCTCAACAGGGCACAGCGTGTGCAAAGCATGGATGTGGTCATCAGGGAGCAATTAAATGGGCCTCGTTTAGAAAGAGAGCAGTGGGGCAAGGCTGGAAAGATAGGGATGAAGGGTTATAGCTTTTTAATTAGGAAAAGCTCAGATCCAAGAGATAGAACTTTAATTATTCCCCTCTATAAAATTGCGATGGGCCAAGGTTTACCAACATTATGAACATTCCTAGCCTTCCTTACACCCCTCCTTTCTTCCTCTGCTCTTGTCCCCCACTGACTAAACAGGTCTCTGGATTTGCCTCTTCAGTTCCGTCTTTGTCTTCTTCCTCCAAGGAAGGCATTACTTGTGCCTATCTGGTTTGGGGGGCGTTTAGGGTATATAGTGGGGTGAAGCTGTCAAGAAGTGTATAGGAGAGGAAAACATTTAACTAAGGGCTGTTGTGGATTCCACGTCCTCTTCATGATGTTTGAAAGTTACAAATAAAGAACATGAGTGACCTTTAAATGTTCTTAGGTTGCTGAACTGTATTTATTTGATAAAGCACCATTTTGAGAATAGACTACATGGTTACAGTTTTAATAGGGCTCCATTCTCTGCACGTTTATGCCACAGTCCTTTCCCTCAAGGTCATGAGCTCTAGGAGAACAGGAATTAAGTTCATCATTGTCTCCCCAGCACCCCGAGCATGGCCTGGCCCAGAAGAAGGGTTAGTAAATGTTGAAACTGAAGAGTGGTTAAGTGATTCAGGGCTCAGGCAACTGACTCCACTCCAAGGAGGAGTGTTCTGTTCACCGCTAGTCTGAGGTTTTGCTCATAGTCAGTCTCTCTGTCTGTCTGTCTGTCTCTCTCTCTCATTGCAGAAAGCAGATCTGGCCGTGGCCCCCTTGACCATCACCCACGTCCGTGAGAAGGCCATTGACTTCTCCAAGCCCTTCATGACGCTCGGTGTTAGCATCCTGTATCGCAAGCCCAATGGCACCAACCCCAGTGTCTTCTCCTTCCTCAACCCCCTGTCCCCAGACATCTGGATGTATGTGCTCCTCGCCTACCTGGGTGTCAGCTGTGTCCTCTTCGTCATCGCCAGGTAAAGGCAATGCCGTGGCTAGAGCTCTGGCCTGAGGTTGGAGGTTTAGGGATCCAAGCAAGTCCCCACACAGACCACGGCTATGCATGCTCCCCTCTCCTTCTCTGCAGCTCAGACCCCTTTATGTCGCTCAGGGAATAGTCCACGGCCCGCAAGCTTGAATCTCCCAGTCCTCACCCTGGTCTGTGTATGTGACTCTGGAAGCAGCACTTGCACCCCAGACCCTATGAACAGGCTTGGGGGGGTTAAGTTATTGCCCAGAGCTGCATCAGCTGGGCCAGGCACCCAGTATTGCAGACCCCAGTTCTTTGGGTGGCCCAGAATGTGGCTTGACACTTGAAAAAAGGACAGCACCACAAAGACTCACACACGTGCACTCATGCAGAAATGTGGTGCTGTACACACCCACCTATCTGTAAGATGTGCTAGCAAAACCCTTGCACACTTGGCTGTTCAAATGAGAGATGCTGGCACATCCTTGTGGTGGACGGCAGGCGGAGGTAACTGGGGGCACATCGAGCTCAGTGTTTACTGAGAGCCTCGTATTGGCCAAGCACATTGCTCTGTCTTTCACAGCCATTATACTATTTAATTCCCATAGCTTCCCATGAAGAGGAGACATCTGAGGCTCAGAAAGACACTATCCTCGCCAAAGCCATCGTAGCAATAAGTGACACATTTGGCATATGAACTCAAGTCACCAAGTGTTTTATCTGTGACCCACATCTCTGGCCACTTGGACATCTGTCCTCTGCCTCTGCCCCGGTGGTTGGCTGCTGGGCCCAGCTCGCCATCCCCTTCCCAGCTGGGCCCTCTGCCCCTCCCTCCAGCCTCCAGCCCAGCCTCTGCCCTGGTTTTTTTTTTTTTTTTTTCTCTCTCTCTCTCTAAATCCTAACAAGGTACGAAGAGAGACTTCTCTGGAGAGGCAATTTGAGATCCAAGGACTTGGTGTTTCAGCCTTTTTTTTCTCCTGGGTCTTCTTTGAAAACCTTCCCCCACCCCACTCCCTTTTGCTCCCTCCTCCCTCACAGAGAAAGACCAAAGGGAAGGATGGCAGAGATGAAATTGTCCTGCCTCCAAAGCCCTTTGCTGCCTGCCGGCCGGGGGCTGCCTGCCTGCTCAGCCCAGCCGGCAGCCCAGCCTGCCACAGAGAGGCCTTCATTAGGCCTCTTGTCTCTAATGGTCTAACAAGCCTTTGAAAGCCAGGAGCCACTCTCTGCAGCTCTCACCATAATTTTAGCAGCTCGAGCCAGCCTCTCAGCTCCCCGCCCCCTGGAAAACAGCTCAAGCTTTTCCAGCATCAGTTCTGTCCTTGTGATGTGCATCCCGTCCCCCTCCCATTCTTGGCCTTTCATCAGTTGCTGGCAGCCAAGCCTGCTTTCCACCGCGTCCCTCCTGGCCAGGAAGGTAGGAACCCCGTTCCCAACGTTAGGCTGGGGAGACTTTGGGGGAGAGACAGGATTCCTGGAGCTGCCGGGATGACACAGGACATGTGAGGACAGGAGAGGAACCAGGGCCTTGGCCAGAGTGATAAACAGCACCCCAGTACCGTTGTCACGCCGTGTAGCGCTCACATATCACAGTTCACACGCGTCCTGTCAGATCTTTACTACGGCCTGTGAGTCCGGTGTAATTGTCCCTACTTCACAGAAGTAGAAACTGAGACTCAGGCAGGTTAAGTCATTGCCCAAAGTCACAAAGCTTTTTCTTGGTGGAATTCGGCTTCAAATCATGACCTATCTGAGTTTAAATGAGATGGAGGCTGGGGGGTCAATGGAGGTGGCCAGAGGGGCCAGACAGAGATGATGAGGAAGTGAAGCAGGCTGAGTGGCGGGCAGCAGGACGTGATGGGGACTGAAGCAAACTGGAGACACACAGCTGGTGAGAGGGGCGGCCAGTACTCGGCTCCAACAGCTGCGCTAGGCAGGACGCGGCGCCAGTGCTGCCGAGTTCGTGATTTTTAGAGAGTGATTCAGGCTTTTAGGTGACACCTCTTGGTTGTTATATGTAGCCACCAATTTGATTTTTTGCAACACTGCCAGGGTCAAGCACAGCACCTCTGTACGGTGTATGTGGCCCTCGGTCCCCTTCTCCATGTGGCCTGTGTCCTTTGGACCACCCCATGCTGACTGATGGAGAGCTGGACACCGTTGCCCAGAGATGGGATCTGTGAAGGTGGCAGGTCCCCAGACCCACCCCATGGCAGCTCTGGCTCCGCACAGGGCTTGTCCATTTTGCCAACAGGCCTGGCCTGGCTCATGCCTGCTGTGCACCGGGAGTTTGGCATTGAGTAAGGCCTTTACTGCCACCAGGATATTCTGCTTCACGCCACGCGAGCCACGCCAGCCCCTTAGAGACTTCCTCCGGGCCTCTCTCTCTGAGGTGTGCTCTGGCTTCCTCCAGCCTTCATTTCCTCACCGGGAACTCCGCCGGCCGTGCACAAAGGCCCCTCCGGTTACCGGAGCTGCTCTTCCTTAGAAGACAGTGGGGGGCTTACAGTAACCATGTTTCCCTGTCATACATGCATTTGTATATCCAGAGAAAAAAAGCTGAAAAATTGTGTAACATATTGTTATCTCTGGGGGTGGGATCCTGGAGTACTTTCACTTTCTCATTGTATTCTTCTGGGCTGTTTGACTGTTTTATGAAGAGTGTATCTTACTTTTTTCAATTTAAGTAATTCAAAAATATAAGTAAATAATAAAATAGTCATAAATAATAGCAAATAAGTAAATAAATAATACAAATAACTCAAAAAGTCCATTCTCATTTTTAAAAATTCATATAATACATATAAAGCAAAAAGTCTTCCCTAAAGTTCCTTCCGCTATTGGGATTTCCCTCCCCGGAGGAAAATACTGACATTTGGTTCAAATTGGATTCTTCCAGACGCTTTATATGTATTTATATACAAATGGACATAAAGAGGTAGAAAGCTGTGTCTCCGGGAGTCTATTTACACAAATGTGATCCTATTGTTCTTATTTTTATCCCCCCCCCTTTTTTTAACCAATCATCGTATGTTGGAGACCTTCTCCTGTCGGTACATCTAGAAGTGTTCTCTTCTACCAGCCGCATGGGATTTCAGAGTGCAGTGGGGGCATCGCTTGCTTCATCAGACCTGGGTTGAAGGACATTTCCGTTGTTTCCAGGGTTTTGCTCTTGCAAACGATGCTTCGATAAACATCTTCATGCACTTCTCTTTGCACTCACGCACTCATGTTTTTTCTGGGATGGCTAATGAGTCACAGAATTGCTAGGTTGAAGGGCATGTGCACTTTTAATTTTAAGAGACACTGCTGAATTACTTTTATAACCAGCAAAAGCCAGTGACAATAAAGCACACAACAAACCGGTCCTGATTTCCCATCCCTGCCTCCCCGGCAGGACAATGAGGCAATTGATGCTGAAGTGGTCGCACATCAGTGTTTGCTAAACCACCCGCTGCTGTGATACGGACACCCCTTCCTCCCCACCCCATCTCTCTGCAGCTCAGCCTCACTGCTCCCCTCTCCCCGCTGCAGGTTCAGCCCTTACGAGTGGTATGATGCTCACCCCTGCAACCCTGGCTCGGAGGTGGTGGAAAACAACTTCACTCTGCTAAATAGCTTCTGGTTCGGAATGGGGTCCCTGATGCAACAAGGTATGTGCCCCCTCCCAGGGTGGAGCGGTGGGGGGCTCCTTTCCCCAGGGAACCTCTTCTTCCTGGTCGGGAGGGGCAGGGAGGGGTGCTGAATCTTTTGGGAGTCAGCAGAGTCAGCCCACCCTCCAGGACAGCCTCAGACCCACTGAGCCATCACAAGGTTGGAGACACCTGGACACCCAGGTGTGTGCCCTTGCCCCAGGTCCCCACCCTTCACCACTACTGTTTCTGGGCCTGCTCAGGTTCTAAGGCAGGGGTGTCAAATTCATTTTCACCATGGGCCACCTCAGCCTCGTGGTTGCCTTCAAAGGGACGAGTGTAATTTTAGGACTGTATAAATGTAACTACTCCTTAACAGTTAAGCGAGAGCTCGGCGCTGCCGCTGGGTAGGAACCAGGTGCGGGGCCAGATAAAACAAAGTGGAAGGCCGGATTCGGCCCATGAGCCTTGTGTGTGCCACCTGTGTTCTAAGGCTAAAGCAGATGAGCCGCCCCCACCCATGTCATGCGGGCTCATTCCCAGTCCCTCCTGCTCTAGCTGAGGTGGACACAGCGCATCCCTCTTGCCGGGGCTGACCCCACCAATGGCCTTGCCACTGCAGACTCTGGCCAAACAAAGTTGGGCTGAGGATGGGTGGGGTGGTGGACCGGAGGCAGGGAGGCCGGGTGAGAGGCCATTGCAAGAATGAGATGATGGGACCTGAACTGGCGTAGGGGCCAATGAGGGTAAAGCACAGCATGGGCTGAGAGAATTTCAGGGTGTAGCAGGGACAGGACTTGGTGACTGTCTGTGGGGAGCCTGGGAGTAGGAAGGGTCAAGTCTGAAGTGGGGACTGTAGCCTGAGTGCGTCAGAGATGGGATACGCAGAAGGGCATCATGTCCTTCCATCCTCCTGAGGGAGGGCCAGTGCGCAGGACCTGCCCCTGGGCTGGTGGCCCGCCCTTGGGCGATATGTGCAACTGCTCAAAGATCTCAGAAAGCAGAGCATCTGCTCCGGCTTCGAGCAGTGTGGTGAAGAGACACCATGGACTGGAGGTGGGCACAGGAAACCCCTCCAGGGAAAACACGTGCCCTTTGCTTCTGCCGCTCATCCCAGCGCCTCTTATCTTGGGAAATGGGGAAACCCAAATCTCTGCCTATACTAGGGCCTCACTGAGGCACAGTGGGTGACAAAGCCGGGAGGGGGCGGGGCACGGGAAGGGAGAGGATCCAAAGAAAATGTCCTTGTCCCTCACTCACCTGTGTGTGTCCTCAAGGCCCAGCACAAACCTGGTCCTTATAGGCATCCGCCATGAAACGCTGAACGGATGGATGAGTGAGTGGATGAATGATATGACCCACGTGCCCTGAGTGCCCACAACCCGCCAAGCCCTGTGCTGGGCACTCGAATGAAGAAGGGTGAGGGAAGACCAATCTGCCCCCCACCTGATGATACCCCATCCATGGCAGAGCCCAGGGCAGGGACTTGGGCCTGAGTGGGGGTCCAACAGAGCCAGGCAAAGCTCACCAAGCAAACTAAAATAAGTCGTTCTCCCTTTGGGGGGCAGCTCTATCCCTGGCTTGGAGCAGTCTGCGGGAGGGCCAGGCAGGTGAGGCTGGGGGTGGGTGGCTGGGCGAGGAAGCTGAGGAGCCTTGGTGGAAAGTGACAGGAAGCCCTCAAGGGAAGTGCCTCATTCTGTCCCCACTACTAATGAGTGTCCTGAAGCCTCACCTTGCTTCTTTGTCCATCATCTTTGTTCAGTGACAGTTGGGAAAGACCTGGGAGCCCTTCAGTGCAGTAATAGCCTCTCTTCTTCCATCTCCTGCTGCTATTCAAAGCCTTGGCCCCTAGTGTATTCCCCGTGAGGTTTTGATTAGGAGGGAGAAAAATAGTTGTGTATTTGAAAACCTCTCCCTTGAGTGATTTCTTTGAGGGGAAAAAAAATCATCCATATCAAAGCAGACGCTTTTCAGATTGCAAGTCCGAATATTCTGGAAAGTTCAGGAGTCACTTGCTATTTAAATCTCTTGAAAGCCACCTAGTTAATTACTTCAGTTAGAAGGTTTCGCCTAAATTGTGCTCCACACCCAAGGTCAGGGAGGAAGCGTGATCTATCTCATCAAAGAGCTTCAAAACATGTTGATTTTTCTCCTCCTGCAAAGCACCGCATAGCAATCTTGTATTTGTATACCAATTGTATTTGCAATACAATTTCTCCTCAAATTATATTGTGGCAGCCTCACTGTATCTGTGTGAGGCTGGGAAGAGGAGGGACAATTGCTCCTGCTTTGCAGAGTCCCGGAGAGGGGAGTGTTTGGCACAAGATTATACAGAGAGTTAGGGGCAGGATTCACTCAAGAGCCCAGGGGCCCTGACCCCAGGTGTTCGGAACAGGGGCCATACAGGGTCTGAGGAAAGGCACCAGAGGGCCTGGCAAGCCTGGGAAATGCTGGCACGTGCCTGTTGTTCTGGAAGAGCAGCAGTCCTTAATTTTGGCCTGTATCAGAATCACCTGGAGGGCTTATCCAACCCAGGTCGTGGGGCCCCACCCCTGAAGTTACTGATTTAGTAAGTCCTGGGCTGGGCCTGAGCATGAGCATCTCTAGCAAGTTCCCAGGTGATGCCCATGCCGCTGGTCCAGGGCCCATACTCGGAGAATCACTGGTCGAGGGTCGGGGCCCAGCTTTCCTTAGCCCGTCAGTGGAGTCCATGACCCAGAGGACCCGGGCAGCCCTGGTCTGCACATTGTCAGAGACCACCTGCCTCTTCCCTTCCCCCAGGGTCTGAACTGATGCCCAAAGCCCTGTCCACACGCATCATCGGCGGCATCTGGTGGTTCTTCACACTCATCATCATCTCCTCCTACACGGCCAACCTAGCCGCCTTTCTGACCGTGGAGCGCATGGAATCGCCCATCGATTCTGCCGACGACCTGGCCAAGCAAACCAAGATCGAGTATGGAGCTGTCAAGGATGGGGCCACCATGACCTTCTTCAAGGTGAGGCCCTCTCCCTCCCACTGCAGCACCACAAGGACCCTTTGCTATCCTTCCCTAACCACACGGAGCCAAGGGGCCGGAAATCCTCAAGGCTTAGTCCCTCCCCGTTGTGGACCAGTTAACTTTTCGGGGTTGTGGTGATGGAGCCTCCTGGGTGGGTCCCAGCACAGATCCTAGAAGTTCCTATAACTGGGGCAAGCAGAGTGAGTGCGCTTTACTTTCTTAAATCGTCCAAGGGAGACCTGTGGGGAGACGAGGCTGGAGAAGGGGGAAGGAGAAGTGAGGCCAGATGCACAAACAGGCCCGGGGTCAGTGGGCTTCCTGCCCTTGGCTTTCGGTCTCAGTGGCATCCATCTCCACAAGGCTGGCCTGGGTTTGGGGGTCAGCTCTTCTCCACTTAGAGGGCAGCAGGGGGTGCATCCTGCAAGGAAGAGAGGAGGCTTAAAACTCCAACAAGTGTTTACAAACATTCCTTAGCAGGTTATACTCTTGGAATAACTGGATCTGGATAAAACCCCATCACCTGCTCAGGTGACTCTTCTTATAGGGATCTGGCTGTGACTTTGCTGCTCCTCCTGCTTTGTAAGGTGTTGGCTCTGCTCCCCAGCGTTTGTACACCTTCTACTGGAGTAGCTGAGGGTTTAGGAGACTGGCCAGCCCTGAAAACCCGTAGCTGTAAATGTTCCTTTGGAAATTAAAGTAATAATAACGATAGCTACTGCCACCGAGAGCTCACAGTGAGCCAGGCGCTGCACTAAAAGCTTGCCTCACTTAATCTTCATGACAAGTCCCGGGAGCAGGTGCTACAATTATTTCCACTGTACACATGTGGAAACTGAGGCTCAGAGTCGTTAAGGGGCTCGTCCAAGCACCCACAGCTTCTTCAGCCACATGCTGACCGAGGTCTGCTGTCCTGCATGGCCCAAGGTCTAACCAGGGGGCCCAACCTTTTGGCGTCTCTGGGCCACACATTAAATACATTGCAACACGTAATCACAAAAAAAAAATCTCAAAGTGCTTTAAGTAAATTTATGATTTTGGTTTGGGCCGGATTCACAGCCATCCTGAGCCGCACGCAGCCCACGAGCGGTAGAATGGACCGCCCTGGTGGGCCGCGGTTCTCAGCTGTGAGTGTGCATCCAAATCGCCTGGGAGGCTGGGCCGAGCCCGGATTGGTGGGCCTCCCTCTCAGAGTTTCTGGTTCAGTGGGGCCACGGTGGGCCCAAGAACGTGCATCCCTATTGGGTTCCCAGGGAATTCTGAGGCTGCTGGCCCAGGGCCCACACTTTGAGAACCACTGTCCCAGCTTTTCTCAGAAATGGTCGGGATCTGGGAACTCTGTGCTGTAGGTCCATTTGTTCAGTTATTTCTTTATTAGTCAATTGCTCTCGATCAGTCTGAAAGCCTGGGGTATGTCCCTCTCCTCCGGGTCCTGGCCCGCCAGCCCCAGCCCTGGCCTCCTTCTAGGCTAAGCCTCTGAGTGATGGATTGAGCCTCCGATGAGGCCTGATGAGGAGAGCAATAAAGAGCTGGGTGGGAAAGCCTTCTGCCTCTGGGGCAGCAGAGCTCCACTGGGACCCTCTCCCACCCCTACCTCTCCCGTGTCCCTCCTTAAGGATGTAGGCTCCTGCTTAGCAAAGAGAAAAGGGCTCCCCTCTTGGATGTTGCTACTGCTACTGAGAAGCAGCAAGTGTGGCCTTCCTAAGAGGTCACTGTCATGAATTTAGAGAGAAGGAAAGGGAAAAGCGTGGTCACAGGCACATTGGGAGCTCTCTAGGACCCTGTGTATGTGTTCACAAGTGTGAGCAGCATGTGAGTATGTGCTAGGTGGATGTGTGCATACAGCAGTATATAATGCATGTAAATGTGCACTCAAGTATGTATGTGTGCGCATCTGTGCCCAAGCAAAGAGGGCACGTGTGTGGGAGCATGTGTGTTTGTGTGTGAACACAAGTGTCTGTACATATGTGTGTGTATTGCAGAGCATATGTTTGCATGCATCTCTGGGATCTGGGTGTGTGGATATGTGCCTACGAGTGTCTATGAGTGTGTGCCTGAGTGTCTACATGATACATGTGTGGAGAACATATGCATGCCTCTCTGTTTAAATATCCCTGTGAGTGTGCCCAAATTAGTGTGAGTGGGGGTGGGCCTGTGTGTGCATAATAGCATGTGCGTTTGTGGAATGGCCCACATATGTGTGTGTAATATCTTTTGTGTGTGTGACGGCCCCTGCACACACATGTCGGGGTGTATGTACAATGACACATTTGTGTGTGTGCACGCCTGTCCGTACCTATGCCCAGGCTGCAGCCCAGCCCTGTGACTTGCCACAGCATCTCTCATGCATTACTCATGAGCACGTCTCAAGCAGGGCTCCCCATCAAAGGGAAGCAGCATAAATAAGGCCGGAGCAGGCTCATTGCCGCTGATTGGATGTCCTCGCCTCCATCCATGCTCAGATGCTCAGACTGTCTTCCCAGAGCCTAGTCCCAGCTCCCCACCGAGCTGCTGTCCTCGGCATCAAGCAGCACCTCCTGCAGCCTGCTCTGCCCTCACCCACCTTCCCCACCACTGGCACAGTGAGGAGGGCAGGGGTGGGACTCAGAGGCTGGGGCTCAAGGGCCCATGCTCACAAGGGCCTTTGACCAGAAACAGCCATTCCACGTCCCCCTGCAGAACCAGTTCCACTTCCTTACTCTCCTGATCACCGACTAATTCCTCCTGAAGTCCAGCCTTCCTGTCTCTTGCTTTAATTCCAGCATAGCTCCCTTTGCCCAGGCTGCCTTTCACGGCAGCCACAGTGGGACTGCTGTGGAGGCGGAGAGGACCTGGATGTGGGTACATTGACCCTGCCCCAGGCGAGGAGCTGCGGGCACAGAGCACCCTCCCAGCAGACCCCTGAGCAAACTTACTTCCTCCCTTGCCCCCCTGCTCTCCGTAGTCACACCTCCCCTGCCCCAGGCCAGGTCGTAGCCTTATTGTCACTTTCAAGTTAGAGCTGGAAGGAAACCTGAGTTTAACCCAGAAAAACGGAGGCCCAGAGGGGCTGGGTGGTTTGCCCATGACCACACAGTCGCTCGGTGCTGTACCCGGGATGTCAGGTCAGATGTTCTGCCTGCACACAAAGGGCCCTCTCCCACACCCACCCTGGGGTCTTCATGTGGAGGGGGTGCCCCTCCCCTGCCTGTGAGTGTATATGCCAAGGCTGGTTCCAGGAGGACCCATAGGATGCGTAGGAGACATTAACAAAGTCAACAGCAGTGGTAACATTTATCAAGCACTTACTAGGAGCCAGGCGAGGTCCCAAGCACTTTACCTGTACAGTGGTTCCCCCTTACCTACAGGACACACATTCTAAGACCCCCAGCTGATGTCTGAAACCACAGATGATAGCGAACCCTTATATGTACTATGTTTTCCCTAGACGTACATACAATTTACAGCTTTTCTGGCATATCCGAATTGCCAGCATCACTACACTTGAGCTTTGGGGCTGTTATTAAGTAAATAAGGGTGACTTGAACACGAGCACTGTGATCCCGTGACAGTCCGATAACGGAGACAGCTGCTCAGTGACTAGCAAGTGGGAGTATAGGTGGCATGAATGCGCTGGACAAAGGGATGATTCACGTTCTGCAGAGGATGCAGCAGGACAGCTCAAGATTTTGTCACACTACGCAGAACAATATGCAACTTAAAACCTATGAGTGGTTCATTTCTGGAATTTTCTCCTTAACATGTTTGGACCGTAGTTGACTGTGGGTGACTGAGACTGTGGAAAGTGAAACTGTGGATAAGGAGGGGTTGCAGTATTCACTCATATCATTCTCTCAGCGACATTAGGGGTTAGAGACTATCATTGTATCATCTCCGTTGTGCACACGATGAAAGCAGGCTCAGAAAGTAACCGGAGTTAACCCCAACTTGCTATTTCACCATCAAGCATTTTACCATCAAGCTAGTGAAATGCAGAGTGAGGATCTGAACCCAAGCCATCTGGCTGTAGTGCCTGTGCTTGCTGTCATGGTGTCTGTGTCACCTCTCCCAGGAGCCAGGCAGTCCAGGAGTCAGTTGTGGAAGAGTGAAGCCACAGTCAGTTGAGCCAGATCCCCAGCCTAGAACAGTCCTGGTAGCAAACAAGACAGTCTAATAACCAAGTGTGTGTGTGTGCGTGCGCATGTGCCATTGTTGAATTAAAGCATGGAACTAAAACGTGACAGAAGCCAAAGGGAACAAATGCAAGAGCCCATGTTGAGGACAGGAACCAAGCAGGTGACACCTCTGAATATCCCAGAATCCAGGGCAGATGAACTTCAATTCTGTAGTTACCCTGTGTTCCTGCTTAGGCTGCAAACCATCTTTAAAACCCTTGACCAGTGTGGCTGACCTTGATCGGTGTGGCTCAGCTGGTTGAGTGTTGCCCCTCAAAGCAAAGGGTCACCAGTTCAATTCCCGGTCAGGGCACATGCTTGGGTTGCAGGTTCAGCACCTGGTCAGGGTGCGTACAAGAGACAACCAATCGATGTTTCTCTCTCACATCGATGTCTCTCTGCCTTTCTCTTTCCCTCCCTTCCCCTCTCTCTAAAAATAAGTAAATAAAATTTTTAAAAACTAAGAAGCCCCCGGGTTGAGAGTAGAACCCGGGGGAGAGAACCCATTCCTGTCCAAAGCCAGCAGCAGGAAGCCGGATGTTGGGCTTTCTCTCCCGGGGAGCTCCAGATCTCTGGCCACGCCCCCACCCTGCAGCCCAGGAGGCACATGGCTAGAGGCAGCCCCATCATTCCAAAGAAACTTCATCTGAAGAGTTGTCAGGGAGCAGCAGACATCACAAACAGCGTCTCCTGTGTTGTCCTCCCTCTGTCTTGGCAGATAAAAATTAATTAAGAGATGAAAAAGGAGGCCTTTGAAAGCACCATGGCTATAAAAATATGTAGGCAAAAAGTAAAGAAGAAAGTGGGGAAAGTGGGTTGTCTGTGGGGAGGGCTGGGCAGCTTTGAAGGGAGAGGAGGTGAGAAGACAGCTTCTCCCAGGACTTAGCCCTCTTTGGTGCCAGGGTGTAGGGGAGGCACATCACAAGTGGGTGGGACTGTGTACGAGGAACAGGAGCTGGGGGCCAAGAGTTTCAGGCTCTCCGGGTCCCTGGCATTGTTGAGCCCTCCCCCCTCGCACAGTCTTGCCCTGTCCTGGCACCCGAGCCTGCAGGGCACTCGGAGAGGCCATTCAGTCCACCACCACCCCTTCCAGCTGTTCGGCACTCTCACGTGGTCTAGAGGGCTAGGGGGCACTCCCGGATCTCCACTTCCTGCTCCTCTGGACCTGTCTGTGGGCCTCTCTGAGGGTACCTTAGCCCTGCCTTCGATCAGAAGTGGGGGTGGAAGACCAAAACACAGTGACAGGCAGAGCTCAGTGGGGTGCACCTGGCACAGTCAAGTCACGTCAGTTCTGAAGTCAGACAGAGCAGGGCTGAAGTCTTGGGTGTTGTCTCTGCCGGGTGACCTTGGGCAAGTCTCATCACTTCTCTGAGCCTGAATTTGCTTACCTGAATGACATGGATACTGATTCTCACCATGTGACAATTAGCAAGAAGATGCAATGAGCTACAGTATGTAAGGTGGTTAGCCTAGTGCCAGGAACACAGAAGTTCAAGGCTCTCTCCTCTTGATGCCCCTCCCTTTGGCTGGTGTAAAAGACTGGGAAGCAGGGGGGACCCTTTTCTCCTATTGCCCCACAGTCCCAAAAAGGAGTACATTGGAAAGAGACCCGCAAGTTGACACCTGGAGACTGTCCACGTTTCCAGGTTGTTCAGGATTGGGCTTTTGTTGAGGTCACTAGTGCCTCTACCACAGGATGGCCACCTGCCTCTGCACAGAGCTAAGTACCCACGGGTCCTCAGAACAGAAGAGACCCAGAGCAGGCAAAGGAGCAGCAACAGGTGCAGGGGGAGGGCCAGGGATGCTGGGAAATTATTGAAAACTACTCAGTTACTGAGCACCTCTCTGTGCCTTTGTTTTCTTATCTGTGAAATGGGTATAATAGTATCCACCCTCCTAGAGTTGACTAAATGGGATAATTCACATAAACAGCTTAGAACAGCACCTGACATGGTACACGTGCCATAAACAGTTTTTATTGTTGATCATTGGAACCAGTGATACACTAACCTCTTCAACCCACAGATATAATTTTGAAGGCCATACATTGCTTATATATTTTTAACTAGTTGCCAGCATTTTAGAATTGGGAAATCCTTGCATTTTAAAAAATTCACGTTTCTAGCTTTTTGAAAATGTGAGAGGCAGAGCATCACAGGGCCAGCTCTTCCACAAAGCACCAACTGCTGGGGCCCAGAGGCAGGGCTCTCTCCCGTTCACCAAAATTCTGCTCAGCACTCTTTACTTACAGCCGTCCCCTGCGTGGCTCCCGTCAGTGTTCGCTGAGTATCGTGTCATTATAATCTCTAGCAACTCTGTACTGTGGAAAGTATTACCCCCAATTTCTATATGAGCAAACTGAGCCTTGAAGAGGATTAAAGAGCCTCAAAGAGAAAGGATGATGCCAGGCACTTCACGGGCCTGCCTTTGTGCTCGGCTAGCGCCCATTTTACAGATGTGGGAAGTGAGGCTCAGAGGTGTGATGTCACTTGCCCGCCCACAGTTATAGAAGGAGCTAGCCCGTAAAACCGGAGTTCCTGCGGTGGGGCTGACCCCTCCCACCACCGCTGCCACCACCTCACCCCCCGACTCCCCACTGGAGGGACCAGCCTGCAGCCCCACACGGGCAAACCTCAGGGGCACGTGCACACAGACGGCAGGGGCCTCTGGGCTGGAGGGTCAGCCAGTCTGTCCCAGCCAGGCAGGCAGAAGCAGGGACTTAGGAAAACCTCCTGGTCCCTGAGGAAATAAGCCAAGAGACATGATTAACTGCTCGAGGATGGGGATCTGATAAAGCCAAAGACTCCCCGCCCAGGGATAAGAAAGCCAATTACTTTGGGAAAGGTCTCCTATTCAACATGGAAAATACCCCCGGTCTCGCATGGAATCACATTGCCTCTGTCCCCCTACACACGCTCCCTGGGATTCAGCTCCCTTCGGAATAGATATATATTTATATATATATACCTACATATATTTTTCTTGTACAGAAATGTTAAATTCTCAAGATTAAGTATCTTCAGTTGAGGAAAATCAATTTACTTCTTTGAAGAGGCTGGAATTGAAAGTCATGAGCCTGAAACTTACTTTCTTGCCAATTTTACTGATAAAAAAAGTCTCTTCGTTCTGGCACATCTCCCTGTATTGGCTGCTCCAAATGATTCCATTAATTGATCTGGGCGACTGGCCCTGAAGCAGTGCTTACTAAGGTCCCCGATGGAACCGGGGCAGGCAGGAGGACTCTGGAGTATGGGCACGTGCGACTGTTCCCTGGGTGGTGGCCAGAGGAACTTAGGGTTCTGGTGGTCAGGCCCAGGCAGATGGGAAAGAGGCCTGAGATCCCAGGAGGGACCCCAGATGTAACCCTCCTTGTCTCATACATGCCAGAGGGAAGCTTTTCAGGGATGTGCCCGGAATCAGAATCACAGACAGACAGAACTTAAGGGGGACAGAGACCATGAGTGGATGTGTTTAAAAATGGGGCCCGAAGATATAGGACGAGCACATTGGGTGGCCATTCTAGGGAAGTAGACGTCAGATCCATCCGCCTAAAGGTGACCAAGGTAGTGCATTTGTTGACCCTGAACCTGAGGCTGGCAGAGAACAACCTCTTGAACCCAGCATCACAGCCAGCTCCCTGTTGGTTTTCCACCAGAGGCTTTCATGTGTCTTTCCTCAAAGTCTGGTGGCCTCAACGCTTCCTCCAGCCCCACTGGAAATTTCTGTCTCCTTTTATGATGTAGTGTTACTGGAAAGAGCATATGTTTTGATGTCAGGCATGCCTATGTATAGAAGGAATGGCATGTTGGGGGGAGGATGCAAGGAGGAGTTTGCAGAATGAGAATGAGCTCTTCTTCTATTCTGAGACAGATGGAGTGGGGCAGGACTCCCTGAATGGTTCATTTCAAGTTACTTTTGCCAGGCTCGAGATTTTGCCAATGGCTGACTGTGTGCATAGGAGGTGAGTGGGTAAGATGGATGAGGTGGAGAGGTGGATGGATGGATGGACAGGTGGTTGACTAGATGGATGAATGGATGGATAGATGGGTGGTCAGATAGTTTAATAAATTAGTGTATAGATGCTGTGTGAGCAAATGGGTGAGAACACGAATATGATGAATGAGGGGACAGTGGATGAATGCAGGGGTGGAGGGGCGGAGGGATGGATGGATTGCATGCATGCGTTGGAGGTGTGAAGGGAGCCCCATGGCCTCATCAGCCCCTGGTTCCCAGGTCTGGTAGAAGAAGGAGGATTTGGAAAGCAGGAAGGACGGGTGGGAAGGAGCTGAGGATGGGAAAATAGTATTTAGCCACCACAACCAGGAGGGCAGAGTATCTGTGGAGCATGTGTGCCCGGTAAGCAGGGTTGATAGGCCTTGGATGTCTGATTAACGGAGTAGTTAGCAATGATTATCTGAAAACCAAAACAACTGTATTGGGAACAGAAATAGATGTGTGAGTATGTAAGAGAGTGTATCAGTTATCTATGGCTGCATAACAAATCACCCAACACTTAGTGCCTTAAAACAACATTTGTGACCTCCTAGTCTGTGGGTCAGGGTTCAGCCCAGCTTGATTGGGTCCCCTTGGCTGGTGTCTCACTGGCTGCATTCAAGGTGCTGGCTAATACTGCAGTCATCTCGGGGCTCCGATTCCACGCTCCCTGGCGTGGCTCTTGGTGGGATTCAGTTCCTCCTTGGCTGTTGGCTGGAGGGTGTCCATTCCCCACTGACCATTCACTGGAGGCTGCCCTTCATTCCTTGTCTTGTGGGCCTCTCTGTGGGCGACTCACAACACGGCAGCTGCTGGCTTCCATCAGGGCAGGAGAGTACAGCAGGACGACAGTTCAGTCTCATGTAAGCTGATCTCCAGAGTGACATCCCATAGCTACTGGGGGGAGTTAAAAGCAAGTCTTGATGTCCAGCCCACATCCGGGGGTAGGGCTGAGTCCCAGTGATGTGGATCACTGCAGCCATAGAGAAGCTTCCTGCCACAGAGAATCCAGGCAGGAAGGTAGCAGAGTAAGAAGGGACCTGAAGGATAAAGAGCCGGGGAGTGGGGGAGGTGTCTGAATATCAGAAATTATCTACAAAATAAGAAATGTCTGGTGAATCAGAAGAGCTGGACACTGGGAAAGTTTTTAAGGACAATAGTGGGGGAGGGGCATTTGGGCTAAAGGAAGCGCTAAGGTAGAGGAATAGCTGAGAGGATGGACTAGCTGGAGAGAACAGAAGGTTTGGAGGCAAGAGTTGCAGAGGTGAGAGAGTAACTATGGAGGTAGCATAGCTGGAGAGCAGGAAGAGCTGAAAACAGGAGAAAGGCTGAGGCCTAGAGGAGCTGGGAACAGGCCGTTTGTGCTCTGGTAGAACCCACTGAAGCTCCAGGCATCCAAGCCCTTCCAGGCCTTTGGCTTTGGGGGCAGATACATTTGCAGGTGGGGGGGCAGTGGCTTGTCTGTGAATGTGCCCCCAGACCCTGCGCCCAAAGGAGCTATTAGTGGTACTTGACAGAATTTGGGCTCAGAAGGAATTCCAAGTGGGATCCTGCCTGTGGCTTCAGGGGCTTCCCCTCCCCCTGGCGTGCCCGAGTCTACAGGAGCCAGTTTGAGAGGGGACAGTCCTCACAGAGCTAGGAAGCACCTGGAGAATAGAAGGCACACTTTCCTCCCAGCCTCTCCCCACCCCCACCATCCCACTCCAGGCAGACACAGTTTCTTCCCCATCTTCTGTCCATCCCCCAGCCCTGCGCCAGCCTGTTTGAGCACACCCATGCCGTCACGCACACCGGAGCCAGGCCGGGTGCCAATCAGACAGGCTGACATCACAGACAGGCACAGCCAGACTTGGAAACTGCTGGCTCAGTGGGGCCTGCAGAGCCACCTGCTCCCCTGGGACCAGCGGGGGCAGGGCCCATCCCTGCTGGGAGCAGGCAGCTGGCAGACACTGCATTCATAAGAAATCTCATGAAGGCCACGCACCCCGGTCTGCCCAGTCTCCTTGGCAGCAGGGGACATTCGGTGTCAGCCCCCTGTCCCCGCCCCAGTGCCCTCTCTGAGTCTCCCCGGCCAGGCAGTGGAAGCACTGCAGTCCACCCACCAGGTCTGGTCTTAGGGATGCTGGTTCTACTCATGCAGCAGCATTTAGCCAGGAGGCTCTGGGGACAGAGGGGTAGGGCCTGCAGACACCTGCTCTGGCAGCCCCATGCCCCTCCCCATCCTGGAGTTCTCACCCTGCTTCTCTCTCACTGTGGTAAAGTGGAACATGAACCCTCACCTCAGACAAAATCTTCCCGAGACACAGAGCACTGTGGTTGATGTGGGGGGCCCAGAACCCACGAGCTTTGCCCTCATTGCCATCCACCTCTCCCTCTGTACCCTGGCGGTGGTCTCTGAAGCAGCGCGGCTCAATGGTTAGGAGCATGGACCCTGGAGCCAGAAAGTCTGGGTTTCAAGCCTGACTCTGCCCCTTGGTATCTGAGTGACCTTAGGCAAGTTACTTAGTCATGCCTCAGTTTCCCTATCTGTAACATGGGGCTAATGTACCTGCCTCCTATACTTGCTGTGAAGAGTCAATGAATAAATGCAGTAAAGCACTTAGAGTAGTGCCTGCACATATAACTATTTAATAAATAAATAGAGAAAGAAAATTAATTTGTAAAAGTCAGTGTGAAAACCACTTGTGCCATAGCAAAGAGCCAAGGATTTCCACACAGGTGAACCGCATCTGAATCTTGGCTTTATCACTCACCAGCCCAGTGTTTTGGGACCCACCCACCTAGGGCCTCAGTGTCCACATCTGAGCAATGGGTGGCACCCCCTCATGCTGAGCCCTGTGGGCAGACCTCCCTGCCCGGAGCCCTGCCAGGAGGGGTGCGCAGTGCTTGGCCCCTGGTAACTGTGTGTGCATCACCCCTCCCCTCATGGCCCAGAAATCCAAGATCTCCACCTTCGAGAAGATGTGGGCCTTCATGAGCAGCAAGCCCTCGGCGCTGGTCAAGAACAATGAGGAGGGCATCCAGAGGACGCTGACGGCGGACTACGCGCTGCTCATGGAGTCCACCACCATTGAGTACGTCACCCAGAGGAACTGCAACCTCACCCAGATCGGGGGCCTCATCGACTCCAAGGGCTACGGCATCGGCACGCCCATGGGTGAGCAAGAGGCTGCAGGCAGGGGTGTGGGGGAGGCGGGGCTGGGCTGGGCCCCCTCATCCCCTCCCACACACAGTCTCCTGCTCCCACTCCCAGCTCACCCCACTGAGCCTAGAGAGGTGGCATTTCCTCTGCCCAGAGATGAAGGGGTGGAGCCACGTACCTTGTGAGGTCTGCCCTGGCCTAAGCAGAGAACTGGGGCAAACCCAGCGGTGCAGACCGTTCAGAGGTCACACCTGCTCTCCATGGCCTGACCCCTGTCGAGATAGCCCCGACAGTGTGCTGTCCAGGGGCCTGTGAAAACAGGGATCCAGAGGCAAGACTCCCTACCTCAGGGGAAGACCCTCCCACCCACCCAGATGCCATATATAAAGAGAGAACTTCTGGCAACAGGGTCCCCCTCTTCGTGAGCTCTCCAAGAGGGCCAGCCGGTGGCTGACACCAGCCAGGGTGTCATCAGGGACACACAGGCTGGATCGAGTGCCGCTGACATCCGTCCGCTCTTCCCACCACAGGCTCCCCGTACCGGGACAAGATCACCATCGCCATCCTGCAGCTGCAGGAGGAGGACAAGCTGCACATCATGAAGGAGAAGTGGTGGCGGGGCAGTGGCTGTCCCGAGGAGGAGAACAAAGAGGCCAGCGCGCTGGGCATCCAGAAGATCGGGGGCATCTTCATCGTGCTGGCGGCCGGGCTGGTCCTGTCGGTGCTGGTGGCCATGGGCGAGTTTGTGTACAAGCTCCGCAAAACAGCAGAGAGAGAGCAGGTAAGCCCCTCTCACCGGTGCCTGCAGGGGAGAGGGAGGGAGACGTCAGAAAGGGACTTGTGCTGGTGTCACGCCTCCTGTGTGCCAGGCACAGGGCAGTGTCAGGCCCCGCCCTCATCAGAGCACACACTGCACCCCATCCACCAGGAAGCCCGGCCAGTCCGGCCCTCCAGTCCCACCTGCCCCAACTCCGAGCACACCTCCCCATCCCTGCAGCTCCGGGGCTCCCTCCCAGGTTGAGCCCCGCCATCTCCAGCTGGACCACGCAACAGCCTCCAGTCTGGCCTTCCTGCCTCCATGCTTCCTCTCTTCTACCCGCTCTCCATCCACAGCCAGTGCCTTGCTTAAAACTTGATTCAAACCATGCCCTTCCCCTGGGTAAAACCCTCCAGGGTAATTACTGAAGCTGGGTGGTGGTTACCTAGGGGTTCATTATACTGTTCTCTCCACTTCTGCCTGTATTGGGAAATTTCCGTAATTAAAAGTTTAAAAAAGAACAGGGTTCAGAGGTCCAGCCCGAGCATTCAGATGGGGGAACCTGTCTGATTCATCCAAGCCTGGCTGGTCAGTGGCTCTGGGTCCTGGGAGCAAGTTAGAATCACAGGGAGAGAGCGTTTTAAGTGCTAATGTCCTGGCCTCAGTCCCGGAGACTCTGCTTTAATTGCTCTGTAGTAGAGCCTGGCATTGGCATCTTAAGAAAGTGTGCAGGGTGGTTTCAGTGAGCGCCTGAGCTGAGGGCCGCTGTGCTGGGGGGAGCGCCTCTCGCAGCAAAGCTCAGAGTGATACAGGGCCGGTGCACAAAGAGACTGTAGTTAAGTCCTGTGTGCGGGGGACCATTCAAAGCGGGCAGCTTTTTACATCCATCCGAAATGAAATGCAGGCCTTTATAACCAGCAACCTGAGTCAGCAGTGCAGCCAACAGCGGTGGCCAAGGATATGTGTGGTTTTATTTACAAAGATGTTCATTGAAGTGTGAATTATCACATTAAAAAAAAAAAAAAAAAAACAGGAAAAAAACTCAATGTCCAGTAATCAGGAACAGCTAAAAAAATCAAGATACATTTTTTTAAAAAGCAAACTCTTTAGGAGTTGCCATTGTCATTGGAATTAAACTCCACCCTAAAGCCTACTGGATCTGGTCCTTGCCCACCTCTGCCTTCCTCCTTCCCACCCCGCCCCACCCCTTCTCCGATCCATACGCACTGGCCTCCCTTTTAGTCCGTAATGCACCAAACGCGTTTCAGCCTGGGGCCTTCGCACGGCCGTCCTGTCCGCCTGAGATGCTCTCCCCCCAGAATGCCGTGTTCTTGGCATCTTCTGGTCATT
>CM052542.1:21831075-21852353 GCA_028533065.1 Trachops cirrhosus | reverse complement strand
GCCATGCAAGTGGTGACAGTAAGAAGGTAGGCATTTTGTGCCTAAGCAATAGGGCAGGAAGTGTATGCAACACTGACAGCACCTGCTATGACCCCATTTTAGCGATGAACAGCCTGAGACTCAGGCCGCATAACTTGCCCAAGCTCCAGTGAGTAAGTGCCAGGGCAGAGCTCACTATCTCCTGGCCCTCTGCCCCTCCCTCACAGTGCAGGTCCCCAGGCCCCCCCGCCCAGGCCTGCCACATGCTCCTTCATGAAGCTCCGGCCTCACTGAGAGCCCCCACAGTCCCTGCCTGCTCCAGGCGTCTCCCAGGCCATTTTCTCCCAGCGTGAGGTGCACTGGTGAAGCACACACCCTCCCCTCTGAGTCTAACAGGTTCCAGATGTGGAGAGCTTTTCCTCCAAAAGGTTGCCGGCCTCTGTCCCTCTGGCCTAAACCCTTTACTTGTAGTTTGCCATGAATCTCAGCTTCCCCTTCTCCTCCCCAATCCAGCCCCAAGTCACTAAGACTTCTCTAAACTCTGATAAAGCATCCTCTGGGACGGAAACAGAGCCAAGCATTTCATGAGAGCCTCTGCCCTATGTGGGCACTTTCCTTCTCGGGGTCTCTGACTCAGCCCCACATTTTCCAAAGGCTGGGCAGTAGTGAGACAAAAGATGTGGGAAACCAGAACTTTCCTAGCCCCTGTCACCTCTGGGTGAGGATGAGGACACCAGAGTTGCCATAAGCCAAATGTCAACCCAATTCCATGCCTTCTGCATGTCCCTGACCTCCAGCCCCCTGCAAAGTCCAAGGGACAGACCCCTCTGCCTTCAAAATTGCCCTGTCATCTGATGATCAAAGGCTTGAGAGCTCTTTGTGCTCAGCTTTGTCTTTTCCAGAAGGCGTCACCAATAATATAATTATGATGATGAGGAGGAGGATGATGATGATGATGGTATGCTCCAGCTAGATGAGTGACAACCCCAGGCCCAACTCTGTGCTTAACACTTGGCATACCTCATCTCACAGAATTTTTACCATAATCCTATGAGCTGTGGGAGATCATACCCATTTTACAGATGTGGAAACCAAAGCTCAGAGATGTAGAACAACTCTCCCACTATCACCCAGGAAGCATCAGAATGAGGCCTCCAGGCTGGGACCTCCATTTCATAGATTTGATCAATGAATGAATGAGTAAATGAATGAGTTAATCAGAAGATAGTCAATAAATCAATGTTGTTTCCAGACACTGGGGGACTTCTAGGCTTATAGAAAAAAAAAATCTAAACTTGATTGGGCCAAAAACAAGAATTACTAATTAGAGTCGCTCGCAGGAAGAGCCTACCATTTATGCCTAATTGCAGTGCAGTCCAATAACAATTATGCACATCAATAAATATGTCAGATTAACTTGGTTGTAAGTTGTATTTGATTGCAATACTTAGCCCTGTTTGTGGTTGCGCAGACTTGGGAGGCTGTGGCCATCCCACTCGGTTCCCTTGGTCCCTTCTAGAAATAGGGAGGACCAGTGGTGCTAGAAGGGGAGCGGGAAAGGAGAGAGCTATCTCCCTCTGCCGCAGCGTGTCTGCCTCGGCAAGCTTGGAGAAAACAGTTTGGCAGGGGGTCTTTGCAGGGCATGCAACGTCATAAACCTCCCCTTCTTTCCTCAACACCGACGGCAGCTTCCTAATTAGAACATCCATAACCCTCAGCATCTGCTCCAAGAGAATTCAGCTGCTCTAAGATGGAGAAGTCCATTAACTTTATTGCACAAAACGTCGGACGTGCTTTTAGACAGAGGATCCCTGCCAAGTGAGATAAACTGCAGAAACCTGCCAGAGGGACAGACCAGAACTTCCTTCAGTCCCCAGCTGGATCCTCGAGGGACTCCCTCCTCTCCCTGCTCAATGTCCTGGGTAGTACTGTGTCATCCTGGGAGGCTGGATCTGGGGAGATTGTGAATTTCAAATACAGGTGCAGCCTGAGCACCCTGGCCCTTGTCATACAAGTCCAGAGCCTGCTGAATGCCAGCCAAACATGCACCACCTGACTCCCAGCATGCATCAGGACTCTGACCCATAGGTGGGTCCTACATCAGCTGGAGTTGGATTAGCTGGTGTCACCGGAAGCAGTCGAGTGAGGCGGCAAAGAACAGGCTTTGGAATCAGATATTTCTGGGACTGAATCTCAGGCTTTGCCATTTAGGACTCCCTGTGTGACCTTACAAAAGTGACTTAACATCGTGAAGCTATTCCACAAACAGGGCTGAGTAACACCCTCCACTAGACAGGTTAAATGAGATGGTGCCAGAATCTTTAGCGCAGTCCCTGACATAGCGAGGGCTCTGTGAATGAGGGCACCCCCCTTCCGAGTCTCCAGGTTGTAAATGGAGAGGAGACAAAACCCAGGAAGGAGAGTAAACACCAGGTGGGAGTCAGGGAGCCCTGGGTTCTAACTCCGGCTCCATTGCATGCCTTGGTGCCTTGGGCCCTCAGTTTTTCATCTGTAAAATGTCGTTGATGGTCCCTGTCTGCAGAGAAATCGAGAAGACATGGAAAGCCTCTGAAGCCACTAAAAGGCCACTCAAATGTGCAGCATTATTGCTCCTGTTGCTTTGGTTGTCAACCTAATGTCTACTGCTCCCTGGGACAGGCCAGGCTCAAGGCTGGCTGCCGGCTGGGCCCTCCCCAACTCCCAACCTGGAATCCATCTCTGCCTCAGTGCACCCCATGACACAGCTCTCCCACTTTATTGTGGGGAACACAGATCCCCGCAGGGAGCAGCCACCCACCTCCCACCCTCCATTAATATCTCCCCAAGTGGGCCTCCTGGGCATCTTTTCTCGGATTCAAATTCTTCTTAATATGAATAATTAGCAGAAACAGTTCGAGGGGGAGGCAGCAGCCACAGCAATCGACCCCAGCGATTTCCGAGCCTCAGGGAGAGCCCAGTTTCGCTCCAATCCCAGTGCTGTAAATTCCCATCAAGCTAAGAAAATATAGTGCAATTTAGAAACACTGATACGGCAATAAAACACAGATCTCCGGCAAATGGAATTCGGCAACATCTAAAAATGGAGCCATACATTACTCCGCTTGCTAACTGCCTCTGGGGACGTGATGCTGGGAGAAGTTGGGGAGCTTTATGCTCAAGTTGATCTTCTTTTCTGGATGAAGGCAGGGTCACCCGCAGCTGGGCCCCAGTAGCCCTCTAGAGCAGGCCCCCTCTGTGGGTCCAGACGAGGGCCCAAGGAGAGCTCCCCAGCCAGAGAGAACCTATGGCCTGGGCTCTGCTATCCAGGGGCTGCTGGAGGGAGCGTTCTCAAAAGAGTGGGAAAGGAGAGAGGGAAGGAGAGAAAGTTACTGTGTGCCATTCGGTCCTCACAAGTGACCTTCAAGAGAAATGTGTTTGTCCTTATCAGATGAAGAAACTGACCATCGAAAGTAAAGAGACTAGTTCAAGGTCACTCAGGGACAAGTGGGAGAAGCTGGTTTGAACCCATGTCTGTGTTCCTCTTTTGATTCTACATGTGGTCTTACCCCCAGCTCAGAAGTCAGTTCTTCATTCTGCAAAATCTAAAACTGAGCCAAACACCCACTTCTCATTGCCTTCTGAGAGTGTATATAGGATCGCAGTCTGCAAGAGGGTTTATCACTCTGCTTCCCAGGGACATTAGCCCCACTCTACAACTCGAGAAGTAGTTTCCTGCCTCCCGAGCAAAAGGTCAAGGAGACCAGGGTCCCCTTGGGAAGGATTGATAAGGTGAGGGCAGAGCCGTACCCCTGTAAACCCAGCATACTTCTGCTTCTCCCAGTAGAGGCCAGGGGGATTCCATCTGATCTCCTGGCCCAGGGCACACCCTTCTCCCTCCCATGAGCATGCTGTACCCTCCAATCAGACAAGACTCCTCACCAAACCCATTTCGCCCCACACACACATATATACACACACCCCTCATTCCGACCACCACACTGTTGCCTGGCTGGTTCCTCCCCCAGACTGCAAACTCCATGGGAGCAGAGGCTGACGTGCTAGTGGGCCTTGGCTGACTTTACTCAGGGACTCCACTAGTGCTTCGGGCACTCTGCAGACAGCTTTCAAATACTCCTCTGGGTCCTACTGAGCCCTAGTTCCTGGAGCCCAATAAAGACAGGAAAAACTTAGGTGACCTCCCTGAAACTGGAGTGTTACCAATCAATCCCAGCTGTGGAACTGGACAGACCTAGACTTGACTTCCAGCTCTGCCACCTACTAGCTATGTGATAACTTGTGGCAGTGACTTAACCTCTCTAAGCCTATTTCCTCATCTGTAAAATGCACTTAAGAAAAGGTCCTGCCTGGAAGGGGAGCTGTAAGGATTTGGTAAGATGATCCATGTAAAGCACTCACCACAGTACTTGGCACATAGTAGGTGAGCAATGAACTGTGATTGCATTAGTCAGGATGGGATGGGGTGGGGTAGGATGAGATGGGATGGGATGGGATGGGATAGGGTAGGATATGCTGCAACAACGAACAGCCCCAATGTCTTGGTGGCTTACTGAACATACGATGTTTATTGCTCATGTACATTTATTTCTCTCTGGTCTGCAACTTTCTGGGACAGCTGTCCTCCATTGTGAAAGTTGGTGATCCAGGCTACTGCGATTTTGTGGCTCCACTGTGAGACACAAGGCCTGCTCCATAATTCCTCGACAAAGGAATAAATGGACTGAAGAATTGCATAAGTGCTTTTCACTTCCTCCGCCTAAAGTGACACACATGCCTGCCACTCGCGTTTCATAGACTGAAACTAGACACATGACTCTCCCAATCTGCACTCGGGGTAGGAGTGAGTCTCCCACGTACCCAGGATGGAGAAAGGAACTGGATGCTGATGAGCTCAGTAACATCTTCCTCCACCCTTAAGTCATTCTCCCTTGTCTGCACCCATGTCCAGTTTGTTTTCCCAGACCCAGAGCCATCTCTCACTCTGCCTAAGGTTTTCATAGTCTCTCCTTCATTTCTGTCTTGTGTCCTGCAAGCAACCCAGCTGCCCCTGAAGCCCAGCCCTGGCCCAGGGGAGCTGGATTTTGCAGAGACAGGCTATTTAAAGCCCTCCCAACCCTTCCCGCTGGCCCCTTTCCACTGACTAAAGAGCTCTGTCAATTTGTTGACAACACAGAATTCAGGCCTTCAGCATCTGATTACAGTTGTGCCTCTGACTGTCAGGGATAAATGTCTGTTGTCTTTAGGAAGATCTACGTTGATGGAGGTGTCAGCCAAGACAGTAGTGGCAAACCCGATCTCTCCCCAGTGAGACGTCTGTCATTTGTGGGCAAGTCAGAAATTTCCAGCTCCTGACAGAACTCAGGCCCCTGAAGATAGTGGAGGTAGGACCAGGGGCCGATATGGCGTGAAAAAAGAGCAGGGACCCGGAAACTAGAAATGAGTGACTTCTGTGGATGAGAATAATGTGTGAAACGGAGCCAGTAACCCAGGAGGGAAACTGCTGAGAAGATGCTAAGCAGCTGGGCTGCAGGAGACAGTGAAGGTCCCCTGAGGTGGAATCCGGCAAGACTAACAAGCACGGGACCAGAGCGCCCAGCAGCTGTGTGGCCTTCGATGACTGCTCAGCCTCTCTAAGCCTCCTCAGTAAACGCATGCTCGGAGGCCCTGCCTTGTGGGTTTCTTGTAGAGATGCGGTGAGATGGATGTGAAATATTGAGCACAGGGCTTGGCCAGCAGCAAAGCTTCAATGGGGGGTAAGTGGAAGCCTGAGAGGGAGACAGAAGCCCATTCTGGAGATGCTGGGCCACTGTAGAAGTCAAAGTAGGTTCGCCACCCAGGTCACCTTCTCCTGGACGATGCACTCATTCCTCCACCTCTGGGAGTGTTGGCTGGTGATGGCTCCCACCTGTCCCCTTTTCATCCATGAGGTTGTGTTTCCCATCTCCCAGCACCTGAGTCAGCTCACAGCCAATGAATGACCTCCAATGTGGCCATACAAAAGCCTCCCCATTTTCTCAAGTTGGGGCCAACTCTGTGGTGCTCTCTGTGCTCCAGAGCTCGGCAGTGGAGCAGCCCAAATCTAACTCCTGCTCAGGCCACCATGGCCTTGACCCTGCCTCCCGCTGCTTCCTCACTCCCCTTCCTGGAAGAGCATTCCCTTACCACGTCACAGGCATTCGGGTCCCCGTCTCAGGCTCCGCTTCTAGAGAACCCAACCAAGACACACACCAAACAGGAGTCCAAGAAACAAGGTCCAAGGTCCCAGGCTGGCCTGGAGCTGCCCACGATCTGGGGCTGGTCCAGGCTGAGTGGCCAGACAGGCTTCATTCCCAGACCCTGAGTGCTATGCCCTCAGATGAACTTTGATCTTCTTCCTGGGGAGCCTGGCTCAGCACTGATATGATATGAGCTTCAGGGAAAGAGAGAGAGAGGAGACCCACAACCCTTCCTATTTCTCTATTTATTACTCCAGTCATTGATGCCTTATCCCTATGTGCTTAAACAGGATTCAAGAAGCTTAAAACTAAATGCACTTGAAAGGGATGGTTGTAAAAGCAAAATAGCACAAAAAACGTGTTAAAGGAGCGACATATTTTTATTTCCTTGGAGGCTAACTAGGATAATGAAGGCAGAGCTTCTTACTTAGATCATCGGGAAAGCAGGTTACTGGAGACAGGTCCCCTGAAGAGTCAACAGATCCCTAGATTCCCTGGCAAGTTCCTCTTGGGGTTCTAGGTCCTTCTCAGATATTCTCCCCATCTAACCCCAGAACCACAGCTCCTGCTTGTACACAGAGGAGGCAAAGGCACTTTGCAGGACCAGCAGAAAAGTCCCTTCGCTGTCCAGGCACTCAGCATGCCCCTCTGCAAAATGACAGTGTTGAAACTGAAGCTCCCACGGGTCTCACCAGCTCTGAGGCTCAAGGACTCTGTCTAAAAAAACAGTGGCCAGCAGCTCCCAGGGCCTCTGGCAGGTGTAATGTGAATTTGCAGCCCCAGATCTAGGGTGAGAGGCACAGGCACCAGGAGATGCTGAGGGCCCAGCAATGGGCCAGGAACTGATGGACAAAGGCAAGCAGGGTGGGAACAGGCTCCAGCTGAACTGGGGATGGAGAAAGTGCAGGGGAGAGGGATCCAATGATTCTGTCATTATCCCCTTTCTACAGAGGGAAATTGAGGCTGAGATAAGAGAAAATAGTTAAGAGTAGAAAGAATGTGGGGCACTGGCCCACACTGGTTGGTTCAAACCCTGGCTCTGCCACCTTCCCGCTACGTGTCCTTGGGCAAGTCCCTTGACCTCTCAGAACCTCAATTTTCTCACCTGTAATATGAGAGAAATAATAGTGCTTCTCCCAGAGGTCACCTGGGACTTAGATGAAAAATGTAACTGATGTGTCAGTCCTATAAATCCTGATATACAGTAGCTTTGGTTATTAGATTATTCAGGTCAATTCAATTCAATATTTATTGACTACTTGGTTGGATTCTTTTCTCCTGGTTGATGCTAATGCCAGAGTTTTCCCTCTTGGGCCACTTGCTCTGGTGCTATGTGGATGCAGCTACTAGAATATAAGACACTAGCAGGGCAATGCCACCCCAAAGCCATGCCCTCCCTCGCCCTTGGAAAAAGATTGCGAGCCATTCACACATAAGGCTCTGCCCCTGCTGGACTCCAGGGCACCTGGGGGAGGCCCCAGGTCAGGGAGGTCCTAGCTCAGGAGGTCAGAGGCTGGAGGTCAGCACCCAAAGACGAGATGCTGGGGTGAGAAGTTGGGGAGAGCAGGGACAAATCAGAGTTGGGAAGTGACCCTCAGGATGAAAGCCTCAGGTTTCATATAACTAACAGGAGGTCTGTCCAGGAAGTACAGACATACTGCACCAGGACAGACCTCAAGAGGCGGGGTCACTACAGGACCATGAGGAGCAAGCCCAGCTCTAGGCCAAGCAGGGCCTGTGGAGGTGGTGGTCAAGCCCAGAAGGTAAGGAGAGGACCAGGCAGCTACCACAGTAGGCATGGCTCTGTCATGCACCCCCAACCCCACTGCTTTAGCAGGCCAAGGCTCCAGGACTGGCTTCTGCTTAGGGCATCTCAGTGGCACATCTGGACACAGGACAGGTGTAACTGGGGCTGCAGAGACTCGGTCCACTGCTCACTGCTTCCAGGCCCAGCCTAGGCTGCTTCAGTCTCTGCCTCACCCACCTGCTCCTGGTACCAGAAACCAGTCTGCTCATGTATCTACTGCTGGTCCAGGAATGGTCAGTTAGCTTGGGGTGGGAGTAGGGCCGGTCCCATGGACCTGGGGAAACCACAAACCACCTCCCGCTACATTGACTGCCACACCCTGGTGGTGCCCTCAAGACATCTTGAACATCACAATGCAAAACCCACCCGAGGCCTTTTACCTCCCTGGTTCTGCCCAGCATCTCCAGTGCCCAGAACAGAGCTTTACGTGGAGTAAGCGATCAAGGAAGCTGCCCATGTGATCCAGGTCTTTGGCTTCTTTCAGAAGGTTCCTGAGCTGAACCACATTAAACTCTCTATGTCTCCATTTCTCAGTCTCTCCCTCTCTTTTCTTTTCTCCTTTGCTCCTTCCTTCCTTCCTTCCTTCCTTTCCTCCTTCCTCCTTTCCCTACTTAATTTCTCCAACCACACTGAAGTCAAGAATCCAAAGCAGCTTAAAACAATACACGTATCAAATGAAAATTGAGGTAAGGAGAAATGAGGGCAGAAAATTTCAGAGCACAGGGTCGGGGTAGAAAATACAAACCATAAATTACTAGAAGGGATGTGGCTCCAGGCCAAAGAGGAGGGAATGGGGTCTGTGATGAGATGGGGGGTCCGCAGGGTAAAAGCAGACAGGTTGCACACACGTTTATGGCCTAGAGACGGCAGGGCCATTTGGATGCTCTTGACAACAGCCTGAAAAGCTCCCGCCCTAAAATCTTTGCCCAGGACTGGTACTTATGGTGCTCTCCGGGCCTGCCCAACACCTCGGCAGACAGAGGGAAGGGACCCAGACCCTGGGCCCCAGCTGCAGGGGCCTGAGCCTTCAGGGACAGCCTCCCTCCCTGACCCTTCCAGCTGGTGCCCAGCACACCGAGCAGGTGCCTCTCACCCAGGGCAGTCGCTGTCCTGCCCCCTCAGACCTACTGAGAACCAGAGCGGGGAGACAGAAAGGAAGGCATATTTACTGAGCTCCTACTATGTGCCAGGAACTCCGTCACCTCTTTAGACCTGCCAGCAACACTTTCCTACAAGGGTCTTTGCTGCCCTCTCCGCCAAGAATGTTCTTCCTCCTGTTTGTCATTAAGCAACTCCCCACATCCTTCAGGCTCAGCTTCCATACTCTTTTCTCCTTGGGGGTCCCCCTGACTGTCTCTCCATCATTCTCCCCTTCATTCTCTCTCATAAACCATTTTCTGTTCCTTCAAAGCACCCACCACAGTTTACAAAGCCTTATAAATGGTTGTTACATATGCATGTCTGCCTTTTCTTCTGTGATCCATTCTTGTGTGTGTCTGCGGCCTGTGTATGCAGCCAGTGCCTGGCACTTGGTAGGTGCTCAGTAAATGTTTGCTGAAAGAGTAAAGACAGAGGAAGAGACTATTTCCACTTATCTGATGTATCTAAGAGGTGACTCACTCAAGGTCACACAGAAGGAGGAGCTGGACCAGGATCTGAGCCCTAATTGTCTGGCTCCAAAGCCCACTGTCTTTTGATGGCATCAGCTGCCCTGAGGGGAGCAGACCCCAGCCAGGGGTATATAGGTGGGTACAGGGGAGGAGGTGGCCTGGTATGGTCCCTGGTGATCTCCGGCAGCTCCAGGAAGTGGAGGAAAGAGCTGTTTGGCTTTGAACCAGTCCTGCCACAGAAAGGAAGGAACTCCCTTGCATTGCAAGGGACACTTCCTGCCACCTGTTATTCATAAATTCTAGAAACATTTATGGAGTGCTGAACACTGAGCTTGGTGGCAAGGATCCAACAGGGAGCAAGACAGAGGTGGCCCTGCCTTTGGAGACTTTGCAATCTAGCAGGATGCTCCCACACCTTCTCCCAGGGGTGCGCAGAAGCGGGCGGAGGTTAATTTTTCAAGAATTTTCAAGCTGGCTGTTAAACACAGCTGTTATTAAAAATTAAAGTATGTAAATTCACAACTAAATAAACTATATTATAAACAAAGTAGTACATGCTCAAATCTCATCGCATCTTAATTATTTTACTATGATCTATGATCTTGAGGTTATTTTACACCCATCGAATCTGGAAATGCCATATAATGGTGTGTGGCCACAAGTCTCTCCCCAACTCCACATTCAGGGAAGTCACATCAGTACTTTGAAATTGGCACTATTTACACCATGGGATCTGGTAAACACTATACATCAGAGGTTTTACTTTTATTTTTATTTATTTGGCTTGCTTTTCTGAGAGTCATTTGCTAAACATCCCCATTACACAGTCCAGGGCATGTTAGACCACGCTAGTGCTTAGCAGGAAGTTCATTGGCCATGATTCAAGGTAGGAGGTGGGGCCCTTGGCAGAAGAACATTCTGAACCCTCATCCCTCTTCACTGGCCTCTGGGTGAGTTTGCGGACACGCAGGGCCTCAGTTCCCTGCCTTGTCACCCCCTCAGAATAAAATCAAAGGCTGGCGGCTCGATCCAAAAACAGCTGTTCCCACAAAGCTTTCAGGCTTATTTCCGATCACAGACACAGCTGGACCACCGCTCCCACGCCGACGTGTAACTAACTTTCGCTTTACTTACATTCTCAGGAAAATTGACAATTTTCTGCCGTTTTATTACACTTAACGATAATTTAAAAGGCAGGTTTAGTGCATCCATAAAATCAACTTTGCAACAAGCTTGTGAGAGGAAAATATATTCGTCCGGGGCCTACAGGGCAGAGAGGGCCCCCTGGAGGGGCTGTGCCCACAAGCATCCCCTGCTCCAGGAACCCAGCCCCTCACTGTCCCATGTCTGGGGGGGTCCCGGCCAGCCTGGCTCTGTTTCCTGCACGTCCCCTTCTCAACCTGAGCGGAACAGCCCCTGCCTCCATCCCTGACCACCTGCTCACTGACCACCCCAAGTTCTAGGATGCTCATGCACCCAGCGCTCTTCCAAGGCCCTCCAAGGGCAACAATAGCTTCTGAAAAGGAGTTTATAGCTGACTAATCAAAGTTTAATTACAGCAGCTCAGCAGGCTACAGCAGGGACTCAGGCCAGAATGGCTTTGCTACGAAACTTTTTACGAGCTTAAGCAGAAGCGGCAAATTAGCAGGAATGAGAGGAAAATTGTCCTGCCTTCACCCTGTCCTCAAACTGGGAATCTGCAGAGTCACCCCACGGCATGTGGCTCTGGGTGGACTGGGAGAGAGAGTGGGGGTGGGGGCATTCTGGGTGTGGCCCCCAGGGTCAGTGCATTGCACCCTTGTGACTCTCGCTTCTGCCACCCTTGCGATGGGAAGCATGAGCTGGCCCATCACCGTCTCTCCTCGCCACTGTCTACCCTCCTCCATCTCTATGGCCACTGGGTATGGCTGAAGGCCACCCGCAACCATGTGGCCTGGAGTCTCTCCTCTTTCCCAGGATCACCCTCACCCCAGTTCACAACTCCTTCTGCATGCTTCTGATCCATAAACTTTTCCACCCTTCCCCCATATTTTAAAATCCCTCCCCTCTCTGCAAACCTCCAATCCACCACTTAACTAACTTCTCTCTTGCTCAGCCAAAGACCAGCCTCCAAGTCCTCAAAAAACCCCAAAGCCCTTTGTCAGGAATATCGCCAAACCCTCCCTCCTCTACACCCCTGCACCCACACTTTCCTGCACGCCACTCCTCCTTCCCTCCTCCTTCACTTCCCTGAGGAAAAGCTGCTTTAGAACAAGTAAGAGCCAGACCAACCTGGGTTTGAATCTTGTCACTGCCACTAACTAAAATGTTCTGACTTAGGCAAGTCATTTAGGCTCTTGGAGCCTCAGTGTCTGTAAAATGAAAATAATAAAAATTGTAACCCAAGCTGGTTGTGAGACATTACGGTGAACAATCCATGAGCTGTTAAAAGCCACACTGGCACACTGTAACATTCAGTCAACAATGGTTATTAGATTTAACTACACAATTGATGGCAAAAATATACAGAGACTCTGGTTGCCCCCTAAAAAGAGGATCTGGGGCTCTAGATCCTTCAGAACACTGTGTCAGACCTAAAAGGCCCTAGCTCTTCAGTCAGACCGGGGAGAGGGTACCCCAAGGGAGGGGAGAGGAGAGAAGCACTAATGAGGAGGAGAGCAGGAGGCTGGGGACCTTAGGACAAAGAAAAGCAGGGGTCGCAGAGCTGGCCATGGACCAGCAGGGCCGGGGTTTCCTGCGGGGGCTGGGCGACTGCGTGGAGCTCCCAGGGGTATGAAGCAGAAAAGACGGGGCTGTACAGGGTTTATGTCAATTGTCAGTTACAATAGGCGTCGGGGATTAATAACTTTATTTACAAATTAAGAAAGGAGTGAACACGCTTTGTGCCGTTGCAGCCCACATAGATGCTCTCTCTCAACTTTATGAACTCCTCTAACAATGAATAAAACCACTCTGGCATGACAGGAGCCTGTATTATTCTGTGCGGCTTCCTTATTTCTAATGTCATCAATTACAATAATCAGATAACCGTGACACCGGGCTGGAGCAGGGAGCCGCCGAGAAGGGGGCGTGCGAGACCGCCGCTCCTCAGAACCGCTCGCTTGTGCTTTTAGAGCACCAGAAGGTGGCTGGCAAATGTGATTGCCCTTAAGTTTTAAATTACCTGCAATCATTAAAGTAATCTAGTTCGTATTCATAAAGCTGTGATTATATTTTACATACCTGGTAAACACTTTCTGAGAAAAACCCCACAATTCTGCAGCGAATTAAAGAGGCTTGATCTTGTGGTGTCAAAATGCTAGGGCACGTGGGTGTGAAATCAGCCCAGAACACTGAGCTGGAGATTGAACTCTATCCATGGAACTTATTCCTTGCCTCTGTGGTGGGTGGTGGGGTGAGTTTTTAAAAAGATATTAGGAAGAAAAAAGACAGGGGAAAAGAAGGCAGTCCGTTTCCAGAGGCACAGAGTTGTCCTCAGCCTGTGTCTCCAGGTTACCTGTGTCCCTCTGGCCTCTCTGGCACCAGCTGTAGGTCACTGTCCATCTTACAGCAGCCCCAGCACCAGGAGGTGCATGCTGGGATCCCCCGGAGGGGCATCTCTTGGTACTCTCATTTGATAGATGGGGAAACTGAAGTTCAGAGATGCTAAATGATTCTCCTAAGATCACATGGTAAGTAGAGAAGCCATATGCTAACCCCAGGTCTGCATTACTCCAAATCCACATCCCACGCTTTTGCTTAGGTGCCTTGTCCAAGGTCATGTGGCAGTCAGTGGCAGACTGGCACCCTGCTGGCTAGGTGACCTGTCTGGCCTCACCACACGAAGGCACCCTTTATGATGCCCAGTCACACTGTGATGCGGCTCCGTCACTCCCGGTGAATCGCAGACAGAGCTTTTTGAACTGAGCCGTCCAATGCGGTGGTCACATGCAACTAAAGCACCTGACATGCGGCTGGTCCAAATTTAAGAACGTTCTCTGTGTAAAAGTGCACAGCCAATTTTAAAGACCCCATGTGACAAAAAGAATTTAAAAGGTCTCATTCATAATTTTTAATTACCTTTGTGTTGAAATGCTGATAGTTGGGTTAAATAAAAGATGTTATTAAGTTTAATTTCACACCATTTCTTTTTACCTTCTATCATGTGGCTCCTAGAAAATTTACAATTACATATGTGGCTCGCATTGGTGGCTTGAATCACCCTTCTGTTCACCAGTGTGTTGCTAGAACTTCTGATCCCAGCTAAGATGCGGCTAAGAGCGGGACTGAGCTTGCAAAATGAAGTCAAATGGGTGAGCCAGGAGAGGGGAAAGAGCCTAGCAGAACAGAGCCTGCAGGTGGGGTGGCCCAGCCACAGCTCTCACTCCTTTACGAAACCACAGAAGCCCTCCCTGATGATGGAGCCACATCTGCAGCCCTGGGCCCAGACCTCACGAGTTTCCTTGTCTGCCGGGGGCCTCCTTGCTTTCTCTCAGGCAAGCCATGGGTGTGGCAGGGACCGTGGGAGCATCGCTGCCACAGTCTGATGCCCAAGGAGCTGCATCCAAGTGGGAGCTCTTGCCTGCAGAGAAGTGTTAATAAATATTTACAGAGCCCTCTGACAGTGCCAAGGGAGAGGGGGAGAGAGAGAGGGAGAGAGAGCAGAGAGAATACAAGTAAGCCCCAGCAGGCGCTGAAACCAGCCACCCCCAGGGCTGGCAGCAAGAGGCGCAGGCCACGCAGGGCCAGACATCCCACTAACCTTCGCCAGCCTGCACCTACTGTGGAGTGGCCCGGCCAGCCCCGTTTACAGAAGCAGTGAAACAGGACAATCTCTCACTATTGATTTTGTGCCTCTCCCTGCAACCGCTGCCCTGGGTAACTCACATCATATGGATTTTTCTCTAAACCCCCAAATTAATATCTGCAGTGGGAGGAATATATTAGTGTTGGATGTGGTCAAGCCTTCTGCCCCCAGTGGGCTGGGGATTGGAGGACACGTGGCCTCTGGCTGCCCCTCCCAGGCCTGGGTCCACAGCTGGATCTCTGCTTTGTAGCAGGCAGCGGGCTGCGGGCATGGAGGCTAACCTGCTGGCCAACACCCCTGACCCATCAGGGACTCGAAGAGCACTCTCTGACTGAGTGAGCTTGTGCAGGCAGGAGTGTCACCTCAGAGCCCTGCATTAATTAAAACATCAGTCCAGTATTGGAGAGGAAAGAGCATTCTCTTTGCTTTCCCTGGACTTCGGTTCACTCCCAGCTGTACCACCAACCTGCTGTGTGACCTTGGAAAGTCACTTAACTTCTCTGTGGTTCTGTTTCCCAATCAGTAAAATGGGGACAATGTGCTATCATAGGGTTGTCATCAGGATTATCTACTTATCCAACAAATATGAAACAATATAATCCCCACTTGGATAAGACCTATGAAGGAAATAAGCAGGGTGATGATCAAAAAATGACCACCTTGAGGTGGTCACCTGAGGTAGGGGTGTCAGAGAGGGTCTCCATGAAGAAGTGACAAATGAGCTTAGACTAGAAGGGTGAGAAGGAAGGGGCTGTGCAAAGACGAGGAGAAGAAACTTCCAGGCTCCCCTCTCTGGGTTCAGGCACAGACCTGCTGGGAGCCCTCTCTCCTGGTCAGGGGGACAGAGAGGCAAGGTGCTGTCCCAGGTGAGGAGGGAGGTGAGGAGGGCGGGGACAGGTTAAGATGTGGTGAGAGGGGAGAGGCCACCAGGACGTGTTCAGCTGGTCCAGCACTTCGAGGGCTGATGCCTGAGCGAGAAGCAGACACATTAATGAAAAATGAATACACTCCCCCAGCTCAAGCCAAGCAAACGTTTGCTGCAGATGCGTCTAATCCAATTGTCTTTAATAAAACTGCTAATTGGGTTTGGGAGTCTCCTCGGGGCCTGGCCAAACCAGTAGGCTGCTTAGCTGCTCCCCCATGTCTCCCCCCACAAGTCCCTCCTCTGCTTCCATGAATTAATTCAACTTGATGCTTCAGGGGATGCAGAGGAGGCAGACAAGTTAGGGCCAAAGGAATTCTCAAGACTGGGGCGGACAGGACCATGTGCTTGGGTTAAGGAGTGGGAAGTGGTTAAGGATTCAGGCTCTTGAGCCAGTCTGCCTGGATTCCAACCTCAGTTCTCCCCAAGCCTACACCACCTCCTTAACCTCCCAGGTCTCAGTTTACTCATCTGTAAAATGGAGATGATAACAGTGCAAGCCCCAAACCACTATTGTGAGGACTCAATGAGATGACCCACGCAACCATGGGCACCGGCCCTCTGACCTGCTCTGCTGGCCCTGCCCCAGGCTTGGCCTTGGGCCTCAGTTTTCTTATCAGGGGTGTTGTGCCTTCCCTGCCTGGCCTGAGCCATCCTGCTTGATCGCGCCCCTGACACCTGCAGACTCTGTGCCCGTGTCCTGGCGGGGGCTGGATGCGCCCCACTGCCGTGCGGAGATGAGCCACATGCTCTCTCTCCCCACCTTCCCAGACCAGGGGCCAGGACCACATCAGGTCCTGCCACGGCTGTAGCCTCCTCCCTCAGACCGGCCCCCCACCCGCCCCGGCACCTGGCCCGGCTGGGCAGCTTTGTGCTTACTGGCTCCCTAGGCTCCTCTCTCCCACGGGCAAGTAGGACATCCACATCCTGAGCTGCCAGCCTCGACTCCACCCTCTCCCTCCTGCCCATCCCACGTGGGAGGGTGTGGGCCATGTGTCCTATGCTCAAAGCTATTTCCATTAGTATCTCATACTCTTAAGTGTGAGTGTGTGTGCATGTGAGAGAGAGGTATGGATGTGGGTCCACCTGTGCATGTGGAAACATAGGACAGAGTAGGAATGTGTTTTGGGGGTAAACCTAGTGGCAGACACAGATGGGGAAGAAGACAACAACCATGTCATATAAGCTGGACGGGGTGGCCCAGGACAGGGAGCTGGGAGCTCAGAGGGGCCCAGCCCCACTGGGGAGGAGGTAATGGCTGAGCAGACACATGAGCAAGGTATGGTACCAGTGAAGGAGGTGAAGGGTTTCAGGGGCAGAAACGTAGTGAGTGGACATGTGGCAGTGGGAGGGGTCACTGTTGAGGCCACCACCAATAGTTTTGCTGAAGATGGATGGGGTATGGCATTCGGGGGTGGGGAGCTCACTTAGGTAACAGGGAGGGGTAAGGGGGAGAGCTGGGCAGGGCCCTGAAGACAAGAGGACTGCTGAGGGGGAGGGGCAGGTAGATGAGAGTGTGCATAGAGTGGGGCCCCAGGGTGGGGCCCAGTTGAGAAGGTGAGCAGGTTAATTAGCCCAGCAAATAGTAAGCTGGACAGCTGGTTGAGAGTGAGGGTCGGGCACAAGGCAGTGTCCACAGAGCACAGTGAGGGAACCAGGAATCAGAACTCACCACGGACAAGGAAGGCCGGGAGCTAGCTCGCCACTGTGGCCCCAGTGACAGCCAGGACCATCTGCAGGGTGCCACAAGACATGTCACATGGCCGTGCGCAGGTGGCAGAGCTTCTGGGTGAAAGGGGTAGAACAGAAAGGGGAGGAATCCATGCAGAGCAGGTTCTACCAGGCAGACAAGACCTCAGCCAGGGGTGAAGGTGCAGGCAGGCTGTGCGGTGGCTCCCTCCATGCTCCCAAGCTAAGAAGGTAAAAAGAGGAGCCAGAGAGAGCTGAGGGAAAGGGGAGTGAGAAGGAAACAGAAGTAAGAGTCACCATGAGGATGCCCACTAAGAGCCAAGCACCAGGCTAGCACTTTACATGCACTAACACGCTCCGTGCTCAGAACAGACCTGCAAGGCGGGTACCAGGGACCCCATCTAGAGGCAAGGAAACGGAGGCTCAGAGGGAGTGTGTGACTTTCCCTGGATCACACAGCTAATCCCTTCCACTGAGTAACTTAAAAGAGACCTTGAAAGGTTAGGAGATTGCAGACAGACAAAGGGAAAGGGCAGTTAAGACTGCAAAGCCGCATCCATTTGGAGCAACGAGGTCCAGGCTGTGGCCTCCCACTGAGAGGCCAGGCTGTCCACACGGCCACGAGTCACCCAGGCGGGTGGCAGGACGTGGGGTAAGTCAGACGCCAGAATCGTCTATAAGATCTTCCTGCTCCTGTCTTTCCTTCATCTCTTCTTCCCTCCTTCCTTCCCTTCCTTTCTTTCATTCATTCCTACTTTCAATAACCCCACCAACAGGAGGCTGGTAGCGAGAGAATGAAGCACAGACTCCAGCTGTTGGGACATGGCCTATGCCCCACCCACCCATTCATCTGTCCATCCACCCAAACTCCTGTCCACCACCATGTTTAGCTGGTCTGGATCGGGAACCTGCTCCTGAGTCGCAGCAAAGGGCTTCCCTCCAGCTCAGCTGATGGCATTAGGGCTGACCCCTTGAGTCACCTCTCTGCCATACGCCATACTCCAGAGCCAACCAAAGGCCCCACCCACCTGCTGCCAGTCAGAATGACACATCCTGGGACTTTTTGTCATTTCCCATCCAAGATTCCATTACGAGGTGTGATTGCTGAAGTAATAGACAGATAACAGATCTGCCCGAGCCCCGCCTGGCGTACCGGGCAGCTGCCAGGTTTTTCCCATTAGCCACAGGGCTTGACGGACAGTAATGGATTTCATAACTGATGCCGGAGCCTGTGGCGGATAATTCCATGATAACGGTTTATCAGGCACTGACGGGAGGTAATGGGTAATCACCAGGCAGAAAGCAAACCCGTCAGGGAGCCCTGGCCTCCGCCCAGCCTGGCCCTGCTTTTGTTGTGCCAACTGCCACCTTCCCAACTCACAGGCCACCTCCCCTCTGTGTCCCAAAGGACGGCCGAGTGCTGGTCATCTGGGCATGCGTGCTCCAGGCTCAGCCTGGGTCCTGGCCAGGGTCCTCAGGGCTGTTTGCAGAGGGCATTCTCATGGGGACATCTTCAGAGCAAGCCCCAGCCACCTTCCTGCCGGCTGGGACTTGAAGCAAACTCAGAAGAACAAATGGCAGCTTCAACGACAAGGCAACCCAGTGTGTCCCCGAAGTTCCAGTCCTTCTGCCACACAAAGCCCCAGGTCCTAGTTCAGGATATCAAAGGGGAAACCAAGTCGGAGCCAGACTCCGGTCACTGTGTGCCCTGGGAAGTTAGCCAGCCTCTCTGCCACCCGGAAACCCCACCCTTGGGGCCCAGGGGCCGCGATGGCCCCCCGCCACCACCTCGATGGCCGCACTCCTCATCCACACCTTTGCAAATTCTTGAGTGCCATCTGTTTCTTGCCCTGATAGAGTCTTTTCCAAATCTGTCAGAGGGGATGAAATAAAGATTACAATTTTCCCCACTTTTGAGTTTTCTCTCTTTTATTTTTAAAACACTCGGGTCCTCCTGTCTCCCTATGAGGACTCAAAGAGGATGAAACAAATGAACAGTAGTGAGTGATGATTAATGAGAAACCGACGGGGGGTTCCCCATGCTCTGGTCCACGGGGGTTTCCTTGTTTGTTGCCTTGGGCTGGCTGGGACTTTTCCAGTGTTTTTTAGAGTGTGCTGCTCATTAACGTGAACATCTCTGAGCCGCTGCAACACAAAAACATCCTGGAAAATCCCAGTCCCCCTGACAGTGTTTCAGGTGTTGGAATGTGAGCAGCCTGGGGTCCCAGCCCGGCACAGGGAGGCGGAAGTGCTGCAGCCTCTGGCTGTAAGTGGTGGCCACAGAGAAGAGTGTGTGTGCCCCCGAGTTAAACAGGGACTCTTCTAAATACCAAGGGAGGAGCCTGGAAGAGCTCCTGGGTCCTGGGGATAGTAGGCGAGGGGGGTGGGACTGGAGACAGGTGCCTAGGTTGGGGGAGGGGGTGCACTGATCTTGAAGGGTGAAAGGGGAGGATGTTTCATTGCTGAAGGCACCACCCAAGGGTTTATTAAATATTTGCTGCATGCTAGTCACCTCTCTAGATGCTTTACAAGCAGTGGCTGATTTAATCCTCACACCTGTCCAGGAGGAGATTTATTATCATCATCCCTATTTTGCAGATGAAGAAACTGAAGAATGATGAAGTTAGGAACCTGTCCATGGTTGCATAGCTGATAGCAGTGGAGCCGGAACTCAACCCCGGCACCCTGCCTCCAGAGCGTGTGTTCTAACCATGCCACCGTGCCATCACACCACCACCAAAGAGGAGACACCTAGGCCCAGGGTGGGAAACATACCAGGGCCGAGCCCCAGGAGCCAGGAAGCAGGTGCTGAGCCGGCCCTGGAGGAAGGCTGACACGGAAAAGGGCAGGCACTGCAGACCAGGGGGAGGTAGAAGCAAACAGCATAAGGACGGAATGCGCACTGGAATGAACAATGAGCAGGCAGGTCTGACTGCCATACGGTCAGAGGGAGCTGGGGACACGAAGCGCGGAGGCCAGCCTGCGGGATCTGGACCTCACCTTGCCCAGGGGCGGGGGTGGGGGGGTGGCGGAAGCACGGACGGCCTTGATCATATGCAAGAACAGGGTTCCAACAAACTAGCTCTGCTGGCTGGTGAAATCTGGATCAGAGGGAATAATCAGTGAGAAAGTCGTTAAGGGTACGCAGGTCTGAAACCCAGAGCCCCCCACCTGCTGGATGTGCAGGGAAGGCAAGCACCCTGGCCAGGCAGCAAGTTAGGGAGTGGGGCTCAGTCTCACCAGGGGGCGTCAGAAAAGCTAGGTTGCCTGTTAGGCCCAGAAGACTGCAGCCTGAGGCGCAGCAGGGCCAAACGTGGTGCTAACCAGCCCATAGGCCCAGGGTCCAGCTACAGCAGCGTGGTGGGGCCGTGGTGGCCAGGAGCCAGCTCATCCAAGTTGGACCTCCCCTCGGCATCCAAAGCTTGGCATCCAGAGAAGGCAGGTAGGTAGCTTCAAATGGGCCATGGCAGGCAGGTTTACTAAAATCAATAAATGCCACAAAGAGGGCTTCTCCTTTGTTTCTCCTCTGGAAAGACAGGTGTTAAATGTTTGCCAGCACACCTCCAGTTTCAGGGGCTGGGGGAGGTGACAGGTGTTGTGCTGGGTCAGTGAGCATAGGAAGGAAAGAGAGGGCAGGTCTAGGGCCCAGGCTCCATCAGCACTGTCCTTGAGGGCATACTTCATTCATTTGCCCATTCATTCATACACCCATTCATTCATTCACCCATTCATTTCTCATTCATTTAGCACCAAGGTTGGCACTGAAAAGACAGACTGAATGCAAGGGGAGCCTAGCTGGGGAACAGGCAGTAGCCACCATGCAGCCTGTGCTGGGTGAGGACAGAGGGAGGGGAGCACCAAGCTGACTCTGAACCGGCTCCCCCTGCTGAGCGGGAAGGGTTGGGGCCACATCCCAGACAGGGAGAAGTTGGACTTCCACAGGGCAGCCAGCACCACCTTTCTCAACGTGAACTGGCCGTGCAGCCTGTCTAAAGCCAGCAAGGGCTTCATTGCCCCTCCTCTTGGCCTGACCCCCTCCCTGTCCCCAGATGCGCAGGCCTTCTTTTGGGTGCACAAGGCTGCCCCGCTCCCTTACCTCAGGGCCTCAGCACTCAGCAGTCCCTCTGCTTGGAAAGCTAGGTGCATGATGCGTAAACATACACTCACACGCATACTCATTCTCCCTCACCTGGCTGACTCCCTTTGCCCTTCGGACCTCCACTCACGTGCCATTTTCTCGGCCTGGGCCCCTCGCCCTCGCCAAGCACGTCAA
>CM052542.1:21811707-21830575 GCA_028533065.1 Trachops cirrhosus | reverse complement strand
CGGATGGCAGGAAACGCTTTGACACGCCTCCCTTCAGGGTGTCTAAGCTCCACCTCCCCTTGCATCTGGGTGAGCTCTGTAATGGATTTGGTCAATAGAGCACATTGGAAGTTTCTAGGTGCAGGCCTTAAGCAGCTTCCACTTCCCGGCTCCTGGAACTCATTCTTGGGACCCTGAGCTTCCACTTAAGTCCAACTGCTCAGCTTGGAGAGACCACACGGGGAGGCCCCAAGACTACAGGGACAGGAAAGGGGTCCAGCTGGGCTCAGCAAGGCACCAGGTGCAGGAGAAAGGCCATCGTGGACCCTCCAGACCAGTCCCACAATCCACTGAGTACCACTGAGGGACCCCCATCAATGCCGCATGGAGCAGAAGAGTCGCCCCGCTGAGCCCTGCCTGAATTCCTCTTTTACAAAATGGGGAGGCATGTAAAAATAGTGGTTGTTTTAAGCCACTAACTTTGTGAGAATCCTTTACCCAGAAATATGTAACCAGAACAGCCCCACCAGTTTCATGAGCTTGGATAAGAGACAATCGTCTATAAAGTGAAAATATTAAGAATGACTCCCACATAGGTTCATGATAATAATTAAAGAGGTGATGAAGGTTAACTAACTAACATGGCATCTGACACAGAGTTAGGAACTGGCAAATTGCACCTATTATTATTTTAATTATTATTTTAATCAGGAACAGACTCTAAGTTTGGATTCAGTTGGCAGTCTTGATCAAGTAGTGCCATTTGCACAGTGAGCAGAAGCATGGGTTCTGGAGACAAAGGGCCTGGGTTTGTACCCTGCTTTTACCACCTCTTAGCTGTGCGACTTTTAGCAAGTTCTTAACCTCTCTGGGCTTCAGTTTCTTCACTGGTAAGTAGGGATAACTGTACCTACATCATGGAATAGCTGGGAGGCTGAAATGATTTATTGCGTTTAGAATAGTAATGATTCTACAAATGTCAGCTGTTGTTATTTTTAATTATTTTAATTACCTGAGATGAAGGTAGCCTGGGACTCCCAGGCTACAGAATAATCAATCACATGAGAAAAGCAGAAGAGTCTCCTGCTTAAGGATCTGATAACTCCACACCCCCAGTTGACAGTCTAAGAGACTGACCGGGTGATTGGGACCTGCTGGGGCCCTGCGGGGAAGACACTGAGGGGCTCTACATAGGGGCAGAAGCACAAGGTCTTACCTTCTGAACAAGCCAAGAGGAGAGTTTGGAGGAGACCGCCTGAGCTCTTAAAAGATGGCAGCAGCTGACAGCAGTCGTGACAGCTAAGGGAACCTTCTCTCTGTGACTCCCCGGGCCTGTACCACTGGCAGTGGGGAGGGAACACACATTTATCGAGCAGCTGTAGTGGATGCTGTGGTGTGCCGCCCAGAGCCACCTTCAAAACCAAGACACTCCTTCCCCCCACTGCCTGGAGTGTTGGCAACTGATGGCTCACCGCTGAGGCCCTCTCCAGGAATCAGCCTCAGCCAGAGAGAGCCGCCTTGCCCGAAGTCACGTCCTCTCCTGGGAGGCAGCCTATGTCTGGTGAGATACAAAGGTCCAGCCCCCTTTGCTATAGGCAGGACAACTCTGAAAGGTAGGATGACCCCTATGTTCCAGTTTGCCTAGGGATTTTTCAGTTTTAGAATCAAAATCCTGCATCCCAGGAGCCCTCCAGATCCCAGCTAACTGGGTCAGTTTGTCCATCCCAGCTCCAGAGCTCCCCAAGAGCTAAGGCCTTTGTTGCAACTCCTTCCCCTGCCCAGCTTCCTGCCCTCACCCACACCTCACCCTATGTGAGTCCACATCTCCGAGTGTGTTTACCCAGGAACCAGACCTCAGGGAGCACCTCCCCCATGCCAGGCACGGTGCCTGGCCCTGTTCGGTCCTCATCAACAACGATGGAGGTGGGCATTGCTGTCCCCCGAGAAAACAGAGGCTGGAAAATGCTGAGTAATGTGTTCAAGTCAATACAGCAAGTCCCAACACTTCCTACTGCCATATGATAGCCCTAATGCCTTTGCAATCTAATTTTATTCCTCGATACATGTCACTCATTGTGCCTCATCTGTTTTGAAACTAAGTCCAACCACTAGAGATGAAATTCCTTTATTTTGGCCCCTTTGGCCAAGACAAGTAAGAACAAGATCTGGCTCCTGGCTTGCAGAAGAGAGCAAGGCATCCACCTTGCATCACCTGCGGAGGTGGAGCTGACCAGGGAAGAGTAGCTGCAAGCTGGTAGCCAACTTGCTTACTCACAAGCCTCCTGTAAACTCAGATCCTTCTCCATGGCCTCTTGAACTGTTCCTTTATTTGAAGAAAAGCTGATGCTCTCAACCCTCAACCGTAAATAAACTCCTGCTTTTCCATTTCTCTAAGTGGCAGCCGCCCTCACAAATAGAAAGTTTTCCTCTGCTCATGGACCGTCCCTGCACTTGCCCTCACATAATTGTGTGGTTCTCATCTCCCCTGAAGATCTTGCTCTCAGAGGGAGAGAGAGGGGCCTCTACTGCTGGCCCCTTCTCCCTTCCCTGCTCCCTTCCCCTCTACTGACCCCATGTTCCTCCCTGCCTTTGCTCTCTGCCCTCCTCCAATCTCCCCACTGGCCCCTTCCCTCCTCCTGCTCTCTTTGCTTCTCTCTTCCTCTCTCCCCTCGTAGTTCATGCCTTTCTTTCCTGGACCTGTATTACCTAAGGCCATGGCACCCTGGAAAGACCCGAGGCTCACATGTCAAGTACATTGGGTTCAAACCCCAGCTCTGATGCTAAGCTCCCATGGTCTCCCCTATAACACAGGGCAAATGAGAACTACTCCTCAGGGCTGCTGTGGAAATCCAGTGTGGTCATGTAGGTGGCAGTGCCTGCCCTAGGACAGGGCACATGGGAGGTGCTCTTTCTATTTCCATTCGAATCTCCACAAGGGACATAACACAGATCGGACTTCCCCTGAGAGACAGAAGGAGATGGATGAGGGAGATGACCCAGAAAGCCCCCGCTCTTCTCATCAGCACTTTGCAATTTGCCGAGAGTGAGGCTGCCCCCAGGACTCATCGCCACCCCCTCCCAGCACCCCCAGCCCTCCCCCTGGGGTTGGGAGTGATGCCTGGCACAGGCTCCTCCAGCACAAGCCATCAAAATGCCACCACACCATCTGGTCTGCCCACATCCTCACATGGGATTTATTACCTTTTCCCTTCCATTAGCATAAATAATATGGAGCTTGGGTTTCATGATGGTTTACATAATAAATAAAACAGGTCAATTGCCCACAAAACTAGTCTCTGTGAACAGTAACAGATTTAATTAGATTTATTTTACTTTGGGTTTTCTGAAGTAAAGCGGATGTCTCTCGTGCCATGGATAAACTTCCCCATAAATTTCTATATCTGGGAAGGCGTCTCCTCATCCCCCAAGGAGATAAAAGGGAGGAGGGAAGAAGCAGGAAGGTGGGAAGAGAGGGAGGAGGGAGGAGGACGGGACAGAGGTGGGGAGGAAGACAGAGGGGGGCCCTGTAGTACCCTTCACCTTCCACAGGTCATCACCCCATCCCCTGCCCCCAGGCCTCCCCAGACACCTGTTGTGGAATGAATGTTTGTGTCCCCTAAAACGTATGAAGTCCTACACCACAGTGTGATGGTGCTTGGAAGTTGGGGCCTTTGGAAGGCAACAGGGTTAGATCAGATCAAGGAAAAGCCATGTGAGGACGTAGTGAGAAGTCAGCCATCTGTAAGCCAGGAGGAGCACTCTTATCAGGGACAAAACCAGCCCTGGTTGGTATGGCTCAGTGGATTGAGACCAAAGGGTCTCCAGTTGGTTCCCAGTCAGGGCACACACCTGGGTTTCGGGCCAGGTCCCCAGCTGGGGGCACACAAGAGGCAACCACACATTGATGTTTCTCTCCCTCTCCTTCTCCCTCTCTTTCCCTAAAAACAAATAAATAAAAATCTTTTTAAAAAATCAGTTGGCACCTCGATCTTGAACTTCCCAGTTTCCAACACTGTGGAAAATAAAAGTCTGTTACTTAAGCCCCCGGTCTGTGGTCTCGGTCATGGCAGCCTGAGCAGAGGCACTGCCCCAGCTGCCTCAGACCACACACAGCTGAGTGAATCAGTGTCCTGCTCAGAATCCTTCGGTGTCTTTCCACCGCTGGACATCAAGTCCAGCAGGCCCCCCCACCATTATTTTCTTTTATCCTGGCCTCGTCCCTCACCATCCCTCCCCAGGGCCTGCACCCACCTCGACCCTCCAGGCACCCTCACCTACCTGAAGTAACTACATGCTCTTTCCTCTCCCAGGTCTCCATGCCTTTGCCCGGGCTGTTTCCTCTGTCTGGGACACTCCCCTGCAGGATCCCCCTGTCTATGCCAGTCATGTTTAAAGTCTCAAAATCTGACCTTTCCTGCCAAGGCTCACCTCTCCCCACTCCTCCCCACCCCCAAATGGCCTAAGTGCCTGTCCTTTGTACTATCAGGACATCCTGTGACCTGCTGACTCTGACCTTCTAAAATCTCTGCACGTGCATCCCCCACACAGACTGGAAGCTCTCTGAAGGCAGTAACCCTGGAGTTTGCTGCTTAACCTCCTGGGTCTAGGACAGCGTGTGCCCATGGATGCACTCTTACCCAGGGGGCCTAGCAGCTCCTGACATGCAGTGGTCCTCACTCCCTGTGCAGAAAGTAAGTGATTCTCTCAAGTATTCTGGACTTCCTTGGTCCTCTGCTCCAGCACTGTCTCCACAGCCATTGTGTGATTGCTTAAGACAACATTTGATTGAATATTGAAGAGGTTAGCAAGGTCCCTGCCAATAGCAGACATCTGTGGGCTGCGCTGTGCAGCATCTTTAGGTAATGAAATCCTGATTTCCCTGGAGGAAGCCCCCTTCGATCACTCTGGATTAGCTAGACAACACCTGCAGGTTCCAGGAGTAGGTGGTGACCCAGGACTGGCCAAGTTGAGGCGTTGCATCTCCCAGCCTTAGTGTCCAGTTTAGGGACACCATCTGGTCCGACGAGACTCAGCCCGGGACTTGTGTGGACTACAGAGGAAAGATATGGTCTCTTTTTTGTATGCAGGTGGCTGAGCTAGCAGGATGTAAGCCCAGAGCTTCCAGCGGGGGGGTGCAGGAAGAGAGCTGAGCTCAAGAAGGGAGAGAGAACAAGCCCGGTGACAGTGACTGAGTCCTGGACCCCACCCCCATGATGGAAGCCTTGTCTGTCCCCAGGCTCTTCCGCTACAGATGAGCCAATAAAACTTCACCCACACTTGTTTGGTCTTGATAAGCCAGCTTGAGGGGGCTTCCGTCACTACAGCCAAAACATTTTTAACTGATGCCCTATGCTTTGGCATAGAAACTTCATTTCTAGGAATTTGTCCTAAAGAAAAATACTTTGAAATGCAGACAAAGGTTTCTGTGCAAAGATGTTCACTGACGTGTCCTGGGAGATCCACTCAGACCGCAGCCCCTGGAAAGCCTTCCCTCCCAGACCGAAGGAGGCGGTCCTGCTGGCCCGTGTTCGCATGCACCTCCTCCCCAGAATGCCACCTGGCAAACTGGCGAGCAGTGGCCTATGCAACTGAAATGTCCACACCTCCTCAGCTGGAGGCTGCGAGAGGAGTCACATCCCCAGGAATTATTAAATGACAAGAGCTTGTACCACCCACAACCACCTATGCTCACAACAGCCCAGCCCCCCTCGAAACGCCCTGAGTGTGCTGCCTAATGTTTCCTCAGGACCATACCCACCACCATCTCCCTTCTGCCCCTTCCTCCCACCACCACCCCCACCACGGCTGCCAGCCTCCCTTCCAGCCCACGCTCAAACCACCAGGGGCTTCTGCAAAAACAGGACCCCATCCTCCCCTCCACCGCTCTATCCCAAACAGGGAGGAGGCTCTTTCTTCACATGTCTCCCAGCGCATCTGAGACCAAGGTGTGATGTTTAATGAGGCTCCCCTGAGGGTCTGAGGATAATGATGCAGAAGCTCCACAAGGAGCCTACAGTCACTATGGGACGTGGCTTCTCTGAATCTACAGTCTGAGCACATACGTGGCAGGTCCCTTAGTGAACACTGTCTGCCTGGCTTTCTCCTGCGTCCACAAGGCAGAGGCCAGCTCGGCTCAGTCCAGACCCAGCTGACACAAGGCCCAGAGGAAGAAGATGCCTCTCCCTCCCTCAGCTCAAGACCCAGCACCCAGTCTTCATTTCTCCTTCCAGGAACAATCACTTCCCTGGAGGGCTGGCAGGTGAAACTGAGCCTGGAAGAGCCTGTCCCAAGATCACCCACCAGCCAGGCCAAGCTGGAAACTTGATCCGGGAAAGTGAGTGGTGTACAGGGGTAAGGGAGTCACAGCTGCAACTGGAGGGGGCCCTGTACCTGGGAGGGGAGGGGCATGGGTCCTGGCTGGGCCCTGATGCTGCCACTGTCCTATGATAGCCTCCAGGACAAAGGTCAGCCCAAGGAGAGCATCAGGCTGCCTGCGCGACCACAGCAGAGACCCTGGGGTGGAAGGAAGTCACTGACTGTCCAGAGATCATTTGAGGAACAAGAGCAAGAAGCCAGGGACACCAACCCAACCCATCAGCTTTCTTTGGAGAGCTCATTTCAGCAGAATTATGCAGCCTTCTTAGCCACAAATCTGCTAATTATTAATGTACACTCTGCCCGCTGGGGTCCCATGCTGGGGCTGATGGGAGAGGGCAAGAAGGGTTTCAATTAAAGAGGAAATTGGACAGAATGGGCCCAAGGGCTGGCAAGCCTGAAGAACACACCGTTGCCCTGCCTTTGCTGCGCTCCTGGACTCTCTTTGGGGCAAGGCCAGGGCTGAGATGCCCCTGTCACCTCAGGTTCTACAACTTCAGGTGTCGCCATCATCTGGCCTGACCATCTGGAGGCCTGAGTCTCCTTTGTCCTGGAGCTCCCCGCCCCAGTGGAGTTCCCTGTCAAGCCTCGCTAAAGGTGCCACACGTCATCTCTTCAACCTGGGTTCCCTGAATCTGGGATCTGCTCACTTGCACCCCCAGTGATAGCCCTTGAACTCTGCGCTGGGTGCTGGCTGGCCAGGTCCTGCTGTGACTGACCTTGTTTGAAGTCTGATAGAAAAATTACAACCAAGCAGATGGAGCAGAACCAAGGAGGATCCACCCTCTCTAATTATAGCTAAAGACTAGATCAAGATAGAATTTTTTTCATTAAAAGCTAGAGAGGGGGAAAACTCAGTTTCATAGCCTATATATAAAACAGTGGTCATATCAGCCTGTACTAAGGAGAGAGACTTCTTATGAGGACAGTTCACTAAAGGAAATAAGAGATGCTTTCAGAAAGTCCCCAGCTTTTGTTCAGTCACTTTTCAAAATTAATTATTCATTCTCTGTCCCTATGGTCTTTCCTTTTCCAGAATGTCTTATAAATGGAATAAAATAGTAAATGGTTTTCTGAATCTGGCTTCTTTAACTTAACATAAGTTTTTACATACCTTGGATAAATGCCCAGGGGTGGAACTGTTTGGTCATATAGAAGGTGTACGTTTAATGTTATGAAGGCCTGCTAAACCATTTTCCAAAGGGGCTATGTATTTTGCATTCCTACTACCAATGTTTGAGAGTTCCAGTTTCTCTGCATCTTTGTCAGCACTTGGTTTTGTCAGGTTTTTTTTTACTTTAGCCATTCTAATAAGTGTGTAATAGTATATGGTTGTGACTTTATAAAGTTGACCCTTTGAAACAGCAAAAAAGAGTGACGTGATACAACTCCACTCATTTGATTTTGGCCTTGGGCATAAGACTAGCTCTGGCCAATGGTAGGTGGATAGAAGTGACAACGTTTCACAGCGTATTCTTTTTGCCTCTCGTGGAGTTTTGACTTCCATCATGAAAATAACGTCCCCTAGGTTGCCACCAGCCCAGAATGGGATTTGGAGCAGAGCCACCCTCATCAACAGGTAGGCCCACGGCCCGAGCAGAAGCACGCCAGCCAACCTTCAGATGTATGAGAATAAATACTTATTGCGGGTTGTCATGGTGGTTTCTTACTCAGTGTTATTGTGATAGTCACTGACCAATACACTAGACAATTGAGAAATTACCTTTTAAGGTTTTACAGAGATAGAATTTTAAGAATTTACGGAGATAGGATTAAGTGAATAAGCAAATTTTTATGTTCAATAAATGGAATTTTTAATGAAGGGAAAGTGATAAATCAAATGGTTTAGATGGAAAAGAAGCTAGCTGGCTGAGAGGCAGGAAGAAATAAAAAGAGGGCTAGATAAGGAGAGATTGTAAGTAACACTTAAATCTTCATCAGAGGCCTAGGAAGACAAGAAACCCTAGGGCAGAAAAATGGAATTGGCGATGTGAAGGACATACTTTAAAGTTTCCCCAGAATGCAAAGGGAAACGACAAAGGGATTCGAATAGTAAAGAGAAATAACAGATAAGGAAGAGAAGTAACTGAGGTCTAATGTATAAGTAATTAGTGTTTCCAAAATACATACAATAGAACCAAAGCAATCACCAGAGATAAAGTAACTGGAATGTGCTCTGTTAAAGAACTAAGTCTACAGCTTGAAAGGAATCACTAAATAGCAGACAAAATATTGGGAACAAATTAAGGCCTATACATATCCTCGTTGAATTTATTTTTTTAGGATGATAAAAATTGCCCTAAAAGCAGGCCTATAGAAAAAAGTGATTAGATCCTGCAAAGAAAAAAACAAAATTAGTCTTCAGCTTACACTCTAGAACTACGCAATCCAATGCAGTATCACGGTCCACATGGCCACTGGGCACTTCAAATGCGGCTGAGCTGAGCCAAAAGGTGCTAAAAGTGTAAAACACAAACCAGATTTTGAATACATACTACAAAATAAGATACTGTAAAATATCTTAATAATTTTTATGTTGATTATATGTTTAAATGGTAGTATTTGGGATATGTTGAATCCAATGAAATACGTTAATTCACTTCTTTCTATTTTTTTCATGTGGGTACTAAGAAGTGTTAACTAACTCTGTGTCTTGCATCACATTTGTAATGCTCTGTGCTGCTCTAAAATAGGGATTGGCAGACCATGGCCTGTGGGCTAAATCAGGCCCACCACCTGCTTTTGTAAATAAAGTTTTATTGCAACACGGTCACACCCATTTGTTTACTTATTTCTGTGGCTGTTTCACACTACAGTGGCAGAGTTGAACAGCTGCAACAGAGATCGGAAGGCCCAAAAAGCATAAGATATTTGTGATGCAGCCATTTTAAGTTTTCAACCTCTGATCTAGAGTCATAAATACCAAAAGATGGTGTGGAAATTTCAAAAAGATTTTGAGATTGAAACGTAGTATAATGTCTACATAGAGTCAAATTCTCAATTATATATGTGTTTCCTCCCCTTTCAAATTAGCTAAGAGAAGTATTCCTTTCCTTCCTTTCTTAAAAATAAAAACGTAAATTTAATTGTATTTTAATCCAAAAGTAGTCAAATAGATGAGAGGGATCAAACAGAAAGCCCAGAAAGAGATCCTAGCACTTAAAATAATTTAGCGGGCCATAAGGCGCCCTTTCGAATGTGTGCTAAAAGAATGGGTTAGTTGCCCTGACCAGTGTGGCTCAGTTGGTTGGGTATCATACCACAGAGTGAAAGGTTGCCAGTTCGATTCCTGGCCAGGGCACATACATGGGTTGCGGGTTCTTTCCCCAGTTGGGGCATATGCAAGACGCAGCCAATCCCTGTTTCTCTCTCACATCGATGTCTTTCTCCTTCTCTTTCTCCCTCCCTTCCCATGTCTCTATAAAATAAATTAATAAAATCTTTTTTAAAAAGAATGGATTAGTTAACACATGTTACTGAGGAAATTGGATGACTATATGGAGGGGGGAAAGTCAACTATTTACCTAACCCCCTTCAAAATAAATTCTTGATGGACAAGTTGAAACTATTACATTTCAGAAGAGCCAGAAGAAAAATTGGTGAATATTTATCTGATTCTTGGAGTGAGGGAGGTATTTCTAAGCACCATGTTTTCGAAGAAAGCACAAAGAGAAAGAATGACAAATATGAAAACATAAAAATTACACTATTATGTAGATAAAAATATCATAAACAAACTTAAAAATCAAACTAGGAAATAACACCTGTAATGTACATGACAAGGAAAGTGAATAACTGTTACAAATTGATAAGAAAATCTCAAAACCCCATTAGCAAAAAGAGCAAAGGACATAAATATGAAATTTACAATAAAAACTACAAATAGCCAATAAATAAATAAATAATTTTAGCATCACTAGTAATAGAAGAAATTTGAATTGAAGCAAAGAGGCATATATTTTGCCTTTCATCTTAGCCAAGCCTTTAAAAAATCATAGCACTGAGGGCTGGCGAAGGTTCAGAGGAAAGGAAAATCTTTTACCCTATGTGGGGAGTGTGGGCTGTCACGCCATTCTGTGAGGCGAATTATTTATATGGATCAAAGTCTTTAAAATGTCCACACTCTCTGATAGAGCTATTCCATTTATAGCCATTTCTCCTAAGGAAATAATTAGAGATGTGCACAAAGATTTATTTCCAAGGAGGTTCCTAGCAGCGTAGTACACAATAACAAAAGAACAAAAAAAAAGACAATTTACTCACGATACCTTATGCTAGGGGATTTGTTAAATAAACTATACTACATTCATATGATGAAATGATACGAGGTCATTAAAAATCACATTCACAAAATATTTAATTTTAAGGGAAGATGCCCAAGGTCTAAAGTCAAGTGGAAATAATAAAAAGAGCACTAGACTGCATCGATTGCATGTGTGATAAATTCCACAAGCAAATCTGCTCCATCAGAGGACATGGCCCCATTTCCACCCGCCTCCAGCCTCCTGCTGCTCCTGCCAGACGCGGCTCGGCAGTGCTGCCCCAGCACTGCTTTCTTTTGGGTGTCTCTGTCACTCCCCCACCGCCTCCACAGACAACGCGGCCTTTGCTGGACACTGTCCCTCCCATCGGGTACATTGACCTTTCGAGGGTCTGCCACATCTCCAGCCAGACCCACCATCAGAGCACTGGGATCACCCGACACCAAAGCCTGACGAGACGTTCGAACTCTGGAATCCCAACCTGAAATAGCTCATTGGAAAGAAAGTCTGTTGGTCTTACTTGACCAAACCAAGGGGAGTAAAGGAAATCGCCAGAGACAGGGGTTTGACTGCTGCCCTCCAAACCCTCTCCCACACCCTTTCTCCCCTCTTCCTCCCTGGACGTGTTGGCTGTGTCCTCCCCTGCTCCCGCTGATGTCCCCCACGGGGTCGGGGAGGTTGCAACCAGTACATTCTTGGCTCACATTGTAGGGCTTCGCCTTTAGAAAAGGTTGACTCTTTCTGCTTAGCTCCAATTTAAAATTCTCAGGAAGGTCACTGAATGGCTGGCTGTGGGTCACCCACGTGGCTATAAGGTTGAACCCTGTGACAAGCAGCCCCCGCTTGGACCAGAGGGTTGGAGTAGGACATGAAGCAGTTCCCCAGAAAAGGGAAGGGTGGCAGGCAGGCAGGTCAACTCCTCCCCCTTAGTGGGGTGCCAAAGAGGGCTGTTAATGTCCCCAAGGTCTTATGCCGATTTTAGTCAGATTGGCTCATTTTTTTTTTTTATTTTTTTAAAGATTTTTATTTATTTATTTTTAGAGAGGGGAAGGGAGGGAGAAGGAGAGAGAGAGAAACATTAATGTGTGGTTGCCTCTCATGTGGTCCCCATTGGGGACCTGGCCTGCAACCCAGGCATGTGCCCTGACTGGGAATCGAACCTGCGATGCTTTGGTTCGCAGCCCGCGCTCAATCCACTGAGCTACGCCAGCCAGGTGATTGGCTCATTTTATTGTATTTTTTCTTTGCATGAGACCCTTCCCTCCTTCCCAAACACAGGCACAGGAGCCCATGGGGCGGGGCCATGGGAAAATCTGAGTTACAGTCTGTGACATTCTCAGCCTCCCCTCTCCCATGTGGCCCCAGGGCTTTGAAGCTAGCTGCCCTTCACAACCTGGCTTCTGTGTGCCCGGCACTCTAAGTTTTCAAGGTGCCTATAACCAGTGTGGCCCAGCTGGGCAGGTGGGGGTACAAATGCAGACACCTGCTTACTAGCAGGTGTCTTCAATTACTAAGTGCCTTCAATCTTAATAGTAGGACCCAGTGACAGCATCTTGAGACCTCTGTCCCCATTTCCCCGCATCATTCAAAAGCCTTCAGGACTCATGAAGTCAGCAGGGGTTAAACGTACTTCCCAACACCAGTAGAGAGAGGGGAACGGGTGCCACTCCCAGCTGGAGGCTGGTCCTGCCTGCCGAGTGGACACCTGTTCGTATAGCAGGTCTGAATCACCTGGGCATCCAGAGTGCCAGCTTTCTCATGATGCACGTGTGTCCCTCCACACCCACACACGCCCAGCCGCCCTGTTTGCCCACTACTTCCACATCTGCATTCCTCGGAGGACAACTCAGGTCCCCCAGCAAAGGCGCTCTGCCTCATTTCGGTCGGTGTCTACACGGAGAAATAGCTGGCAACTTCTGAATGTGAAAATATTGTCGTTTGTACCTTGTCACATGTACTATTATCTCATTTAATCCTCTCAACAATCAATGAGTTGGGCACGGTTACCTCTCATTTTATAGATTAGGAAGCCAAGACATGGGTCCAAGTTCACCCACCAACCAATGGTAGAGCTGGTATTCAGACCCAGCTCCATCCACCGTGGAGTTCATAGATGCTGAGCTGTTCCTGCCTAGCTGCCTCTTTCCTCGGGATGTTTTCCTCCAGGAGGCACTTCAGTCCCAGAAGAAATGCTGGTGGCCCAGTGCCACCAGCTCAGCAGATCTGCTGGACGGTGACTGGATCCCAGCGCCGCGCACGGCGCAGCCATGAGCTGGGAAGCCCTCTGAACACTGGGTATGTGTCCCCAGATAAAAGCCTGGGCAGAAATGGGACACAGTGTTAATAGTGTTTATTGTTAGATGCTGGGACTGCAAATCACTTTAATTTTCCTCTTTAGGTTTTTTCTGTACTTTCCTGGTTTCCGGCATTATACATAGGGAGGATTGCTTTGATGGTTTGAATAATATTGACAGATATATACATATATAATATGTTATATATTATATACAATATTATATATTATGTTATATATTATATCATATATAATATATTTTTTAAACCTTAGCTAAACTGTCTGTACCCTATATTAATGCTTTTCTATATCCTGCACCTTTCAATAATGCCCTCCAGGAGATCTGATCTCCCTGTCTGCCTGAGAGGCAATGTATCAAAGCGTTAACTCGTCCATGCTTCCCCTGTGTTGCATGGTCGTCCAGGTCCTCAGAAAGTGAGGGTCACCCTCTCAGTCGTGTCGCATGTCCCACCCATGGGCCGTTTTCATGGGCCCCAGGGAGCTGGACCACGAGGGGTTTCGGGACTCCAGTCTGCCCCTGAGCAGACCTGAGGCTGGCAACACTGAACAGAGCCATCCAGCAGTGTGTCTGGCATTTCCCACCATACTCACACCCCCAATCGCTGCCCCCCAAACCTCACCACAGGCAGGAGAGGAGACAAGGAAAGAAGGGGGGAAAGCGTCTGTCCCAATGGCTGGAGCAGAGCCCACCGGAGCACCCGCCTCGTGCGGTCCCAGGGCAGGCAGGAGGCGGGGGCGGGCTGCACCTGAGTAGGAGGCAGCCCAGGCTCATCTCACCCCATCAGGAGCTCTAGAGATGCCCATCAGAGATGAGCCCAAGAGAGCTGTGCCCCCAAGGGCCTCAAACCAAAGGACGGAGGAGGGACTTAGTGGGGGACTCGAAGCTCCAGCCCTGGCACGGTCAAGCTCCACGTCCCAGGGTGGAGCTTATAATTGCCTTTACCCTTCATCCCAGCCCACCCTAGGAGAGGGGCAGCAGTGGGAGAGAAATACCACCCGTGCCTCCTTTCCTGCCCCCTCAGCACCACCCCGAGGACCCACTGGAGACTGGCCCATCCCAGGAGGTCCTCATCCAGGAGGGTCAGCTGGGAGATCAGGACAGCCCTCCCCACAGAGAGAAGCTTAGAGCTGGAAGGAAAGAATCCCCACTGCCCCCTCACCCTGCGAAGGATGCCTCTGGGAAGGAATCCTGAGCTCAGAGACATGCCTGGGCTCCTATTCAATTAACCTGGCGCTTGGGATGTGGGGGTGGTGGGGTGTCAGGGGACAAGGGAGAGGAAAAACTTTGTGATTTTCTTCCTGGCTCCAGGATGAAGGAAAGCCCGCAATTCCCCACCAGCTGCCAGAACCTTTTTCTGGCCTGTGATAATAGTGAGGGTTTGTTTTCTTTCATCAAAACTCCCAAACTTAATTTAAAGTTTTTCTCTTTTGAATATGTCCTGGCTGCAGAGTGAACAGCGATGGACTGCCAAAGGGAAGCGGAGGGAGAGGTGATTGCCTGAGCAGATACTGCTGAGGCTTAAATGAAAACCCGCGTCCCTGGGGGAAGAGGGAGCGGGTGGGAGGAGAGCAGCTCTGGGACCAGGACGGGGCGGGGCACAAGGTGGAGTGGGGCCCCCAGGAAGCCCGGGCAGGCCCAAGTGGCCCGGATCTGCCCCACATCTGCCCCGCACCTCTCCACCGCGCCCATCCCAGACAGAATAGTGTCAGCCACACCAACGGGGGCCCTCTGCTTCCGCAGCTGCGCACTCCAGCTGCCCCCACTCCCCCCACCCCCAGCCCTCCCAAGGCACAGGGAGGGTCCGCTCAGCGCTGTGCCCAGACTATGCCATAGCCACCCAGCCCCACACGGAAAGGACTTCTTCCAGGTAAGCCCAGGGAGGAGGGGAGCGCAGGACCTGGCACTGGGCAGCACTGCCCCTCGGTGCTCAGAGGGAGGGAAGACTGCTTGCCTGAACAAGCACCAGGGCATCCCCAGGCCACGCCCCCTCATGCTCTCCCCAGAAGCCTCCAACTTGCAGATAGGACCCTTGGAAGAGAGACACGTGATCGGACCATCAGGGCCTAGGTCCTGGGTGACTACTACATGATGGTGGGCAGGTGCCTCCCCTCTCTGGGCCTCAGTGGCCTCTCAATAAGTGGCCCATGGGTATTTGTTGGGTCCAGGCTCCCCAAAGCCCATTCTAACATCACCCAGGTTTGGGGGTTGGTGAGTGGGGTGAGGGTGCCTCTGCCACACTGAGTGCTGTCTTGGTGGGAAGAAGAATCCAGGCAACGGCCTTCTGGTCTGCAGGATGAGCTTTTCTCTCTCCTGACCCCAGCGGGGCCAGGGAATGGGGCTGGGGCCCCGGCTCACCCTCCCACGTGACTCTGGAAGGGCTGCCCTGGCACCGGGATGGTCAAAGGCAGTCTTGGCCACAGCTGCATGCCCAGACTGCACCTTTGGCCTGGCCCACCATCGCTCCATGTGCCCTCCTGTTCCAGAGGTCAGTTCCCACGTCCCCTCTCCAGTCTGAGGACCTCAGAGACTTCTGGCCAATGCCCTTTGACTTAAGTGGCCTGGAGTCCACTTCCGTTACTTTTAAACAAGAACCAGCTTGGCCCGACTGACCCTGGAAGGGCTGGACGTTCCATCTGCGTCAGGAGCCTTTTCTTCTGACAGGCGTGCATTGATGAGATTAGCTGAGGTCAGAGCAAGGCCCCGGGTCGGGTCTGTTTTGAGAGAGGCTTGGCTGCTCGCCCCCTGCCGCTGCCACCCCCATGCTTCTCACCACCGCTAATTGCCTCCCACCCCTCCTCCCACAGAAGTAGCTGTGTGTCCTTGACTGCCGCCCATGCCCTCCCTTTGCAGTCTTTCAAAGGCCTCTTCCAGCTTTGTTGTGTCCTGCAGAGATGTCATTAGTTTCTGCTGTCTCCCTCAGGGTGGAATCTGAAGCTGCCCCTCCCTGTTACATCCTCGCCTCCTGTCACCTCCGGGTTCTCCCGACTCTGATGTGCTGGTGTTAGCATCCAGCTCCATGGACCCACGTCGGGGAGAGCCCCTCTGGAGCCCAGCACTGGCCCATGTTTGCTCTGTCACCACTCTGTGACCACAGGCAAACCTCTGTCTCGCTGGCCTCCATGTCCCCACCTGTAAAAAGACCAGCGAGTGCCCCCATCTCATCCTCACTGGGGAGGGGTGCTGCTCTGTGCTGTGCAGCAGAGAGACAGCAAAGCAAACTGGAGTTCCGTGATGGGGTTTTTCCCTTGTACTATCGACCACAGGCTCCTAGAGCTCTCCATGCCCCCAGGCTCACCTGTCCGGCTCCATCCTCCAGTTTCCACCCAGGTGCTGTTACTTCTTTGCTTTCTCTCTCTCTCTCTCTCTCTCTCTCTCTCTCTCGCTCACACACTCCAGCTGTCTCCACTGTGGCCCCATTCATCCAAGACAGGGGCACAGCCCCGGACACTGAACAACCAGTGTGGGCGGCACAAACCCATCAAAAGTGTGCCCTGGAGCAGACCCTGGGGGCTCCCTGCTGTGAGTGGCATTGACCTTCTATTTGCCAGAGTGGGGGTGAAGGGGACATAAAGCAGGGGCTCAGGGACACTTGGGGGCCCAGCAGCAGCTCCTCACTAATATTTTAACACTTTATCCACCGGCGCAGCCCCGCTCTTTGGCCTCGCAGCCCTTCCCTCGTTCACGTGACCAATGCCCTACATTAAATCCCGTCTGTCCTGAACAATTGCAGAGCTGTCTCTTTCCTTGGCTGGGTCTTGACTGATGGAACATCTGACACCAGAATTCCTCGTAGGGTTTGGCCTGGATTGGAGGTGCCATTTAACTGATTTAGGAGAGAGTGCTCCAATTAGTGAGCATATGCAGTTTCTTTCATGTGGGTTTCTACAACTTTTTAGAGAAAGTTTTATCATCTTCCACTTGGGGCAGGGACAGAATTCCTCTTCAGGAAACAAATGTCTTTGTTTAAGAAAAATACCTTGACAAGGCACGAAAGGGAGGTAACATCCTGAGGATATGATTTGACAGCAAGCAAGGAACCCAAAGAGATAGTTACACTGCTCTGCATAGGAAATAAGTAGGAATTCGGAGGCAGGGAGAGGCAGAGAGCAAAGGGGAAACTAACAAAAACAATGTAGCAGGAGGCTGGCGCCGGGGTGGTGGAAATGGCTGAGGGGCTTTCAGGAATGGAAATGTCAATATGGGCTTTGACGCTGCTGGCGTTCTTGCAATCTATAAATGCCTTCTTCTCTCCATCCTTTGAAAGCGTCTGCTACCCACAGGGACTTTGTGTGCCCAGCCATGCTTTGTTTTAGGGGTGAGGCTGATGTTTTTCAACAGAATGTAGGAAAAGGATTGAGGTCCTTGTCTGGGCTGACTCGGGATGCGACTGACTTCACCAGCAGGGGGGTGAAAAATGCACAAACTGAATTAATTCAATGCAAGCAGGAGCTCCGAGTTAGAAATGCTGATGAGAATAAAGAGCTAATCTTTCATAGTGCTTCCGAAGTGCCAGGCTCTGCTCTAAGCATTGCACATGAACTAACGCGCTTAATTCTCACAGCAACCCGTGAAGTAAGTACTATTGCCACCCAGCTCCTACAAACATGGAGACAGAGGCACAGCACAGTTAAGTAATGTGGGTCCCTCTAGCTGGGAGTAGAGCTAGGTAGGACTTGAACCCAGGTGGTCTGCCTGAGGCCTGCCCTAGAGAAGCCCTCCAGGAAAGCTCGGGAACCTTGGAAGGTTTTCTGTGTATGGTCGGTTGAATGGGAGTTGAATTGATCTGACCTGGACCTTAAGGAACAGGCAAGTCTAGCTGGCATCCTGGTTCATCTATTTTTCCATCAGTCTCTTTGACCAACTCGGAGCCCCCCCAGGGCAAAGACTGCATTTTATTCCCATGTGTCTTCAGATCTACCAAGGGGCCTGGCATAGAACAGGAAGCAGCTTAAGTTCATGTTTATCATGGGAATCAGTGGGACAGAGGGCAGAAAAGAGGGAGAGACCCAGAAGGAAGCAGGGATGTTCGTCTGGACCAGACTAGGGCTAAAACCAGGGCAAGGGAGACATTCGTGGCCTCTGTCGCCTCCCATCCCATCCCCAGAGCTAATTCCAGCGCTGCCCCCTCCCATGCAGGCGTGAAGCTGGGGATTTTTCCCGAGAAGGAAAACATCTCTGTCTAGTCGAGGCAGCGGCATCAAGACAGGACTGCGGAGGAGGCAAGCAGCCGAGCTGGCAGCAAACACTCAACGCATTTCGGAGCCGCTTTTCTTGCCACTGTGGTGCGTTTAACTCTCCTTGTCTTTTAAAACGTAAGAGCCACGACAGACATCCACTTTGAAAGCCCGAAGATCTGGCATCTCAACGGGGACGGCTCTTTGGGAGGTGCAGAGGGGAGCAGGAGACTCTGCAGCAAAGGAGTAGTCACTCTGCTGTACTGTCACTTCGGGGCTATTCCAGTATCATTTATTCCATCTCCACGTGATAAAAAATTGAGATGTACAACTTGTCGCAGCAAACACAGGCGGCAGTCTGCCGGAAAGCGCTTTGTTCTCCCACGTGGGTGGGTGACGGGCCAGGAGCAGGCTCTGGGGGAGCATCTCTTGGGGCAGTGACGATAGGGGCCCTCCTTGATCATCCACTCCCAGCACACACACACACACACACACACGCACATTGCACATATGCACACACAGTGCACAAGTGTGCTCGCACACGCATGTGCTCACTGTGCACATACCGCTTCTTCCCAAAGCCAGACCCCAATCCACAAGAACCAGAGCTCCAGGTCTGGCCCGGGTTCAAGGCCTGCCCCAGTGACATGTGCAGACAGCTCCCCTCCTCCCTAGAGGGCACACGGCTGGCATTGCTGGGGTCAGGGGACCAGAAGCTGGAAGCCCAGTGAGGGGCTGTGTCAGGAATCCAGACAGGAGACAC
>CM052542.1:21755714-21811607 GCA_028533065.1 Trachops cirrhosus | reverse complement strand
CAGAGATATTTGAGAGGTAGCCTGGCAGGACCCCGTGACTGGATGGAAGCAGGGAAATAAGAGAGGTAAAGGAGTCAAAAAGGAGCGATCTCAGTTTCCGGAGTGGGTGCTGGGATGGCAGGCGTGATGCGGGGAGGAAGATGAGGAGCCCCACGTTGGACGTGGTGACAGTGGACAGCTGGCCAGGCAGGTCTGGCACTCACGAGAGAGGCCTGAGCTGGAGAGAGAGGTTTGTGTGTCCTTGCTGCACAGACAGCAATCGTAGGCTCACAAGGGAGCATGTGAGGACTGGGAAGAGAAGAGGCCAGTGCAGAACCTGGGCGTCATCAACACTGCAGACCCTTCTGAGAAAGATGAGATTGAAAATCTGGGGTCTGGCGATGGGCAGAAAACCAGAAGTGGGTGGTACCTTCAAAGCCAAAAGCATGTCCAGAGAAACTGGGTGTGATCATCAGTCCCAAAGGCTGCAGGGTATCCGGCAAGATAAGGGTGAAGGGCTGTCCAGCGGGCCTACCAGCAGGACACCACTAGTGACCTTGGAAATGCCCCTGTGAGAGCTGAAGGCCAGCCACCCAAGCATGAGAGATGAGGAAGTGAGGACAGGGTTAGGGGCTGTACGGCAGCTTGGCTTCGAGGCAAGAGAGACAGTGTCAGAGCCACAGTGGGCCACCAGGCCTTAGGATGGGTGTGGTTGTTTGTCTCAGGGTTGGCTTATTTTTATAATGGAAGAGCCTTCAGTAGGTTTACTGAGGCGGGGTGGTGGGGGGAGCACAGTACAGAGATAGAGGCTGTGATATCCAAGAGAGAGGAGCTACCTGGGCAGAAAGGGCCTGAGAGAAAGGGTGGAAGGATGGAGTAAAGGGTGCAGGTGGAGGTAGGCTGACAGAACAGCAAGAGAAGCAGCTCCTCATGGGATGTGGGAGGAGGGTGTGAGGCTGGGAAAAGACATGGATGAGTGTGATGGAACAGGGAGTGGAGGGAGCCTCAGGTCCAAGTAGGTTTCGGGGGAGGGGAGGAAGGGGGCGGGGCCTCAGCCTCAAGCTTGGGATGGGAAGGGCACATGGTGCAGCCGGGAAGGTTTGCAGTGACCCTGTGAACAGAAAAGACTGCTGTGCAGGGGCAGAAGAAGGGGAATTGGTGACCCCTCGTTCATTCCAGCTGTTCATTGCTCTGTTATGTGAGCTTCTCTTCCTGCATCCCCCAGGGAAGAAGCTTCTTAAACCTTCCCAAGCCTGTGTGGAGCCAGGGAAGCTGATGAGACCATGGAAAAGGAGAAAGTATGCATCTAGCAGAGGAAGAATGCCTCTCAGAGCCTCGGCCAATGCCATGGACTATCGTGGCAGGTGGTGAGTTCCCCATCAGCCAAGCGATCTAAGCCAACAGCCTCATCTGGGTCTGTTGTGGGGATCCAACACCCAACACCCTACCCTGCCCCGGGTTCTAAAGGCTTGGGACAGAGTCTAGTTCTCTCTTTCTCTTTCGCTCTCTCTGCTGCCCCCAGACTGCTGAGTGTGGCCAGACTAGTGACCCGCTGACATGCTCCTCAGTGTCCTTGTGGCCCCACATGGCTCCCATGTCCCTACCTCCTGACATTCTGAGAGACCTTGCTCATTCAAGTTCTATCCTGTTAAATTCAATCCATTAACACCTCCCTAATCTTTAGAACGTCCCCAGGAGGCTCTGGTCATTTGTTTTCTATACTTTTCAGATGGTGAAACTAAAGATCAGAGAAGCTAGGACTTTTGCCCATAATCACAAAGCCAGTGAGGGAGCAGATTATACCCTATAGTTCTGGGTTTTTTCCCATCTGTTCTGTTCTGCACAGCTGGGCCCACTGCCCCCACCTCAAAGACCTCCTGCCCAGCCCTTCACAGGTGCGTCGATACTCTAGCCACATCACCCAGCAGTGAGGCTGCCCCACCCAAGCCTTCTCCATATAATCACTGAAACTGGGTGCCACCTGGAGCCTCCAAGGATGGACCCTAGATGCCCAAGTGCCCTCAAGTCTCAGCTGTCTCCTCCCTCTGCCTCAAGAGCTGGCCCAGCGAACCCACAACCCAGCCAAGTGTCCTGGCCCTTCCAGCCAGAAAAACCACTCTGTCTAGCTCATCAGTCCTCACGGAGTCCTTGTGAGGGAGGTGTGCCTGCCTTAGAGATGAAGAAACTGAGGCTCAGAGAGGTGAAGTGACTGCATGCAGGTCACACAGCCACAAGTAACCGGCCAGAAGTCTCCTCACCCCCAGACTAGCGTTGCCTCCCTCAAACTCCACTCCCTAAAGGGTCCTCAGAAAGCCAGACCTGATCCGCTCTGTAGTTAGATGGCGGGTATCCCCTGGACTGTGCAGGTACCAACCAGCAAACACAAGTTCTCTCCCAGCCTCCCTTGTGAAGTCCTTTTGGCAGCAGCTCCAAAAAAGTCTGGCCAAGGGCTGAGGGAGCTTAGACTCACTTATCATGGAGCTGGGAAGTCGTGGTCACCTGCTGGAGATCTGAGAGCTGTCCCAAGACACCTGCAGTGGCCACAGCCTGGGTGGTCCCTCTAGAGCTAGGACCACCGGGAGAGACAAATGGGGGAAGTGAGGGAGATTTTAGCTCATTCTAGGGAAAAATTCCCTGTAGCCAGGATTGTTGCCCCCAAGATTAAAAAAAAAATCTTGCTTTTGGATGGAGTGAGCTTCCTGTGGATGGTGGGGAGGGTACCCCCTCCCGCATCAGGGTGCCGTAAAGAAATTCCTGCGACAGAGAAAGGTCAGACTGAATGATCCCAAATGTCCCTTCTCACTCTGAGATGCTGCAGTTGCGCAAAATGCAGCCTGTGGATCCCAAATTCTTTCTCTCCCTCCCTTCCTCGCTAAGTCTCACACTCGTATCTGTATCCTTTTTATGAATATTTAAATGTCATCTGATTGCATTATGTGTCATGAGTTGGAAAAAAATGAGTCCTAAAAGGCACCCCTCTGCCTGTCCCCGCTCCATCAGTGCCTTGAAGGAACCAGAAAAATAAACCCACCCCTAAGTCACTTCGTGTGGCTTCCTTCTCCCCCGCCCCCACCCAGCTCCGCTCTCCTGCAGCCACACGCAGACGAGGCGGCACCCGCAGAGGAGGCAGCACGTGGAGCCGCCAGGGGCTGAGCTGCTGGGGTGGGGCGGCGGGAGGGACAGTTACTAGTCACAGGCAGTGCCCCCAGCATATGCACCAAACAGGTCCCTGTCACCCCCCCATCCAGACCAGTGCTTCCGCTCTGCCTTAGCCAGCTCAGGCTGCTGGAACAAAGCGTCACGGCCTGGGTGGCTCACAAACAACAGGCATTTCTTCCTCATGGCTCGGGAGGCTGAAGTGTGAGATCGGGGTGCCCGCACGGCCAGGATCTGACACCGGCCCTCTCTGGGGCTGCAGACTCTCAAAGTGCCCTCACATGACAGAAGAGGTGGCACAGCCCACCGGGTCACTTTTATAGGGGCACTGATCACCTTCAAGAAGGCTCCACCCTCATGACCCAGTCAGGTGACCCAAGCCCCACCTCCTAGTACCATTGAGTTGAGGGGTAGGGTTTTGACACAGGCATTTGGTACGGGGAAACAACATTTAGTCTGTAACACTCTCTTTCTGGTGATCCCAAGCAAGACACGGTGACATCCGTTTCTAGGCCTCACCGCAGCTTTAGTGAAATTATTCACTTCACAGGTACAAAAACAGGTAAAAACCAAAAAATAAGAATTTTATTTTTAAGCGAGTCTGCTGAGCCAGGACAGAAGCGGGCCTCTGTGTGGAGGAGGGGCCTCCCCAGGGGACCTGTGACCACACGTGGAGACAGAGAGAGAGACAGGGAGTGACTACCCCAACCTCTCCCCCACGCCCTGTTCTCCCAACGACACCTCCCGTTGGCCTCACCCAACCAGAGGCCAGGAGCCTCTTTTTTTTTTTTAAGATTTTATTTAATTTTAGAGAGAGGAGAAGGGAAGGAGAAAGAGAGGGATAAAAATGTCAATGTGTGGTTGCTTCTCATGTGCCCCCCCACACTGGAGACCTGGCCTGCAACCCAGGCATATGCTCTGACTGGGAATCGAACCAGCAGCCCTCTGATTCACAGGCCCACGCTCAATCCACTGAGCTACGCCAGCTAGGGCCCAGGAGTCTCTTTTAACCAGCCTTGATTTTAATGGCAGAGCCCCAGCAACATGGAAGCACCTCATCTAGCTTCTCCATGGAGCGGGAGGAGGCAGGGGATTGAAAATCAGAGGCTCAGAACTTAGAGAAGGGCTGATGGCAAGTCTGGGAGAGGCGGCAGCGCTGTGCGGAGTCCCTTAGCGCAGGTGTTTGTCCGTGAACATGGCCCTGGCCCTGCACAGGGTGGAGTCCTTGGCAGCACCATACAGGGGTGCTCCTGGGGTGGGATCCTGCTCAGGAGGGCATCAAGCATGCGCTGCACCATCTCTGCAATGTACTGGTTGGTGAGGATGATGCCGATGGCATCCGGGTTTAGAAACTGCCGGAAAGGGTCTTCCATCCCACTGATGGTTGTGCCCTTGTCCACCACCAGGAAATTAGGATGGTGGTTCTTGTTGAGCCCCCTATGCCGCCCTACAGGAAGCCAGTCACCATGTCCTAGACCACCACAGTGAGCTCCCACCCCCCTCCTAGCAGACAAACAGAGCCCAGCCACGAAGGAGGAGCCTCATGAGGTCAGAGGAGTTGATGGGGGTCAGGCTTGGGGCCCAGGCACAGTAGAGAAGGGAGCGGACAGGATGTGGAGGGAGGGGCGAGTGGAGAAGACCCAGCAGGGCCAGCCTCCCCGTCTCTCAGTCTCTCCCCACTCCCTCTTGCCTTTCTTCTCTCTCCTTTCCTCTCTGGAGTGAAACTACTCCCTCCACTTCTCATGCAGAACAGTTTAGCCAATTTGTTGTTCTTACTGCCTTGGCTCCTGCCCTCAGGATCTCACCTTCTTGCCCACGCAGCCAGCTTATCAAAGCATTTCCCTAAGCAAAGACCCTAAGAGGAATTGCTGTCAAGCTGTTAAATAATCATCTTTTTTTTTCCCCTTAACTATGAAAAAGGAGGCGGGGAGGGGAGGGAAGTGTTCCCTAAGGAAGGAGTTACTATCCTGTCCCAGAAACCACTCTGTCTACGTCTGGAAACAGGGGGATGGGCTTTCTGGCTCTTGCCAGGGCCCTGTGGTTCTGGGGTGCTGACTGAAGCCCCCCTTCCTCATCCATGCTCTCCAGGAAAAGTGGGGCACTCCTTTGCCACACCCCCACCCCAGGATCTTCACCTAAACCTCCAGAGCCGGCTGTAACCTGCAAAGAGCCTGCTCCTGCTCTTGAGGGTCTGTCCCCAGCTCAGGGCGCAGCCCTGCCCTGGAGGGTGGAGCCTCGCTCTCCAGCTTCCCGCTCCAGACCCAGCAACAGGGACCCGGCAGCAAGTGTGACTGTTAACAAAGGCTCCCCACCGAGGTCTGGGGTTCTCCTCTGGGAGCCACTTCCATAGCTAAATACCACCCTCTCCACCTGCCTTGGTATTTAGAGAGCAGCCTGGTCCCTGGGGAGCGAAGGAAACTGACTACTTATTCTTGGCATTTCAGAAGGTTGGCCTCAAAAAGAGAAAAAAGGTTCATCTCTCCCCTCTGCGGGCTGAGGCAGGCACGGAGCCGTCCTTCCCCCTGGCCTGCAGCAGGAGGTGGCCGATGCCCAGCAATGCGCACTGACAGCTGTCACTCAGGCTTCCCAGGCTGGCGTGCACGTGAGAATGTCCGGGAGCATCCCTGCACGTGTGTGCCTGTGCCAGCGGGAAGCCTGGCCCCACCCGTGTGGGCACGGGCTGGCAGGGAATATCAGTGCGGACACAGGGCCAGGGGTGTGTGCTGGGGTGTGGCACACCCATCCGTGTGTCTATGGGGGTGGGGAACCCAGCCTTGCTTATGCGCATGCCTGTGAAGGAATTGAAGGCATGATCATGTGTTGGTGCACAAGGGGCACAGGTCTGTTGGGGGGTACATGTATGCATGCACATGGGGTCCCAGTTTACTGAGCCATCGGAGACCGTAGGCCGAGTCCCACTGCAGGGGAGCTGACCACAGCAGGCAGCGTTTGCAGGTTCTCCAGGTAGAGGTTACATGGAGTGGGGGGATACCCTGCTCCCCTGTCCCCAAGCCCCACACATCTCTGGCCTGTCACTTGAGCCTCTGCCTGCCCCTTCCCCCTGGGGCTTGATTTTCCCTTCATCCCATTGCTGGGCTACCAGGAGCCTCCAAAGCGGGTGAGCACAGCACTTCCCGGGCCCTGGTGGGCTCTGAGCTGCCCACCCAGCCTCCTTGGACCAGGCAGACTGATTCCAGACCCAAGAGCTGACCTCCAGTAAGCCACTGGCCCGTGCCCTGGTCCCCACACAGTGCCTGGCATAGAGTGGGCACTCAATAAAAACGTGTGGGATTAACGAATGTAGACAAACGAGCACATTAGGCAGAGAGGAGAGACTCTTAAGGAGCAGCGGGGAGCACAGCATATCGCATTTGGGGGACTGCAGCAAGTGAATCCATTCAGCGGTAGTTGGAGACCGAAGTGTGGCAGTCCCTCACGAAGAGGCCAAGACTATAAATTTACTTGGGGTCGTATGGCGGATGCTGCGGTGCAGACCACGTGCCCCTCAGCACGAGGCCCTCACCTCCCCAGCTGCAGGGAACGGTGGCTGCCGTCTGCCCTGGCTGGGCCATTCTTCAGAAACAGCCTTCGGCAGAAGGAAGCTGCTCCACCCAATACGATGCCCCTCCCCAGGGCCTGCCGTCCAGGGTGACCTGCCACTGCACAGGCACAGGGGCTGGGCTCCCTGGCTTATCACAGGATGACTTTGGAGAGCCATCCCAGATCCAGAGGCCCGGGGAACGGCTGTGGCCTTGCTTGCTTGCTGTCCCTCTCTCTGGGTGCTCCTGGTCCCTCAGGGGTTGCTTCCGTGAGAGCCTCTCAGGAGGATTGCTGCCAGCAATCCCCCACCTCAGGGCCTGTGTCTGAGGACCCGGACCCGAGACAGGCGTCGTGGGTGAACGGTGCAAATGCAGGGAGTGGAGGCAGAGGCTGAGGACGGTGTGTCCAAGGATTCGAGAAGGAACAAGAAGAGGAGAGGAGGAGCAGGAGTGACAGGGAGGGGACCAAAGATGAACCTCTGAGGAACAAGGGTTGAAGACCCCCAAACCAAAGAAGGATTGGTGGGAGTCGTGAAGAGAAAACCTAACGATCATATTGTCACGATCTTTAGAATAGAATATTTCAAGAAAAGATGGAGGATAGTATCAGACTCCACAGAGAGATCCAGTAAAGTAAAAACTAAAAAAGTCATTGGATTAACAGCAGGAGGTGGCTGATGCCGTAGCCAAAGCAGTCCCCAGAGGGCGGTGGGGCAGAAGTGAGTGCCCCTGGGCCAGCAGTAACGGGGAGGGCAGCTAAGGGGGGAAGGGGCTTAGGTCAGTCTTTGAAGAAGGGAAAGCAAAAGGAAAGACAGTGCAACAGCTAGAAGTGATGTTATATTATCATCATCACCATTGTTTTTAAGATCAGAGAGACTTGAGCAGAATCCTCGAGAATTTTCCAGCCAGAAGGCTGTATCCATTCACAGCCCCCAGAGAAGTCTCAACATCTGACCATGTGGGTTTTTCTTTTGCCAAAAACAAAATTAATCCTAACCACTTAAACAAAAGGGACCCATTGCTCTGAACAGAAAGGACACTAGTTACTGCAGGAACACCCCTCGCGTGAGTAAGAATCAGATACCAGCTGGTGACAGCCTTGGCAGACTTTGGGGGTCTCCCTGAGAACCACCTCCATTTGGGCATTGTTGCAGGCATTGCTTATCTGTCCTTTGGCCTTGGAGGGCAGCCCGGAAAAAAGAAAAAGCAACTCAGTGGCTACTGTTCTTATAATGAGGTGACATATGGAACTGTAGTTCCTCACTAAGGAACTCCCAAATTGCCCTTGCCTGGGTCAGCTTTGTTTTTTCTGCAGAACTGGAAGACAGCCACTTGCTCATTAGCGAGTCCAAGCTGGTGGTACAATTGCTCCTCCAATGCCAGTAGGCAAGGAGGGAGTGCGGCAGCCAGCTTCAGGCAGCAGGGAAAGTCTAGAATTGGCTACAACCCTGATGGGAAGGCTGGGCAGGGGCGCGAACTAAGTGCCCCCGCTCTAGTGTCAGGTATATGGAGTCTGAACCCTGGCCTTGCCACTCTATCAGTCACAGGAACAGAGAGAAACCGGGCTTCAGCACCCATGGTTTATTAACCATCGCAACAGAAGTCTAACAGAACGTGGGTCAGGCCTGGAATGGTGGATCTGCGCACTCATTGGGAAATCCAGCCCCTAGCTTTCTGTTCTGGCGTGCATGGCTTTCATGCTCAAGGGTTCTTCGTGGTCCAATGTGGCTGACAGAACTCCGGCCATCGCATCTGCATTCCAGGCATCAGGAATGAGGACAAGAGAGGAAAAAAAGGACTTGCCGCTCCATTTTAAGGATGCTTTTAAAAAGGGTCCATATAGCCACATCTAACTATAAAGGAAGCTGGAGGAAATGTACTCTTTTATCTGGGCACACTGGCAGTCCAAATAAAATAGGGTTAGGTTAGTTATGCGGAAGATGAGAATAAGTGGTAAGAGAATCAACTAGCAGCCCTTCCCACAGCCTGTAACTTCAAGTCATTTACTTGAGCCCTCTGGGCCTCAGTTTTCTTGCCTGTAGAATGGTAAAAATGGCCCTCTATTAGTGGGGTTGTTGACCGGCATTACCTACCAATAGGGGTCAGAATCTCAAATGTCTGCGGGGCTCATGAAAGTAATTTAAATATGAGACAATTGGGAGTGGGAGGGACTGGGGCTAAGTGGAGTGGCGAGCCCTGTCTAGAAAAGACAGGGTTCAACCCCTGCCTCCTGTGCTGATGGAAATGCTGGCTCAGCATGTCCAGATGTTCCAGTTTTTCAAAAGAAACTGAAAGTCTGGATTATATGTTAAATCTCACTGATTATAAACTTCGCTGTAATTCACAATTTTTTAACCCCGTAAGAGTTAAAATACACACATACCTGTTGGCTCAGTGTGGCCCTGAGGTGTTGGCTGCTCCAACCTGGGGACAACATACCATCCCTATTTCTCACCTTTTCTCAAGACATCTTCATTTCTTTTTGGTACGAAACACACCCTTCCCCTGACAAAGGCTCTTTGGGCAAAGGGCAGTGTGGACGTGTCGTCCAAAAGTCTCAAACGGTGAAATCTGGGTTTCGTGGGTCTGGCTGCTGCGTCCCACCCCCTGGCTATTACAAACAGCGAACCTGGGCACAACCAAACAAGCCACGTAGGAGCAGCGCGATTCTGCAAGCATTTTAATGCTTTAAGCAAACAGTCGGAGCAGGCCAACGAAAATTTGGATCGGAGACCTGGTTGCTGGCCACAATTTAAGCCTGAGCTTCTAGCCATGTGACTTGATCAATATCCTCCTGTAAACCATATTGAAAATGGATGGTCTGCATCCCAATTTCCTCTGGCACACTTCCTATTAATTTCCATTTTCAATAGCTTTATGGACTTAAGCTCTTTCATGGACTTAATTTGTGCCACTTGCTCGTAGCGACTGATTTGTATGCTCAGATGGTCTCTGTCTGGCCGTCCTAATGGAAGGGTAGAGGGGACACTTTGGGCCGGCCTCTGTGCACATTCCCATTTTCCTGGAGAAAGCATCCTGGCCTCCCAGCACCAAGCCATCTCCACCCCAAGACGCAGCACAGCTTACCCACCCTTCAGGGAATCCCTGCTTCCTTCCACTGCAAAGTGACTTGAATGACTAACCCATGGTCAGTGGGGCTGCTCACTTACCTTACAACACCCGGGGCAGATGTGTCGGCCCAGAGGCTGCCTGGGTCATTCAGTGATTTGAACAGAATATTAAAGTCATACGTTCATACTGTTCTTCCCAAGTCAACTCCAGGGCTGCCGAATTCTTTCCCATCACGCTCTAATACACTTTCCCCAATTTCTATTCTCCCTTCCCTCTCTGAGCGCCTAGCCCTTCTCCTCTCTTTTATATATGACATATTCATCTCAGGTTCAACATAGCACTCTAAACGCTGTCACGCCAAACCATGTGTTGAATTATAATACTGTCCAAAGCTTGAGAAACATCAGCACTTAAATGCCAATCTGTTAATATCCCTCTGGGCCAATGGTCCACACTTCTAAGCCTCCTGCATTTAACTTCCCTACTTTATTCAATGTATTATGAGTAGTTTTTATAACCAATAGACTCAGGATGGTTTGTAGCGATGCCAGCTTTAGGCAAGGCTCTATATCTTCCTTAGGGAAGATTGGACCTTGTCCACATGTCTCGTAAGGAAATACTCATGAGGTATGTGTCTGAGTGTAATGACACTACCACAAAGCTGTACACATTTAAAATCATCCTAAACACAATGCATTTGATACGGTCAGAATGGCCTCAGGATAAACAGCATTGGATATTCCGGGCAGGCTGTGTGCGCTGGCAGCTGGGAATGGTGGCAAGTTTGGATTTTACTAGCGGCATCTGCTCTAAACAAAACCAGAGTAATCGTTGCAAAACGTAAATCAGATCCTGCCTCTCCCCTACTCTAAACTCAATTGCTTCCCACCCCACTTAGGATGAGAGCCAAATTCCTCATGCTGACTTAAAGGCCCTGCGAAGACGCCGCCTTTGACCTGCCTCGCCAGCTCCATCCTGCTCCTGGCAGTCCCCACCACTTGCTCTGCTCCATCAGAGCGGTGTGTCTGTCCCTTCGGCCCTCTGTGCCCAGTCTTGCCTTGGGCACTTTGACCAGCTGTTCCCTCTGCCTAGAGCTGTTTCCACAGTCTGCACCTCGTGGCACTGTCTTGTCATTCAATGTCACCTCCCTGATCACCTACTTGAATATAGCATCTTGATCCCTTGCTCACCACTCATAGCCCTCATCACTCTCTGAAGGTTTATTTGGGTCTTTATTGAGCTTGTTGGCTTCTGCCCCCCGTAGACTCAAAGCTCCGTAAGGGCAGGCATCTTGGGGATCTTGTTCACTGCTCTGTCCCTGGCCAGCTGACACTGGGCCAGCAAATGGTGGGTGTTTCATAAGTGCTTGTTGGATGGATGTATCATTGAAAAAAAAGCAAGAAGGCAAGAGAGGATGGGTTATGCCTGGCTGGAGTATACTGCATAGGGAGGGGGTGGAGACTGTCGGGAGTGTGGGGACACAGTGCACATCAACTTCCTGATCTCCAAGTCCCTTCTCCAGGCTGGCCAGACTCACTGCACCCCTGTCCAGCCCTGCCCACCGATCAGGTTGCCCCAAAGGCATAGATCAGGCACGTCCTCCCATCCACTTCTCCTCCCCAGCACCAGACTCACCTCCTCTGACAGCAGGTGGTGGAGCAGAGGCTCAGGGAGCCAGTCCATCCATCACTCAGAGGGATGAGCCACAGATTCTAAGGTCTCTGTCTGCACCTGTCGTGCTCCAGGGTAAACTGGCCATGGCTGTGGTGCAAAGCCACTCCTTCCTGCTGATGGCTGTTCTGGCTCAGGACTTGCTCGGTGACAAATCTGTTACCTGTTCAGCAGCAACTATTGACCAAAGCCAGGGCCATGATGGGTGGCTGTGGAGTTGGAAAAGTTTACAGCCAAGCTCGGCTTGGATAAACTTTGTTGAGGACAAGACAGAGAAATCTCATGCTGAATGTCAGCCAAGGGAAGGGGCTGCCGCAGCATGGAGCACAAACACCAACCCCCAGTGGTCCCACTTCATCTCCCCCAGACAGACGGACTCTCCTGAGCAGGGTCTGGATCACGGCTCAGATCCCCTGCCCCTACCCAGTGTACACCTAGACCCCCGGGGCTCCTCGTGCCATGCTCCCCTGTTGACCTGAGGTAGGAAGCGGACCAATTCTATTCATTTGACCTTGAGTGGTGGTCAAGAGCGTTCACTTTGCAGTGAGACAGACTGCACGTGAATTCCTGTTGCTTTCTACGGTCACCACATGACCCTGAACAACTTGCACCTCCAACTCCTCATTTGTAAAATGGGGTGATATGCCCTGGCTGGTGACTTACTTGGCTGGAGCATCATCCCATACACCAAAATGCTGGAGGTTCCATCCCTGGTCAGGACACACACACACCTAGGTTGCAGGCAGACAGTTGGCAGGTGCTGCCTCCTTGACAAAAGTATATGGCCCTGAGCTTCTTGAACAGGGGTGCTCTCTGTCTCCCCTCCTGTGAGTGCCTTAGATGAAAGTCAGAGAGCTACTGCTGCAGGAGCTGAGGTGGGGCCAAGCCACACCCTGGCCCAGCACACAAGGCAATAGTCATTCTTTCCTTATTCCTTGCCACTGAGACCCAAGGCCATGGTCCATCCACTCAGCCCTGCTTCCCAGTGGTTTTCTCTGAGTATCAGATACAAGAGGGGTGAGTGGAGTTCTGTCTGGGGAGCTCCAGCCTGAATTTGCTTTCTGTCAGCACTGTTCCATCTCCTTCTGAACTGGCAGAGTAGCTTTAATAAGGATCCAGAGCCCTCGACACTCCAGAGCTACTGGTCACAGTCACAGAGAGAAAAAAAAAAGGCTCACTTTTCATGCAACATGCTCAATTAATATCTGCAAAGTGGACCATGAACAGTTTCCACCCATCCCAACCCCACATCCTGCCTTCCTTCTTATAGGGTGAGCAAGAGGTGCCCCACGGACCAGGCGATGCCACGTGGAGCAGGTTCTGAGCTGTGTCCTTCGTCAAGAACCCCTCAGCTGAAAGGACCCACAGGAGATCCATCAGAACACCCCCTAACTCCAGCACACACACAGCCCCAGTGGAGCCCTGGAGCAGCACGTTCTCATTTGTTGAGAATCCACTGCTTGCTGTGCAGCTGGGCAAGACCCTTCCCTTGCAACCAGACCTGGGTGTCCTCATTGGTACAGCAGAGCAATGTCGCAGGGTGATGTCTGAGGTCCCGTACAGCTCTCACAGCCATTCCACTCTCCCAAATCCACCATGAACTTGTCTTGAACAACACAGTTCCTTCAAACACTCAAACGAATCCCCTGCCACCTCCCACTGCCATTCCTGTGTGCAGGGTCTAATGTCTGGGCTCCAGCTCCCTCTGGCAAGGCTTCCCCTGACTTCTGCAGCTACTACCATCGTTAATTGAAAACTCCGGTTGAGACTGCAGGCTTGGATTGCACACCTGTTAGAATGTCAAAAATAAAAAATACTGGCAATTACCAAGTGCTGGAGAACTTGTGGAACAACTGGCATTCTCCTGCATTGCTGGTGGAAATGCAAAAATAGTCTGCCAGTTTCTCACAAAGTTCATCATATGACTCAGCAACCTTACTCCTACTTACTCCTAGGTATTTACTTACAGAAAAATAAAAGCTGGAGTTCACACAAAACCCTGTGCACAGATGTTTATAGCAGCATTACCCATAACTACCAAAATCTGGAAACACCCCAGATATCCTTTAACAAGCAAATGGAGGAACAAAATGTGGCACAGCCGTGCAGTGGAATATTACTCAGCAATGCACAGGAACGAACTAGTCACGTACGCAACCCCGTGGGTGAATGAACCCCAGGTGCACTGTGCTGAGTGAGAGAAGCTAGCCTCAAAAGATTCCAGGCTGATGACTCTATTTGTAGAACGTTCTTGTAGAAAGCAAAACTATAGGGACAGATTCGTTGAGGCTGGGGAGGGACTGAGAACCACAGGCCAGCACACTGGAATTACTCTGCATCCTGTTTGTGGTGGCATTTCCAAGACTCTATGCATGCATTAAAGTACATAGAATTGAACCAAACTTTTTCAAAGTTAATGTTACTGTTTATAAGCTACAAATTTAAAAATAAATGGAAAATTACCTGTAAAAGAAAGTCCATGCTTGCATTCTTGGGAGGTGAACTGCTTGGGGTCAAGTCCCAGGTCAGCCACATTAGTTAGTGGTCACCTGTTGGTTTGTGCCTGCTCAGCATCCACTCCCCCTCTGGTGATTTGCTGTGATTTTCTTCTGGGGGTGGTCAACCCTCCACCACTCTCGGTCTATACTTTTGGGAAATACCAGCCATCTCTGCGTTGCTGGGAGAGGACTGGCCATTTCTTGGCTCCCAGTGAGCATGTGACCAGGCCTAATCAGCATATCCCCTCCCCCAGCCACAGTGATTGGTTTAAGAGGAGGCACAAGACTCATCAGTCAATATTAGTTAAACATGGGGCTCTTTCACGTTGGGGGTTAGAGGACACACTCTATCCACCGGAATTCCTAAAGGTGGTAACAGCGCTGCTCATAACTGATTGTTAAATCCTGTTCCCAGCATTTTACACTTACAAACTCACTTAATCTTTGCAGCAGCCCCACAAACAAAGTCCTACTCTTATCCCCATTTCACAGACAAGGAAACTGAGGCCAGAGAGGCTGATTAACTTGGCCAGGACTGCACAGCAAGGCCAGAGTTTGACCCAGGGACTCTGGCTTCAGAAATGGAGCCTTTAACCTCTACATTACTTTTCTTCTTGGAGCAGGAGTCCGCACTGTCCAAAGCCACACTGGTGAAAGCAGGGAAGGGAGGAATTCCTGAAATCATCATTTGAGCTCTTGGGTGAAAGCGACTTCTCCACTCTTCCTGGGAAATGTTTGTTTGACTGTCTCTGTGCTGAAAAGGAGAACAATACATCCTTTAAAAGGAGGGTGTGGCTGTGACATGTGAAATAGGGGGTAAAGGGCCTTGGCCTCAGTTTCCACTCTGATATTGACCTGCTGTGGGACCCAAGCTGACTAAGCACCTCAGTTTCCTCTTCCATAAAATGGGATCATAACAGAACCAACCTCACAGGGTTTTGGGGGGACTCAATGATATAGCACATGCAAAGCACTTAGCGGGGCACTTGGTACAATAACCTCTCAAGAAATTTTATTCTGATTAAACATCTGAGCTACACATGGATGTACACACCTGTGTGCACACGTGTGTGAGGTCAGAGCATCATATTTCTGGGTCTGTCCCTCGTGCACCCTATATTAACATAGGCAACATCATGACACATTGAAGAAACATAATGCATTAATATTTAAAGCGTGCTTTACATTGCTGATGCTTTATAGTTCGGAATTGGTCTGGACATTATTTTCGGGCTGTGGAACAACACAGCAGCAAACATTTTCAATGAACCCAAGTGCTTGTTTACCACATTTCCTCCAATGTCCTAAGAGGCAGTTTTTGATGAATTTGGACCATGACGAGGTCAGGCCACAGGCCTGGTCTTTGAACCTGCTTTCAGCTCCCCGCGGCAGCGGGGTGCGCTGCCAGTCTCTGAGATGATGGAAGACGTGACTGGCAAAGGGGCGGCGGGGGTGTCACGGGGGAGACTGTAAGCTTTGCAGTCCGGGAGAGCTGGCTCTCACTCCCTGCTCTGCCACACCAAGCCTCATGGGGGTGATTGGTGATCCGCAAAATGTATATAGCCAGTGACTCGCACCTGGCGTGTCCCCACAAATGGTAACAGTATTAGTGTCACTGAGTTTTGGCCCCTTCGCTGCATCAGGAGCAAACCTTGCTCCTGATGGAGCACACATAACCAGCAGCCCCCTTTCCATGCAGAGGGGCCTCCTGCCCACCCTTCCAGCCCCAAGGGCCAGAGACTCCATGGGAGATGCCATAGGTGCTAATGTATGTGAAGCGCTTCGAACTGTGCCTGCTCCTGACGTCACTCTGCCGTCCGATGCCTACAGGTCTGGGTCCCACGGTTACCAACAACTCCTCGGGAGGCTCTCAGGCTGCACTTAACAGTCCAGAGTGTCTGATCTTGCTGATTCTTGAGCACTAGAGAATGCAGGCTTAGAAGCAGCCCCCTACCTTGGGCAGCAGATGTTTCATCACAATAGGGACCAAAACACAATAAGGATTCTACGCACCACCTCATCGCTCACACGTGCCCTTTACTTCCGCTCCTGCCCAGACTCCCCACCACACACACCGCAGTTGTGCTTCTGCCGGCGAACCCAGTCCAGGCGCACAGGGCTGCTGGCGTCTCTGTGCCGGCCACAGTTCCTCCACCCTGAAGACCCCGCCCGCACTGGACCCAGCAAGCAGAGAGGACGCATTGGGCCCAATCACTTCCCCTTCCACCCAGGGACTCTCAATGTCTTCTCTCTTCATTCACCAAAAACTTAAATTCTCTCTCTCTCTCTCTCTCTCTCTCTCTCACACACACACACACACACACACACAAACTTTATCATTTCAGCAGGCAACGTGGGGGGATTTGTCAAACTGATAGCAATTCTTGGTGCTAATAATGTGTCAATTAAGATTGATTGTGCTGCTCTGGGAGGTTGGTGGTTTATGCTAATGTTTTAAAAGTCTATTTCCTATGCCTTTATGTTGCATCATTTCATTAGGTTTATTAAGAGCCCAATTGATACATTTCTTGTTGATTCCAAATATTCCTGAGGTGATTAATTCTGAACAATGGGGTTAATTAGTCTGCAGACTTCGGAACACTTCTTTAGGCAGGAGCTTAAGAAACAGTTTCCAGGGAATGTAATCTCCAAAAGAATTACATTCCTTTCTTCTAAAGGCAAGGGGGGGTGGATTCTCCCTGGGGAAGAAAGGATGGCTGTGCACTCACGGAGAGTTAAATGAGTGTTAAACTCAAATGGGCCTCTGTGGTTTGGTTCTGCTTTTGAATGCCCCTTGCCTTTATTTTCCAGCTAACAGGTAAATAGCTTGAATTTGGGAGGTGGGTGTAGGGGAGGTGGGATGCATGAATCCACAGAGGGAACAGAAAATGAGGACCCCTTGCCTGCCCACTGAATAGATGCGTGGCCTCACCCCCCACCCCCACCCCCACCCCAGCAGAGCCTTAGCCTCTGGGCATTCCTTCATCCATAAAATGGGAACAATGACACCCGCCCTCCCCCAACCCTGCAGGCCCAGTGAGGGTGAGAGGAGATCACACGTGTCAAAGTCCTTTGAGAATAAAACCCTTTTCTTTTTTTAACCTTTGAAAGGTTAAAAAAGAGAGAGAGAGAGGCCCATTTTAGAAGTGGGCTTTTTTAAACTCTTTTTTTATATTATTATTCCCTCATGAAAGGGTTTCTTCTTGTAGCAGGGATTTTTCATCTCGTGTTGGAGAGAGAGAGAAAGAAAGAGAGAGAGAGAGTTTTAAAAATAGCTATTTTAATGAAAAGAACAGCTCCCCTGAAGAACTGGGCAGCCCTTTCTGTGGGCTTTGCCGCCGAAACTCACGGTCCAAATTGATTTTTTTCCCCTCTTCTTTAAAGGTAAGTGATGAAATACTGTGGGTTTGAAAGGGCTGACATTTTGGGTAGCAATTAAACTCAGCCCCATCTAGCCACGCTGCAGCGGGTGGCTGGCCGCTCGTTACGGCGGGCAGGCGGGCAGAGGAGTGCGAGGTGGGCCCAGTGGCTCTCAGAAGAGACCAGGCCGCTGTCTGCAGCCAGGTAATTAGATTTAACAAGCTGGCCTGTCACCCTCCTTCCCACACCCACCTGGGGTCCCACATCACACCCCCTCACCCGGGAGGTGGCAGGCAAGTCTCAGATCCTAATCGCTGCTGTGATGGACGTGGGAGATATTAATGTTGAGTTGCTAACGACCATACCGGAGGCAGCAATAGTTAGAAATTCATGGCAAATGGAGATGGCAGGGCCGCTGGGTCATTAGAATCAGCCCAAGGGCGAGGCGCTTCCAACAGGTCAATGGGATGTGATTGGAAATGTGCACAAGGGAGGGACCCGCTGAGCCACTTGACACGTGTCCCCCTCCCTGTCCAGGTCGAGTTCCCATGGAAATACAGCTGTAACAGTCACACTTCCAGTATTTCTGCTCAGGAAATCCCTTTCCCAAATCCCCCTCCGGTGGCAACTTCGTGATCGCACCGAGAAACCCGAAGACAGGCCTGGCTGTGAAGGCGTCACCTGCGGAGATGGCTTCGGAGAGCCTGAGGTGGGTGAGCACCTTCCTTCTCTTCTGCTGTCCTGGTGACTCCAATGTGGAGCCCGAATTGGGGACCACCTATCTAGAGACAGGTCAGTGGTTTGCCCAGCGTTCAAGGCCCAATGGGCACACGCCTGGAAGACCCTGCGTGTCTGTGTCATTGGCTGAAATCTCCCAACTGATCCTAGTGGCAACAAGCCTCAAGGGAAAGACAAGCCAATCCGTCCACTACGGTCTCTCCGCTGCACTCAGTAGGCACAGTGACCGCCTGGGGCAGTAAGAGCGATTCAATGCTCTCGCTGCACATTCAAGACCTCTGGAATGGGAGGAACCTGGAAGATTCCGATCTGAACCCTGAACTGTCCTAATCCCCTCGGCAGCGGTGGAGCCCTGCCCCTCCAAGTCTTGGTTTGCCCATCTGTAAAGAGGATAAGGTGGCCGGTTTGAGCTCTCCATCCTCCCCAGCATGAAAGGCCAGTGACTGAGTCTCCAAACCTGCTGGCTCACTGACCGGTTCTGAGATGACCTGCTCTCCTACCAGTAGGTAGCGCACCCTCGGCGCACCAATCTCCATGGGCTCCCTTGCCCTCCCGTGAATTGCCCCCTATACCACCCACGCCTTCACTGTTGAAGTCCTGACCCTGCCCCCCACCCCCACACCGGGCCCAGCCAGTAGGTGGAGTTTCTCACCAAAGCCCACCAGGACGTGCCCAACCAGAAGCCCTGTCCTTGCTCTGGGCACCTGGTTCGGCTGTCTTCCAGGATGGCGGAGGTGATGACTGGTGCAGATTGCCTGCTGATGAAGACAGGGGCAATCACGGAGCACCGGGCTCGCCAGGCCTGCTCCGCCCTGACCTCACCGGTTGCTCCCAGCAAGGACCCCTCTGCTGTACAAGCACCCACTGTACAGTGGGACGATGAGGTCGTACGGGGAATCCACCTGCCCAAGGCTATGCAGTTACTGATGGTCAGAGCCAAAACTTGAATGGAAGACTGACTCGAGGTCCAGGGTTCCCTACTCACTAGTCAGATGCTTCTAGATGTTATTGTTGGGTCAGTTCAAAAGCTTTAACCGATTGTGGCTCTCCCCACCCTTCCAACACTTGTATACACACACACAAACACAAACACACACTCAACAGGCACTGTTTGAGTCCTTTTCAAGAGTTCATCAATGGCTGGCTTTGTCCCAAGCCTCTGACCTGCACTAACACCCCGGTCACCGGGAGGCTTGGGGGAATACGAGGTCTGGGCTACAAGGGAAGATGGCCACCAACCCCCACCAACAGCCGCCCAGAAAACACGACTCATTGTGAATACGCACAGGTTCCAGCCAGCAAGAAGCAGGTGAGGAGAGCAGAATCTGATGTGGAGGGCCCTGCAAGAGTGAGGGAAGGAGCTGAGGCGAGCGTGGGAAAGGGGAGCCCAGGGAGGAAGGGGTTCTGGCGTGAACTCGGCCCTCCCGGGTGGGTGGGTGGATGCGGAGCCCCTTACAGACGTGCCCCTCCGTGCTCTCCACTGAGGGGAAGAGAAGATGGGGCAGAAGCAGGGATTGGCCAGGCCCTGCGTCCACTGTCTTCCCCCCCTCTGCCCCCCGCCCTCCTTGCCTTAGGAAGGACAACAGACCCAGGGGGAGGGGGCTCCAGGAGTTGAGGGGCAGTGTGGAACGGCCTCTGAAACAATTGGAGGGGTTGAAGACGGCCAGTTTCAGTTCTCCCCAACCCAGCAGCATCTGTTCAATGAATTGAGCACTCACATCATGCACTTTAAAAGGAGGTTATTTCTCATTTTCTTATTTCCTCCTAAGATCTAGTCAGTGAAGTGGGCATCTGATCACTGTTCTCTCAACTTCTCTATATCATCTGGAGTGGAGGCCTGGGGGCACACTAATACTTAGACATCACTTCCATTTTTACTTCTACAGTCATGTCTTGCTCAACCACGAGGAGCCAAGAAGTGCGGTCCTACTGTGTACTCAGAGGTGCTGAATTAGATATATCCCTATTGACTCCCGAGGAAACGATCCATCTGGTAGGAGACTGGGGGAAGGAATGTGGGTCAGCCCCCCTCCCCAGAGGAGAGGCCTCCAGAGAAGAGGCCGGCAGCTGTCCAGCTCTGGCTGTGCCTGGAGAAGGGCATCGTAAGGGCCCAACTGTGGCCACACTCCCAGGCCACAGTCTCCATGACTCCAGCTGCCCAACCCCTGAATTATTGCTCAGTTGGTTCCAAACCAGCTTAAAGACCAGAGTACAGTTATTGCCCTAAGCCCTAAACAAATAAAGAAAACGAATTCTCTTGTTTCCTCATTCACTCAAGGTGAGATAATAACTAAACATAAAGAAATGTCCCATAGTAGTGACTGTGGGAAGGAATAAGATGGCGGAGGGTGTGGAGATGAGAGTGGGGATGAGATAGGGTGGGAATGTAAAGGTATCCATGACATTAGGTTGGGGTTGTTTGAAACGGATGGGGCGGGATGGGGAAGCAAGACCCAATGGCAAAGAGGCCCCTCTGCGCAGAGCTGGGCTCCCACCTCAGGACGCACCTCGCACACCCCACGTCCCCACCAGCCTGGGTGGAGCCAGGCAGCCCCTTCCCCGATTGCTCAGCAAGTGCCAGAACCAGGAGAGGGAGCAGACGACTCTTCAGGAGGTTGGCACCGGTTCCAAGCAATCTGTTCCCAACTTCCTTCTGCGTGGGTGGTGGCGGCACGTCCCCAGCCAGCCCCGGCGCCTCTCACCAGCCGTCAACGCACCCTCACTCTCTCCTTGTGTGTGTTGTCAGATCTTCCCAATATAGCAGCCTGGAGTCTGTCAACAGTTCTGTTCCGTGCCTACTTCCCCTCACCAAAGGGTGCCAAGTCCACTGTCCCCTCCCTCGATGGGCGCATCTCCTGTCATGACTTACCCTCAGCCCTGGAAAGCAAGGGCACACCGCCTCCCTGGAGGACGTGTGCTGGGGAAAGCCATTCTACCTTCCATGGGTTACCGGGCACATAGGATGGGACCCGTGCCAGGAGGCATTTGAGTGACATTAAGGAAGAGAAATCCAGGGGACTTGAAGATTGATTGGATGGGGCAGCAGGGAGAGTGGAGCTGAAGGTGACACTCAGATTTGTGACTTGAAATGATTCGAAGAAGACGATCCCAGTACCCAAGCTGGGAAACCAAAGAGAAGGAGACGCCTAGGGATGGAGAAGGAGACGAGAGCTTGAGATCCAGGGAGTCTGGGATGGCTGTGGGCTCCTGATGGGGATGCCTTCTGAGCATATGTGGACTAGAGAAGCTCAGGAGGTCTGGGCATGCAGAAAGTGCCAGAAGGTGAAATGCAATTGTCCATAGGAAATGCAAGACTCACCCACTTGGTCCAATGGCATCAGGCAACTGGGCATCATCAGCACAGCAATCCCAGTGACTTGCTTTACAGAGGCTCCCCATGCACCCTGTGGGGGTGCTGCAGGGCCTGGGCCAGGGGCTGCCATGTGGACGTACCTCTATTCCTGGATGTCCATGGCTGTGTCACATCAGCTGCCATCTCTTTCCCTATTCGGTTGTGTGTCTGGACAGCAGAGCGTGACCTGGTCTGAGCATCTGGAGGCCTGGGTCCTAGTCCTAGCTCCACCAACAATGGTCAACAATCTAAAATCACTTTCTCTCAGCCTCAGTCTCCTCAACTGTAAAGTGGGACCAAGGCCACTAGGGTTACATAAGGCAGTACCTGCAGGTACTTCACACATGTGATGGCTGGGGTGAAAACTGCCCAAAGATCTGGCCAGGTCCCCTCAGCCCTGTCTCCCACCCTGACCTCACTGCCAGACCCATAGCGGCTCCTGCTCCAGCCGTGTGTGGCACTCTGTCCCCATCCTCTGTTGCCACCTCCAGGGAGGCTCCAGGACACTGCCCGTGTCTCCTAAAGCTTTCACAGACCCCACCCCTGCCACCCATGCTTCCCCAGATGACACCACAGGTCAGAAGTTCCCACTAATAATGCTCAGGTGGCGACATTTATCAGAGCACGAGGCAGCCCCTGCTTAGCATCCAGAGTTAGCAGGAAACGACAGGCAGAGCAAATCACTCTTCACAATGCATCTTGGGCAGAAGGTGTGGAAGGATCCCTTATTGGCCCATGGAGGTGGTCAGACCCTCCTTCTCCTCTACTCCCCCCAACTCAAACACTATCTCATGAGGACCCCTTCATCAGTCCACCTGAGAGTCCATCTTCACCGAGGGGCCTGGAGAGAGGTGAATTTAAGGCAGAGAGACAGGCTACATACAGTCTTCCTGGGTTGCTGTCTCTTCATGTCGAAGGTCAGCTCATGCATCTGAGAAACAGGCGTTGCCTTTGTACGGAAGGGACAGTGTCACATAGCATGGTGCCCTGTGGGAGCGCACATGCTGTGTCTGCTCAGCCTAGTCCTCTGTAGGAGAAAGCCCTTCATCTGCGGACTGTCCCTTCCCCCCAAACTGAGTCCTGGCTGCCACTCAGAGGACCCTACCCCCCACCACCTGGGCAGAATGTAACCCAGCTCAGGACAATAAAGAGTCTCCTCTGAGGTTTGTCTGATCGGAACCAAAGGAAGGCAATGAATCGGGGAACCTGTGAGGCAGGAGCTGCTGATGGCCTTGGTTCCAGTCCCTGGAACGAGCCAATCTTCAGAAGTACAAAAAATAAAAAGTAAAATAAAATAAAATAAAATAACCACTCAGAGAAGAAAGAAGACCCAGAGAGGAGGGAGGCCGTCCTACGGCTTTTCAGTTCCTGGCTGCAGGTGTCCCCTGAGACCCAGGTTCTGTGAGCCAATGAAGTCTGCTTTTTGCCTTAGCTGTTTCCAATGGAGTCTCTGTGGCTTGCAACCAGCTTCCCATTACACATTAGAGATGCATTCTCTCCAATGACTTTCTGGCGGCAATTCCCCAACCTGTGCTGTCTACCACAGGTCACTCCAGACAGTGTGGCCTAGAGACTTGGAGCAGGCCGGCGCAGTAACGGACCCTTCCACCCAGGTCCCCTCTCCCAGCAGCTGCAGAACCACCCGCCCTCTCTGCCAGCCTTGTCGTTCTTACTCTGCTGCCCTCTGCTGCTCCCTGCTGGCCAAAGCTGCCATGTGCTCAAGTCCTGGGGCCCAGGTTGGGTTGGGGGCTACATGACAGGGACAGGTATTAGGAAGCAGAAGGCACAAGTTTGAGCAGAGGCAGCTTCTCACAGCACCGTACCAATAAAAATCTTATCTCTGGAAACAAAAGCTGGAAAAGATTCCTGCTATATTACGGGCAGACTAAGAGTACTTCTGTCTTCCTGGAGTGAGGATAACATAGTAACATAAATTGCAAGTTAGATATGGCAGATGTTTTCTTCCGAGTGAGAACCTCTAGGCAGGTTTCCCAGGAGGCTGCGATAATGGAACAGGAAGACGGAGCCGAGGCGGCCGTCTAAAGAGCTCGAGAGAGCAACTGAGTCAGGAAAACAATAGAAGCGAAGAGGAGAATGGGGAAAAGCTAGAGTTCAGGCTGAGAAGCGGTGGGGGGAGGTGCTGCAGTAATCCCAGGTGCCTGCGAGCACTCCGAGAAGCAGACTGAGCCCCCCAAAACAGAGCAGCCTCTCTGGACACATGTCGCCCGCAAATACTGAGGGAGGGAAGAATAATTCATGTGTTTACAGTTTACAGAATACTTTAGCACATAATATCGTATTTGATTTCACACCACCTGATGAGATAACTGCTATTATCTTAATGGTTTTTCTCATGAGGTAATAGAGGTTCTGAGAGATTTAGTGGCTTGACTGAGACAATAATCTCTCTAAAAAGCAGAGCTTAGACTCGAACCTAAGGCCCAGTCCAAGGCCAGGGTGCTGAATGAGACCACCCCCATGTAGTTGGGGTTGTATCTATGTTGATCTATCCATACAAGGTCAAAGCACAGGCTTCTGTGGGGTCAAGGAATGGAACCAAGGTTGACATTTGACCCTGCCATTTACACGCTACATGCCTTTGGGCAAATTAGCTCACTGCGCTGAGTCTCCCGCACAGGGGTATCTCAGGGGGTTGTTTTAAACATCATAGGTCAGTGTATGTAAGTTACCCAAAGTGGGCTGGGCACTTAGAGTTGCCATTATAATGGTCACAAAACCTGGCACATGCGTATTTCCAAATGTAAGTCTCCCAGATGACTAGTCTGGTTTTGTCTTCTCCTGGTGAAGTCAAGGCCAAGGGGCTACCCCACAGTGCCATCTCCTCATTTCACCCAAAGCAGAGAAGACCCTGGGGACATCTTATCTCCAAAGCAAGTGGGTCGCTTTCATCCTTACTTCGCAAGTGAGAGCTGAAGTTCAGACAAGTTAAGTCATTCCTTCAAGGTCACACAGACAAAATGTGGTAGAACCAGGATATGAGCCCACATCTTTCTGACTCCATGATAGCAGAAGAGATGGCCAGATGGGGCAGCTTGGGGCTATATTTAGGAGTAGAGCATGCAGGGCTTACTGACAGACTGATTTGCCGAAGGTTTTTGGCTTGAGCGATTCAGTGAGAGATGCAGCCATTTTCCGAAATGGGAAGACTAGAGAAGAAACCCATTTGGGGGCGGCAGAATCAAGGATCCTGCTTGGGCGGAATTAGGCTTGGAGGCCCATTACACACCCAGATGGAACTTCTGGGTAAACGCCTGTGGAACTGGGTGGTGAGGGCAGGGTGGCAGACATCAGCATCGAGATGACACGTGAAGCAGGGCACTAGCACTCGCCTGGGGGAGAGTGAACAGAGAAGAGGCCCAGGACAGAGTGGCTGGGCCTTCCAGTATTTGGCCGTCTAGCGGGGGAAGGGAAGGACCAGTGGGCCAGAACGTGGTGTCCTGGAAGCCAAGAGGAGAGAGTGGACAAGTCTGTTCAACGCCCGTGAGAGGCCAAGTGAGATAAGAGCCCCAAGGTGAATAGCAGAGTCTGGCCTATGACCTTGAGCAGGGCAACTACCAAGTGCAGCGCCCACCCCAAGTGCACTCATTCCCCATTTCCATCCCATCCCTCCTCCTCTCGTGCACTCTTTATTGGTAAGATCAGGAAAGCCGCAGATGTAATGGACTTTGGGATTTAAGGCCTACCGGAATGTCATATCCACTCCCAGCCACTCGGGAAGGGGCTAACCACAGAAGCAGATGACACGGATGGAGGAATAGAGATTTCCACTGCAGATCTTGGCAAGGGAGACTGGGCCATCTCTCTGTCATTTTTAAGGCTGAAAGCTTTCCATTTCAACCCTCACTCATGCCACTATTCAGCAAGTAAATACGTATTCTCTTCCACTCTGTGATGGGTTCTATTGGTCCCTGGGGACATGGCCATGAATAAGAAGTCACATTGACCTTGACCCTGGGGAGCTTAAAGTGAGGACAGACAGAGGAAAGACTCCTTACAGCAGATCAGTGTCATATGCTGGTAGAAGGATATATCAGGGGCTCTGGGAACACAGCTGAAGGGTCAGGGAGAGCTTCACGGAGGAGGTAAGACTTGCTCTTGGCCTTGAAGGAGGAACAGGAGCTGAGCCAGCAGACTGTGGGATTATCTACATCCCGAGGGAGGGAGTGGAGGCACGAGAGAATCTGTGAGGACTAGAAGACTTCACTGAGCGGGCAGGAGCAGAGTCAGGGTGTGGGTGCCGAGGGCTACAGGGCCCAGGACTTCAGGGATTTTAAATATGAAGCTAAAAACTTGAACTTCACTTGGTAGGTCAGTGTTTCCCCAAGAATTTCCTGAGAAACATGGATCCCCAATTTGCTCTGCAAAATCAATGAATCAATAAGTTCTGGGATCAAATACATTTGGAACCTGCTGCTGAGGAGACCCTTCCTCTTGGAGATTTGCCGTGTTCATTAGCATTTAAAGGCTCAGAAAAAGCCAACAATGAAAAGAAAAAGAAAAGGGGGGGAGAACAAAGAAAACTTACCTTTCAGTTTTCTAAATCTGCATCCCGCACTGCCCTCTGTTCATGTGCCGCGCACTGGCTTCCCCACACCGCTGCCACTCCTCAGTCCCTCGGTGGGAAGGGCTGGGCCAGGAATCGGCATTGCTGGCATTTTAAGCAGGTGAGTAAGTGGCTCTCCCGGAGGCCGGAGGGTGGAATGATGGCTGTTAAGGGGCCCATTAGCTCCAGAACCCATGGATGGGGTCCAAGTTGGCATCTTTGCCCTGGGACTAAAAGTATCTTACTTTAGGCGGAGCATCTGTAATCGTGTCAACGATGAAAATAAATAACTTTTTAAAAGAGTACCTCACTTTATTTCTTTAGCGAACATTACATGTATAATGAGTGCCTTCTCCGGGCCAGCTGTGCTGGGACTGGCACTACGGGGGGCGGGGGGGGCAGATCGAACATGGTCCCTGCCGCTGGGTGTGAAGGAAAAGGACAGTCTGCAGGAAGGGGACCTGAAATCCAGGAGGAGCTTCCTTAGTCAGCCTTACCTGGGCGGGGATTCGGAGGGCAGGGGGGATTCCCTAGGCCAGGAGGGGCAGTGTGGAGAGAATGGCATTCTGAGTAGAGGGAGCAGCGTGTGCAAGGGCCCTATGACCGGAGGAAGGTAAATACTGCCGCTCTCAGACAAAAGGAAGAACAAGAAATGGTTGCGTCCTGATTGTTTAGTGACTTTATTTGCAGTCCTGTGTATGGCTGTCTATGTCTAGTCACAGATTAGAAATAGGATGTCCCCCGAGTCTGAATTCAAACACTGCGGGGAAAAGGATGTCCAGAAAACCGACCAGAGGAGCGGACAGCCTGCCCTGGAGTTCCCTGCTCCGCAAAGGAGAGAGTGAAGCGTGGGGAGGGCTCCCTGGGGCCTGACAGGACGGGAGTCGGGGAGGGTTCAGCCTGTCTCCTTAACCAACTGCTTCAAACCCAGTCCGCTAGGCCGAGCCTCCACGCACCTGTGGGTGCCGCCTTAGCACAGAAAGCCTCCCTCCTCGGAAGGGGTCCTCTCCATCGTGTCCCGAGCAGTGAGTGTGAGTCAAGCCCTGTGCTGGGTGCTTCGCTTACGTAACCTCACACTGCCAAGCAGCTGGATGTCCCCACAGTGGCCCATCTTGTGGGGTTGCCCTTATTGTAATGTGGGAGTAAACACCCCCAGCGTGCACCCGCATGCGGTAGGAAACCTGCAAGGCCAACGATGCCTGCAGGACTTAATCTCTCCTGGATGTCCCTCAGCTGCATTCTCCTCTCACCCAGGGCTTGCTCTCCGCTTCTGGAGTCTTCTCTTTGCCTTGGTCTAACCCAAAGAGCTCCGCACCCCTTCTTTCCTTCGATTCCTCAGTGAACCGTGGACACAATGCTGCTCTGCATGAGTGAGCTTTACTGGAAGTTTGAAGATAATGACCGTGGCCATGCAGCACAACAGTGTACATGACTGAGAAGTGACCTAATGCTCTCAAACCTCGGCCTTTCCTGGTAATATTTCATTGCCACCTCTTACCGACAAGCCCATGGGTTCTCACTGCGTTGCTCAGACTCCCTGCTTTCAAAACCCTCCTTACATCTCTTGCCTTACACCCTGGGGGAGCACACCCACTATCTAAGATGTCACGAGCTGGGTTCGCCAATAAGCGGAGTTGAGGGGGGGATTTGGGTGCAAGTGGTTCACGTGGAAGGGGCTCCCCAGAGGCAGAGACTGGGGAATAGAGGAGACAGGGAAGGAAGGAGGCTGACGTGAAGGGTGTTAATGAGCAGGTTGCCACGGTGGGCACCTGGAGCTCAATCTAGCTGGGACCCTCTGGGAGGTGGTGTGGAACACTTGAGGGTCAGAGTAGCCATATTTAGCCTCCGTTTCTCTCCACTGCTGCTGAGGGCTGCTCCCAGGTGCCATGGACTCCAACCTGCACCTGCGGCAAGGCGAAAGAAAGCCCTCACTGAGTCAGAGGGTCTCAGGAACTCGAGGGGGCACAGCACTGACCGCTGCGCAGAGGGGCAGGGCGCCACAGCACTGCTACAATGGAACAGGCAAGTTCACACACAGTCTGTGCCCTTGGTGGGGGCAGGCAATTTTCACTCCAAAAACAGCCCTCGAGGTATGTTTCAAAACATCGAGCTATGTTGCCCCCTCTCTCTTCCCTAGAGAATAACGATGCCTCTTCCCCAAGGGATGGAAGAGTGTGTGTGTCTCTGGAAGGGGCGGTTGCTTCTATACACCATGAGGCAGGTACTGTCGTGACCCATCTTATAAACCATGTAACTGCGGCCGAGAGAGGCGGCGAGGGAGTGACCGAGCCGAGATTCCTGCTGACTGTGGGGACCACGCACCTCCTCCACCGCTCTGCTGCATGGTCTCCAAGGGCCTGAGTAGCGCTCCGGTTCACAGCTTTTAATAATGACAAACATGTCAACAAAATTGTGCATTTTCAATTCCATCCTTCTCACTAGCCGGACGGGGGTACTAACATTGTGCTCATTTCACTGACAAGAAACCAGAGGCACGAATAGATTTAAGTCACATGCCCAAGTTCGTACGACCTGAACCAGGGCTGTCTGGGAACAAATTCCAGGCCCCATACCCACCCCCTGAACTCCCTTGCGATGCCAAGTGTGGATGGCTCCAAGGCAACTCCATGCCTACCAGCCATCAAAGAACGTAACTGCCCCCGAAGGGCACCGGAGGCATGACTTGCAGAGACGAAGGGCAGCCCATCGTCCTAACTGACCCCATCGCCATGGGAGCACAAGTGGCAGGTGCTGCCCAGCTTCCATCCCGCAGCCGGAGTGATGGTACTAAGACACCCATGCGACCAGCTGCTCCCTGCTCAAATCTTCGGTGACTCACATGTGCCTCAGGACCAAGGACAAACTCGGGAGCATGGAGGATGTCACTTCTCACCGCCAGGGTCTGCCTCCCTGGCCTGCCTCCCGTCTTACCTGCTCCTGCAGATGGTCCCCGGAGCCACGATTTCAGGCAGGGGCTCCCCAGGGTCCGCGTCGCAGGTGCCCTGCTGGGCGGGGCCGGGATCCGAGTCATCCCTGCGGCTGGAGTCCCGTAGAGAGACTGAGGAAAGGAACGTGGTGGGTCCTGAGCCCTGTCTTTCTACGTGAGAGGGTTTTCAGCACCTGGAAGGCAACTGGTGGGGAAGGAGCCGCTGGCACCTTGTCTCGAGCTGGCGCAGGAAGGACAGGTGCTGTCAGCGAGAATGCCGCCTCCCTTTTGCGACCTTTACCAAAGACATTTTCTCTGAATGTCACGTTGATTAGACACAGGACTGAGGGTGGAGGAATTGCTTTAAAATGGAACTAAAGACGAGACAGGCAGACGGACAGACAGACATCATCCGTGCTGGTGGTGATGCGCCCGCCTGGCCAGAGTCTATGCTCTCGGACGGGGTCCCCCAGTCAGGGCCACGTGTCTCCTTCACAGTGGGGCTCCCAACGCCTCCACACTGTTCTCCACCCCGGGGTCCCAGGGCAAGCTGAACCTAGAACGGACCCTCAGACCAACTGACTGACCGTCTATGACTAAGATCCAGTGCCCTGGGGACCCCCAGGCTTGGAGCGTGTTACCTGCCCAACCCCACCCCTCAGGCCCAGTCTGAGTCACCCAAGGGTCTGAGTCATTCTGGGTCCGCCCCATGCTGGACTGCGGACACAGAGATAAACGAGACATCCGCCCTAGCCTCAGGGAGCTCCAAGTTTCATGAAGAAGACATGGAAGTGCACAAACATCATCAAATGGTGGTCTCGGTGCCATGACAAGTTCAGGGTAGAGACCTGTCCCAGAGGAGGGTGCCTGTAGATAGAGTTGCGAAAGGCTTCCCATGAGAAGGTAGCATCTGAGCTGGGCTTTGAGGGATGAATAGGAGGTTGTGAACTTCTTTTTCCTTCTGGGAGACATTGGTTTCCAAGAACAGAATGGGCTGCGTGTATGAGCTATGAGCTCCCTGGCACTGGAGAGGGCAAGGTGACTCAGTCCCTGACTCTCAGGTCACCTTCAGCGCTGTGTGTAGCACGGTCAGGGCACTGGGGGGCAAAGGGTGACGTGGATCTCCCTCCTGCTTCCTGCTCCCAGCTTTCCTCCATGGCTCCCTGGCGTCACTGACGGTGCAGCACACGAGGCTCCTTCTGCTCCCGGGTCTGCTGCCGCCACACGCACAGGAACCGGGCTCCATGTGTTAGGGCCCAGGCCCACGGGGGATGTTCCTTCCCTCCCCCTACACGTGCACATGCACACACACACCGTCCTAGGAACCTCATCTCCCCTCCGCCATCGCCAACGCCCCAAGGACCTCCGTTCCCTCCTCAGCTGACCTGCCTGGACCCCACAGCTCTTCCTGGCACCCCCAGAGGCTCCTCTCCTCCCACGGACACTGCCATCACACCCCCATCCTGAACGCTGAACAGCTTTCACCGGGGCCCCTGGCTCTGCAGCCTCCCCAGCACCTCAGCTGCCAGCTCTGTCTTCACGCCTCCCAGAGGAGCAGCTGTTAGCAAGTTCTGGTGGCTGAGATGGGAGGGACAGAGACAGAGACATGGTGCAAGGAACAGAGAGACAGCGGGGGAGACTGAGGGGAAGCAGAGACAGAGACTGGAGAAGAAGGGCGAGGGAGTCAGAGACAGCCACACAGGGAAAGTAGGAGAGGATAAGGCGGGTGACGGAAGACAGAGAAGGCGAGAGGCCAGGGCCAGAGGCAGAAAGCAACCCTGAGGAGAAGAGAGAAAGCTCCAACGCACCTGCTGGAGTACATGCCTGCCACTCAGGGGACTCAGATGCCAAAGAACCAGAAATCCGGCTTTTTCACACTCTCTGCTGAGGAGTCGAGGGAAGATGGCCTGACGAGTGTGCAGGGGGAGGGGCTGTGCTCACACAGGGCGCCCAGCGTCCCGGGACCAGGGAGGTAGGGGGAGCGAGAAGAAGCATTTATGCTTAGCACACTAGCAGCACTAATACATACCTGCACATATATACAGAGACATCACACACATAGACATGCACACACACACACAAAGACATAAGGGCACACACATGCACCTCAGGGCCTGAGCGGGTGGGTGGTCCATGGTGTGTTGGGGGAGGGAGGGTTCTTCTTCCCCGCAAACACCACAGAGGCCAGGTCAACCCGGGCTCCCCCACCCCTTGGGGGTGAGTGTGTGTACACAGGGCACAGGGGTGCCCAACCGTTTCCCATCAATCAGAGTCATGATGAAGCTGCCCTCCACCGCCAGCCCTCATCACAGAGCACAGGGAGGACCCATAAGGGGAAGGGTCTGCCCAGGGTTCCTCACCCAAGCTGCACGAAGCAGTGACTGGAGCCTGGGTCTCCTGGCCCTGGCGTCCACCGGGCCGCAGCTCCTCTCCGGGAACCAGCCTTGGGGATGACAGTGGGGACTGAGCAGATGGTGGGCACAGGAGCCTCTCCTTGCCTCTCATACCAGTGGGGGAAGCCTCCTCTCCCAGCTCTTGGTCATCACAGCCCAACCCCAGCAGGCGCCCCGAGCCCTGGGGCCGAGCTGCTGCACCCTTCGAAGAATGCAGACCGCTGCTCTCCTCTCGGTCCTCAGCAGGCCAGGCAGGCTCTCTCTGGGCTGGGGGAGATGATCACCTGTCCCCAACAGGCCTGGGTCAGTTCTGTCCTAGAGCTGGCTTTTCGGGGGACCAGGAGGCAAAGAGGGGGCCTCAAAGTGGGAGAGGGCCCCGCAGGAGGCAGAAGCACAAACAGGATGGAATGCAGAAAGACTGGGCTGGCTACGCAGACAGAAGTCTCCCTGAAGACCCAGAAATGTTGCCCAACAGGCCCCTCCAGTGCTACCCGTGCTGACCCCATGCTGGAGGCTGGAGACAGAGACACTGATGGCCCTGGCCACCACCTGTAAACTCTTATTAAGCTGTTTCTCCAGAGAGGGAACTGAGCCCGAGAGCCAGGCCTGGAGTCCCAGTCTGAGCACATCAAAGCTGCCTTCTCTGCTGCACCTCCCTGCCCACCTGTGTGCACAGAGATGCTGATGATGGTGGTCACATTAGAGCAGGCATCCTCATAAGGGGAGATCATGTTTGCTGGGGGAAAATGTTTTTATGGACTCACATAGTTACAGTTTAGCCCCAGAGCCTGCAGTTAAGGTTTCAGGAGAGCCAAGCAGTGCGGCGGATGGCGGAACCCTGGGCGCAGGGTCAGGCTGACTGCCTGTGTGACGTGTGTCACCGTCTCCCTGTCCCTGGCCGAAGTGGGGGTGGTGGAAGCGTACACACGTAAGCATCCCATGAGGTTTCAATGAGAGGACGCCGTAAAGCACTCAGAACGGGGCCTGGCCCATAACGAGCGCTTGATAAATGATAGCTCCGGGCGCGGTTCAGGGAGAAGCCCCTCTGCTGCACGGAGGAGGGGACAGAGCTCGCACGGGCGGGCGGGCGGGTGAGAGGAGGCTGAGCGGCAGGGGAGGGGCTGCCAGACAGCACCGCGAGGTGAGCTCTGCCTCATGACATCCCTACCACCCCCATGGCCGTCATTCCTGAAACGCTTGGTGACACAGCAAAGTGCCATCTGAATTCTTCAGCCAAGTGGACCAGCGGTGAAGAGGTAGGCACCAGAGAACGATAGGACGTTGTAGCAATCCTGGCAAAGGCCCTGGACTTCCCCAAGTCATAGGAACTGGGAAATTCCCCCAAACTTTAACTCAACACAAGAGCAGTGAGGCTTCCCTGCCAGGCACTGATCCCTGATCCCTGTAAAATGTCAAATGCCAGGGTCAGGCAACAGTGCCAATCTCAGCCAAACCTGTCACAGGCCAGCAGTTCTGAATCCACATGGCGCTATCCCTCCAGCCGGGCCTTTCTCTCCACTGAACACTTGACTGACCACGTCCAGCCCCCACCCCTCCCAGCACGTCTCCCCTGGCTCCATCCCACTGCTCAGATAATGCCGCCATCTGGGACCCATCTGCAGGGAGCCTGCCTGCTTGTTAGAGAGGGGGCGTCTCCCATCTGCACCCCACAGGAGCATCCTGGACTCTGGAAAACTCAGGACGGGCAGGGCAGCCTCTGCCCCTGGGGGATCAGGACATAAAATGCAGCCGGGTTAGCATCTGCCAGACAGGACGCAGGCGACTCGATGTGCTCAGTACGACGGCACAAATCCATGTGGTGGAAGGAGCATGGACTTTGGAATGATGTGAGGTCAAATTCTGGGCTCACCCTCATTCGATGGGGGTTTGGGGCAACTGGTTTAGCCCCCTGAGCCAGTTTCTTTACCCATAAAATTGAGATAATAAAGGACAGTCGCCAGAACTCCGCCTCAATCATTTGTGTACACTTAGAAGGTACAGGAACGATGTTTGTGGAACGAATGAGTGCAGCCATTCTGCCTTCTTTCGTGCTGACAGAGCCCCAGTGCAGGTCAGATGCCAGTTGTGCCTGGTCTCTCTACACAAGTCATGGCAACCCTGTTCCCCGTATGATGATTGGTGAAGGGGTGGGCATGTGACCCATTTCTAGCCAATGAGATATAAGGGAAAAAACCTGCTGGAGGTTCCCTCCCTGACGAAAGGAGGGGCATGCATGCGTGGCGAGAAGAGCCACGCTCTGGTGACTTTCTTCCTCCTGCCACTTTCCAGGGAACTTTGGAGGAATAAGGTGTTTGGAGGCCACAACCAGCAACCACAAGCGAAAATGTCACAATTATTTGAGGATCGCACAAGAGAGAGAGAAGAGCACGGATCCCCGATGATACCACCGGGCTGCCAAATTAACCCTGCGACCTCCTACCGTGAAATTTCCTGTTAATTAACGATGAATGTCCACAGTTCAAGCCACTTGTAGGTCGGTGTGCAGATGCGTTCGGCTGCTGACATTCCTCCCCAATCCCGTGACCAGAGAGAGAGTGCGTGAGTGAATGAATGAGTGGCTTGTGGCCTGAAAATAATTGTGCAAGTGTTTGTCATTATCAACAATATTAATACAGTAACACCTCATTTATTCAACATTATCAGCCACGGGCTTTGCTCAGAAGAACATTTTCAAGATAATTGAAGTTTACCCCCTCTGGGCACAAAATATAATTTTAACTGTTTTTTTTTATTTTAAAAGAAATTATCAGAAATGTATCACATTCCCATACATCTCTCCCTTCTCTCTAGGCCCCCCTCACACACACATCCCCCCACTCATGTGCACACACTCAGAGGAGGCTGAGGAGAACTAATTAAACTTGGCTTGGCCCCTGTGCTCACCCTGGAACACCGCTGAAGTGAGGTGCCGCCTCCTTTGCCCCGGGGCTGACAGAGGTGGGAGGCTGCAGGGTTCTGCTCTGATTTCCAGAGTCCTTACCCCTCCCTGCCACGTCCCATAGAGCTGCCAGCTGTCACAGAGCGACTGCCTCTTGCAGCCCTCCCCACCTTGGATGCATTTCTCAGGCCTGAGCTGTGAAGCCAGATTGTCTGTTTTCTAGACTTGTGTGCAAAACGGATTCTTTCAACCAGCCCTGTCCAAGACACTGTTGTAGGGGGTCAGACCCCACAGGAGGGAGGGCCAGGATCCCGCCCTGAAGTAAGGTTCATTCATTTATTTCACAGTTACCAAGCCTCTTCTAACTGAGGCAGGAGAAGCTAGGAATGAAAAATTTGGAGGCAAAGGCCTGAGTTCAAGTCCTGCCTCTGTTTACTAGTGGTACGACCCTGACCAGGTCACATCGCCTCTCTGAGCCTCAGTTACCCTCATCTGTATAATGAAGCTAATAAAAACACCTTCCACATAGGAATGATATGAGGAATAACTAAGGTACTGTGTTTAGAGTACCATAAGGCTGCTAGAACAGTGCCTTTTACTTTGTAAATTCTCAACAAATGTGAGTTACTGTTATCATTCTTACCACGTACTGGGTTGTTGTTTTTTCTGGGCACTCAAGAGAGAGCAATGGTTAATAAGAATGGCATGGCCTCTGCCCCCAAGATGGTAACAACTAATCAGATAGATCAGCTGTGTTCCTAATGCACAGGAATCGGTGCCAACAGGAGAGTCCCCACACGCGAAGGAGTCAGAAGCCCAAAGAGGGGCTGGACCCCAGACTGGAGAGACAGTACAGGCCTCCCAGGTGTCCGAGCTGGGACTAAAAAGTCAATGGGTGTCTTAGGTCCTTGGGGATGCCGTAATGAATCAGCACACCTGGGCAGCCTACAGCAGCAAAAACAAATTCTCCCAAATTCGGATACCCAAGTTTAAACTCAAGGAGTCAGCAGGGCTGCACTCCCTCCTCGGCTCTAGGGGACAATGCACTCCTTGCCGTTCCCAGATGCTGCCAGCGGCAGGCATTCCTGTGGCTCCCTCACTTCGGTCTCTGGCTCCACCTTCACCTGGCCTTCTCCTCTCCTCTGGGTGTAGTGTCTTCTCCTGTTCTGCCGCTTATCAGGACACCTGTGGTTGGATTTAGGGTCTGCCTGGGCCACTCAGGACGGTCTCATCTCAAGATCCTTAACTCAGTTGACACCTACAAAGACCCTTTTCCCAAATAAGATCACAGTCCCAAGTCCTGGAGGTTAGGAGGTAGGCATATCTTTTTCAGGGGACACCATTCTACCCACCCAGTGGGGCGGGGTGGGGGGGTGCCAGGCAAAGGGGTGCCAGACATGGCCCAAAAAGATAGAACCCCCTGCAGACCACGTGATGAGAGAAGGAATTCAGGGCGAGAGAGGAGCTTGCCTGGCCCAGGCACAGTCAAAACAGAGGCAAGCAGCCTGAGATTCCAGGACCCAGAGAAGACACGGGGTACTGTTGCCAAAACCAGCAGGGAGCCCCCTGTGCAGACTGTTTATAAGGGGGCGGGCGTCGGAGAGGGCTGCAACTTGAAGGGCATATGAGTGTCCAAGGGACTTTTTTAGACACTGAGGTTGCCAATTTTAGGGCAACAGGCTAACTCTGGAATTCTCTCCTTTCTCTGACCCTGGAATGGAATTGGGTCTCAGCCGGCTCCTGGCTGCCTGCTTGGCACAGGGCCTGAAGCCTGGGGGCTCCGACCCATTCAGTCCAGGCAACCTTCAAGCCTCCACAGAGCAGCCTGTTCCTCAGCAGCCGCCAGGCACTGGCTCCACGGGCATCGCCGCCCAACCTGTTTTATCCAGCCACCCTCTCCGTTCTCTTTAAGTGAGCACGTGCCTGCACTCGACATGTTTATTCATGGAGGCCACTCCTGCATCACTGCACTAATATTTTACACGCATTGTAAAACAGAATTTAAATTACCCAGATTTAAAATAATAAGATAAAGATAAAATGTCTTAAATTATTTCATTTTATCATATTTATTAATGGTTCAAAGCATTTCTGCCCTCCCTAAAAGTTTTAATGAGATCCATGTGATTGAAAATGTTTTATTTTTAAAAAGCAAAGCTTTATGATACAGCGGCTCAAGGGTCTGGTTCTTAATTCAAATTACTTTGATACTTGGTTTTAATTGCTGTTGTAGCTGCGGTAGAAAAGATACCATGTAACGACGCACTGATCCAAACGGGGAAAACAGCCTGGCTAAGCTCACTAAATCTTCACAGTTGCTTTTCATTCCCGTCCACCAATTATGCAAAGTTTTCTGTTGAAATTCAGCAAGCAAATTTCCATCTTCCCCGATGTCAATCAGGGGTTCTTGCAAACGAATCAAAAGGTGCCGCATCTTCATATTTTTAGCAAATAGATTCTGAGACACTTTGAAAGATTTTTTTAAAACAGGTTCAAATTTTCTGTTTCCAAGTTTTTAAAGTTTACACAATACGAGTTGTTCTAGCTGGTAGAGTTATATCACTTTCTGTCACAAAAATCAGAAAACAATGGAAACATTTCTGAATGTTTGTTTTGAAAATGTTCTCCCCATAACACCGGTTTTCTTCAGAATGTAATTAATCTTTCAATCATAATTTACATACCAAATATACCCTAAAGGGACCGAGTGTGTGTATGTGTGTGTGTATATGTTTCTTTCAGAATATCTGTTGCCTAACTGTAATGAGAGGTCCTAGATTGGAGTCTAGACCGAAAAAGGACATGAGTGGAAAAACTGGTGAAATTCAAGTGGACTCTGGAGTGTTGTGAACAGTGATCTCTTAGTTTCGACAGCTGTATTTTGATTGTATGTGAAGCTACATTAGGGGAACCTGGGAAAACGAGTACACTGGAGCTCTGTGGGACCTTTGCGACTCTCCTGGAAACCTCAAATTATTTCAAAATTAAAAATTTATCTTAAAAATGTGAGGGGTCTAGCATACTCTATTGAGAGCCCATTGTCATTATAAAAATAGCGAGTTTCAAAACTTCTCTTTTTGTCAAAGAGCATGCATAACCCATCTTTAAGTTCCCACCTCTTCAAAGTACTTTGTCACATGCCAATCATCAAACCATCTCTTTCCTATCACAAAACCATCAACCTCTACGTCCCTGTTGTAAAAATATGGTAAGGACTCCAGTATATATTAAAATTCTTATTTGTATCACATAAGCCACATCGAGGGCACCCTGCATCATTCCGTGCACGTCTGGCCTCAGCTTCTCTGCTTCAACAGCTAGTCTTTGGGTGAATTCGTGTTTGGAGTGATCGCTCTAACTTTAGCCTAGAATCCTTCGTGTATTGCAGTTAAAGCATCCGCTCTGTCAGTGGTTATATTCACACTGTTTTTCCACAAAACATTGTTTTTATTAAATAAGTCGTTGGTTATTGAAACTATATCTTCTCTGGTACATCTCATAAAAAAAGTAATTCTTTGGGCATTTCGTGATTGAAACCCAACTCTAGCAGCTGCCATAAACTGAGACATGTCAGGGACAGCTGAACTCCCATCCAATCCTAGAGCAGGCCTCCCACTCCGGGTAATTTGATCTAGTCCTTGTTACTTCACGTTTTCAGCAGGACTCTGCACCTTCCAACCACATCCACTGACAAAGGAATGCATTTTAGTTTGCCCATGGATTGTTTTCTGTGGGTTATTAATCCATTTTGCCTGAAGAGGGAAGAACAAGTGTTTTCTTTTTTTTTTTTTTAAAGATTTTATTTATTTATTTTTTTTAGAGAGGGGAAGGGAGGGAGAAGGAGAGAGAGAGAAACATTAATGTGTGGTTGCCTCTCATGTGGTCCCCACTGGGGACCTGGCCTGCAACCCAGGCATGTGCCCTGACTGGGAATCGAACCTGTGATGCTTTGGTTCGCAGCCCGTGCTCAATCCACTGAGCTACGCCAGCCAGGGCAAGAACAAGTGTTTTCTTGATGGTATATGGTTTTTTTAACTTTCACTAGCAAGAAAATCACAAAACAGGCATCTAAGTATTTGTCACGAAGTATTAGAACTTATGTAAAGAACCGGAGGGAGCATCACATAACTTTAGACATCACTGAAGAAAATTACGGTGTGTCTTTGTGTTCTGGGTCTTCACACTCAAGGCTATTGTATCAGTGAGGAGGGGCGAGGTTATGCTATGGTGACAAATGCTCTAATATCTGTGACTGAAAGAGATACAGGCTTATTGCATGCTACAGGCATGTCACAATGTCCTCACTCTGAGACCCTAACTGACCAAGCAGCTTCTTTTCAGAACATTCCCAGCCCTTGTCGCAAAAGGATAAGAGAGTGTAATGAATTGCCCGCCAGCTCTAAAAGCGTCTGCCTGGAAGTGACGACAGCCACCTCTGCTCACACTGCAGTGGTCAAAACAAGCCACCTGGCCACGCAGCCCCAATCAGGCCAGGAAGGCATGTGCCTGAGAATCACAGCTGTCTGGTGCATGGCACCAATGACATTCACACTTGCTAATTGCAGACACTTCACACTCTCATTAGCAAATACTCAAGGTTTATTATTAATGGCCATGTGTATAAATCCACATAGCATCCACATAGCAAAGTCATTTAAAACTTTTCCTCCTTTTGGGGGGTCAAATTTCTTATTAGAGCTCATTAAACCATTATTGACCCAAAACTTTCTTTTTGAAGTAGAAATATCAGCCTTCCCATATTTAGCTCTTTAGTTGTGCTTGCATTTATTAGTGTTATCTTCAACCCATAGTATCTTATAAAAAAATTGTAAAGCCACATGCTTATTTTGTAAGGATTACTTTTGTTAAAACTAAATTATCTCATAAAAGAACATGTACAAAATATTCTTAGTGGCACTGCTTATTACAGCCCAAGCTGGAAGCCCCCAGAATGTCTGTTAACCAGAGAGTGGGTATAGGCATGCAGTGGGTATAGGCATACTCACGGTGAGAATGAATGAACTCCAATAACAATGTGCTGTGAAGGAATCTCACAAATAATGCTGAGTAAAGTAAGTGAAATCTATCATCACCAAGCCCTTATTATATGAAATGTTAAAGGGACTTATCTAAGAAACACAAGAAGATCAAAACTATGAACAGTAAAATGACAACAAACTCCCAACTATCAACAACCAAATCTAAAAAAAACAAGAACAAAAACCCACTAAGCAAACAACTAGAACAGGAACAGAATCACAGAAATGGAGAACACATGGAGGGTTATCAGCAGAGAGAGGGAGGGGGCAGAATGTGGGGAAAGGCACAGGGAATAAGAAGCATAAATGGTCGGTAGAAAATAGACAGGGGGAGGTTAAGGATAGTGTAGGCAATGAAGAAGCCAAGGAACTTATACGTACAACCCATGGACATGAACTAAGGGGAGGTGGGGAATGCTGGTAGGAGGGGAGTGCAGGGTGGAGGGGAATAAAGGGGGGGGAATGGGACAACTGTAATAGCATAATCAATAAGATACATTAACAAATCATTGAAATCTACTATTTTGTTCATACAAAGTTCAAAAACGTGCAAAACTAACATGCAGGCTGGCAATCAAGACAAGGGTAAGTGGTGACCGGAAGGGGGCACAGAAGTGGCCTGGGCAGTGTTGGCCGTTCTGTGTTTCTTAATCTGGGCTCTGGTCATAGGGATGTACTCACTTCGTAAAAGTCTGTTGATGTGTATTTTTACAATTTGTAGCCTTTTTCTGTATACAAATTATACTTCAATTAAATGTTTACTTACAATCAAACAGGACAGCCTAATACATACAAACTGGAAACGTGCAGCCACAAGGGACGAGCGGGGCCAGGCTGTGGAGCTCTGCCTGTGGAGCTCCACTCCCCCCTCCACGCACCTTGCCCTCTCCACACCCCGTGACTGCCTCACATGTGGCAGGACGCCAGTGCCAGTCGACATAGTAACCATTAGTAAACATGAACTTGGCTCTCAGCTTTAAACAAGGCAATGTAAAGTGCAATTCCAATGTTTTCTTTCCTCTTCCAAAGGATCATCTTGTAAACCCCACCGTGGAGACAGCTGTTCCTTGGGGCTAAGGCAACATCAGGACCATGGACAGAGCCACAGAGTCCAGTGGCTGAGAGGCATGCAACACTCAAACCCAGCTTCTCCACAACTCCCACCCCCAATCAGCATGGAATAAGGGCCCCCTCCTCCCCAGCAAGTGTTTCAGAGCCCTGTTTATGCACAGATGCTCTGATGATTTTAAATATGGGGAAAACACTGCCTTCAATAATGTAAAACGAGAGGTTCTCATTAAACAAAACACACACTGGTAAATCTCTGGTATCCCATCTGATCATGAAATAAATGCTCCGTTGAAGCAAATACCCTGCACACGGGAGCATGTATACATGGATTAATAATTGTAAAGAAATCAGAGTAGCATGCGATGCCCTTTGCTCTAATACTACACTAACCAGGGAAGGGGGTATATTTTGGATGATTCAGAAGATACTTCAGAGACTCATAATGCTTTAAAACACAATTCATAAGAAATCAAATTAGCATTTGAACTCATGCCTTTCAGGCTCTAAAGCTCATTTTTTTCCTACATTCTATAACTGTTAACAAAGAAAATTCAGAGGACTGCAAAGAAAGAGAGTGAGGCAATTATACAAATAAATCTAGGCTGGTATGGATCTGTTTCAGTGCAGGTTTCCTCCAACACAGACTCTGAGACAAGGTTTTGGGTGCAAGGAGTTTATCTGAGACGTGATCCCAGGGAGCATGTGAGGAAGAGGGAACACAAGAAGGAACAAGAACACATAAAGATGTGCCCATGAGTCGGTTGCCGCTGTGAGCAGCTGGGTTCACTCTTCCTGGGGGGCCCTCTATGAGGCTATCAAGCACACGTCAGAACTGCCCCATCAGTGGAGCAGGAAAGCTGAGTATATATGAGATAATGGCCCCCCAGTGTGTGCTATCCACATCCTAATCCCCAGAACCTGTGAACACGTTACCTTATATGGCAAAAGCGACTTTGCTGATATGATTAATGATCTTGAGATGAAGAGACTATCCTGGTTTATCTCAATGGGCCCAATACAACCACAAGTGTGCTTATGAGGAGGACACTGGAGGGTCAGAGAAGGAGAGTGGAAGATGCTATGCTGGTTGACTTTGAAGGTGGAAGGAGGGGCCATGAACCAAGGAAAGCAAGTAGCTTCTACAAGCGGGAAAAGGCAAGTACACAGATTCTCCCCTAGAGGCTCTGGAAGGAACACGGCTCTGCCAATACCTTAATTTTAGCTTTTAATAACCATTTCAGATTTCTGACCTCCAGAATTATAAAATAATGAATTTGTGTTGTTTTAAACAACTCAGTTTATGGTGATATATTACAACAGCAATAATAAATACATATCTATTATAGTTGGTTATATAATACATATAGTTGGTTACTATGTGAGGTCTGTCTGGGAAAGCCCAGCCACTGTTAATATAATGAGAATGGTTTGGGTGACATCAATGCATCCTGGCAGCCAAGGAGAGTTGGCTGGAAAGCGCATGTATGAACAATGATGATTTCACTGTACTAGTCAGTGGGGGTGGTAGATGCTGTTAAGTGAGCATGTGCACCATGTGGCCGTCGCATTCAAAATGACTGAATGAGTAGCCACGAATCTCCATCAAATTTTGCATTAAGCTTGAACATTCCTCTGTGGAAACTATTTGGATGATTAGGAAGGCTGCAGCTATGGGCAGCTGGTGATTGGCAGCTTCATCATGACAATGTGCCCGCTCATGCATCACATCTCATGCAGAGTTTTTTGGTGAGACATTAAAATCACCCAGGTAACTCAGCCTCTCTACAGCCCAGATTTGATGCCCTATAATTTCTGGCTTTTCCCAAAACTAAAATCACCTTTGAAAGGAAAGAGATTTCAGGCTGTCTATGAGATTCAGGAAAATAAAACAGGGCACCTGGTGGCGATTGGAAGAACTGTGTGAGGTCCCAAGGTGCCTACTTTGAAGGGGACTGAGGTGTCATTGTCTTATGTACAATGTCTCTTGTATCTTGTATCTTCTTCAATAAACATCTCTATTTTTCATATTGCATGGCTGGATATTTTCTGGATAGACCTCATATATATGTTAGCTTCTAACCCATCAACTCTCATTCCTCATTCACTGAGGTTACAAAGCATATTCCCACAGTCAGAGGACCTTTCCAGACAGAGAAACATGGAAAACCATAGGGAACTGTCTGCACATGATTGGACAGGTGAGTATGAGTGTGAGATTCCTGGCAACCACAGCAAAAAGAGAAAAAGATTGGGTTTTAGAAGTCTCTCTCATAAAATGTTCTCCAGCTCTTTTATCCATCAATGCATTCTTAAAGAAATTTATCACATAGGACATTACGAGGATATTTAATGAATAATGTTTTCAATGAGAGTTTAAGAGGAGTTTGTGAAGTTCACTTCAAATGTCTGTTCCTCAATCAGTCCTATATAAAAGTAAAAAGCAAAACATTCAAACCTAGTTCAGGTAAATCATCTTTGTGGTGAACAGGTTGTACAGCCCCCTTCCTAAAGGAGAACTTCTAGCATGTTCTGAAATGCGTGTCAGTGACTTTCTTGCTCTCTCTCTCAGATAGCAATTGTCTCTCTGATTTGGGACAGAAGCTAGATACAGAGAGCCAGTTCTGTGAAGGCTGAGCTCCCGGTGAGACCCGGGAGGGCAGATGCTCCAGCATCTGGAGAAGGACACCTGTGAGCTGGAGGTCCCAGCTGGGTGGTCTCAAGGCTGCCCCTCTGCAATGGAAGCTGAGGTGTCTGGTCTGCCTTCATTCCCACAGAGGGTCCTACCACCAACTGTGTTGGGTTGCAAAGAATAGAATGTCTACCAGGCTATCTCCAGCAAAAATGAGGAGCATATTGTAAGGAAACAGAGACTTCATGGAATTCGAGGACAGAAAACAAAGTTCAACCCAAGTTCTATAGAAACAGGAGGGCGCAGGCCCTTCTCTCTCGCCTCCTTTCTGGGCGCACGTGGCCTCTCCCCTCTCTGCTCCTCGTGGAGCCCCTCCACTTCCTTCCCCAGCCCTGGTTCTGAATCACGATCTCTCGGTTTCCACTCACCGCTGACTGCTCCCAGACCTCGGGGTCCCAGTGTCAATTTCCCGGCAGAGAAATGTGGCCCAGCTCATTGTTTGGGGAAGGCCTGCGAGGCACAAGTCACTAGAAGCCAATGGAGAAGCCACTGTGGCTAAGAGTCAGGTAGCCCAGACCAATCAGCCAAGGGAAGGAATGGACTAGGAGGAGGGTTAGGGGCCAGGCAACGTGCCCTTCTGCCCACACAGAGCCAGGCCTCACGTGTGCGGGGTTGAAAATCTGCCCCCAAATTCAGCTTTGGCTCTGCTCAAGGATCCCAAGGAGGGCTTGGCCCCAACAAAGACCCCTGAAAAGCAAGTGTGGTTGAATGATTACAAAAATGGTCCCCATCCTGGACTCCTCTCTGTACCAATACCCATGCAATGTGACTGGCAGCCCCCTCCTGAATCCAAGAAGTGGATTCTGTTTTCTCATTTCTCAAACCAGGTTGGCCTTATGAGTTGCTTTGACCAATACAACATAGCAGAAAGGACAGTGTACCCATTTTAAGCTTAGGCTTCAAAAGGCTTTTCTCTCTCTCTCTCTCTCCCTCTCCCCTCCTCTCCCTCCACCATACCATTCCTCTCAGAATCCTAATGCTGCTATGTGAACAAGACTGCTGGAGAGATGTGAGAGATACATGCAAAAAGCCCCCAGTTTGGCCAATTCCTCCAACGAAAGCCACCCCAGACCAGCTAGCGGACCATAGATGCATGAGTGTGTCCAGCTAAAACCAGTCAGGCCTGGCAGGCCTGGCCCAGATAAGAAGAACCATCCACTTGATGTGTGTTGTTTTATAAAAGCTATGAGATATTTTGTTATGCAGCAATAGCTAAATGATACAACAAGTCAGGACTTGAGTCCCCCAAACTCGTCCACGGAAGTGTGATCAGGAAGGGGTAGCCAGTTTGGCTCCAGTAGACAACATCTGCCCCTAAGTAGTGATTCCCCCTCCTCTGCTGCCCAAGCACAGCCGGGCTGCAGGAGCTGCCAACATCCCCAACAAAGGAACCACCAGCCTACCCATGGACTATTTGAAACTGACCTTTTGGGATTTACAGGACATTGGTCAAAAGAAACTACTGCTCAGACACAGCTGATCTCCTCAGCAGCAGTAAGATTAGCAAACAGGAATAGCTACACATCAAAACCATGGCCAGAGAGAAAGAGAGATAGGTCTGTTTGCTCCAGCAGGATGGAAGTCTGGGTCACCAAAGTGCCAAGTTCAATCAGAGTCCAGCAAGCAGGAAGAGGACTGAGGCACCAGCCAGGATTAGGCCTGTGTTTGGGTAGAAGGCTGATGTCTCAAGAGATTATTTCTCCTGGCTCTGATCCTCAGGTATCTGAATCTAGGACACGTAAACATTAATCATCACACTAGAGCTAGGGCTACATAGTACAGAACTTTGCTACTTATATACACATTTGGGGAGGTTTGGTTTATTTATTAGTTTTTTCCTAAGAATATCCATAGATTTTATAGGCTTCTCAGAAAATCAGTGACTTAAAAAGGGTAAGAACTCCCACTGCAGAGAGAATGCTGGATGCAACATTGCCTGTCAGTATCAGTATTCCTGCAGGCCTGTAACCACGCATTCCTCTGTCTCCGTGTTATTGTACTTATATGCTACAATTCTTGTAAGAAACTGTAACCACATTATAGGATCCATGTATTACTGCAGTTATCTACCCTTACAGGAATGTCTCTTAGTTGTGATTTATGGGATCTATTTTTACTGCACCTAACCTAATGTGTCTATATATTACTGTGACATATATATTACTGTAGCTGTGTGATACCATATCTTGATACTATAGCTCTGATACTTTGTTCATTATCTACCTTAGTGTAGCTTAAAAGTTGTTACGTGTATATGTAACTGTGGCTGGGTGTTACACAATTACATTATATATCTATATCTTACCATCCATGTAACTGATTCCATTATTGTGTTTAGGGTTCTAATTGTATCACTATGTCAATGTGTTACTGCATTTATGTTATTGTATTTAGGTCTTATTGCACTTATTACTTAACTCATGCTTTACTGCAACTACATGTAACTGAATTTGCATTTACTCCAATAATAAAATAATAATAGCAACCAGTTGTTAAACACGTTCTATATGCGAGGCCCTCTTCTTCTGCATGATTTTCACACAATTACCTTACAATGTAGATATTACCATACCCATTTTATAGATGAGGAAACTGAGGTGCAAGGACATTAAGATACTTGCCCAAGGTCCCACAACCAGTATGCGGCAGCAGGCGGGGAAAGAGCCTTGAACCCAGGCCTGTCTGACCATTGTAGCTCTTTGTGACAGAGCTGTATAATTCTCTGCACTGTACTTGTATGTCCTGTACTTGTATATTTAGGGCCTAAGTACAGAAAATTGTTCACTGTCTAAAGATACAAAAAGATACTTGCTGGGTACAGATACAGAATGAAGTTTTTTAAACTATCAACTTTATTTTATCACATTTCTGTTGAGTTCCGAGCTCCTGAATTCAGAAACAATTAAGTTACTAAAAGAGCTTTGATTGAGTTAGCAGACAATAAATTTAAAGAACAATGAAATTCATTCTCCTCTTTCAAAGGATTTATAAAGAGAGAGGTGGTTAGATGGGCTTAACTGTTGATGAGTTCTGTGCTTATGAACTTTATCAGTTCCAGAATTGCCTACCAGCTGGGAAAACCTTGGGCTTGTGACAGACGTCATTCAACACAACCACCACCACTGGAATGAAGCCCCCTACTCACACTTTTCTGCTCTCCCCTGCTCCAAACCTTGCAACCTGTAATGACCTCAGGTTTCCATGGAATCTCCCTCTACTTTCAGAGCGTCCAGTCTCAAAGCTGCAGCCCCAACCCCAGCCGCTTCCTCTTGGCCTTGGCCTCCTGCCCAGCTCCTATGTCCAGGGTTGAGTTCTGTTAGAGGAGGCCAACATGACCTGGATCTTGAGCTGGAATCTACAGGAAGAAGTTCCCAGAGAGGCCTCCTATGTCCCAGCCCCACCCTGGGCAGAGCCAGCCCCAGGCACACCTGTCAGGTTAGATCTCTTGGTCTCATTGCCTTCCCCCTCTGGCCCTATGTAACTCTCCCAGGCCAGCCTGCCCCGTGGAATTTCATGATGTTTGCTGCCCGACCCCCTCCCAGGCTTGTCATTGCCTGCTCACATGCTTCCCAGCCCCCTTATGGGTTCCCCTTCCTAGAGCCAGAGTGTCTTCCCTTCATGGTGACTACTAGCTGCATTTGTGGGCAAGCAGGACAGAATTTTAGAAGGTCCCTTCCCCCTTCAAACCTGAATTATATTGAAGCAAAGTGACAGAAGCTTCCTGGGACTAATGCCTAGATTGTGTCTGGATTGTTAATGAGTCTAATTTTGATCATTTCACAGCATTGAACAGCTTTAGGTCAAGGAGCTGGACCCCTTAGAAATCAAGCACCTAGCTTAGGGATGGTGAATATAGGACTCAGAGCACCAGCCCTCCATCCCACGCCCACCGCTGACATCACTAACCGGTCACAGACTGTTTCCTCCAGACCCAGAATACAGCGTCAGAATCCTCACTCCCAACCTCTAGCTACCACCAGTGATATATGAAATAAAAGTCATTTCCCTTCCAGGCCCACTCCTTCATTGTGCAGATGGAGAAACTGAGGCCCAGAAGACAAGCAAATTGCCCATGTTCACACAAGTCAGAAGCAACACTGAGATGAGAATTCAGCATCACTGGCCTCCAGTTCCAGGCGTGAAAGCAGAAGATGCAGCTACATGGTTGGAAGGAGCTAGGGAGATTTAAGTCTCACTTCTAACGAAGGCCCAAAACACTGGCCAAAGAGGAGCCAATGAAAGGCCTGCTCCTCTACCCCATGGTTTCCATGGCAACCCTGATGGCCTCTGATTTGGGGTGGGGAAGAGTAGAGCTTCTGAAGTATTTTGATTTCAATAGAAGAGAACCTAAACCAAGCCTTTACCTACATTAACTAACCTGTTTCCATAATAACCTATGAGGAGGTACTACTATTATCCCTACTTTACAAATGAGGAAACTGAGGCACGGAGATGATAAGTGACTTGTCCAAGCTCACACAGCTGTCATGTGGCACTGTTGGGGTTTAACTCAGTCTGGCTCCAGGACTGATGAACTTAACCACTCATGCTAGCAGACTGCACACATGTGTGCACATACACCCACACCTACCTCTGCCGGCAGTGCGTGTGTGTGCCCAGTTCCCTGCAGCACCATGTAGTATCGGAGTTTTCAGTTTTGCCCCTCTGGTAGGTGAGGAGTGGCCGTCTGTGGAGAACTGGTCCCAGTTTCAGTCCAGCTCTCAGCTGAGCCAAGAGCCCCACCAGGGGTACCATTGCAAGCTGTGGGTTAACTGCAGAAGGGGAGGGACAGGCCCCCTCCGCTCGTGGGGGTTTCTGCCTCTGCAGAGGAAGGCCAGTCCATCAGAGGCCTGAGCCGGAAACAATAGATCATCCCTTCACTGGGATTAATGAGGCTTCCCCATGTTTGTGGAGAGGTGATTAAGGAGCTTGTAGCTGCTTCGCCTCCTGTCAACAGAACAAAAGGCTCAGCAATGGCTGGTTTCAGAGGCTTTGGGCTTGAGCAGCGGGGTGCGGGGGGTGTGTGCCTGGCTCCCCTCCGTGCTTCTCTAGGTAAGCACCGAACACCAGGGCATTTGCTCCCCTCCCTACGGTAGAGCGCCCCCCACTGCCACCCAGTGCCCTCGACATGTACCAGTCGCCGTGCCAGGTCCTGAAGATACAGGAACAACCGAGACAGAAGCAGACCCTGCCCACACATTCTGCCAGGAAGACTGGCACTAAACAACTAAGTATATGATGATTTATTTACTTGCAGTGCAATTAAGTGCAGCCCGGGAGAAGTACTGAGAGCCACAAATGCCTGTGATGGGGCCCTACCTCTCTAGGGGGCAGAGAAGCTTCCTGGGAGATGGGGGACAGGGGAGGAGCTAGGGCCTCAGTTGGGCCCATGGGAAGGTCAACCTGACGGGACTTGGCAACTGATGGCATGTTGGAGGTGAAGATGAGACCTCAGACCCAGGGAGTCTGTGGGATGCAGCGCCAACCTTGGCCGGAGCACAAATGGCAGAGGAGGCTTGGAGGAGGCAGGCACCCGTGATGCGCCCAGTGGGCAGTTGGCTGGATGGGCCTGGGGCACAGGGGCTAGGTCTGGGCTGAGGGGGTGGATTTGGAACACAGTGTAGAGGTCATTCAGAAGTCAGTGTTGTGCGGCCACTTCCTCGGAGGGAGACAAAAGGGGGCCAAAGACTGACCCCTGAAGGGAGCCGCTGGAACCCAGGAAGGGGCTGACAAGAGCAGGAGTGGGTGGGACCCTGAAAAAGTAGATGTTGCAGTACAGGGGAAGAGAAAATTTGCAGAAAGCAGAGGGGTTGACAGTGTCAGAAGCTGCCACATGATCCAGTAAGATTAGCACAGAGCTGTGTCGTCGGACTCGGTAAGTGCGTCACTGGTGGCTTTGGCAACGGTGGGTTAGGTGGAGACAGAAGCCAGAGTGGAGCAGAGGAGGAGAGTGTGGGGGTGAGGAAGGAGGAAATGTGAATGAGCCTTTTAAGAGTGTTGCTGTGAAGGGAAGGTGAGAAGCGGGACTAAAGCTTAGGGAGCATCTGAGCAAATGTGCTGGCTGAGGGCTTTATCCAGAGCGGGAGAAAGAAGCAGAGATGTTGGATGAATGAACACATGGATGAAGAAATAAAGACTTAAAGAACAAAAGGATGGAGGTGGGTCTGGGAGCTGGTTGGAGGGAATCTAATCCAAAGCACTCATGGACAGAGCGGGGACCTGACCCAGAGAGGGACCCTTCCCTCTGAGTGTGATGGGGGCGAGAACACTGAGGGGGAATGGAGGGAAACAGGGGGAGCCCATGTCGATGACCTTGACCTACACAGTATAGGTCAAGCTGAGGTTGTCTATGGAATGTGACAGTGACAGAAGGAGGATGGAGGTGGGGGGAGGGTGGAAAGTTTTGGCGAGCAGCTGGGGAGGGGGTGGCAACAGGAAGACAGACAGAGCTGGGTACAATGATGGCGCAGGGCAGTGAGGGCCCAAATGATGTTGGAACCATTCCCATTGCCCACAACAACTAAAGGAACCCCCATTTCTTGAGTGCCTCTATTCAAGTCATTTCATTCCCGTGAGAATCCAATGAGGGAAGGCGGCCTCATTATTTCTATGTAGAAACAGAGTAAGTAAGACTCAGAGAAATTAAGTGACTTGTCCAAGGTAACTCAGCTGCTCAGCAGCAGAGTTGAGATTTGAACTAGACTCGGTCAGATGCCAAACCCCATACTCTTTTCACAGATCTGTGAACCAAATTTCCTAGTTATCCTCAGCACCACTGGAAGCCAGGAGTTGGGAGGGGAGACAATCTGTGGGGTGTTCTCAGGACTGGGGACTGTGCTGGTCAGTCCTGGAGATGTCCTGGAGCCAGGAGACCAGAGGGGTGGGGAGACCAGGAGAGAATGGCTGCCCAGGAGTCTAGGCCAGTACCAGTGGACTACGCAGGACTATGAGGGCAAAGAAGAGCAAGGAGCTGTGGCCATGTGGAGTGTGGGGGGATGGAGGGAGAGTGGGAGGGAGCAGTCAACACCACACCACTTGGAGACAGGACCAGAGAATCACACTGTGAAACCGAGGTATTGGACTTGACCCAAAGGGGAGAAGTTCAACCATTGTGGCTTAGACAGTCTGCGGTGTCCGTCAACTTGCTTAAATTCTCTGTACAATGGGACCAATAGCCCCCAACTATATGCTATTCCTATAAAGCAAAATGTTGTGAAGCCTTCCCATACAAACTCCGTACCATGCCTTGACAGATGCTGCATAAACTGGCCCTGTCACCTCCCCAAGGTTCATCCGAGCCCCCTGTCCCCATCACTCACTCTGCTTCAGTGTATCAGCTAGTACCACAATAACACTGTGTGACAAACCAGCTCCAAACTCAATGGCCAACAGCAAGAACTCTGCGGGTCAGCTGGGGTTTTGCTGACCTAGTCTGAGCATGGCTGAGCTTGGCTCTAGGCCACTGAGTGCAGGTCTGCTATACCGGTTTCCCATTCTCCTGGGGCAAGTCCTTCTCTTAGCAACGGCAGAACACGAGACCACAAGCCCAACCACACAAAGTACCATCCCAGCTTCCACTTGGATCATGTCTGCTCTAACATCCCATTGGCCAAAGCAAGTCACATGGTCAAGCCCTAAATGACAAGAGAAGAGAAATGTGTTCCTGTCACTATGAGGCCACTGCCAAGTGTGCAGATATGTAACAAAATTACAGAGGAATGCGGACTGGGACCAATGATTCTGTTTTCCACATCCCGTCATCTCAGCTTTTGTTGGTCCCGGTCCTCAGGTGCAGCTGCTCCCTCTTTGAGCCTTAATGCCAACTGTTCCCCCTGTCTGGGGAGCCCTCTCCCACCTCCCCATTCATCTCGTGGCTGGCTTCTCTTCGTTTTTTGAGCCTCCACTTAACATTACTCCTTTTAAGAGCCTTCCAATTTCCCAGAGGCAATAAAATAGGATTTGGTGAACATGTGGCGTTATCTCTGCCACGGCCCTCGGCTCACATAGAGTAGATGCCTCCATCAGCTGAATAAGGCAGCCACCAAAAGTGGACCGAGAACAAGGCAGAACCCCAAGGAAGGGGACCTGGAAGTCGGAGACAAGGAAACAGGGCAACAAGAAACAAAGGGAGAGAGAGCAGGGCCAGAGGACCAGGGGATGATGCCCAGGACCCGGGGTGACAGACACAGGCCGAGGAAGGTGCAGAGACAGTGATGAGAAAGATCCTTGAGCCAGTGGCAGGGGCTGCTGCAGAGCAGTGAGACCTGGAGGGGCTGTCCTAGAGAGGATGAGCGAGTGCATCCTCCTCCAAGTGCCGTGTCTGCAGTTTCCTCCCGCGATTTCGTTGCCCTCACCTGTCACAGACGCAGGGCAATGGCATCTGAAATCTAATTTGGCCTTTGTCAGCTCCGTAAATAGTGTTCTTTAGGGGTGATTCCCTGGTAAATGGACGGAAATTTTAAATTAGACATCCACATTGGCCGTCCGGGACCGTTCTCCGGAACTCCGGACAGATCGTCACGTGAGTGCTAATGTGGGTGACAAATGGGAAGGCACCAGGCTGCTTAGGCAGCGACTTAGACAGCCCAGGCCACGGCCGCCGCCCCGGAGATCTCATCAGCCAGGGCCTGGCCCCTCACTGCTGAGGCAGCAGAGGCAATAAGCAGGCCCTGGGGAGACAAGGGCCTGGAACTAATTATTAGACTGGGGAGGGAAGGGACATGGCCTCCGAGAGGCTTTCGGTTCACACAAGGCAGCTCCGGCCCCTCTTCCTGGGGTTGTCTCTGGCCCAGTCCTCACCAGCTGCCAGGAAGAAGTCTCCAATGTGTAGAATGACCACGTCCCTCCCCTGCTCAGAAGTCTGCAGTCAAAGCCTCTCGGCCCGTGTCACCCCCTCTCCTGCACCTCGGGCTGCAGCCTCACCTGTGGTGGACCGTTCACAGCTCAGATGCACCTGGCTGTCAAAAGCTCCACCGAAAGTGAAAGGCAGCACTCCAGCATCTTTCCACTCCAGTCCCAGGGCCTTCTCAAACATTCCAGGGACCTGAAATTGGAAATTCAAGAAAGCTGGTGTCCCCAGGGGCATCTTTCTGCCGATGGGGGTGGGAGGCGGTAGAGAAGGGCCTCAGCTCTCCGTCCTTCGGGAGGAGGATGCTGGGGCATTCTCAGGAGGTCTGCTGAGGTCCTGCTCCCGTAGTCCCCAGAAACAACCTTGATAACTTCCTGTGACTTTGACCTCTCCTCCTTCACGGCCTCAGTATCCCTGCTCTCACCCCTCCTTCCTGGGATCTTCTCCCCAGTAAACAGCAGGCACCCAGATCCTTGCCCCAGGCTCTCCTTTCTGTGGTTTTCCGCCCGTGGGCCTCCACCCCCAAGGCACCTGAGGATGTGTCTAGTCCCCCTCTCACCCGTATTGGGTTCCATGCTCTATTGTCACCCTCTTCGAAGTTTTAATAATTTTCTAACAAGGGACCCCATGTTTTCACTTTATTCTGCCCCCCACTAATTATATAGCTGGTCGTGCTCTGAATTTCAGCACTTCACACTAAGCCTGGCACTTGGTATGCATTTAGCAAATACTGAACTGAACTGAGCCGAGCTTGGAGCCTCTGTTCTCCCTCTCCTTGTTCTTGCTCCTAGCTCCTTCCCTCCTTCCCTCCTGACCTGGGACCTACAGGTTGCTGGGATCTGGGGCAGAGGGCAACAAAAGTGTGGTTTCTTCCCTGGGGCGTGAAGGGGCGGGGTTCTGCGGCCAAGCCCCCTAGACTAGAGCACGCCCTTTATCCATCAGATCAGGAATCCCCTGTAGTCCCACAGATCCCTAGGAAGAAACCACACGTTTTCATTTTACAGTGTCATTACGCAGTTTTTCATCATGTTTCAAAAAACTAAGTCCAGATCGCTTGGAATTGCCCTCTCTCTAAAGCGTGACAACCGCAAACAGTGGTCCACAGAGGAGAGGCTGTGTGAGCCCAAGTGCTTACAGAGGCACGAGGTTAATGGAGGCCCTGGAAAATGAGAAGCTGGTGGGGCTTTAGACAAGACCCATCTCCGTCCCCGAAGGCTGAGAAGTTTGGCCAGGAGAAAGGGTCAGGGTGAGGAAACGCGTTGCTTAACTGGAAAACAGCCCCAGGAAAACGTAGCACCCAGGTAGCCCGTCAGCTGTCCTCTGGTTTTCACTGCAGAGGGAGAAGAGGGAGGGCTATGAGCACAGACAAAGGCCTTCGAGAGATTTGCAGAAAGCAATCACAGATAAGGCTCTTTCACCGGGCGGTGAGAGCCGCACAAAGCAGCGGCTCGGCAGCGGTTTAACACCCCTCGCCCGCCGGAGGTCTCAGGGGCGCAGACAAGCCAAAATTAAATTAGCCCGAGAACAAGGGAAGAGTCCAAATTAAACTATGTTTAATTATTAGCAGTGTAGGGCTAATGAGGATGCCTGATTTACCTAAATGTTTGGCAATTTCTACATCTTGCTCTAAATTAGCTATCACTTTTTATATGCAGTCATTAGAGGTTAGTTAGTTGCTAGGCTTTGTTATATAATAAATTCTACTGCACGCACACACATATTTTATACACGCACAGACACTTCCAGTTTGGGTTCTGTAATTGCAATGTGTAGATTTGGGAAAACATTAAATATCCACAATTACCCACAACTATGTAAAGGCTCTTTTTGTTTCTGTTGTTCAAGGTGACTTTAGCACAGACCCCGCCATCCACCTAGTGGCCACTATCCAAACTGCAGCCTAATGCCGGGAATACCTGACCAGCTTCAAGTGCGGGGTGTGCACCTAGAGACAGGAAAAGGAGACAGCATCCGTCTGCTGATCTGCAGGGGACCGGTTTTATTCAGGGGTAGAGGGGACAAGAGGTAGTCAGCAGGGTTGACTGCTTTATGTTGATAATGGGGAAGTTCTTAGAGGCCAGGGAGGTCCCAATGACTGGAATAGACCAGAAGCCGAGAAGCCACCCAGAACCAAGAGCAGCCCAGGGCCCAGAGCGGGAGACCCACCCAGGTGCAAGCAGGAAGATGGCAGCGGTCGGAGCCCAGACCCAGGTGAGGAAAGTGCACTACAGAAGGACCCCTGAGGAGCCAGAGGGAGCAAGAGATGCAAAGAGAACCCCACAGGTGGGGTGGGTGGGGGTGGGGAAATGCTCTGAGCAAGGGGAGGGGCAGTGGAAAGTGAAGGAAGCAAAGTTCCTACTGACCTCAACCATTCAAAACACACCCGGGCTGGGCACATAGGTATAAGTGGGGGATAGGGTGAAGCCATCAAGTTAAAGAGAGCCAGGGGCATACCTGAGCAAGCTCAGCCCTCTGCTCAGAGCTCCCAGCCTCTGCGCCTCTCCCCATCAAGCAGGACATCTAAGCCCATCACAGCTGAGCCCCAGCACAGAACAAAGCTTCAGCGGTGCCTGGAAATGCCGCCCTGGGTGGATGCCACTAACCAACCTTATCCTCACCTGGTGGCTCATTTTATAAATCAGTGAAGGTGACCTCTCTTGACTTCATCCCTCACCTGGATCCAAGCAGGAAAACATCACCACTGCTCACACTGGCACCTGGGGTGGGCCACAGCAGCGTGGAACAACGTGGAAGAGGAGAGGATAAGGGCCGTGTGAGGAACGGGGCGGGGGGGTGGGCGATGGTAAATCCAGGAGCCTTGGCCCACGGCAGAGCCCCGCATACAACGTCCCGGGAAGGCATCCCCGGGTACGGGAGGCCTCACCAGCTGGACAGAAAATGTGAACAAGTGTCTGGGCAGCCTCTTCCTGGCCTCCGAGCATGACGCACCTGCCCACCCCTCAGAACCCCTGGCCCCTGAGGGACCACAGCCATTGGAGTCCTCGTGGGCAGCCAGGCCACTCAGCCCACACTCGGGTGCTGAAGCAACGCTTCCAGCTTCCCAGGGCCCGACTGGGGGCCTACCATCGGGCCCCCACAGCTGCTGCCATCTTGGCCACGCCTCCTTTGTTTTTTCCCAGGTCTCCCCTGGGGCCCCTCTAAGACTTTCTGTTCTCTCCTTGAGCATTCTTTACCCCAGTACCAGGACCCCCACCCTGAGCAGGGTTCCCCCCGCTCTGAACTGCCAGGGTGCAGAAGAGAGAGGCCCGCAGGCTTGTGATGAGGAAGCTAGGCCCTGCCTCTGCTCCGCTGAAAGATGAGGTGGCTGGACCAGGAGACCTCAAAGGAAACTCTGCTCAGACCAGACCTGCAGGGGGAGGAGGGGCCCTGGGACCGGAAGCCTGGGCACATAGGTGGGCAGCCCTGCATTCAGGTAACAAGGACTCACCTGCTCCATGCAATGCACCCTCAATGGCTCCCCAGGCGGCCCCAGAATAGACTAGAGAATCTTCTCCTTTGCTCCAAGAGCCATTGCAAGACCCAAGAACACAGGCCCAAGTTTACATTCTGACTCTGTCACTGGTAACTGTATTATCTGGGACAGGCTATTACACCTACCTGAGTATCAGTGTCCGTATCTGCACACTTAGCACAGTAGGTGGTAGAGAGGCACCAGCCAGACCGTGCCTCAAAGGAGAGAGAGAAATAGGAATAACTAATAATAAATCAGAAGAGAGAGATTCAAAGATACCCAGAAATGAGCATCCTGAGGACAGAGGCCCACAACGGGAGTTGCGGCCCACCAGGCAGAGGCTGAGGGGGAGCTTGCCGTAGAGGAAACAGCAGGAAGGTTTTGGAAGCCGATGGCAGACTGGGGAGTGAGTCAGTTCTCACGGCCGCTGAATAATTCACAGGGCAGCCGGGATGGCATATGCTTCCTCTAAGCCCTCCCCAGCAGGAGTACCAGCGTGCTCCCCCACTCTCCCCTTCTCCACCAGTCGTTGCCCAGGAAACCAGCTTCCTCCTCCTGGAGGAAAGGCCATCTAGGGCCCAGAGAACCTGGTGCTGGAGGGTGGAGGGGATATGGAAGGGGAGTCAT
>CM052542.1:21679014-21755214 GCA_028533065.1 Trachops cirrhosus | reverse complement strand
TCTCCTCCCACCCCCAGGCAGGCTAGGGAGACACTTCCGGGAAGACACAGCCATACGGGAGAGTGTCTGAAATCAGAAGATTAAGCTGAGGTATGCGTGGAGAACAGTAAGAAGTAAAAGGAATGAGGAGGTGCCACCTCAGGTAAGACTGCCTCCCACCCGTGCAGAGCTGAAAACACTGATCCACGGGTCTTCTGGGAGGAGCTACCTCCTGCCTGTCCAGCTGTGAGTCTTGCTCGTACTTCTGGTCCCCTGTACCTCTGTCATGACTTCTCTTCCCCCTTCCCCAGCTTTGGAGCTCAGAGATTGATACTGGGAAATGGACTGAGGAGCCCAGCTCGGTTGCAGACCTCGAGGAGAAGGAGCCTGGGCCAAGGACTGGAGAAGACAAGGAAGGAAGAGGATGGCAATGGGCCTTCATGCATTCATTCCTTTGTCTGTTTGTTCATTCAACAAATAATTATTGGGCCCCTGGGAGTAAAAAGATGAACAAAAACAGACACATCGGTGATTTCAGGGAGCTTACCGCCAAGGGAAGGAAGGAGACAGCCTTGAATGAGATCATCACCGAAGGAGAGGTGAAGTGATGATCGAAACAGTGCTCTGTGCTGGAGGCACGTGGCCTTCTGAGCACTTACAACAGGGGCTGACCTACCAACGACTCACAGAGGCTTCCCTATGGAGGCAGCCTGCGGCCTGAGATCAGCAGCAGGACGGGGATTGTCCAAGCGACAACTGGCAGAGCACCAGGTAGAGGGGACAGGGATGATGCGGCGGGGCACCGAGGCGGGACAGTGGTTCTGACAACCCCAGTTGGAGAGCAGAAGGACTGCACCGATGTGGTCTTGTGCAGAGGAAGCACAGCGAGCACCCCATATTTTGCCCTGTAAAATGCGCACCCACATTTTTGTGCATATTATACACAGGATCATTACATCCTGTGGTATGTGATCATTATACCCATCGGTAATGCACATCCTTATTTTTCCCTCAAAAACTTGGGCAAAAAAATGGCATTGTGCATGGCAAAATACAGTAATAGCAGCTAACACTTGTGTAACTATAACTGACATTATCTATGTCATTAATACAACGGATAATAATAATATGACCACCAATAGCTGACACTTTTGTAGAATTTACTGTCTGCTACACACTAATCTATGCCTTTCCACGTTAGGCCTTTTAATTCTCACAGCAGTTCTAGGATGTGAATGCCACTGGTATATCCATTAGATACATAATGCCCAGATGTGAAGCGACTTTCCCAAGGTCACACAGCTAGTAAGTGGTGGTATAAACCCAGGGACTTGAGCTCTAGCGTCTGGCTAGAACCGCCCCGTTGTTTCTTGAGCACCTACTCTATTCCATGCCCTTGCTTGGCGCTTTACACGTATGTCCCACAGGCTTCTCGCAGCAACAACCCTATGGGGCGGGTACCGTGAGCACCACCTTCGTTCTGTAGCTGAGAACAGAGGGAGGGCAGGACTTGCCCCGGTCACACAGCTAGTACATGGAGAAGCTGAGTGTAGAACCCAGAACTCCAGAGGTGCAGGGGCGGGCTGAGGGAATGAGAAAAGGCTAAAGGAGGTATTGGAAGTCGGCACAGGAAAGGGGCCACTTGGGGGTTTTTCAGCAGCAACAGACAGACTCATTTGTTACTTCAGGGAAACAGGGATTTATTAAAATTACACATGTGCATGGGTGTGATATAATGAAAAGTAAATATTTGGTCTCTGTCCTGGTACCTGGCATACAGCTCCTAAAACGAGTGGAATCTCCAGAATATTAAGAGTGTCTTCTGTATGCTAATGAGATGTCTGGTGATTTAGGGGCCCCGAGATAGCTTCAGGATGGGGGCTGGTTACCTGAAAGGCTAAGGCCACATTACAGGGTTGGGACTTCAGCCCCCACTCCACTCCCTTCACCCCAACCCCACCCTAGCCTCTGGGAGGGGAAAGGGGCTGGAGACTGAGTCAATTACCAATTCAGGTGTGTCCAACCTTTTGGCGTCTCCGGGCCACACTGGAAGAAGAAGAACTGTCTTGGGCCACACATTAAATACATCGCAACATGTAATCACAAAGAAATCTCATAATGTTTTAAGTAAACTTATGATTTTGTGTTGGGCCACATTTATAGCCATCCTGGGCTGAATATGGCTGTGGGTTGGACACCCCTGACAGCCAATGATGTAATCAATCACACCCACATAATGAAACCTCCATAAAAAATACCTTAACTGACTGGGTTTGGAGTCCTTCCGGGATGAGGCACACAGCAAGGTGCAGGGCAGGGCAGGGGTGGGGGCGGTAACACGCATGGAGAGGGCGGGGCGGGGGGGAGCTTCACACCCATACTTTGCCCTGTGCGTCTCTTCTACTTGGCTGTTCCTGAGTTGCACCCTTTATAATGAACTTGTAAGTGTAAATAAAGTGTCTTCCTGAGTTCTGTGAGCTGTTCTAGAAAATTATCAAACCTGAGAAGGGCACCATGGGAAACCTCAATTTATAGACAGTCGGTCAGAAGTTTGGGAGGCTCAGAACTTGAAACTGGCATCTGATGTAGGGGACAGTCTTGTGGGACTGAGCCCTTTAACTTGTGGGGTCTGATGTTAACTGCATATTTTGTGTCAAAACTGAATTGAATGGTTGGACACCCAGCTGGTGTTAGAGGATCAGAGAATCGGTTGTTGGTGTGGAGGACACCGTGTTTAGTGTCAGATGTGCTATGAGTTAGAGCAGTTCTGTGGGGCACCGCCAACCTCCCTGGGGGAGAGCATCCTTTCTGAATTGTGTCAGAGGCAGCTCGCATGGGCCTCTGCACACTCAGCAGGGGATGATGAATGGGGCGAGTGCTTCCCCAGAAGGCAGTGTGAGAGGCCTGAAATATGTCTGGTGTGTTTTGGTTAAACAGCAGTTAGCAGAGGACATCCAGGGGGAGGGAGCGGAGATCATGGGTCCCATCAGGAGGAGGCAGTGTGGGGCAAGGTCGATGCCAAGGGTACAGCCGAGGATGAGCAGAACGATGTTACAGGGCAGAGGGCAGGCTGGAGGACCAGGTTCATGACACAAAGAGAAACAGACAAATGCACGGGACACTCATGAGCCCGTGAACGGGGAAGGTCGACCAACCCTGATGCTCCAACAGGAAGGTCAGCACCTGGAGGGGTCAGTGTGCCAGAGCTCCACGAATGTCCACGGGGCCAGATGTCAGGGTGGAAGAACACGGCCAGGGAGGAGCGCAGCCGCAGCCACTGTCCACGCGCCAGAATTTCGCTGGGGGGGGAATGAAAGCGAGGCAGACAGCCAACACATCAGAGTGTCAGGGTGGCAGAACGCCTGTGTGTCAGAAGGGCAGTGTGGTGGAATAGCCACGTATTAGAGTGTCACTTAGGGGGAATGTTGCTTTGACAGGCTGTCATGGATGGGAATGTCAGCAGTGCCTGCGGCTGCTGCGAGCTAGCAAACCTGACCTCTACTTCCCGGGACCCAGGCCACATAGCACCAGGGGGTGGGGGCTTGCCCTGCTCCCAGCAGGGGAGAGAGAGTTCCTGAGGCATGGCTCCCCCATGAGAACAGGCATTGGGTGGGGGAAGGAGATGCATTTGTTAGCTAGGGCTGCTGTAACAAAAGTGCCACAAACAGGGTAGCTTCAACCACAGGTACTAACTGTCTCACAGTTCTGGAGGCTAGAAGTCCAAGATCAAGATGCTGGCAGGCATCTTTGATTTCTCTGTGGACTCTGCCTGGCTAGTATATGAACAGTTGCCCCATGTTTTCATGTGGTCCTGCCTCTGTGTGTGACTGTATTAGATATTAGATTATTAGACTATGACCCACCCACATGTATGAACTCATTGTAACCTAACCACCTCTTAAAGCCCCTGTCTCCAAATACAGTCACATGCTGAGGTACTGGGTGTTAATACATATTAGGTACATGTGAATTGGGGGGTGGGGGAGACTCAGTTTTGCCCATAACAGGAGGCTATTAGGGAAACGGGATTAAGGATCTATTCAATGTCAGGACGGGGCAGAGAAAGGCAGCCACCAGGTGTCAAGAACTCAATCAGGGAAGACTTCTTGAGGAGGCATAGTGGTAGACAGAACTCGGTGTGGACCCATGGAGACTCCAGGCATCCCAAGGGGCGTGTAGGTCCATGGAAGACAAGACCCCTAAAGGCAGAGACAGGAAAAATTCAGGAAGCAACTGCTCCAAAAGCTCTGCCCTAGAGGACACACTCCAGAGGAAACCCTGTGGGGCGGAATTCAAATCTTCCCAAAGGAGGGCTGAATTTAACAAACGATAGCATTTTTTCATTTTTGAGGCACGTTAAGGTTTTAAGAATATGGGATTTGGGGTCTCACCAGTCTGACTTCCCATCAGGGCTCTGCTGTGCTCTGTGTCACCTCAAACAGTCACACTCCCTCCCCAAACCTCAGTTTCCTCATCTACGCAATGGGAATGATCCCAGGGCCACCGCCCACGGTGATCATGGGGTTGTTAGAATGACATTGTAGAGGCACCTAGGACAAAACTGGGCCAATAGCACAGCTCAGTGCACGGCAGAAAGATGACAAATCTGCAGGCCTTTGATTTCATAGCTCCCTCGCAGACCCATGTCCCCGACAGAGAGGTCTCGCCTCACCTTGTGCCCAAGGAGACTGCCAGAGCCGACCTGGCCCTCTCCTTCCCCTCCTCCAGGGCTTGGCTCACAAGTCTTCTCCCTGGACCATGCCAGTTAAAATCGCAACCCTCGACACTCCCTATCCTGCATCCTGGCTCCACTTTTCTCATGAAACTTGTCACATCTAAAATTCTGTCTATTTTACTCATTAGTGTTTGAGGTCCATCCCCCACCCTTTGAGAAGGATGGTTCTAGGAGCGTGTGGTTTTTATGTTGTGTTCCTTAGCACCTAGAAAAATACCTAAATCAAAGGAAGCATGTTGCTCCCGTGAGTTGAGGTGAGGGGCCGAGGCTGTGGGCAGGGACTGTGGGTCACCACCGTCTATGGGAGGCCTCGGGGTCTGTCGGTCTCAGGAACCTGCCTCGTCCCGGGAGTTAAGGGTGGTCAGGGGCTATGATCCCAGCCCTGCCCAGCCCCCCTGGGTTGGGCCATCCAGCTTTGCAGGGAAGAGAGGAAAAGTGGCTGCTGCTCAGGTGTAAAGCCTCCAGCCCCCAGCAGCTATATCTAAAAAGCAAATCACCCTCCCTGTGGTTTGCCCATCTCTGGCTCAGGGAACTGAAACACCTCATTTCACGGCCTCTGGTTACCAGGGGACAGCCTAGGGTGGGAGGCAGCAGTGGTCTCCTCTGCCCAGGACACACCCCCATCCCTGATCCCTGACCCTGAGCTGATTGGAGAGTACCACCCTCTGTACCCAGAACTGGCAAACACCGAGCGTGCTGTCCATGGTGCTGAGCATCTTCCCTCTGCCCCTTTCTCACACGTATGTTAGTTTGAGTCCCCTCCCATCCAGAGTCTCTCCTCCTCTGGACACACTCTGTGGCTGGGGCTCAGAGGTAGATTAAAGCCCAGGTGTGTTCTGCACAGTGCACACATCTGTACAGGTATACATGCATGTGCACATATTTAGATTTACACATATGTACACACACCATAAAAACCATGCACTATTGTGGTCCCCAGAGCGATATCAAAGGACAGACTTCTGCAGAGGATGGATGACCCTCCCACCGGGAGAATGCCTAGACCAGCATCCAGAGGTGCTGAATCCGAGAGCCCCCTCATAGAATTGGCTGGATGCAGTCTCAGTGCTGCTGGACTGGTCCTTCCAGGACTGATCCAGGAGTCTCCTGTTTGTAGGCATGGCTGTGTTGCTGGTGGAGCTCAAGGGTAAAGTATGTACCCAGGTGAACCCAGATAAAGCAAAGCCTGAGCCCAGGGCCCTTAGGATACTGCAGCCAGAGATCCAGGTGCCTTCAGACCCCTGAGGGAAGAAAGGGACTGGGGCTGGGGCTGGGCCAGGGTGAGGATGGAGCTGAGGAGCTGAGGTTGGGTCTGAAGGTGACGCTGAGACTGAGGTTCACATTGTGGCTGGGGCTGGTGAGTGTCTGGACCCTGGATCTGTTCTAAGGAGCAGATGTAAGTTCCTGAGGGTCTTCAGCTCCAGCCACACTGGAGAGCCAAGAGACAGGGACTTGGTTACAACTGGCCCAGTTCTACATTAAATGGCAGTTGATAAATTACTTGTTTTTCTGGCTAATGAGGTGAAATAAGAGTGAAACAATGACAACCTGAGCCTGGGGTCCACCCTAAAATGTCAGAGCCAACCTCCTACCCAGCCCCTGGCCACCCTGGAAAATGTGGTCTTCCCTGATCGGGGGAGGGTCAGGATGGCCCCTAATGAGCCTGTCCAGGAGTGTCTGTGACTGAGGTACCAGCCACATGTCTCCACCTACGTCAGTGAGGGGGCCTCCATGTCTCCACTCCCCACCCTCCAACTGAGCAAGACCCATCCCCTCACCAGGATGGGCCTTGTAGGCTGGGGTCCACAGTCTTGGAGTAGATGGAGGGGAGGGAAGAGCACTGGAGTCAAAAAGACCTGATCTAACCCCACTTCCATCATTATGAAAATCCCCTTGGAACATAAACAGACACAAGCAAACCAGCTGTGTGGCCTCTGGCAGCTCAGATAATCTTGCTGAGCCTCAGTTTCTTTATCTGTAAAATAGGAACAATAGGCTTTTCTTCTCAGACCGTCCATGCTCCTGAGATGCAAGGGCCACTTTCAGCCAGTGCTCTCATGGAGTTTATAGTCTGAGGGAGGGAAGCAAACTAAAAAACTAAAATTTAAAACAAAACTAAAATAACAAAATAAAATATACAGTGTGTTTGTGGTGATGTGTACTATGGAGAAAAATAAAGTGGAAAGAAGGAACCAGGAAGTGCCAACGGAAGAGGAAGTTTGCAACTTTAAAGAAGAAAGTCAGGAAAGACATCACTGACAAGGGGAAATTGCAGAGAACGGGTCTGGGGTGGGAGGGGCACAGGACGGAGCAGACAGCAGTGCACAGGCCCTGAGGCAGGATTGTGCATGGCATGGTCAAGAACCAGCGAGGAGGCCAGTGCAGCTAAAGCAGGGTGAGCATGGGGGGAGCAGCAGGAGGCGAGGTTGAGGAGGTCATGGGTTGTAGGGGGTGGATTATATAAGATCTTCAAGGCCATGGGGAGAGCAGCAGCTTCCTCTCTGAGTGAGAGGTTTTTCTCCAAAGAAGTAGCATGCTCAGACTTGTGGATAACAGGATGGGACTGGGGAGAGGAAGGACAGAGGCAGGGAGACCATGCTGAAGCTACCACAATAAGCCAAGCCAGCTCCTTGGAAAAGTGGGTGGTGGGAAATGGTTAGATTCTGGTTACATTTTGAAGTTAGAGACAACAGGATTTGGTGGCAGATCAGATACAGGACACAGGGTATAAGAGAGAGAGGGGATGACTCCAAGGTTTGAGGCTCAGCGTGGACCCATCACCTGTGATGGGGAGATTGCAGGAGCAGCTTGTGGAGGGAGGAATCAGGATTTCCTAGGAATGGAGAGCAGTGAGGGCATTTAGGGCTGAGGGAACAGCATAGAAGAGGCATGAACACACACGGTGTGGCCTGGGGACCCCACCAAATCCCGAGGTGTGCTGACGCCTGGAAGGCACACGGGGAGTGGCTGGAGGCCAGTGTGGGGAGGCGCTGAGTGCCACCCCCAGTGGCACTCTGAGTTGATCCACGAGCAACAGGGAACCCGCTGCAGCTCTAAGCAAGGGAGCGAAGACAGTCAGAGAGGTTTTTTAGAACAATCACTCCACCACATTACAGAGGCTTCTCTGGGGCGGGGAAGGCTGGAGACGGGGACAGCTGGGAAGTCGGCCGTGGCAGGGCTGGATGAGCAGGAGATGGGAGGGCTGGACTCTGGCAGTGGCAGTGGAGGGACAGATGGCCTCTCTGCCAGAGACTCCTATGGGGGGAGGGGCTGTGGCTGACTGGGGAGTGAGTAATGGAAGGAGGGTGTCGAGGGAAACATCCACAGTCCTAATGGGGGACTGAGTGGTGAGTGGTCTGAGAACAGGTAAAGGAAAAGGGGGAGCTGGGTGAGCATCCGGGGTCACAGATCATACATGTCAAGAGGGCTGGGGAACATCCCTAGGTGGAAACCCCCCAGGGCTCAGACACGGGAAGAGCAGGCCCTCCACACTGCTCCCTCCAGGAGGGCAGATGCAGGACAGGCCTGGGTCAAATGGACCCTCGACCCCAGAGGGCCCCAGGCCTGCAGGGGACGCTGGACTGAGCCACCCGAGGGGGCACAGCGTCAAGGTCAGGCCCCGCCCACCCCACCAGGGCCTCCTCCCCCGCTTCCATCTCGGCTGGTGTAAAACTAAATGGGCTCTTCACATCAGCACAACAAGATGCTTAGTCAATAAAATAGTTGAGCCAAGTGAACTCAGCATGCCACTCTAGGAGGAGTTTTTTCCAGGGGAAATGTTATCATTTTCCATTCCTGTTTAATGAATCATGGGAATTATAGCAACATTACAAATGGCTTTCTGCGCAGGCTATTACTTTGTTTCTGCAGGATTCTAATGGCAGCCCTGCTTCACTGAGGGCTCAGCCTGCCCCCCGGCCCCCCTGGCTAAGGAGAGTGATGGTATCATTATAAGCGGTCCCCTCACCAGGCTGCGGCCCAGGAGGGGTGGTTGCCCAGGACCTCACGAAATGGGTCTAACGCAGGAAACTGAAGTGAGGGAGCTGGGTATTTCCCAGGGAGTCCACATGGGCATCCAGGGCAGATATCCTGGGGCTTGGGCCCAGAAATCTGAGTGGTTGGAAGAGGAAGGAAAGTGAGGGGGCTTGCCAGCCTTTTTGCTGAGCTGAGTGTGCAAAGGGATCAGGACAGACTCACTTCCTAGGGGGTGTGGGTGTTCAGAGACGGGGTGTGGGAAGCAGACATGGGACAGCCCTCACCAAGACTGCCCTGAGCCCTCAGCTGGGCCTGCCATGTGGATTCCAGAATGAGCAAGCCTGGGTCTGTTCATGGACGCCCCCTGCCAGAGCAGAGGCCGAAGAGAAGAGAAGGGGGAGAGGACCAGTCCTCTCCCACAGCCACGGGCTGAGTCAGGTCTGGTGCACAGAGAAAGCTGTAGGAGTGGGTGGCCCTTCCCCAGCTCCCTGCCTGTCCCACTGGGAAGTAGGGGATCCAGAGAGCTGGGGAATGCACCACGGATAGACCGCTCCTTGGGAACGCCCAGTCTGGCCGGAGTAAGCGCTTGCTGCCTGGATGTGGGAATGGGTTCCACAATGCCCTGCTTCTTTTAAGCCTGCTGCCTGCTTTCTGCAGTGTCAATCAAGAGCTGATGCGTGTCTTAAAGGGCTAAGCGGTCATGGCAGTAGAACCCATTTGGAGTGGATTCCTGGCTCACAAACTTCGCCTGGCCACAGCTGCTTGGTCTAAGGTAGACACCTAACCCAAACTGAGCCGTTCAGATTCTGTTCCCGCCACAGTGTAACATGCAAGAGAAGTACTTTTTGTCCATTTGATCACTGCTGTATTCTCAGTGCCAGGAATTCTGCCTAACTTCCAGGAGGGGCTCAATAAATACTGAAGGCATGAACTAAGCAGTGAGTGAATGAATGAGCCTCTATGAGGAATCTGGAACTTTCAACTTGGAAACACAGAGACTAGACTGGTGGTCGTGAACCTGAGTTACATTAGTGGCATGAACTGCTTCCCACAGAGAAGACGCACTACTTCTGACTTCCAGGATCCTCAGGGCTGCCTTGGTCCTGACATCCCAAAGCTGCTAGTTCTCTTCTAGTTACCTTTCATTAACTTTGAGATGGCCCAGCACCCTTACCTCTACCCACCTTTCTGGCTTAAGTCTCTTTCTATTGTTTGCAACCAAAAACCTTCACCAACATGATGAGAAATTTTGCTCCCCAATTTGCCCTGTTCTCCACTTGCCTGCTTCTCTTGGAGTCACAGCCACTCCTGGCTGTGCCTGGAGCTGTACCCCAGGTCCACCCTCTGCCACCATCACCAGCACTGATGGACTCTGGGTCTGAGGCTGCAGGGCCCAGAGGCAGGGACGGGTGGCATGCCGGGACACCAGGTCCTTAGGATGGGGGAAGTGAGAGGTACTTTACCTCCTCTCCCTCCAGGACTCTCACCCCACTGGGTCCCAGGTGTGTCTCTCAGGCCCCTCATTCAAGCAGAAGACACCTTCCTCTGTGTAAACCCAGGGCCAGGCTGAGCCATCCCTGACTCCTCCCCACCTCCCACCCTGCTCACTCAGAGGGACGGGAGTCTGGTGGCATCGGAGCCCTGAGAAAGCCCGAGCTACAAACTGCTGCAGGAGGGAGGGGCACCCCAGTCCCCAGACCCCAGACCCCATAGGAGGCTCTTTGCCTGGCTGAATCGACTCTTTTTCCCTTCCTTCCGCCCTCGCCCCAGGTGCCCAGATACTAATTATAAGGACCCGGTGAGTTACAAGACAGTGAAATTGCTTCCACCTGAGGTTGTCACGGGCTGGGGAGAAATACCAGGGCTGGAAATTAAACTGTGCTGGCAGGCCTGAGGGGGTGGGAGCAGCGGGGAGGGGTGGAGAAGTACCTGCAGCTTATAAAGTAGTGTTTATGGAGTGTCAGGAAGAAGTGTCCTTGGCCGACGCACAGAAATGATTGGAGGCTGCCTGTCTGCTGCCGGTCGCTGGACACAAAGTGCTATAGCAAAAGGTGAAGTGACCAGAACCTCCATGGCCACTGAAGACCCAAAGAAAAAGAGAACCAAAGACTACTGTCATGGCGGATGGGTCAGGGGCAAGCCCAGCTACCCAGACACACAGACACACACACACCCTGACGTGGGAAACGCCTCTCTGGCAGGCTCTGAGAGGGAGGGAGGCCAGGCTAGGGGAGCCTGGAGCCCAGCCCAACCTCAGCAGCCACCCCATCTCCCAGCCCAGCCTGAAGGAATTCTCCCTTCCAAAGTCAGCCCTTTTTGCCCTTGGTCGTGCCTGCCCACACAGCTTTGCTGAGACCTTTTCATGTAGAATGCTCACAGGCCTGCCCAGCAGGGTGACTCAGGATGGCAGGAGGGAGGGTCCCAGCCCAGAGGAGAGTCTGCATCTCTGAGGCCTACGGTCAGTGCCACCAAAACTGTCCTGCTGGACCAATTACAAAGGTGACAGAATCATCTGAGTTACCAAGACCCTCTTCCCAAGTGCCAGCAGCAGGTGGAGGTTGGCCCCCTCAAATTCTATCAAATCTTTAAGGGATGGGTCTCTTCAGCACTGCGTAAATTATGTCTATGGAAAGAGAAGGAAAGTTTCTAGATTGTCTCCATGAAGGGAGCAAAGCAGTAATAGTAATAGCCCCTACCCCACTGGAAGGACACGAAACAATAGCTCCATCTCACTCATGAACTTCCCTGCGATAATTCTAAATAAGAGAGCAGCATATAGAATCTGGTGACACAGAAAAGGAACGCTGTATCTCAATCAAGTGGGGCTGAAGAATGCTAGGTGATCAGGGTCAGGACACGGATTAATACAGTTTGCCACATCATAGAATCTGAGCAAAGATTATTTGCATTAATCAGCAACCATTCTTAATTTTTCAATTCTTAATGAAATAAGAACAAACAGCTACTTCTTACCATGATAAAATATATCCATCTTAATCCCAAATGAGGAAATTCTAAAAGCATTCCATCCAAGTCGGAAAGAACAAGACATCCAATATCTTCACTATTACCTGAGTCTTTTTAAATATTTTTTTTAATTCGAGGACTTTTTTTTCATTGCTTTTAGAGAAAAAAGAATGGGGAGGGAGGGAGAGACAGACAGAGAGAAAGAGAGAGAGACATTGATCGGTCGCCCACTGGGATGCACCTCGACCAGGGAACAAACCTGCAAACTGGACATGTGCCCTGACCAGGGATCGAACCGATGATCTTCCAGTTTACAGGACAATGTGCCAACCAACTGAGCCACACTGGCCAGGGCTGCCTGAATTTTGTTTGTTTGTTTGTTACCAGCTAATACAATTAAATAAGAAAAATCAGTTCACTATGAAAATTGAAAAGGGTAGGTAAATGTGTCATTAGTTTCAGATGTGTGTATACCTGGTAAAACAAAGAATCAACCAAAACACTATTATGAACAAGAAAGAAATTCAATAATGTGGCCAGCTGCAAAATAAATATGCAAGTAGCAATGGCCTTCATACTTAAATATGGCAACCATTTGGAGCATACGATGGACGAACATATGATATTTATAATTACAACCAAAAAAAAGATAAAATGCCCAGGAGTATACAAAAAGTGTTTCTAAAGAAAATCTTAAAATGCTACTGAGGGACCTAAAAGATGACTTCAACAAATGGAAAGGCATGCTGGGTTCCTAAATAGGAAGAACTGACATCATCAAACTATGCCAGTTTCCCCTTAGTTGATCTATAACATTTACATGTTTCAATGGAAGTACAAATGAAATTTCGAACAAAACAAGATGACTTTGAAGTTCATATGGAAAAATGAGTTTGCAACACAGCCAGGAAAATTCTGAAGGGTAATGAGGCTAGCCCTGTCAGCCATACATTCTAGAACTTCGATAATTAGAATAACATGGTAATGGCTCGCAAGTAGACCCCACATCGATGGCAAAGGATAAACAACACAAAAATAAATTCAAAACCATGTGAGCATTCATTCCACGATCCAGGTAGCTTTTAAGTCATTGAAAAGAAGGTGAACTAATCAATAATATAGTTGGACAACTGGGAAGCTATTGAGGAAATACTAAATTAAATCCACATCACACACCTATACTGAAATTAACTCCAGACAGATCAAAGATTTAAATATTTTTGAATTAAGTAATAAGTGACCTAGAAGAAACTATAAGGGAATTCTTTAAAATAATTTAGGAAAGGCCGGACACTCAGAAGCCAAAAAGAAAAACACTGCTAAATTTGGCTACATAAAAATAGACAACTTTTCCATGGTAGAAATCACTCATTTGCAAACCCAAAAGACAAACGAAAAACTAGGAGAAATACTGGACACTTACCACAGATAAAGTGTTAATTTCCTGCTTGTATAAAAAGACCTTACAAATCAATAAGAGAAAGACCAATGACACAATAGAAAATGAGCAAAGGATATGAAGATAGTTCATGGCAAAGGAACATGAACTAAGAACTTAAGAGATAGTTCTTAAACGTTTGAAGACACTCAAGCTCATCACAATACAAAAAAAGTCACAAAATAAAACCACCTTATAGGTCCTTTATCCACCAGGCTGGCAAAGATCAAAAAGCCTGCTAACACGCTCTGCTGGCGGATCGAGAGGAAATCGGCATTTCGCACACAGCTGCCGGCACAGTCTCCACAGGGGGAGGCGATTTGGCAACATCTATCAAAATTACAAATGAATGTGCCTTGTAGTACAACAGTGCACTTCTGGGAATTACACAAACAGATATATATGGGCAAGTGTGAATTAATGAATGTACAAAATTAGTCCTAGTATTGTTAATGGAAATAGTTAAAAAAAGAGGGGGGGAACTAAAGGTCCATCAACAGATGGCTGCTTAAATAAGTGGTGGCATTTGCATATGATGTGACACTAGGTGGCCATTAAAAAGAACCAAGTGAGCCCTGGCCGGTGGGGCTGAGTTGGTGGGAGTGTTGTCCCCATAGATTGAAATGTCGAGGGTTTGATTCCCGGTCAGGGCATGTACCTAGGTTGTGGTTTCCATCCCTGGTTGGTGCACCTACGATAAGGCGATCAGTTGATCTCTCTCTCTCTCTCTCTCTCTCTCTCTCTCTCTCTCCCCCCTGCCCCACCCCCACCCTGTCCTGCTTCTCTCTCTAAAAACAATGGGGAAAAATGTCCTTGAATGACAATTTTTAAAAAAAAATGGTGACCTAGCAATTCTCCTCCTCAGGACAGACCCAGGAGAATAGAAGACTTGTGCCCACACAACACCTCGTACACAAATGTTCCTAGCAGCTCCACTCAGCGGAGCCAAAAAGAAGCAACTCAAATATCCATCAACAGACAACAGGTAAACAAGCACGGCATACTATACAGTGGAATATTATTCAGCAATAAAAAAGGGTGAAGTACTGATGTGTGCTACAACTTGGGTGACCTTTGAAAAATCTTGCTAAGTGAAAGAATCCAGACACAAAAGGCCACATATTATGCCATCCCACTTATAAGAAGTGTGTAGAACAGACAAATCCCATGAAGACAGAAAATAAATTAGTGGTTATCAGAGGTGGAGGGAGAAGGAAAGTGGGAGGGGCTGCTAATGGGTATGAAGTTTATTTTTGGGGTGATGGAAATGTTCTAGAATGAGAAAGTGGTGATGGTTGCATAACCTTGTATATTTGAAATCACTTAATTTTACTTTTTAATGGAGTGACTTTTATGGTATTTGAATTATATCTCAAAAAAAAATCAAGAATGAGGTGGCTCTTTCTGTCTTGCTAGCGAGTCATCTCCAAGATATAAAGTGACCAAACAGACAACAGGATGCTGTGGATTATTCAGTACCATCTGTGGACAAAAGGGGGCGAAAGCACATTTTATAAAATTACATGTGTATCTCCATACAATTGCCGGTATGCATCTAGACCACCTCTGGAAGGGCACATAAGAAACTGCCCTCCTGGGGGAAGCTGGGAGGCTGCGGGTGGGGTGGGGGGCTTTCTTCACTGTAGATGCCCCTCTGTCAGGGTTGGGGCTAGAAGTAATTGTAGTGAAATGGGGCTGCCATGGGTGGCCTTGGAAAGACAAAGGCCTGGGGCAGAGGGACCCGTGTCCAGCCATCCTGGGGTCTGAACGGTGACTTACAGCAGGGAAAGGTCCCAAGTCAGGCAAGGGCTCTGGCTGGGCCCAACAGGATTCATATGAAGAAGACTGGGGAAGAGACTGGGGGGCAGGGGAGGACCCCTGTGCTTTATCCTGGAGACAGGAGCCAGCTGCTCAGAGCTGTAGGAGTAGCAATGGCCTGGATAAGGGTGGGGAGGCAGGAGGGGGAGGGACAGAAATTTGCTGGGGAGCCGTTTGCTGAACCAGCTGAGTCTCTTTGTATCAGTGGTAGTAAAGTGCATGTGCCCACCCTGTGCCAGGCATGGGATACAGGGATGGACCAGACATGGTCTCTGCCTTCCAGAAGCCTCTTGCCCAGGGGTATTTGAGAGCTGAATCTGACTGTAACTTGTCCCCAAAGTCCACGCATGGACAATAAGGTAGTGCTCCCATTCCCACCAGCAACACGCAGTGCTGAGGACGGTCTGGTTGGAGAGGGGAAGGGGAACAAGCTGGAGACAACCGTGGTTTCACCTCCGAGGACACTGGGGCCTCAGTGCCTCAGTGTGAAAACCCTCCCTCCCTTTCCAGTGGGTTGTTGAGTGGGGCAGCCGTGGGAAGCCCCTGGGCTGTATTGCTTTGAGTTCCATGTCTCCTGGGCCATATCAGCTGCTTCTTTCTTTCAGCCAGAAAGAGGACCCCCATGCATGGTCAGTTCAAGGACTTGGGGGACCAGGGAAAAACCCTCAAGAAAAAAAGATGCCGAGCAGCCCAGGGGTGAGGGTCCCAGGGAGCTGGGAACACGCTGTCCAGGCACTAGGTATACATAGAGACCCCCCTACCCATGTCATCATCTTCTCAAGCCCCAAAGTCCACATATGGCCTGGCAGAGAAAGAGAGATCTCAAAGAGAGAAGCCTCCAGAATCCCAGAGTCAATGGCTTAAGAAAATAACCATTTATTATTTCTCCTGAGTCTGGCTTGGCTGGCCTCACCTGGGTAAGGTACCTTTGGCAGAGCGATTGGACACCGGCTGGTCTAGGAAGGCCCCGGCTGGGATGGCTCCGCTCTGTGCAGTCTCTCCTCTCCCAGGAGGCTCGCTCTGGATTGCTCTCACGGTGTGACCGGGGCCCAGGAGAGCCCTCCTTCAGACCACTGCTTGCACAAGTTGGCCACTGTGCCATTGTCCAAAACCAACCACGTGGTCAAGCCTCAAGCCATAGTAGGAGACGCCTCGAGGTGGCAGGGCACCTGGGTGGTCACAGGTATATCATTAATTAGAGCCATGAAGGCACTCAATTTCTAACAGTACAAAGCGGGAAAATAGCACCTCTGACCAGGTGAGAAATAAGGAGGGTGGGGCCTGTGATGTTCTCCGAAAGCTACGCCTGCCTAGTTCTCTTGGGAGCAGCTGGCCGCACCCCCAGGCCTCTCCCCACGCAGAGCAGCAGCATCCCGAGAACTACCCTTTTCCGGCTCCAGGGCCCCCTGCAGAGCTGACCACTGGACATGACTTCATCTCAAATGACCCAGAAGTGTGGGCAGAGAAGGCACAGGGAGTAAGAGCACCAAAAGACCTGGTTTGAATTCTGGGCTACTACATTCACGCTGTGACCTCGAGCAGGACACGTTAGCTCTCTGAGTCTCAACTTCCTTGCCTGTCAGAGAGGGATGCTAAGAGGAGCCATCTCCCAGGGCTTCTGGGAAAACAAATGATATCATGCACACACAGCCCTTGGCACAGCGCCTAGCGCCTGGCACCTGGTGGTCCCCATAGTTATTACCCCCATTTAACAGATGAGAAAGCTGAGGTCGTAAGAAGAGAGAAGGAACAGGTAGAGGAGGTTCCGCCACCCATGACCTCTGACCCTAGCAGTGAGGCTCCCCGTCTGCCCCAGGTTGGGCCAACATGCACAGGCAGGAAAGCAGCCTTCGGAAACACAGACCATACGCCCCTTTCCGTCATATTACTCCTCTGCTCTGCAGGACGGCCAGGCACGCTTGGGAGCACCTCTTTTGTGCTCATGGCTGGTGTAGCAGGAATGAGATGTCACATTGAAATTAAACAGAAATTAATAAAGAGGCTATGCGCAGAGGTGTGGGCAGAATGTGGGGACGTCACCAAGACCTAGTACAGGAATCTCGGGGCTGTGACAATGGGCAGCTGTGACCACCCAAAGCCTGCGCGTGAGGAGGACCTGGAGGCTGGTGCTGTAGGGGAGGCTGCATCGCAGGAGCTGTGGCCTCAGAGAGGGGCACAACCAAGCACCAATCACAGGGTAGGGAGGGAGCAGAGGGACAGGTAGGGATTAGGGGATGGGAGCCACAACCCATTTTCTTCCCTGCAATGCCCCCTATTGACCCAACCAACTAGCCAAAGGCCAAAAAATGCCCATTGAAGTGTCCACGCTGATCGGCCTTCTGCAGCACAGGGCAAGATGGAGAAGGTGAAGGAGAGATCTGGAGATGCGCATGAAACTCGTCCAGCGTGTTTCCAGCCCTTTGTCTGTGAGCTCCAAGCACTCAGGCTTCTACCCAGAACAGGAGCAAAGGCAGCCCAGACACTTTGATTCGCTGGGGCTGATTCCAAAACACACAAGCCTGACTTTCCCCAGCAGCCTGGACAAGGTGACCCAAATCACAACGGCCTCCCCCAGCACTAGGACCCAGTCTTCTGACTCGTGGGCCCTTCTCAAAGTCAGGAGGCAGAAAGCAGAGTCCTCCCTGATCCCCCTGTCAATCCCATATCTGGGCCCAGGACTTATTTTCAAACCAACCAAGTGTCAGAAAGTCACACATCAGGCTTATCTCTCCCACCACTCATCTCCTGAAAGCCCTTCTCCCAGTCCCCAGTCATCCCCAGACAAATAGAATTCCCCCCCCACCCCTGCCTCAAATCCTAATAAATGCCTGAGCTCAGAGGGCAGCACCCAGCCCTGCAGAGCCCCCACTCGCTCCAGCTGTGCTCAGTTTAAAGAGCAGATCCATCCCCGTCTGGCTCTTCTGGCCAGGAGGAGGTGAGGGGCCTAGTCCACGAATGCAAAGAAAGTCACCTCTCCTCCCTGGCCAGCTGCCTCTGCTGCAGCTGCTCAGAACTGGTTTCTAGCTCTATCCACCCATCCCAAGAGGGGCTGAGTCTGAATTTAGCATCTTTGACTTAATGCTGCTCACTCTGGAGCTACAATCAGGCTGAGATGAGTCTGCTGGGACCCCAAACCAGAGGCATTCCCTCCATGCAAAAGCCCCTCCCTCTGTGCATTGCTTTCCCTTTGCCAGTGACAGGTGAGGCTGGTTCGGTGGCCGCCAGCAGGTAGCGCTTCTTGAGCATGGCTCCTGGTTGGAATCCTTGCTCCACTATTATCAGTCATGGGGCATTCATTCACTCTTTGACTCACTCCACAAATGTGTATCGTTCAAAGCACAGTGCTAGGCACTGTATCAGACTCAGAGACACAGAGAGGAAGAAGGCAGACTAGGCTTCTGCTCTCGTGGAGTTTACACTCTAGTGAGGGGAGGCAAGCAATAAACAAGGAAAATATAAACTAACAAGACAGATACCAGGGGTGGAAGTGGAGGAGAAGAAGAAAATAGGAGGTCAGGGAAGGATTCTGACATTTGATAAAAGACCTTGAGCAATGAGCCAGCCTCTTAGAACCCATTTTCTAAAAAGAATTGGGGTAATTTTAATCATGTCTGTCTCTCCAGGTTGATAAAGAATTAAATGAGTTAATATACATCAAGCACTTGGCCCAGGGCCTGGCATATAATAGTGCTTAATAAATTGTACCTCTGTGTCTAGCTAAGGAAACAGGACTGGAGGAGGCAATGCAGATCCAGGTGTGACTCCAGGCCCAAAGGGAAGGCTTGCTGACCTGAATGTACACAGGTAAGCTTCCTGGAGGAGGCTGTCTGCAGGGACCAGCCCAGAGCTCTGAATCAAGAATGCTCCTGCCTAGACAGAAAGGACCCCGGGAGCCTGTATCCCCGAGCCTGGACCTCTGTATCACCTGTCACAAGGTCACTGAGCTGCCGCCTCAGCTTCCCATTGCGACTGGAGTTTGCAGCGAGCCCCCACATTCCTACTCTGAACCACCCAGAGCCACAGGGTGAATGAATCAAGAGTGTTAATGACCTACTGCAGGAGGGCCCACCCACACACAGCTCAGTGCCCTTTTGACCGAAGGCCCCCACTGTATTGCCACCTCCTCCCAAGGCTCAACCCTCCACCCAGCCCAGCCCAGGCTCCTCCCTCCCCCCTCAGAATCCCATTTCTCCTCCATCCTACTGGTCCTGGAGTCCCAGCCAGAGGAGGAACAGACGGACCCAAGGCGCAGAGGGCAGCCAGCAGAGGACAGGACAGAGAACAGTCCCAGAGAGAAGGAACCACGTGTTCCCTCCATCCCCTCCCAGGCCTCTGCACTGTCCTACAAATGCCAGCTCTCCTGAGTGATGGCAGGAAATTGGTCTCCGTTAAGCGCATCATGGGAGGACTGATAAATACTCAATGGGAAGGGGGAGCAAAATGGAGTGAGGGGAGGGCTAGACAGGGGCTCTGATGGAGTGGGGGAGGAGAGGGGCCTCCCCCTCCCCCTCTGCCCCTAGGGGAACCGCACTGGGGACAGCCATTGGCAGACAACCAAGCTCCTGTGTTTCTCTCCATAAATACTGGGTATTCCCTTGCCTTTTCCACCGTAAAATTCCTTCCCATCCTTCAAGGCCTAGCTGGTGTCCCCACCTACTCCTAGAAGCCTCCCCAGATCCTCCCAGTTGGACACTAGCTCCACTACTGAGCACTGACTATATGCCAACCTCAATACCAAATGTTTTATATACAGTATCTCTGCAATCCTCAGGACTCCCTGCAAAGGAGGAATTGTTACACCCATTCCACAGGGAAGCCACGTGAGGCTCAGAGAGGTTAAGTGACATACCCAAGGACACACAGCTGGGAGACAGCTGGTGGTGAGACCGGAGTTTGAACCCAGGCCCACCAGGGTGCTTCACCCTGACACTCTCCCACCTTGTTCCCTCCTCAGCACCTTGAGTCTCTGATGTAGACCCTGCTCAGAGATAGGTTTCAGGTAGTTGCAGCTCTGTCTGCCTCCTCCATTAGAAGGCGAAGCTTTCTAGGGTGGGACCATGTCTCACATCACCTCCAGCCCAATCTCCCAGAGGCCCGTCTTGGGCCTGCACATAGTAGGCATCATGACTCCTTTGCTAGTAGCACTCCAACAAGACCCAGAGCAGAGACTGCCTGGCCGCCTCCTCCTCCTGCTGCGTCTGGCCTGGTCTCACTGGCGCCCCCTGCTCCACATCAGGGCCTCCAAACGTTCCTCCTGGCTTCACCAAGACTCTTTACAGGGTTTCCAAAATCTTGTCGAGCCTTTGCATTTTAAGCAGATGCGATTGTATCAGATTTCCCGTCTTTGCAGCAGCTCGCTCTACCCAAGTTTGATGAACTGATCTCAGCGAGATAAATCGCATCAGCTGTCCGCTTTGCTGAGACTCGGAATGACATTTCCCGGTTTGCTCAGGTTTAATGCGAAGGAAACATTCCTGCCGCAAACCTTCAAGGCCAGGTGAGTCGAATAAAGAGTTTTATATGAATGGCCCCGCTCCACCGGCTGGCTTCTAGCTCCCTGTGGTTTCTGGAAGGCTGGGAGCCAGCAGACAGCAGACCGCTGAGGGCGCCAGGGACCAGCCTCTCTCTTGGCTTGATGGTAATTGGCAGCATTTCCATTCATTTTCATATGGGATTATGCCATAAATTTACTCAGTTCCAAACAGGGTTGCTCACAGCAGGGAATGCAGTAGGGGAATAGGAACTGAGTGGGAAGGGGTAGGGGAGTGCCCCCAGGCTCTAGGCCTGAGCATCTCAGAACACCCCCAGCCCCTTCACCCCAGAGCTGTCCTTCTCTGCCACTCCCACAGGCAGCCCTGTTTCTGAGTGATTCTCCCTGGGCCAGAGTCCTCAGCATCCCGGAGAACAGAGGAATCCAGGTGCATCAAGGAGGGATGGAGGCTGGGGACATCAGGGGTCGGCACACCCAGCAGCCTCTTCAAATCCTCAGACTGGACCCAAAGGACCAGTTTGGCCAGGACAGGTCTTTAATAGGCCATCCTACCACTGGACCCCAGAGCTAGGGACACTGGGGAGCAAACAAGCAGGACGGATGTGGGTTGAAAGGATTGTTTCCCTGCCTTTCGGGTCCATTAGGGGTAGTGAGTTGTAAGACGGGGAGGAATCATCCACTTAGTGGGGACCCCCTGGAGGTGGGGTGGACATGTGAACCCAGACACAACACAACACTCCCTCTGGGGCGCCCGTCACTCATGGGCAGTCTCACACGTGCACACTCGCTAACAACTGCAGTTGTGAGAACACCCACTCACACACTCACCTTCCCCCACACGCCCACTTGCATGCGCACCTTCACCTACATGCACACACTCTCACCCACAGGCGCACATGAGCGCAAAGACACACTCCTATCTATCCACATCCCCAGACTCAGCAAGGACCTGTGTTTGATTTGTGAGGAGTTTGGTTTTTGTTTTGTGTGTGTGAATATCTTTTGCAAAACTAATTAAGAGGGATTAAAGCCCAGACAGAGCTAATGAGCTATTCAAACACCCTGGCATCAGCCCTTCTGGTGAGGTTCCGAACGTCTTGAGTTAGAGTGAGAGTGAAGAAGCGGCCCTTCCAGGGTTCTCTCTCAGCGGGGAGACTCCCTGGAAGTTTTGCTGCCCCCTCCCCGCCAGGGCTCTCCAGCTGGGTTGGGGGTGACAGGGCAAGGGGGCACCACGTGGAAGGGGCAGTGCCTTCAAGCTGTGGTTCTCAAACTGCCACATCAGATCACCTGGACGGCTGGGCCCCACGCCCTGAGTTCCAGTCACAAGGTCTGGCGTGGAGCCTGAGAACGTGCATTTCTGATGCGCTCCCAGGTGTTGCTGGTCCAGAGACCACACTTGGAGAACCTCTGCCTCAGAGGCATCTAACTGCAGCTTCTGCTCTAAGGAGGGCCGGCCTGAGACGTGTCGGTCCCCGGCTGGAGTGCATACGAGGTTAGCGGGCAAACGCCAAAGATTTCAGACTCTGCCCTTGACCAGAAAGGCCTTACTGCACCAAAGAGGATTACAACCCTCCCCGGATTCCAGAGAGAACAAGACCCTCCACCCTCACCTTGAGGTCCTGTCCCCACACAGAGGTCAAAGCTCGTCCACATCATCAACCCATCTGAACTTGCCTGGCCTGGCAGCGCGGCGTCCCCATTTGAAAGATGAAGAAAGTAAGGCACAGAGAGGTGAGGTGATACCCCTAAGGTCACCCCAAGAGAGCTGGGATTCTCACTGGGGTCTCCAGCCCCCTTTTCAGTGAGCCCCCCACTGTGTCCTGCAGGAAGAAGGCAAAGTACAACAAAGTCGCATGGTAGGGACTCAGCGAGGAAGTTCTGTGATGGAATATAGCACAGAAAACGTGCGGCCTGAGTAACATTAAGCTGGAAGAACTGCACCTCCAGGTCTTTCCCCTGTGTCCCTCTAAGATCCAGAGCTGACTGGCAAGAAAAGCTCGAACATGGCCCACTCCCGACCCATTCCCAACCCCCTCCGCCACGCCATGGAGTCACATTAAGCCAGGGAGAGAGGCTGATGCCGAGTCAGCACAGAACCTGCTCTGCAAACCCAGGCAATTTTCCCTCCATCCACCGACCTCGCCCTCTGTTTCCTGGCCCTTCCTGCGACATATGTACTGCATTGATCTCTTACACCTAAACAGATGCCTGCAGAATGCTAACTTTCCCGGGGCCGGCAGAACAGATGAGTGTGGCCAGTGACGGGGCTGGCAGGACGGACCTCAGACAAAAATTCATCTGTGCGGTTCTGCACCTCCCTCTGATAGAAATCAGTCCAGGGATGTGACTCGGGAGCAGCAGGCAGAGGAGACAACCGGCCCCGCCCTCCTCTCCTGAGTTCTCAGGCTCCAGATGAGCCTGGCTGGGACCCAGATCCCTCCATTTGTAATGGATCATTATCATCTGATCAGGTCAACGAGTGCAGTGAACTGGGCTGGGCTGGGGTAAGAGACAGGAAACATGAGCCCCGTGACCATGACCGAGCCCACAGAACTTCCATCAGAACGCTTCAGGCCTCAGCCTTCTGAACAAAAACGCCCACAAAGCAAGAATTTTCCATCTCATAGGCACCATCTCCAGGCTTTGCAGTCACCCTGCAGAATCACTTGTTTTATTGTCCCTAATTTCTAGATAAGAAAATAGACACAAAGAGGGGAAGTGATTTGCTGATAATGCTCACACAGCTAGCTACCAACTGAGCCAGGATTTGAACCGCTTTCATTCTAACTTCAAAGGTTGTTTTTTTCCTGCTTTGTTGTACTTCCCTTATGAATTGTCGGTTCCCTCTTCCTGCCCTCCACAGGGTCTTTGAAGATGCTGGATCTGGCTTCTTGGGAGGGTCCCCACCTCTTACCCAGAACCCTGGATCCCCAAGTCCTACAGCCTGCCCTCACCCATCTCCTCTGCATCTGGCCAGGGCCTGGGCTGGTCACTGAGGACACAGGGCAGGTTAGACCTGAGCCAGGCTGAGGCGAAGGAACGGGTGCCGTGGGAGCAAGCAGAGAACTGCAGGGAGGGGAAGTGTCCGATCCCCCAGGGCCGCTTCCCCAAAGCAGAGCGGATCTGGCCAGGGTCAGGACGCTGAGTCCTGCTTGCTGGCGGGCAGGGGCAGGGAGCCCATGCCCTCACTGGCCCAGTCCTTGTGTGGGACTGAAGCTGAGCCAAACAGCGTCAGTGTTAAGGGGTGGCTTTAGGGGCTTCAGCCCCGCCCCCCACAAAGGACATAACATAAAATTTGAAATAAAAACAGTATGCTTGGTATTCACATGGGCCTTCAAGGCAAGTCTCCAAGCTGCCTCTTCCAATCGAGCTTCCACCCTAAACCCATGTAGAAGTTCTGGAGCCAAGACAGAAGCCAGGCATGAAGTCTCACTCTCTTTCCAAACAACTCTTCCGGAGTCTCCATTCCTTGGGGACTGGCCACTGATTTAGTTCTTTATTGCTGCATAACAAATGGCCCCCGATCTCAGCAGCCTTAAAACAGCAAACGTGTATTATCTCACCGTCTCTGAGGGTCATGAATTTGGAAGTGGCTTAGCTGGTGTGGCTCTGGGCCAAGGTCTCCCATGTGGCCGCCGTCACCTGAAGACTGGGGCTGGAGGACCTACTTCCAAGGTGACACCCTTGCACAGCTGTGGACGAGAGGCTACTGTTCCTTGCTGGCTGTCATCGGTAGGAGGCCTTCGCTCCTTGCCATGTGGGGCTCTCTCTGTCCTGCAGCAGTGGCCCCACGACAGGGCAGCTGACTCCTCCCATGGTGCGCGATCCAAGGCGGAGTGAGCAAGGAGAAAGCCACCCTGCCTCTGCGACCTCGCCTCCGCGGCTGTGCACTGTCGTTTGCGCTTTATTCTGTTCGTTAGAAGCAAGGCACGAAGCCCAGCCCCACTCAAGGAGAGAGGAATTCGGCTCCATCTAATTCCACAGCCACTAATGGCGGCACCATTGGGTTTAAGGTTGAGGCAGGAGTTAGGCCCTGGGGATAGCAGACACCGAGCAACTAATAAGGGGCAATTTTCTGTTATTCCTTGGGTGCATAGCTTAAAGACAGGGATAATTACCCAAACCAAATGTAGGCATTCCTAGACCCATGGGTCAAATGCCGCTTAGCACATCAGAACTTTGTTTAGAATCCTAATAAGAATTCTGGCCGACGCTGCCTAGGCGAGTTGAACAGAGAGGATGAGGGAGGGCTTCATATAGGAAATAACACCATAACATGGGTTTTGAAGGATGAATAGGAGTTCTTGAGGAAGACAATTCATTAAGTCCAAAGCCTTGACTGTGGCCCTGAAGGTCCCAAAGGGCTGGAGCCTGCACTTTCCCAGCCTCCTTTTGGGCCTTCCCAGGCCCACCCTGGCCTTCTTTCAGTTTCTCCAGGAAACTCACCCTCTTGTACCTCAGAGTCCTCGCACACACTGTTCCCCTGTATAACAATCTTCTTCCCCACGCCCATTCTCAACACACCTTTGCCTGGCCAGTTCCTAACCGTTCTTCAGGCCTTAGCCAAAATGTCACTCTCTCAAAGAAGCCTCCCTTACCCTTGACCCCCCGGCTAAATCAGGGCCTTTATGTTGGTCTCACACAGCCCTGAGTTTTTTGTCTTCATAGCAACTACCAAAACTAATGACGATGTAATTATTAGAATGATTATTTGTCTACTCTACGTCTTCCTCACACGACTGTCAGTCTCACAAGCGTGAGGTCTTTGCCTGTGTGGCTCTTCTCTTCATCCACAACCCTGCTGCTCAGGCAGCTATGTTTCAGATGACCGTCACTGAATATGCAGTGTCCGACACCAGGAACGGCCTTTCACTACAGGTGAATTCCGCCGCCACCTGCTTCCCCCAGAGCGTGGCTTCTCTCCAATACACAGAGCAGCCGTCCCACACAGGTGCCTGGCGACACACATGCACACACAGACATGCTTTCACAGGTATGTGCGGCACACCCACAGCCACACACAGGCATAAGGCCCCACAAGGTCAGACAGAGGCACACAGGGCAATGTAGGAAATAAATATGACTCAGGGACATGCACACACATAAACACATAAACATGAGAAGTCACGCATGGGTATCACGTGCACACTGCCATACATCATCGCACAGGTGATCACACCCCCACAGCCACAGTCACACGCAAATACCAGCACATACATAGTCACACACCTAGCATACAGCATCACTCATGTGGTCTCACCCCCATGGACCTAGTCTCGCACACCCTGGAGGCACAACTCACCCATTCGCTCCCCCACCCACCCCCACACACTCACACACACACGCAGTCGGGTTCCAAGTGATGTCTAGAGGTGGCTTCTACAAGCCTCAGGGCTGCGACAGCCCTTCTCAGTTCCTGGATGTGAATCCCTTCCCAGGGCCCTCCAGAAGCTTTCTACCCCTTCCAGCACATTCTGCCCCTCCCCTGGCCCTCTTCCCAGCAGCCGAGCCCATCGCGGATTCGAGGCTGGAGCAGATGCAAGAGGCATGACCGAGGGTGAGTAGGACCCACTCAGCAGAACTGTTTACTACCGCACAACCACTGGTAATTATTGCTCTCACACTTTTTTATGCATTTCCATATAAAATTACTCACTCTGATTCTCGGGAAGAATTCAAATGAGAAAATCCCACAAACAATGACACCGGCTGGGTAATGAAGAGCCATTGTCTGTTCTCGGGATCTGAGCACTTCTCACCCCAGAAAATGGGAACTTAATTACGCACAGGCTCCTGACGTCGCTCTGGGGCGTGCTGGGAGAAGCGGATCGAAAAGAGATCTCCATGCATGTGAGTGTGTGTGTGTGTGTGTGTGTGTGAACTTCTTGTTTTGTGCACATCTGTACGCATGTGTGTTCATGTTGTGTGTGCTGATGTGAATGCGTGTGTCTATTCCACTTTTCTACTAATGTAGAAAATCAGCGGCTTAAAACAACAATTATTTTACCATAGCTCATGATTTTGTGGATCAAAATCCAGGCTGGGCTTGGCTGGGAAAGTCTCCTGTTCCATGGAGTGTGAACAGAAATGGTGACATTTAGCCCTGACTGGTGTGGCTTAGTTGGTTGGGCATCGACCCGCAAAGCAAAAGGTCACCAGTTTGATTCCCGGTGAAGAGTACACACCTGGGTTGTGGGCTCACGTAGGAGAGGCAACCGATCGATGTTTCTCTCTCACATCGCTGTTTCTCTGCCTCTCTTTCTCCCTCCCTTCCTCTCTCTCTAAAGATAAATAAAACTTTTAAAGAAGAAATGGTGATGTTTAGTTAGAGGGTCCAAGATGGTGCCCCTCGGAAGTGCGGTGCCTTGCCGGGGATGGGGAAGGCTGGCCTCCGCCAGAACTTCTGACAGGAACGCCCTGTTCAGGGTGTCAGACTTCTCCAGGTGGCTCCCCGCTCCCGGCGAGTTTCCAATGGGGCAGAAGCTGCAAAGCTTCTCGTGGCCTAGCCTTGAAGTCCCAGAACACATGTCCGCCACATTCTCTGGGTCAACTCAGTCTCTAGGAGGGCCACCCAGATTCACGGAGAAGGAAATGCAGCTCCACATTTCCCAAAAGGAAAAGCGGAAATTTTGCAGCCGCCTTTAACACGGCACTGTGTGTATCACACTGCCGAAGTCATCACAGCATGGCGGAAAGAACCTGCGTTTAACAGAGCCTGCAGATGGGTTTGACCCCAGCGCCTCGGCTCACAAGCGGCAGGCCCTCAGGCAAACCGGACAAGTCCTCTGCGCTTCAGTTTCCTGATCTGCCAAAGGCTGTTGTTGTGACGACTTATCTAATGTTCAGGCAACAGCATTTAGTGAGCACCTACTATGTGCTAGGTGCCCAGTGCATGCGCATTTCCTCCTGCTCTCCCCTGCCTCCTGCCCCGGACCACACACCTGAGGGGGCACTTGGGATGGGGGATGGGTAGGAGAGACAGACTTTCCTCAGAGGCTGGACAGCTTCCTGCAGTCACATCAGGATGCCAGCCTTCTGACAAACGCGTCTACACCAACACCAGGGCCTGGGGTGAGCCTGAGAGCGTCCACCATCTGCTCCAGCTGGGCCAGCCAGGGGCTTCGTCAGCTCAGGGGCGTCCCTGGCTAACAATGGCGTTAATTTTTCATGTGTTTGTTTGATTCCCTGCAGTGAATGAGGAATGTGGGAGCAACATCTGGCGCCGCCCCAGGCTGAGGCGCGCGGAGCAGCGGAGGCGGTGGCGGCCCTCGGAACACAGCACTCCCACGGCGTGCACGTCCATGCCTCCACAAACATCTACAGGCTGTGCACACACGCACATGTCTGCATGTGTGTGCCCATCCACATAGACAGGCATACTGTGTGTGTGTGTGTGGTGTTCATGTATGTGGGGGGCCTATACATATGGGGTGTGCGTGTAGACACACATGTACCCACGGGTGCACATGCTTAGATAAACAGACTTGCACACACATGCAATCATGCTCCATCACCAGGACAGGGCTAAGGGCTCCCAGTTCGGAGCTGGGGCTTGGGAAGGTCACAGCCACCAGGAAGCTCCTGTAACCTCTGCTCTTGGTGCCCGATTCAAGCCCGTGAAAGCCAAGCCTGACCTACAGCCTGAAGTGAGAGCCCAGCTTTCCCTCCCCTCCCTTTGGGGACACAGGTTCTGCTGCCCGCCTCCCACCCCTGCCCTACTCCTCCCCAGATCTGACGCTGCCCAAGAAGAGCTTCATCGCAGCCCATCCCTCTCCTGGAGCCCGATGTGACGAACGTCCCTCTCTGCCCCCAGGAGCCTGCTCACCACAGACAGGCCCTGTGCTTAGAGACAGGTGCACGGGGGGACAATCACCTCCCCTCTGTAAAGAATTCTTTCCCCCGTTATGAATGAGACCGTTGGCTAGAGAACCACACCTGAGGTCCCAGCCAGAGTGGCCCCTCCCTGCTCCCACGGCCCAGCGCACCCCAGGCCCTGTCTGCCCAGAGCTGCGGGGCTGCGAGTCTGTGTGTGCACGCTTCGGTCCACCTGCACGTGTGCGCTCATGTTCACGTATCTGTGCTGCCGTGTCTGCCTTGGCATGTCAGTGAGTGCCGCACATCTACCTGCGTGCATCCATGAATCTGTGTATCTGTTACCTGTGTTTGGAAGTGCACCTGTGTTCATATATCTGTGCTTGTGTGTGTTTCCAGGCCATTGTGTGTCCTTGTGTCTGTGGGCATTCTTTTTTTTTAAGATTTTACTTATTTATTTTTAGAGAGAAGAGAAGGGAAGGAAAAAGAGAGGGCAAGAAACATCAATGTGTGGTTGATTCTCACACACCCCCAACTGTGGGTCTGGCCTGCAACCCAGGCATGTGCCCTGACTGGGAATTGAACTGGTGACCCTTTGGTTTACAGGCTGGCACTCAATCCACTGAGCCACTCCAGCCAGGGCTGTCTGCAGGTATTCTTATATATTTATGTGAATCTGAAAAGCTGTGTATGTCAGTGTATGTCTGCACATGTGAATCTCTGTGCTTTGCACATATGTGTGCCTGTGTGTATTAGTGGGTCTGGATGTGTGTGGATGTGCAAGAGCATGGCTGTGTGTGTGTCAGGGGCGGGGGAAGCTGGGACCAAGGCAAGAGGCAGGTCAGTGTCAGGGTCTAATCACGGGTTTCTCTCCAGCTCTGGCTCCACCTGTCGGCCCCCCATAGGTGGGGAGGGGGCAGACAGAAGCAGGCCTCTGCCCAGCTGTGCAGTGTGGCCACAGAGGCAGGAAGGCACGGGGGCAGGCCTGTGTCTCTGAGACCCCTGAGCCCCCCCCGGCCAATGGGGTTGCTCTCTGTGAGCCCCCGCAGCAGGTGTCCTTGCTGCCCCTCCCACGGGGGCTCTTCCTCTTCACTCATGTTCTCTCTTCCCTGTGTGTACATGCGTGTCATTGATCCACTTTGTGTCTCTCTCATTCATTCTTTCCCTGGCAGGGTGTGTACGTGTGTGGGTGTGTCCACATCTCACACACACAACCCACAGACCATTGGTGTCTGTCCTACGCACACTCCTTATGAAATACTCCAGCACATGTTTCACTGGGGCTCCGTTATTCCTCCACCCCCTCATCCTCCTTCCCCGCCCAGTGTTGGCAAGAGCAAGATCCTTATCGTAACAGCTATGGTGAAGGTTTTTGGATTGCTGGTAATAGAACCCAATGGACAAGCATAGAATTTTTTTAAAGCAGGACGTTATAAGAATACAGGGAATGCTCGTGAAAGTCAAGGGCAGAATCAGAGCCCAGCCTCAGAAGGACTGCGAAGTTGATGGGAGCCCAGAACCTTCTCTTTGTTGTCTTCTCTCTCTGTCCTCTTCCTTCTTTTCTTTCGCCTTCTCCACGCGCATGGCTAACCAGAGATGGCTGCCCCACTGCTCCTGGACTTGAAGTGCCTCAGTTCCAAAGAGCACCCAGACTGACCAGCACCAATCAGTTCCACAGCTTTGAGAGGAAATCTGAGTGGCCAAGCTTGAGTCATGTGTTCCCCTCTGGTCCACTCACGTTGGCCTCAGGCAGAGTCACTCGGAAAATGACAGCCCAGTCCCACCCCTTTGGTGGCCCAGCAGTTCTCTGACAAAAGGTCTAAGGTAAAAAGTTTAGTGCTAGGCCAGGTGAGTGAGGTGCCCAGGGTCAGTCAGGTAAGGAGTCCTGCTGAACGGACAGGCTTAGAACTCAAAAGTGCAGACAGCAGTGGGTGCTGTGGACTGAACTGCATTCTCCCCAGATTCATGTGTTAAAGTCACATGTTAAAGCCCTGACCCCCCAGTGGGGCTATATTTGGAGATGGGAAGTATTTTAAGGAAGTAATTAAGGTGAAATGAGGTTTTAAGGGTCAGGCCCTGAGCTAACAGGATTGGTGTTCTTATAAAAGAAACACCACAGTGCTCATATTCTCTCTCTCTCTCTCTCTCTCTCTCTCTCTCCCTCTCCCTCTCCCTCTCCCTCTCCCTCTCTCTCTGCTCCCACCACCCCACTCAGGAAAGGCCATGTGAGAACACAACAAGAAGACAGCTGTGTGCAAGCTGGGAAGAAAGTTCTCACCAGAAACCAAATTGGCCATAATCTTGATCGTGGACTTCCAGCCTCCAGAACTGTGAGAAAATAAATTTCTGTCATTTAAGCCACACGATCTGTGGTATTTGTTATGGCAGCCTGAGTGGCTAATACAGTGGGTTTGTCCATTCAGGAGCCATCAAAATGTACATGGGGTTGACACTACAGGAGCCCATGAGATCACCCGGGCTAAGGATGGGACCTGGGGTAACACACACTACAAGCTTCATCTTCAAGAGCGCCCTCGGCTTCTGATTGAATCTGCATTTTCCACAGCCCACGGAACCCCAGCTGAGTGGCATCTTCAGACCCTGCCCCCAGCAGGACCACCCTTCTCTGTTCTCCTTCTACGTGTCCACCTTCTAGGCCTGCACCTCCCACCATCCCTCTGCGGTGGGCCAGCGAGCCCTTGCAAGCCATGTCGCCTCTTCATGGCTTTGTTCTCACCTCCACCTCTCCTGGCCCCAGCCTCCTGCACATCACCGTTTCAGAAATTCCCCAGACTGGAGGCCACAGAGAGCGGTGCTCATAGACCCACCAGTGCCCTCCTAGGCAGGTAGTCCTCTGAATGGGATCCAAACCACACAAAAATGGGAAGAAGGGCTCCTTGCACTCATAGATCCAGTCCTTGAATGTCCTTCCTTCAGATGAAGCGAGGACAATAAGAGACTCTGGTCCTGTGCACGGTCAGGAGCACAAAGACATCAATCCCAGTTCCTCCATTATTTTTGCTTCAAAACCCAACAAAGACATCTCAGCCTCAGAATCCCTAAGAACGAGCTGGCTGACAACACGCCGGCAGCGTATCCCTCAAAGCACATGATCTCTTCATCCTCAGGTTAAGAACTCGCTTCAGTGGTTTGCTAGAATTCACATTGGCCACAGACAATAGTAATTATTAAAGCTGACATTTAATGAGCATTTACTATGTGCCAAGCACTGTGCTAAGCACTCTATGGGCATCATTTCATTGAATTCTTACTGCCTCCCTGTAAGATAAGTCTTAGTATACCCATTTTGGGGACAAGAAAGTGAAGGCTCAAAGGTTAGGTAACTGGCCCAAGGGTCCTCAGCTAATTAGTGGCAGAGCCAGGATTCTCACAGAGGGTCTGGTTCAGCTTCAAAGCCAGAACTCTGAACTTCTGAGCCCTGTCCTCACTACAATGACCTGCATGTGTGGTTGGGACAATGGTCAAGGAATAACTGCATGTGACTGACTGGCCTGCCCTCTGTTGCCACCAACTGACAACTATAGGTACTGGACAGACAAAGCTAACCAACCTCTATAGGAACAAACAAAATTCTGCAATTATCCAAAGTCTGTTCCCACATCCTCAATAATTCTGCACTGTCATGTTCTCTGCTTCAAGTCCTGTGTCCCCAACTAAACCGTAAGCCTCTGTGGGGCAGGCCCTGTGTCCTCTTTTCCCCCACATTTCCCAGCTGCACAACGTGAAGAATCAGTACAAACTTTCTGTGTGGTTATCCACTGGTTGGTTAGGTGGGGGTGGGTTGGCCATTTGCTTGGATTGTTAGTTGGTTGCCTGGATGGTGGGATGGTCAGTTAGTAAAATGCTGATGCGGTGGTTGGCTGATGTCAGCATACGGAGTGAGGCCAGAGGGTATCTCTGAGTGGGAAACTTACCATCTGATCCCAGCAGAAATTCTCTGAGGCCAGAAAAACACTCCCGGGAGGAAATATAGAATCCTCAAATGCTTCCCCCTTCTTTTCTTCCCTTCCTTTCATCCCTCCCCTGCCCAGCCAAGCCAAGGCTTGCAAGGAAGATCAGGGTGGTTCTCCTTCCCCATCACTGGCCCCAGATAGCCCAATGAGGATGACCTGGTCCCTTGGAGGGGCACTGAGTAGCTCAGCATGGTCACCCACAGGTAACTGGCTGTCCCGGTTGAATGCGTGGGCCACTGAGAGGTTCCAAAGTGCCGAGCTGCTGCAGTGTAGAGAACAGGGAGTCCAGCCTTTAGGAGCAATTCGGCTCATCCTGCCTGGGAAAAAGGTCATGTGCTCCGATATGAGTAATTAATTTTCTCTGAGCCGCATTGAAAAGGTTAACCTGATTTATGGGACGCAATTGAGTGTAGAATGGGTTGTGGATCTTGTGAAAAGCCCATTCTGGCATCTTAGTCTACAGACTTGCCCGCGGCTGGGCACCAGCTGGGAACTGGCCCTAGCTTTTATGCCTTTAAACAGAATCTACAAGAAAATCCCATGGAGAGCCCCACTTGGCCAAGAAGTTGCTTCCCGGATTCCACACCCTAGTGAGGGGACATTAGAGCTTGCAACGGAGGGTGTCTTCTGCTCCTGTCACAACCTTCTCAGCTGCAGCCTCAGCCTTAATCTTCATGCATCCCAGAGTCCAGGATGAAAAGGCCTGCCGCAGGCTTGAGTTCTGAGTTCAAGGCCCTGGCCTCCTCCAGTGACTCCCTGGTCTTGGGTCTGGGCTACAGTTTCCCCATCTCTAAAATAGGGCAAAGATTCCTTGCCCTCTTTCCTTGCTTCTCATCACTTACTAGCTGTGTGAGCTTGGGCAAGTTACCTAACTTCTCTGTGCCCTGGTTTCCTCACCTGTAGTTGGCAATAATAATAATACCTCATAGGATTGTAATGAAAATGATGAGTGAATATTTGTAAGAAGTTAGGATAGTGTGTAGGTCATAGTAAATGGTGTGTAGTATTTCTTCAATAAATGAATAAAGTCTTGAGATGAAAGATGATCGGGGCCTTAGATGTCTGGATGTCCTCAAAGAGGGATCAGATAAGGCCATGGCCTGTCTCCATGGCCAGCATAATCACCTGAGCTGAGGAAGACGCCAGTGGTCCTGGAGATCCAAGGATTTGTTGAACTATGTTGGACATAAAGGGAGCAGATGGAGAATGAGATGTTGTAGCCAAATAAGTTTTTTCTTTCTCATGTCTGTCTCTCCTCACCAAAAACATAAGCTCTGCTCCCCAGGGCCAGCCAGAAATCTGCCCATCAAACCCAAAGATGCTAGTCTAGCACCACCTAGTGGAAAGACTGAAGTCATCATGGGGGTGGCTTCTGGGCCCCTCCTTGGGGAGAAACAAAGGAGCTTATCCACTTGCTGAGCACTAGGACAAGGGGAAAAACACACTCCACCAGTATCCTCCCTGAGAATCCGCTCCAGCGAGAACGCCTCCACTGCGCCCTGTCGCGCATGGGGTGCGGGAATTTACAGCACACTGGTGGGACCAGGTCTGCGTGCATGTGTCATGTGTGTGCTCCCATGTGTCTATGCAGGTATTGATCCATTGGGTTAATATCACAGAAGAACTTAGACCAGTAGGTCTAAGGAAGCACATAGGAAGCACTTGATAAGAGTTTGTCATTAATATTATTACATGTATACATGTGCATATACCACGTTTGAGTGTTCGTGTTAATGTGGATGTATAGGGACCGTTTACATGCCTTCATCTTTGTTCAGGGATGCAAGTATAGGTACACATGTGTGCCTGAGACTATGTATATGCTTATTCATGCATACATGCTTGTGAATATTACTGTGTTTTTCATGCCTGTGAGCATGGTGTATAGGAAATAGAGAGATGTGGATGTTTACCGTATTTCGCTGTGTATAATGTGCACTTTTTTGCCCACATATTTTAGGGGAAAATAAGGGTGCACATTATACATGGGTAGTACCTGAAACACCTTGTATCTGTTCTTGTATTTTGTAATTATTTGTTACATAAAATTTCTTGTACCACAATGTGTTCAAAAATAAATACTAACATTCCTAATACAAAAACCACGTATTTAAATATTAATTAATTAATTAATTAAAAGATTTTTTTTCCTGAAAGTTTAGGCCAAAATTGTGTGTGCACCTTATACATGGCAAAATGCAGGCACATGTCTGCATATACATGTGTCTGTGTGTGTGTTATGTCTTCAGATGTGTCTTCGTTCCTTCATTGAATGGAGTGCCTGAGTATTCGTCTTCTATTGCTGCATGGCAGCACCACGAATTACCACAGACTTGGTGTCTTAAAACAGCACCCAGTTAGCTCACCACTTCGGTGGGCCGGGGGTTCAGGCACGGCCTCGCCGGTCCTCTGCATAAGGTGTCACAAGGCTGCAACTGAGATGTTGGCCCCGGCTGCGATCTCACCTGAGGCTCGGGGTCCTCTTCCAGGCTCCTGTGGTTGTTGGCAAAGCGTGTTTCCTTGTAGCTCAGGGCAGCACGCTTGGTCAAGGCCAGCCGGAGAATTGTTACCTCTCTCTGACCTATAGAGCTTCTTGTAAGGGCTCCCCTGGTGAAGTCAGCCCCATCCAGGACTCAGATGGCCCCACAGTCGGGTAATGGGCCTAATGGTCCCACAGCAACATTGTCTAAAGGGAATAGCAGCCAGGAGACACTGGAGCCAGGATAATCTGTGGCTAGAGAGTTGCCCATGGCCAAGCAAATTTGTGAACACCTGCTCGCTCCTGCCCCCTCATGGAATGTCGTGTTACAGCTGAGCGCAGCAAAGGCTCCTAGAAGGCCCACAGGCAGGAAACCTGTCTGCCTTGTTTCACCAGTGTGGCCCAAGTTTATGTGTCCACACTTTTTCTCTAAACGCATTCAGCAGCACACACTTTGGGCAGTGTGGTTTTAAGCCATTCTTCAGTTCCCTGGGGGGCTCATGCAGGCCCTTGGGGTGACAGTAAGGGTTAGAGGGGTGGTGCTGGGCAGGGAGCCAGTCTTGGTATGGAATGAGCCTTCTGGGAGAAGCCAGGAGCCCACAGAGACGATTCCGCTGCATGTGGAGGTGGATGACCAGTCCAGCGGCAATAGGACTGTGGATGCTGGGACTCTTGAATCCCGCAGAAACCCTGGATTCAGAAGATAAGTGGATGCTGACAAGGGAGGCTTGTCCTTCCAAACCTGGGTGCAAACTGGAGGCCACAGTCTGAGATTAAAGGACTGAGGAGCAGCAGTGGCTTAGTGGTCAGGACAAGCCTCGTCAAAGCAACCGACTCTGAATCTCAGGTCAACTGCTTACGAGCTGAGTGATCCTGGGTAAACTTTGCTTTCCTGAGGCTCATTTCTTTTATCTTTAAAAGTATGGCTAGCTCACCCTGGCCAGTGTGACTCAGCTGGTTGGAGCATCATCCCACAGACCAAAAGTTCTCGGGTCCAATTCCCAGTCAGGGCACATACTCAGGTTGAAGGTTTGATCCCCAGTCAGGGTGCCTACGAGAGGGCAACCAACTGATGTTGCTCTGTTGCATCAATGTTTCTCTCTCTCTTTCTCTCTGTCTCTCTCTGTTTCTCTAACCCTGCCTAAAAAGCAATGAAAAGGTGTCCTCAGGTGAAGATAAAAATATATATGTATGTAGATATGGCCATCACACATCATAGGGATTAAAATGATAACTTATGGTGTTTTCTATGTGCTGGACACTGTCTGGGCATTGTGTCTGTGCTCACTCATAACCCTGATGTTAATCCTAGCAACAACCCTATCAGTTGCTACTATCATTATTCCTATTTTACAGATCAGGACACTGAGGCACAGAGAGGTTAGCAACTTGCCCAAGTTCACGGGCTAGCAAAGGGCAGGGCTGGGATTCAAACTCAGGGGTCTGGCCCCAGGCAGGGCAGGAATGGCACTCAGCAGAGGCCATGGAGTCTTTTCCAACCAAGAGTCGATGCCCTAAGGGGCAGCAAAGGTGGGGCAGCTCCCGTCATAACGGCATAGGGCGGGGAGACATCCTGGCTTCTGGTGGCAGAGGAGGGTAAAGAGAGGGGTACGGTGGTCGAGCCAAGTCAATGGAGGCACTTAGGGTCAATTTGTTGTGTGCAGAGAGTAAACCCGGGGGTGGAACTGCGAGCCAGAGCCGGGGTGTGGGGGTCAGGGATGCAGGAACATGTCTGTGCATCTCCCTGTCATCTGGAATCTTATATTTACTTCTGTTGATGAGATTTCGTCATGCTCGATTACAATTCATAGACTCGTGTTTCCGGATTTTATGCATCAAATGCTCAGATTTACAGAATCACCCTAAGCCTGACACTGGCCCCCTAAGTGCTGTTTCTGAGCGTGGGCACTGAGGCTTGTCATGGGGTCACACAGGGGCCTCGTTTCTGGGTATGGTGGCCTGTGGAATGTCAGAAGGACTATGTCAGGGTTGGAGAGAACACCCAATGTCCAGGTCTGGGCCAAGCACAGGGCGGAGGAGCAATGGGGCTGTGGAGGTGGCCACCTGGCCTCCACGGACAGGCTGCCCCATACCGCACCTTCCCCCCTTCCTCCTGCCCCTCCTGCAATCCTCTCCCATCTGGCTCTGAGACTCCCTCTCCCTTGCTGGCTTTAACGAAGCAAGGGTGGTTTCTAACCAGTGCAACATGGCAACAGTGACAGCAGGTCACTTCTGTGATTACATTACATAAGATGGTTCTTGTGATTAGAAGCAAGTCACAGGTCCGCCCACACTCAAGGGGAGGAACCTAGGCAAGGACACAAATTCCAAGAGGGCAGAATTACTCAGGCACTTCAGTGAGTGTCTGCCACAGAATCTTCATAGCAACCTGTGATGTTGGAACACCACCCCCATTTTACAGGAAAGGAGACATTGTCCAAGGTCGCCTGAGTAGAAAGAGGCAGGCTTAGAACCTGAACCCTGGTCTCTTTGCTTCCACACCCTGAGCTCTTCACCACAGGGCAATGCCACAGAAGGGAAAGCAGGGGCAACCCAAGCTGCCCTGCTTGGCAGGGGTCTGCAGCTTTCACCTAGGGACTATAGACTATGCTCAGCTTCCTCCAGGACCCTCTGGGTCTGTTTGAGCTGCAGAAGAGGCACCCAAGTGCTTGGCTGTTGATCTGACCTTAACACCAAACTTCTCTAGAGGAGCAAAGGGTACAAAGAGCTGGGAAGGCTCAGAGCACCCAGGTAGGGGCTATTGGAGATGCCAAGCCCTGTATATGGCACACCCAAGGGACATTGTCACCCCATCCTCAGGCTGGTGTCTTGATCATGGCCACAAGGAGGGACCCCTGTTAGTTTTGCTGACCTGGGACTCTTCTTGTCAGCTCTTCCCAAGGACAAGATTCTGAGTCCCACCCCTTGGCTCCTGCATACTTATCTGCATTTTGGGTCTCATAGAAGACTCCCCTTTTTTCCCCTGGATAGACTTGAGGACACTTATGAAAGAGGATTGCCTTGAAGGACTTGAGGATAAGTCACATGTACTGGGCAGTTATTTTGTGTCTTGACACATATTTGCTTATGTAACCCCTTCCATATCTTTTCAAGGTAGGTATTATTATTTCCAGGCTATGTAGAAGAAAAATGAATCTCAGGGTAATAACTAGGCCAAGGTCATATAGCTAGGAAGTGGCAGAGTCAAGATTCACACTCAGGTGTGTCTGGTTATCAATCCAGTGTTTATTCTACTCTGCCAGTTACCTCTCTTTGAGGTTCCTCTCATCTACCTCTTGGCCTCTCCCTCTAGGTTCAGGTCTCCTGCTCTTTCAGACTTGTTTAGGGTCGGCTTCAAAGCTATTCCCCCATGCTCACCTTCCCATGCACTTGCCCATCCTTTAGGGGAACCTGAGTTTGTGTCTCTGGGGTAGAATTCCTTTATACACTCTAAGCCAACCAACACATAATTTATACCCAAGCCATGGGTCCCTAGCCTTTGAGCCTCTGTCCATGGTGCTAATCTGTATTTCTCTAATTCCCACAGCCCAACTAGAATATCTTCTTGACCCTTGAACGTGGTGTAGAAATCTAGCTTCTAGCCTCCCTACACATTGACTTTTGGGGTGCCTGCTTCACCTGTCACCTGCCCATCTCCCTGCTTGGGTTCCTGATTCACGCTCAGCTGAGTTGTTTCTCTGGGGTCTGAGCTTTGCCTTCACACTTTCATGCCCCCAGGAGACCTACTGGCTGCTCGACCCATGACCCTTTGCCTAACTTTAGCCAATGGCACCTGGTTCAAATGAGCTCCACCTTGGCCATCACCTGCAGGCCTCATCTTCTGCTTCAGTTCCCTCCCTCTTCTCTTCAACCCCATTCTTGTGGTCTCGTTCAGTCCTATGTCCACATCCCTACTTCTGATCACTTTTTCAAAAGTTATCACCATCCTTCATTACCCTATTCATCTCTATCACTGTAACTGCTATTACACCTCTCACATCATCACCGCTGCTTAACCACCAACTTAACCATCACCACCAACAAAATCATCGCTTTCACCACAATTCTCCCAAACCCTCAACACCACCACCTCTGATTGCACTGTAACCATCACCACCTCCCTTCTTTATATCCCCTCTGATGACAGCATGATCCCAACCCCACAATCCACCTCCTCATCATCGCCACTCTTACTATATTCACCACCACCTCCACCATCCCTGTCATTTACCAAAGCCTTCACTAAGCATGCAGTCAGCATTCATGTATCTTAACTGGTAACTGGACTAAGTCAGAAAGGCAGAGGTTCAATCTCAGACACTTTACAAACTGATACTAATTTGTCGCTGACCCAAGATTAGTTTGCTCACTCCTATGCTTACCTCGCATTCATTCTCGACAACTTTCCCACAGTCCCCTGGGCTCCCTCCCTGTCCTCGAGCCAGTGAAATGCCTGTCCTTTATGATGCCACTGCCACCCTCTGCCCCCTGAACCTTTCTGGGAGGCAGTGGCTCAAACACCTCCCTCCCTCCCAACTCCTCCCCTGAGTTGGAGGCCTGAACCCCAAAACTCTCTTCCTTCCAACTCCTCTTCTGTGACTTGGAGACATGAACCTCCAAATTCTCTCCATCCCGGCTTCTCCCCTGCCTGAGCTGGAGGCCAGGCCCTCCTGGCCCCAGCCATTACTAGAATTTCCAGTCTTTCCCGGGGCCCAGGAAAAGTTGGCCTTTGCCACCCCCACCCTGAGCAGCCCAGAGTCTGGCATTGATTGCCAGCCCTATAATTACCAGGCAGGCACTGGCAGGGATTTCAAGGCTGATTGACTTCCAATGAGAAATCCATAGGGATTTGGAGAGGGTAGGGGACCCTTTGCTGGAAGAGGGCTATGGATGAAGCCACCCTCACCTGCTTGGGTCTCTGTGTCTAGATCCACAGCTTTGGCAAGGAAACATCTACCAGTTGGGTCGATACCTGGAGGCCTCACCTGGGGGCTGTGGAATCTAACCAAGGCAAACCCCCTGTCCACAGTCATCAACCCTCAGAGGAGAGCTGTCCTGAGGGAACCTGGACAGGCTTGGGGAAGAACAGGGAAGCTGAAGACACCTCCCCAGAGTGGACAAATCAAGGGCTCTCTTCCCACGAAGGTTTGGAGGGATGAGTGGCAGTTCGGTCAGGCCACTCAAGGTATTAAAAGAAACAGTGCCTGGGACCGAAGGCATGCACAAGTGCGGCCCACCAGGAAATGCCTTCTGAAATGAGACCCATAAACACACCCTCTGGTCCCACACATATTTACAAGCCCATGAGTTCACTCCAGGCACCTGCACCCACACACTGATGCTGGTGAACACGCTCTCACCTGTCTCCTCCATCCATGGACCCACAAACCCAGACACAAAAATAAACACAAAAGGCCATCACATGTGTCCCAACACACACACACATACCTTCCCCCATTCTAGCACATACACACGAACACATTCCACACCGTCACACCGTCACACTCTCACATCCTCGCACATACATATGCTCACCCATCTTCAAACACATTCTCACATGCTTGGAAGCCAAATACCCAGAGAAAGAGAGACATCACCTACACACTCATAAGCTCTTTGAGAAATTGTGAAAAGAGGTGAGCCACTTGTTCTTTTCCCCCTCTCCCCCCGAAGGAAGGATTTCATTTAGAAGTTGCTTGAGCCCTAGCTTTCAGATTACAGTCTAGACCATATAGGTTTCCTAAGATAAGGCTGAGAAATTGATTTCAATTACCAAAGTAGAGAGGCTGCACTTCTCAGCCTCCTGAGCGGAGCATTAACCCTGAAGACCCGGGAGCTGGAGAAGAGGAATCCTGCGTGGCAGGCACACGTGGAGCCCAAGCACATGCACCTGCAGCTCACGTGGCCCTTCACGAAGAGAAGCAGCAGGAAACCGACTCACAGCCCCAGTCTGGGGTCCTCCTTTCCATGGCCTCCCAGGGGGCTCTGCAAAAGTGCACCACTCTGCCCATGGGCTGAAGACCCCGCAGATGAAGGGAAGGGAGGCCACCCCATGCGTATCATCCTCTCCTGAGTTCAGGAGACGGAATATGAGAGACTTGCAAATGCACAGCCACATCCAGGGCAAAGAGAGAGATGAGAGTCCTCCTTGGGAGCACTAATGTGGAGCAGTACCAGGGAGGTTGCCAACAGCACCCACCCCTGGGGAGTCCAATGGGGCCCTCTCAGAGAGTCAGCCTGGCGCTGTTACAGAGGACTGTCCCACTGAGCATGGGCACTTCTCTTCCCTGTGCCTCCCCCGGGGAGCTGATGACCATGACCCTCTTCTCTCTTCGTCATTCCTACCCCGCCCCCGCCACATTGAGAACTGATTGTGCAGCTGTGCAGCCCAAATGGAATGAGTTGTGGAAATGTTTTCTGCAGTTGCAAGGCTGACATTCTATAGTAGAGGGCCAGGGAGGAAAAGAGTGCCCAATTTATCCTCCACTTGCACCTGACCTGGTTTTCTTGGGACATGGCAGTCTCCAGGAGACAAACAGAGGGTCACCATAGCCACTGTGCATGACCTGGTTAACTAGAAAGTTCTGCAACCACCACCAACCTGTGTGGCTAAGTGCAACCCACAGAACTCTGCTAAAAAATTGGAAACTGAGTCATGGGTCAGAACAGTCAACAATCAGCCTCCTATCAGTGGGCAGAGTTTGACACACATCTGGGCAAATGTTTTGGGTTAGAAACTGGAAACAAAATTGAGACATATAATATCCACTTGAGGGAGATTGTCCAATGGTCTGAGGATGGAACCCCAGCTTTAAGGCTCCTGGACAGCTGTGATGGGGGAATATGATGGCAAAATCCAGTCACGCAGCGAAGACACAGGTGGCAGTTATACTTGCAAATGAAAGTGCAATTAGACATAAAGGAAAAGTTAGAGTGATGAGCAAGAAACTGGCAGATAGCACTCAGGCCAGAAGAAATTCTCTGTGCTCCCTAAAGAAACTAAATACTTTAAAATCCTTTCCACTGCTATGGTAGACTTTCCAAGGCAAACCAGGAGTCGTTGCTTTGGGAAGACTATATAATCACAGCTAAACATGGGAACAAAAATGACAGGAACGAGTGTATAGACTATAAAAGGAACAGTGTTAACTTCTGCACCTCTACCCTCTGGAGTCCCTCCTGGCCCCACAAAAGTAAAATCTGAGACAAGGGTTTGCATAGAAGTAGTTCCCAGTGCACCACGGAATAGAAGTGGGCCGCTGGAGAGCAGGATGGAAGTCCAACACAAGGGTACTAACCACTGATGTAGGCAACTGGGACTCCATCCTGCTCGGACACGGTAGGAGAGGAGCTGCGTAGAACACATCAAAGAGTTATCCCCCCAAAGGTGGAAGGGGAGAGTATTTATCTACCAGCTCGTGATCCCCCACAGGCCAAGGGTTGCCCCACAGGGTGGGTGTTAACTCCCTCTGGTAGCGTGCTGATAAGTCAACTCTGAGGGGCAAGGGGAAGCCCAGATTTGCAGCATTTGCCAATTCCTGTGGTGTAAATTAACCCAACAAGGCTGATTTCAAACAGCCGAAGTCTTACCATCTGGCTAGCAAATTTTCTGAGCGGACAACAGTCAGCTCTTGCAAGCCAGCTCGAGTCAGCTCCAGCACATCCCCGGCACACGGCCCAAGTTCGCACATGTTTGGGTGCCGGGTGTGTCCCCGTGGGAACCGCAAGCCCTGCACAGGGAGGCTCTGGGGCAGACAGTGGGAGATGCGTGGTGCAGCTGCACGGGTGCTGTCGGGCACAGCTGCTTGAAGCAGGCTATGGTGGCAATGACTCGAGTGAAAGATGGGCCGGGAGGTTGTGAATATGGCACAGGAAATGCCCAGGCAAGGTTATACCCTGAGCAAGAACAGGCAGAGGAGACACAGCAGTGAACAACGTGAGGGAGAAACATAGACCCAGGGGACCAGAGGGCGGGGGAGGCTCAGATAGTCACGGGGCGGGGTTACCCTTTGGAGGAAGGGCTGGTGGTTACGGCCAGAACTACCGCAGTCACACCTGTGGGTGACCAACAGGGGGCCACCGCTCTGTACACACTCCAGTTCACTTAGAAACTTGAACAAGCTCATCCCTTTTTATTACCCCAAGAAACAGTCATTGAATGATTATCTCTAAAAACTTGGCTCTAAATGAGACACCAGCACTAGCCCGCTGAACAGAGCATGAGCCTGTCCCTCACAGGGTGGTGAGGACGCAGGGCCACCCTGGGGCAGTCAGCTTCCCCCGGCCATTGTCACTGTTTCCTGAGTTTCCAGCTGTGAACCCCACAGCGGGTGGGGAGGGAGGGTGGGCACCACCCGGACCTCCTCGGGCTCCCAGGGCCGGCAGAATGGGACTGCAGCTCTAGTCCCTTCAGGCTGCTGTAACTGAAGAGCATGGGCTGGGGGCGTAAGAACAACAGACATTTATTGCCCACAGTTCTGGAGGTTGGAGGTCCAAGGTGAAGGCAGGTTCACCATCTGGTGAGAGCCAACTTCCCGACTCCTAGGCATTGCCTCCTCCCATGACAGAACGAGCGAGGGAGCTCTCTGGGGCGTCTCGTCTAAGGGCACTAGCCCCATTCGCAGGGCTCTGCCCATGACCTAATCACCCCCCAAAGGTCCCATCTTCACCTCCAAAGACCCTCATGCTGGGAATTACGTTTAAACTTATGATCGGGTGGGTGGGGAAGGGAGCACAACCTTCAGCCTGTAGCAAGTGCTTAACTGTTTTGTGGCAGGGTCTCCCAGGGTGGAAAGCAGTCCTCCACCATCCAGGCCCAGGATCCTCTGAGAGAGGCTCTTGCCCCATCTGTCCTCCCTCCGTGGGCAGGCAGGGCCAGCAGGAAGAGCCTCAGTGGCGCCATCTACTGTCTGGAAGCTGGGAACTCAAGACTAGAGCTCTGAGAGGAGTCGTTCAGTGCATCAGAGGCAAAGGTTACAGCCAGGCCAGGAGGCCACGGGGGTTACAAAGGTCAACAGTTCGACCTCAGTCAGGACAGACGGTGCCGGGAACGAAGAGAGAGAGACGTCCAGGCACACGAGATAGCAGCTCAGGGGTAAAATTCTGAGCTGCCCAGAAAATCCCAGCGACAGCGTCTTCCGCGTGTGTGGACGCTTTCGCACATGGGCACCCACCTTCCAGCAGCACTGAGGACTGTTCTCAGGCTCTGTCCAGGGCCCAAGAGAAGGAGGGGGGCTGCAGAGTATGCAAAATAAGCTCTTTCTCCTGAAGCATGTGAGAGAGTCTCCCTTCTGTAAGCATTTCCGATCACAGGGGACTTCAAGCCAAGAAGGCTTTCCTTACCTGAAAGAATACACTTTAACAGTGGAGATTCAGGCCCAGGAAGGGCATTTTTCAGGCAGAGTTCTTGCTGCTTACCACCCTCCCCACCGCCCTCGGGCAGGGCCAGGTCTGCTTGGGATGGGCGTTGGTGGACAGTCAAGAATGGGCATTTCTGTTTGGGGCAAATGCTAGCTCAGGCCCGGTCCCCTCCAGTCCTACTCATCTTTAACACCTCCTCCTCTGCTGCCTGAGCAGCGTGGGCGGGTCGGCGGGCTCTGCCACTGCCCCGGGAGAAGAGAGGGGGCGGCCAGGGAGGAGCAGAGAGCCAGGGAGGATGCAGTGTTCCCTTTCCGCTCCTGTGCGCCTTAATTAAGTGCTTTCATTTTCCTCCTTCCGCTCCACACAGACTCGGCTGAGATAAGGCATTGATCGCCTCCCAAAGGAGGCGGCGGCCTGCGGGAGACCTGCAGTGCTCTCTTTGTGGGACAAGACGGATGGCTTATTAGTGAGCCCTTAATTGTGTGGTTTGTAACTTGGGGAAGTTCAAAGAGAAAAGAAAGAACTCTGAACTGGGGGCTGCCTGGGGGTCCATTTCTCCCCTCAAGAGGGGGTTATGCTCAATATCCCTGACAAGACAGCCCAGCCCTGCCCTGGCCAGTGCAGTTCAGTTGGTAGGAGCATCATCCAGTAAGCCAAAAGGTCACAGGTTCGATTCCTGGTCAGGGCACATGCCTAGGTTGTGGGTTTGGTCCCTGGTTGAGTGTGTGTGAGAGGCAACAGATCCATGTTTCTCTCTCACATAGATGTTTCTCTTCCTCTCACTCCCTCCCTTCCCCTCTCTCTGAAATCAATAAGCATGTCCTTGGGTGAGGATTAAAAAAAACAGAGAGAGTGAAAGCCCAACCCAGCTCAGGCCCAACCCAGCAATCAGGTACATTCTCGAAGGAGATTGTCTCATGTAGCCAGAATGAAGCTCTGTGCCTCCCGGCGCAGCCAAGGACACGGCCCTGAGCTAGGAGTGCAGAAGCCGGAGTTTAGGTACCAACTCCACCTCTGGCTAATTGAACGACCTTGATCAAGTCTACACCTCTCTGGGCCTCAGTTTCCCTTCTCATCAAACGAGAGGGCTGACCGGCATCCCTGTGTTGGAAGTGTGGGCCAGGGCTGCGTGGCAGACTGGAGCCAGAGCCACCGCTTCCTCAAGGCTCACTGACCTCTTCTTTGTGCATTGGAATTTCAGGGAAGCACATCATTTAGCCTCCTGTCTGGGTGCTTCAGCTGCAAACTGGGCATGAGAATAGAATCCCAGTACAGTCAGGCACTAACCCAGTTCCCAGCACATAGTAAGAACCCCATCGTTATTACTTCTCTTTTAAAGTTTCTTGCTTAAGAAAATAAAAAAGATTTGATTCGCTCTTACCAAAAAAAGGCTCGATTAGATTATTGTCCCTATGTTACAGTGAGGAGACTTAACTTACGACCATTCATTGTCCTGTCAACAGATGCCCAACTGCCCTCAGCTGCCCTGAGGTACCCTGACCCGGGCCCTTTCCCTTCCAGGGTCCGGAGGGGAGGGGTGGCAGTCCCTCACAGACGGGCTTCCACCAGTGTCTCACCAAGGGGGACGCCGACCCGCCCTGCTACAGAGGAGCCACTTCCCAGAAGTGGCTGCCAGCCTGCTCAGGAGCTCGGCCTCTTCCTGAGCAGGTCTTGTGAGACAGGACAGATGCCCTGGCCCTTCTCAGCCAACGCCCACACTCTGGGACGAGAGGCAACAAGCGGCATTCCAGATCCCTGGTCGGCTTCAAAGACCTGGAGCGCAAAGCTCCACGTTTCCTTCCCCGGTGGAGATGCCTAGAATCAAGACCACAGAGGCTTTCGGTCGGTGTCAGGGAGCCCTAGGCTCCTTAACGGGGTCAGAAGGGCCGCCCGGGGTGTAGGGCGTCAGTAAATTGGGCTCCTGCCCCACGTGACCACACTTCAACCAGAAAATCTCCACTTTATCTGTGTTTTGTTGGGGTTTCCATATGAGATTTCACTTTCTGAAAGCCCTTAGCTTTTTTAACGTTTGAAGGTCCCTGTTTAGTGGGAAAAGCATGGGGTGGGGAGCCAGAACACGTGGTTTCAGCCCCAGCTAAGCCCTGTGAACCTGGGCACATCCCTTCCTCTATGTGCACAGAGGACTGGGCATGGGAGTTCGTGTCCAAGGGGCACTTCCTCCCATGGGTCACGCCCACCTGGGCTCGTGCTACTCTGTAGGACAGGATGAGATCCGGTGGGGGAGGGAGCCACAACCCCAGCAGCGCTCGCTGCCTATCCCACTGAAGCCACCAGAGAACTCATAAAGCCCAGAGTTGTTGTCTTCCTCATATCACTCTGAAATGTTGACACTGGCTTGCCAAACAGAAAAACAATTCTTCTCTCCTATGGCAGGAGGAGGACAAGGAGAATGAGCCTGCGCATTAGCAAGGCCGCCGGAGACGTTTCCCTTCACTTCCAGAATGGCTTGGAGACTCGGAGGAAAACACAGACGAGAGATCTTCATCTGTTTGCATTTAATTTGAGGCTGGAGTTCCCACCTCTTGTCAATGGAGAGCTGCATTCCAACATTCGGGACCAGGGTGAGAGAGTGGAGGAGTGATTACTCTCTGTGAGGTACAGTGATTATAAATCAAGGGCTTCTCGGTAATATCTGGGTCCCGACACTGTTTCCTCAGTGATTAAAGCAGCACAAATAAGTGAGGGCAGGGTGGCTGATTTAAAGGAGCATTGGTGAGGACCGGCACTCCTTAGACCTCCAGAGAAAGCTATCTCCATCACCAAGAGAACACAATGGCCACCCTTCATCAGTTGCCTATTGTAAGCTACACCCCGAGCTCAGAGCACTGCAGACTCTATCTAACAAATCCTCACAACAGCCCTGAGGCAAAATGGGGAGAGTGATGGCTTCATTTTACACCTGTGGAAACTGAGGCTCAGAGAAGGCTGGTAATTTGCTCAAAGTCACAAAACTTGAGCCGGGTTCTAACCAGATCTGTCTCAGTCCAAATTCTACAGCCTATGGTCTCTTGTTTTTTTAATGTTTTATTTGTTTAATTATTTTTAGAGAGAGGGGAGGGAGGGAGGAAGAGAGGGAGAGAAACATCAATGTGTGAGAGAAATATCAACCGGTTGCCTCTCACACACCCCCAGTGGGGGACCTGGCCTGCAACCCAGTCATGTGTCCTGACCAGGAATTAAACCTGAGACCTTTCAGTTCACAGGCTGATGCTCAGTCCACTGAGTCACAACAGCCAGGGCAACAGTCTATGCTTTTTCTTCTTTTTTTTAAAGATTTTATTTATTTGTTTTTAAAGAGAGGGAGAGAAACACCAATGCATGGTTGCCTCTCCTGTGCCCCCTACTGGGGACCTGGTCTGCAACCCAGGCATGTGCCATGACTGGGAATTGAACCAGCAGCCCTTTAGTTTGCAGGCCAGTGCTCAATCAACTGAGCCACACCAGCCAAGGCAAGCCTAGGCTTTTAACCATTCCACTGTTGCCTCCCAAGTTACAGAGTTCATAGATGACAATAATAATAATAATTTACTGAGTGATTACTGTGTGCCAGGCACACTGCTCTGTTTTCATTTATCTCATTTATTCAATAATCGCTGGGGTAAGGACTACTGTCCCATTTTACAGATGACAAACCTGATGCACAAAGAAGTTGGCTAAGTTACACAAAGTCATACACCCCATGAGGAATGGAGCTAGAATTCAGTGTTCTACAGTTTACCCAGATTGACTATTTCCTGCCAGTCTGATGGCCCCCGGGTGCGCGGAAGGGCTGAGCTGGGGCCTGTGGACAGCTGGACGTGGCTGGCACCATACGCCCTGTTGCTGACCCTCTTGATGATAGGCAAGAAGCAGAACAGTTCTCTTACTCATATAATGGAGAGCTAAAAAAAAAAGAAGTTTCACAGAAGCATCAACATACAGCACACACTGCCTGCCCAAGCAAGGGGCCTGACCAAGACTCGATCCTGGGACCTAACTCCCACCTGGGAACGCGAACTGGCCACAGACTGCAGCGCAGGGGAAGCAGCTGCCCTGGAGGTGGCCTGCACAGCCAGGGCATCTGGGGCCAAAGGCTGCACAAGCATTTACTGCAGAGACAAGGGACAGAGAAGAGCTTGGGGCCATGCTGAGTCCTGCCAGGAAGAGCAGGGACTCAGCAGCAAACCTGTGTGCAGAGGGCCCCTGGAGACCGGGGAGAATCAGAACGAGTACACCACCAGCCCCTAAAGGAGCCAAGCCTTGTTCAGACCGGAGCAAGGAAGGTGTTTTACCACCTGCCCCTTCCTGCATGCGCTCCCCAGGCCTGGAGGGGTCAGTTGCAACAGCTGCGTGTCCTGTCCCCTACAACCTGCAAGCTGCTCTGGCCCAGGGAGGGGAAAGCTTTGACACTGAATCAAATTGGAAATGGGAATTACTATCTGGGACTATACGTTCTCACTTTGGAACTGAAACCTGTTTCAGACCTAAAAGCCACTCTTTTAAATGAACTTGTTACCTCAAAGTGAGCCAATAAGCCATGGGGAGAATATTTGAAAGGACAATGGGAGACACAAATAAGGTTGCATTTTGTTTCCATCCCACAAATCACAATTTAAACTTTTTCAATGTATCAACTTTTTTCAGTGTTACAGAACAGACGAGGGGGCAGGGTGGTGAACATATACTATTACCAAAAGAACCCCCCCTTTTTCTCCGAGGGTTCCTCCCCTGTACTAGGTTTGCTTTGCCCGCTGCCAGAAGAAAGACGTCTCTCAATGCCAGAGACTGGTGAAAAGGAAAGGAATTATTTATTTAAAAGTTATACAGACTTAGAGTAATGACTTAATGTCTTCATTAAAATACTAAAATTCTTTAGAATACCCACAAATGCACACAGTCCTTCCTTCTCCCCTTTGCCCAGTCCAGGGCACCATATCTCACGAAAAGAGGTAGAAGTCCGTGGTTCAGGCAGCCCCTCGGTTCCAGCACCATCAGCTGTGTCGCCACCATGATCTCCAGTTAATCCAAAGCCATGTGGCGCCTTCTCATGGCCACCAGCAAGAGTCCTTTCACCCCTTTTCTTCCAGGCAGTCTCTCCCGCTTCCTAAGCCACGTGGCAAGAGGAAGCACCCCAAAGCCTCATGATCCTAACTCTTGTCATGGCTGCTGCGTCTGGGTTTAAATCCCCGCGCCAATCTTCCTCTGCAGCCCCATTTCCGGCTCCTCCCACAATCAGTCTCACCTGCCAGCATTCCTGTATTCTTCCAGCTTTACTGGGCTGCCATAGTAAGTCCGGGCAGGTGTGGCCCCATGGTATGGAGCCAATCAACCCCAAGCTCTCACGCAAGTGCAGTAACCAGTGGGGGTTTCTTCCCAGTTACATCCTGGGTTGAAGTCACTCCCATCCCCCTGGCTCAAAGCATGGCCACAGCTATTTAACATATCCATGAAACCAGTTAAAGGTTATAGATATGTTAAATGACCGTGCCAGAGGTTAGCTGCAAAGCTGTTGCTATGCAAAGCAGCTCTCAATGGCCCTGCTTCATGTGTCCCATCCCCCAGCTCAGACTGGTGGGGGTGAGAACATCACATATATATTTTTCTCTAATATTTCCTGAACACTCTGAGTTCTGGACCCCATTACAAATCCCTATTTGTCCCACCCCTTGGCTGCACCCTGTTACATCAGTTATACCTGCCAAATCCAGCAATCTGTGGGATGAGGCAGCCAAAAGACAGAGGAAAACAGTCTCAAGTCCAGCCCAAAGCAAAAGTAAGGACAGGGTTTACGTGCTGATGGAAGCATGCAGGTGGGCCAGACCCCCGGCCCAGGCCCTGAGCCGGGGTGCCAGGAGCGCAACAGTGGCAGTGCCAGCCGTGTCCACACAGACAGTCAGAGGGCCCGGGAGCCTGCACATCCCCAGCCCCAGCCTGGTCCTTTCCTGGAGATCTCTGTGCCTCTCACAAGCCCCAAGAGGCTGAGACGAAAGAACCTGGGAATTATATAAAGCCTAAGTCAAGCCTTATTCAGCAGGCAACTGTAAAATCATTGAAAATGTTTAAGAAAGAAGGCGACCTGGGACTTACCTGAGACCCTGGGGATCAAGAGGGCTGGAGGGGGTCACCTTGGACTCTCAGGGGAATGGTTTCTAGCTGCTTCTGGGCCACACCTGCCCACCCGCCCACCCTCTGGCTCCAGTTTAGGTGCCTTTGTAACTTCCCACAGCCAAACTGAGATGGGTCTGTGTGGGAGAACTCCGTCCTGCAGAGCTCTCCCAGGCGCAGTGGATGAGAACAAGACTATCAAGATAGGATCCGCTTGGGGAGAAAAGCCTGGCTAACCTCTCAGAGGAGAAGAGCCCCGAGGTCCTTTCTCCTGAGGCTTTTATTGAGAACCATAGGTGCAGGGGTTTACAACGTGCATGCAAAAGTCATCGATCAGTGTCTAAAGGCCATAGTTACAGAAAACAGATATTATCTATAGGTAACAATTGAGGAAACTTAGAGATCTGCCTCAGGTCAGGGTTGTTAAGGCATGGTTCAAGAGATTAGGAGTTCACTCCTTCTGTTTTGGATTTAGATAACAGATTCCTGGCAACGGCAACAGGGCTACACAACGCAAAGCAAGCCTCAAGGGATATAATGCATTCTTTAGGCCTGATTTCCCACAGAAACCCTCCGTGTTAGTAGCATCAGGTCACACCTTCTTCCCAGCATTCCCAAGCATTCTGGTCAAAACTTACAGGCCCTTCCTTATTCAAGGCCTGCCTTGCATGGGGCTACAATTCTTGATACCACACAAAGTGGTCCCCAACAGATCTGGACTTTCTGGGACCCAGGAACAGGACATAGAGATGCGCAGGACCTCAGGCATGATATTCTGATGCAGCTGCCCCTGCTGCTTCCAGCCCAAGACCTCCTGGCCCAGAGCAGGAGAAGCACAGCCCTGACCTAAGGCAGCCTCTGGGCCTTGAGGCAGGAAGGGTGGCCAGCCACCCAGGCAGGGGTGAATCAGGAAGGGTGAAGATGGCAAATCTTCCAGAGCCCATTTCCCTTGAGACTCCAACAGGGAGCTTGGCATCTCCCGCGTAAGCCTGTTGGACACGAAGAAGAGCAGAAGCTGTTCTCTGTGGGCATGAGCTCCAGCCGGCTCCCAAGCCACCCGGCTTCAGCCCAGGCCTCAACCTCAGCACCAACTGCAGGTCGAATCCACCTGCCACTGTAGGTCCAGCTCCTGCTCTAGAACCGTGCTCGGGAGCCAGGCTGCCTGCGTTCAGATCTCTGATCTGCCACTTGGCCCTGTGACCTTATGCAAGTGACTTAACCCTCTCTTCTGTCACTTTCCTCCTCTGCATGTAGGTGTGACAGTGGAACCTACCTGATAGGTCATGCATGGTGAGGCCACGGAGGTGACAGAACAATGGCTTGCCAGCAGGTGTTTGCTCTGACACTCTTCGCCCCCAGCCCCAGTGCCGACTCCCGCCTCTGCCCACTTTCCTGTTCCCTGGGCTCGGAGGGCTGATTTAGTGCACTTATCTCCCTCTCTACTCCAGGGTGAATTGGTTTGAATGCGATCTGCAATCTCCTGAAAGGCCCCGAAGGGACCCATTGGCTCCTTCTAAGGAGCATTAACTCAAACTGTAACCAGCAATCCGCGCCTGCAGGAGGCCAAGTCCTCGGGGAGCCCTCCTGGCTGCCGTGGAGGAACTGGCAGCCTGTTCTCCAGCCTGGGAGCAGGAGTCGCCTGGCGGTGGCCCCCAGCCCAGCCCTGTGCATGTCTAAGAGCCCGCTACCCCTCACCCACCTGTCTGCCAGCTGAGTCTACCTTGCAAGGCCACCATGAGGAGAAATGGCTGCAGGGCCACGTGGGCAGGTAGCACGGTGTAGCTGAAAGTCTTCTCCTTTCCTGTGGTTAAAAACAGCCCTCAAGCTCCCATTAAGCAGATTTCCTATGGGTTTGACCAAAATTCTTGACCCTTGTCCAGGGGCCCCTGCTCCCCTTCTCCTCCTGCTGGGTGGAAACAAGGAGTCCCCAGGTAACTGGCTCTCTGGGACACTGGCTCCTGCCCCATGTCCACCTCCTGGGCCAGCCACAGGACCCACGCATTGGCACAGTGGGAGCCCCTCTCGTGAGCCCCTCCCTCACTACGCCCAGCAGGCATGGGGGAAAAGAGCAGCAAGCACTAGGGTACGGCCCCCATCTGTGAAGTCCTGCCTGAGCCTTATGCGGCTTTTACAGCCTGAGCATCGATTCCTCAAACCTCCCCATGCGGTGAACACAATTATATCATAAAACAATGAGAGCACAGAGGCTGAGGTTAGGAAACAAATTCCTATGTAAACTCCACGAAGGCAGTGGAGTACCAGTTTAATTCACTCCTCCATCCCCAGGCTCCTAAACTAGTCCTCCTATCGAGGAGATGCTCAGACTTTTATGTCTTGTATGAATCAATGATCGAAGAAACAAACCAATCATTGCTTCTGACGTCAGCAGCTGACCCCGGTGCAATCGCCCTAGCTGACAGATTATCTCGCATCGGCCCCAACCCCCAGCAGCCCCTGCGGCTGGAACACAAGCTCCCAGCCCAGGGCCCTGGAAGGTACCGAGCTGGGACCTCCACAGACTTGATGAGTGTGACTGAGACACGAGAAAATGCAGCCCAACCAGTGGCCTGAAAGTCAATCCGGCAGAGAAGGGTTGCTGCCACGCCCCCAGCCCCGCTCGTCTGAGACGGGAGAGGGAGAAGGAGCTCTGCCCACCAGCAGGCAGGCCTGAGACACTGTCTGCCGGCCTGTCCACCTCGCCCAGCTCCCAGCAGCAGCAGGCCACAGGCTGAACCTGAGCCCCCCACCAGTCAGTCCCACACTGCATCCAGAGCCCCCGACCTCTTAACTCCGGGCCTGAGCCAGGGTCCTGCTCAGCCAAGAAGCGACTGAGCCCCAGGGAGGAGAGAAAATAGAGAAAAGTAAATGATTCCCTGCCCACCCCCTCCCGATATGCACAGATGCAGGTTGCCACTCAAAAAGCAATCTCTCCAAACGTTTAAAAACTGCCTGCAATTTATATCTTGTGCTTGACAGAGCATCTCCAAGTCATTTCCTGGCTCATAAAAGTACAGAGTCCCGAGTCCAGGAGGCTGCTTGGTCCCCAGGGTCACTAGGTCGGGTACCCCATGGGAGAGTGGAAGGAACCAGGTGGGGAAGTCCCCTTGAGCCCCTTCCAACCTCAGAAGTGGTCAGAGGGAGGTCCCAGAGGCCAACAGCTGCAGTCCCAGCCAGGAGTCCCAAACATTACAGGCCCAAAGGCAAAAAGGACACGTTCCTTGATTCTTCTGACATTTATGAATAAGACCTCTGCTATGGGAAATAGGCGGTTCTAATGCAGTGTGTCCTGTGCTCTAAGACAGGGAGCATGGGGACCGAGGGACTCGGAGGATGGGATGTCAGCCTTCCCTTGCGAAGCTGAAACAGAGAAAAGAACTCCAAGTGGAGGCGCGGCTCAGGTGGGCCGAGGTGTGAGAGAACCTGGAGGGCAGGGCACAGAGCCAGGGGGCAGTGGGAGCTGAGGCTGGGGGAGGGCATGGGAGGCCCCTGGCTCCAGGAGCTGGCCGTGACCCTTGGGGTGGTCCAGAGGGCCTTGAAGCAGAAAGGGACTTTGATGGAGGGACAAAGAGAGGCAAAGAGGCCAGCCAGGAGAAGAGAGAGGCCACTCAGAGAAGAGAGAGTCGCCGTGGAGACCTGGAGATTGTGAATGTCCCTCCTTCGTAACCAGGGACTGGGGCCTGAATTCCCGCCTCCTCTCCTTGTACCCTCCCCTGGAGCCCCACCCCCAGCCACACCCACTTTGGCCTGTTTCTACAACCTGCCAAGCTCATTTCCTCTCCAGAACATTTGACGTCCCCCTCCCCATTTCCCTTACCTGCAACACCCTTCACGCAGACCCTTGGATGGGTGGCTCCTTCTCCCAGTGCAGGTCACCGTTCAAATGTGCCTCCCTCTGGGAGGCATCCTCTGACCTCAGTATCCAGCATCGCCTCCCTCCGTCTGCTCCATCAGCCTTCTTCACTGTCTTCAGAGCATTTACCACCTGAACCTGCCTTATTATGGCTCTATGTCGTTATTTTTTCTCAGCTGCTTAGAATTTTAAACTCTATGGGAACAGAGCCCTTGTCTGGCTGTGCCCAGAGATAGCCCCAAGCACCGAGAGCAGTGCCTGTCACATAGTAGGTGCTCAATAAATACCTGCTCCATGAATAAACAAGGCCTTCATCACAGCATCTGAGCTTCTGGCTCCCTGTTCAGGGCAGGCCTCCCCTACCTGCAAACTCTAGCTGGGCTGGTGTCTGTGTCGTTCCCGCTGCCATTAATCACGTTCTGTTGGTGGATACCCTTTGTGTTGCCATTGGAAGCTGCACCTCATTCATCTCTGTCTCACTCCAGCGCCCGGAGCATAGTAGGTGCTCAATCAGGGGTTCCTCGTCATTAGCCCTTACCACCTCCCCATGGGAATGGTGGGCTCAACCGCAGACGCTCCTGGGGGCAGCAGCAGCGGGGCTGAGCGGACACCCCGCCCCCTCAGTGCTGCAGGTCTCTTTGGGCAGAAAGGAGGAGCAGAGAGGGGCAATTCAGGGAGGAGCGGCTGGGGGAGCTGGCCCACATGTCTCATTCCTTGTCAAGGCACTCACCTTCCTGCCCTGAGGGAAAACCCCCTTTGGGGCAGAGAAGCAGTTGGTGCGGCCAGAAAGACACAGGTCTTGGTCTGAAAAGACCCAATCCCAGCAAACAGCTTCACCACTCAGGAGCTGGCTGACCGTGGGCAAGCCAATCCGCCTCCCTGAGCCTCAGAAACAGGACAAACCAAACAAAATCCAGTGCTGTTGGGAAGACCGAACGTGACCAGGAGTGGAGAGAGCCTGGCACACACGTGGGGGAGCAGTGGATGCTGGCAATAAGAACAATCACAGTGGCCACGAATGGACATCGAGAGCTCACTCAGTGGGAACCACTGTCTCCAGCGTCGTCGTCAGTCGGCCCAGCTAGGATCACGCCACTCTGCAGGGCAGGAGGGTCCAGGGAAGTGAAGTAGCCTGCCTAAGGCCACAGAGCTGGCAAGTGGAAGAGCTAAGATTCGAACCTAGGGAGCCTGCCTTCAGAGCCCACCCTCTTAACTTTACTATTGTTATTGCCAGAACAGTACAAAACTAAAGCCTAGCCTTACCTCTCCATGCCTCAGTGTCCCTGTCCAGAGAATGGGTGTAAAGCCACTGCCTGCCCACAGGGGTACTGTGAGGATTCGGTAACGTGTCAGAGAGGGCCTGGCAACACAGTGGGCCCTGAGGAAATGTCGGTGGCCTGCCCTTGCCCTGGCCAAAGCAGCCCCTGGGAGGGCTCTGCGCCCACAGGCACGGGGAGAACGGAGCCAGCTGATGAAACAAGTGTCGGCTGCTCGTTTGGTAAATGGGATTTGGTTAGAAAGATGAACGCTGCCACTTCTGGCTAATGTGTCATGTAAATTCTAATGATAATGCAGATCCCTCGCCCGTGCCCGCGCCCGCCCCGTGCCGCCGCCTCTGCCGCTGCCGCTCAATTATCTCCCGGGCTCCTGGCAGAATCCATGCTTCACTGGGATCCTCGCCCCAGCCTGCCTTCCCCAGTGCAAATAATGAAAACCCGCCTCGTCCCCGCAATTGCTCACTTACATTTTCTATTAATTTTTTTCCTTTCAGAGGAAAAATGAGAGGCGCCAGAGAAGGAGGAGGCAAGGTAACGGGTGGGCGGTGAACTTGCAGCTTCTCCAGGCCCCGTGGGCTCTGTCCCCGGGGACCGGACTTGAGGGCAGTCTGGAGAGGGGCGCTCAGACTGGGGCAGCCGCCCACAGATCCCTGAGGCAGAGGGTGCTCCCCGGGTCCCTGAGGCCCAGAGGTCGGAGCCAGGACCCTGGCATGGGGGAAGGAGCACCGGACTAGCACACAGGAGCAGGGGCTCCAATCCTCTCCAGGGGTGTCCAGCCGTTTGGCGTCTCTGGGCCACACTGGAAGAAGAGTTGTCTAGGACCACACATTAAATCCACTGCGACACATACTCACAAAGAATTCTCATAGTGTTTTAAGTCAATTTATAGTTTTGTGTTGGGCCGCATTCATAGCCATCCTGGGACGCATGCGGCCCGCAGGCCGCAGCTTGGACACCACTGCCGCTCGCTGTGCGACTCTGAGCAAGTCACTTAATCTCTCTGGAGGCAGGCAGTCCCTTCGTTTATAAAAGGCAGGTGGAGCTTGTTGGCTGGTGTCCAGGGCCAATCCTGGGCTGACTGGCTGAGAGTCCCAACCTCAGAGACTTGCCAGTCCCTCTCTTCCTTGCAAGGAAGAGCTTCTCAGGAGACAGGAAGGGGCTCTGGAGTGCCGGTGAGTTCCCCGTCAAAGGAGGTATTCAAGCTGCAACAAGGATGTGCAGAGACTCATCGCTCTCTTTGGCAAGGTTCCGAGTCCACCCCCAGAGACTTATGCGGAATCTGATGGTTGGGCCAGGGTGGAGAGTGGGGGAGGGCAGGGAGAGCGGCCCCCATTCTAGAGAAATGAAAGGAAAGTCTTGGGGAAGAACAGCTCCTACCACAGGTCCCACCCAAACTCTTTTATCTGTATGGCGTCATCAGGGAGCTGCAGTCATTTTCAGAGCCTGTGTGTTCCTTGTGCTGGAAATGGTGTGTGCAGCCTTAAACCAGATGATAGTCTTCATCCTCGGGGAGGTGTTTACAGTCCAGTGGGGTGGGAAAGAACCTACAAACGGGCCATTGCCCTGAAGAGGGTACAAAGAAAGTCAAAAAAGCACAAGGGATCCTAGCAGCGAGAGGAAGACACCCACTCCCAGGGAAAGCTTCCTGGAGGAGGTGGCATTTAATCCAGACAGCTCTGGAATGGGCAAAGGCTGCCTCGAGGACTCACCAATATGTAAGAAAACATCTGGCATACAGCAGGCACTCAATAAGTGTTGTGACCCCCCCCCACTTCCCCCACCTAGAGACCCAGGACAGCTGGCTTCATGTGTCCATGAAGTGGACTCAGTCCTGCTTGCTGGAGAAGAGACCATCTTGGCTGCCCCAGACGCCATCTGACCTGGACCCTGTTCTCTGCACATGCCTCTGATCTATCCGAGGGGACCAGCACGCCTCACTGCCCTGTGACAAGGCCAGCACAACCTCTTTACCCCCCATCTCTGCTTCAGAGACTGCCTAGGAAAACCCCGGTCGAACTGTCCCATGAACAAGTGGCCTTCTCCAGAGACACCAGCCTCTCGCAGAGTCTGGGGTGGCCTCCCCCACACCCCCAGCCACATTGGGGCATTCAAGCAGGGAGGTGCCTGCAAGAGCCGGAGGCCCGATGTGGAGCCTGACACCTGGTGGGGGCTCGGATGGGTCAGACGAGTGAGTGGGTCCGTGGGTGACCAATCTGCGTCTGTAACCACCACACGGTCCCATTTTCACAAAGGAAAACCATAAAGCCTAGGGTCTTATTTGTATGTACGTGGGGAAAGGACCGGAAGGACGCACAGTAAGCTGCTGACTGCGACGCCCGAGAGCGGCCCAGAGGAAGGAAGGGGGCACAGCCTCCACTCCGAGGACTTCTGTCTGTTGTTGGGTACACTCCGGCTGCATTACTTTTGTGATACTGAAGACTTTTAAAATGTGTAAGCTTTGTAATGCTTGTAATTAAAAATTAAATCTATCTCAGAAAAGAGTTTCTTGTCTGCCACTCCCCATCCTGGAATTACTCGCCGGGAAGTCCTTCCCAACATCACACCTAAGTCCCTGCAGATAGAACGCTCATTTCGCAGCTGTCTCCAGGTGAGGGGGGAGAGCTGGCGAAATCCGCCCAGCCGCAGCCAGATGCCCTGGCAGCCTGATGCCCTTTCCTGAGTGGCCCCCACCCCCACCCGAGGGAAGAGGAGGAGGGGGATCGGCTAGTCCTGGCCCCACTCTGGGGAGAGCTCTTCACCTCCGGGAAGGGATTTTCCTGGCAGAAGCAGCAGCCCCTTCCGCTCCAGGACGCGTGGGATGCCTTCAGGCCCAACATATGTGGGATCTTCTAAAACAGGGATAGGAGAGGAGGAGAAATAAAGTCTGTTCCCCCAGGTCTGTTGTCTCAACACACAGAGGGCGCCAGAAACACTTCCCACAAGAGGCCCTGGGGCTGAGTTTCGGAGGCGGAGTCCCAGTGTGCAGGTAGGCAAACTGAGGCCACTGGGGGAAGGAGGGTGAACTCCGATCCCCCAGCACAGTGGGTTACAAGCAAAGCCAGGACTGGAACCTAAAACCCCTGGACTGGAACATGAGGGGAAGGAGATGGTGGGCCTAAGAGAGGATAAGGATAGGGAAGCGACGGGTGGAGAGACCAGGAGTTGCAGAGACAGAACTGGGGGGTCAGGGACTGGATTAAAGAGGGGAGGCAAGCACTCCCCTCCCTAGGCTGGCACTCCAGAGGGCCCTTTTCAGGGACACAGCAGGGCTCCCGGGTCCCCTGTCACATGAAATCAACACAGAGCAGACAAGATCCACTGTGTTTCCAGTGCTTCCCCCTTCCTGGCAGGTGGCAGAGTGGCCCTGCCTGTTGTGGGAAGTGAGGCGTGAGCCTAGTTCTGCCCACTCCTGCTGCGATGTGCCCACTCCTGGGCCCGAGCATGTGGGTGCCAGCGCACCTGCAGAGCCCTCTTTCCCTCTGCCCGGTGACTGGCAAAAGCCAGGATGACGGCTGCTCTGCCAGCCAGATGACTGAGAGGGACAGAGTGACTACGATGAACAGAGGCTCTGCTGACCCTCGATAGCCACCGAGACTTAGGGATTGTTTATTGTGGCCACACAACCTGGCCTATGCTGACCGGTACACAAAATAAAAGTTTGGAACCAGAAGGCTCAGGTTCAAATCCCGACAACACCACTGATTTCTGAATGGCCTTGGGCAAGTCCTTTCTCCTCTGATTTTCTGCCTCCCCTTTTATAAAAATAGAGGATCTGTAAATTAGGTTCCTTCCAGCCCCCATAATTCCAGGCCTCCCTCTGTTCCTTGCTTCAGACACCTCGCCAACCCCAGCCAGGGCCACACAGGGTCCTGAAGAGAGGAGCCACCCAGGAGAGGGCACATGCAGGTCTTTCCGCAGCAGCGGGATGTTCTCCGGTAGGGTTTCCGAAACCTGCTGCCTGTCAGAATCACCTGGGAACTTTAAAAACGCAGATTCCTTCGCCTGACTCGCCGAAATTCAGCTGCAGGAGGTCGGAAGTGGTGCACATTCGGAAAGCCCCACGCCAGAGAACCCAGTGGACCTCCCCACTCCTGGCAAGGGGGAGACTGGGACGATGGGCCAGGCTGAGCCCTGGATCCCCACAGAGCCCACGGCCCCTCATTTTCCAGGAGCTGCAGCCCCACCTCCCCGCTGGAGCTCTGGAACAGCCACCTCCTCAGGCAGCCCTGGCTACATTTTAAATGAAAGTAGAACAAGGCACTCAATAATGCAGCTGGATCCCCCTCACCTGCACCTCCAGTCTCCCCACGCCAGGTGCCAGCTAGATAAATCTGGCCTGGAGGCCTGACCCCTCCCACTGGGTCCCTCGGGACCCTCCCTCTTCTTCCCTCCATTGTCCTCCCCAACCCCCTAAGCCAAGGGGAGAAAAACACCAAGGTTCAAATTTTCAATTAAAAACCAACTTCTACTTATTGCTTTGGCTGTTCTTGCAGGAGAAAAAAAGATGCAGCTTGTGTGTGCCTGTACACGTGTGTGCTCAGGCATGTGTGGGGGTTGCTGGTGGAGGGAGGCGCCTGTGAACAGATATCTGTGTGCGTCTGTGTGTCTGTGGGAGCCTGGGGTATGCAAGTGTGCGAAGCCACATGTCTCTGTGTGAGTACAAGGTGTGGTTGAGTGCGTGTGTCTCTGCATATGCATATGTGTGTGCAAGGTGTGTGTGTGTACAGGGGGTGTGTGTGCAGGCATGGGTGTGTGCACACGTGGGTGCACTTAGGAGGGTGTGTGACAGTGACTGTTCAGACGTGTCCCTCAGTACAGGCAAAGTCTTCCAATTAAACTCATACCATTAGTGTGGGGTACTGGGTCCATCAAAAATTTGGTTCTGGAAGAAATCATTTTAAAAAATCACACATTTTTACAACTCCAACATTTTATTTCCATTTTCAGCATGTAAGTAGTTTGCCTTTGTAATTTTCTTTGGTGCAGAACCTAAGTCTTCCCTGCGTCTCTGGGTCTGCTGGTGGGAGCGGCGTCATCTTCTCAGGTAAACTGAACCGAGAACACAGCATTCCCGACGTCCTATTTCAATTCCTCCAAAGTGGAGCATGAACTTAAAAGACACTTGTAAAGTGATGTGAGTGCCGAATCTTCTAGAGTTTCACAATTTTGATTCCAATCTTACCGTACAGTTGCTTATCCACATCTAATTTAACAGCAATTTTTTTTAGCAATTCACCTTGACAGAGTCTTTCTAAAGACTTCGATTTTGTTTTATAGAAACAAGAATTTTTTGCGTGTTCATCATATTTGGGTTTACTTATTATTTAGATAAATTATGCAATTTCAGTAACAAGTGCCACTGGCACAGACAGATTTGGAAACAAGGGCCGTGGACCCTTTGTAAGCCTGTGACCCAGCCCACGGGGGCAGAAGCCCACGATGGGCCAGTGCATGCGAGAGAAGCCTCGGTGATGGGTGAGGTGTATGGAGGGGGCACCGGTACGTTCCACAGAGGATAAGGCAGACCCCAGGCACACAGCGGAGGGGAGGTGAATCTGTGTGTATGTGTGTGTGTATGTGTGTGTGTGTGTGTCAGTATCTACACCCAGGTGTTGGTAGGAGCACATCTGAGTGTCCCTGTCACTTGCCCCCAGCAAGCATGCTTCAACCCAGACCACTGGGAACCTCCATTCTCCACCCAATTATCCACCTGTGGCAGATGACAGTGGTGATGGTGATGGCCGGTCCTCCTCTTAAGTGGGCTGGCCCGGGCTGTGACATGACTTGTGTCGCTGGCAGGAGAGACCTAGAGTAGGGCACAGCCAGCATGTCCTGAGCATCCAGTCTCTGCCATTTCTTTGCACTCTCCCACCAGCCTGTGAGATAGGGATCCTTTTACCCACCCCCACCACCACCACAGATAAGGAAACTGAGACTGAGAGATGAGGGGGCTTCCCTGGGCTGGACAGTGATTCCTCTCGGACCCATCACTGGCCAGGGCACTTCCCCAAGAGGTTCAAGAGACCACTGATTTCCTGTGGGGTGTGTCTGAGCCCTGTCGTGGACACAGCCTTCTCCTCATGGGATTCTACAGAGCTGAGGGTGGGAATGGTAGGCAGGTTCACTTCGAGTGCCAGGAGATGGGGAGGGGGCTGGGGACAGCCTGGCACCCACCACTCACCAGACCCGAGCTTGTCTTGGCCAAGTACTCTGGATTCTTCAAAACCACTCACATCCCCTTGGGAACTGGGCATTTTATCTTGCCCAGGAGGAAGGGGTTCCTCTTCCTCTTTTTACAGATAAAGAAACAAACCAAAGAGGCAGCCCTAGCAGTGAATGAAACCTGGGCATGACCCCCACACCTCCTGGCTCTCACTGCCTGGCCGTGAGCAAGTGCAGCCTAGAATGCATCCTACTGACCGAGGTTGCCAGATAAACAACAAATAATCTTTTACTGTAGGTATGTCCCAAATAGCGCATGGAATCAATACTTAGGAATGTATAGCTTCATATTCAACTTTAACAAAGCATCCTGTACTTTTATTGGCTGAATCTGGAACCTTGCAACAACCCCATCTTCCACTCACCCACTTCTGAGCCTCCTGGGAAACATCAGAAAAGCAGTGTCAGCCCCCTCCCGCCCCACTCGAGAAAGAGCGGGCACGGCCTGATGGGAAGGACGCAGGAGGACCTAGGTGTTGGCCTCGGACAGCCCTGGGTCTGAGTTCTTGCTCTCTGGCGTATTATTTTGACCAAGCCACTCACCCCCTTCAAGTCTCCACAGGCTGGTTATTAGCATTAGATAAAATAACTCATGTGAAATGCTGTGCTCTACGTGAATGTTCGATGGAAGGGAGACTTTATATTTATTATTGCTGCTGCTGTTGTTGTTAGTTTATTATTATTTACCAGGTAGTGAATTAAGACTGAGAGAAGTGACTTGCTCAAAGTCGCCAGGAATCCGTAGTGGACCAGTGAGATGCCCGCGCTCGGGCCTCCCGGGTCCTGGCCCCAGGCACCGCCCACTGCCCAGCTGCTTTACTGCTTTGTGGCCAGAATGCTGGTGGCCATCTGGGCAGTCAGGGCTCCGTGACCTACCCTTGAACACTCTCCCCCTCTAAGCAGCTGCCTCCCCAGCACCCTGGGGCCCAGCCAGCAACTCAGAGCCCCATAGTCTCAACTCACCCTCCATCCCTCCCCAAAGCACCCACAGACTGAGGATGGCCATCAGTCTCTCTCCCCTGAGATCTGGGGGTGCCTCCCAGCCCCCACCACCCCCAGGAAGTTCAGAGAGGTGCTGGGACGACAGGACTGAGAAGGAGCCTCCCATCCAGGTATCTGCAGGAGGCCTGTGGCCCTCAGCCCTGCACCCGGGTGGCCTCCAGATGCAGCTGCCCAGAGAGCCCGGGACTCCTCCTGAGCTTCTCCTGGGGTTGGGAGGAACTGGGACAAGGGAGTGTCCCAGGGGCCACAGGACAATGTCTCAATGTCCTGTGGGGTCCCAGGGACTCTGCTGGAGGCCTGGCCAAGAACTCCACCCCCCCACTCCCTTCCTCCCCCCTCACCTCGAGCTCCTCATCTGTAACCCTAAAGAGCTGCTGACAGATCCCATCTGCTTCTCTCTGGCTTCCTGGAGAAAGGTGGAGCGGAGAGAGGACGGTGGGCTTCCGATGCTCAGCCCCGGCCACTCAGACTGGGGGGCTCTCTGGGCTCCATGGGTGCTCCCGGCCTGCTGCCAGACCTCCTCTCACCCAGACCCCTGGAGGCCCCACTCCCAAGGGTGGGAGGGTTTTGAGAGAAGAGGTTGCAGCCACTTTCTGTGTTCCCTGGACCCCTAGACACGTCAGCTGGAAATCTTTAACTCCCAGAGGGACCGTCTCAGGAAGAGAAGGGACAGGCTTTCCTCCCCAGCCCAGGAATTCCAGAGGCATCTCCTCCCTGCTCCCCTCCCCCACCCCTGACACTCGCAGACAGAGGGGAGGAAAGGGGGCTTGGGAACTAGAGAACCTTGGACTGCCCAGCCCCCTCCTGTCACCTCCTACCAGGTTCCTGCTCTCCAATGCTGCCATCTAGAGGGGAGACGGGGCACTGCAGGAACTGAGGCCTGGCCCTGGAGCTCCAGGCCCACCATGGAAAAAGGATGGACCAAGGATGCAGATACCAAGACACCTTCTCCTGCAGGTGCTGGGAGAGTCATCCCACCCATCCCCGTGATTCCAGGCAACCATGTGGTCATGAGCGATTTCCTGGCTCCTTGCTCACAGGGTGACCCCCTCCAGGAAACCCAAGACCCACAAGAAGAGAAAACTATGCACTGAGCACTTCTTGTACATCACCTCCTCTGAGAACCCACAGAGCCTGACACACAGTAGGTGCTCAGCCCGTTTGAAGGATGAGTGAGGGAGTGAATTTGGGGCTCCCAGCCAGACAAGGTCAGACCTACCGCCCCCTCCACCCCTGGCTGCCCGTGTTGGGTTGGCCAAGGAAGCCCCGCAGTGGAGGAAGCCTGGCATGCTCGTCCCAGTTGTGCTGCTCACTTGCTGGCTGAGCCGTGGCCAGACTTCATTCTCTGCGCCTCAGTTTCCCTGTGCGTCTGAAGGGGAGTTGGACTAGCCTGAAGGCCCTAAGCAGGCAAGAGGAAGGGTCTTCATCTAGTAGAGGCCTGAGCCCACCTGGCCACCCCGACCACTTTACCCCCTTCACCTGGGGTCAAAGGTGAGGCCGTGAGCTTGGGTCCCACAGAGACTCAGAGGAATTGCTGCCGATGCACGAGTGTGTTCCCCCCACGTGCACAATGCACACACGTGTGCACGTGCAAGCACGCATACACACATGTACACACGCCTGCAGACACAGACACACCGCACACTCCATCTCATGCCCTCTGCTCAGCGCCGCAGACCCTCAGGAACAAGTTTAGAGACACACTGAAGTTATGAAATTGATTTCTCTGGGAACACTTGGAATTAGTTTTAATTATCTTTATCTTTCTTCCAATTGTTCTCTCAGCCTTCTCCTTGCTGTTTAATCCATTACTATTGACTTCCCCACAGGCTCTGGGGAGGGGAGTTGCATGGTGGGGTGGGCAGTGAGTTCAGTTTCAGGAAAAATAAACAACAGCTACAACCACCCACCACCCACCTTTTCCTCTGCACCAGAGAAACCAGCGTCTCCCAGGCGGTTGTCAAGGCTTTCTGTGCAAACACATACACATGCACACACACAAAGGCCGAACCTCATCCTCCCCATCTGGAAGGAAGCCCACGCTAACTGGGACAAGAAGCAGCTGAGATGTGACGTGTTCAGATTTCAACATCTCGCAAGTCTGGTGCTTCAGAGTGGCCCCCTTCATCCAGGAGTCTCGACCTCCCTGATGCAAAGCCCGTTACACCTCATCCTCCAGGCTCCCTTCTCTGAGCCCGCCCCCAGAACACCGGGCCTGCTGGGTGGGGTTGCCTCCCTGGCCACTGTACAGGGCCTGGGTTAGATTCCCCTGCAACACCAGGCACATAGTAGGTGATCAATGAATACTTGCTGAGTGAATGAATGAGTGAACAAATGAATGAAAAGCCTCTCTTTGAAACCTGCCTTCAGAGTCTAACACATTCACTCATTCATTCGTTCAACCAACACTGAGCGTCCATGAGGGGATGGTCCAGGTGCTGAAGGTGCAGAAGTGATGCTGCCTCATCCTGCCCTAATGGACCTCCCCCTCGGGTGGGTAGGTCCCCAAGTGGGGGTGGGTAGCAGTCCCCAAACCGAGCTAGGGTAAAGAGTGCATCTGGAGGAGCCAGACAAAGGCAAAAGCTTTTCTTTTAAATGCCCTTGTTGAAAGCAAATCTCCATTTTTTGAGGATGAGTTGATTTCCTCACTTCTGCTCTTCCTCCAGAACTGGGGGGAGGAGGAGGAACAACCAGAGGATGCTCTGTTCTCCAGGGACTCCCCCAGCTGTGCCCAGGCCTGGGCCAATTCCACAGCAGGCTTCTGGAGGCTCTGCTGTGTGCGTAGAAAGCATACCGGCCCCTCCTCCATGGGGCGCTCCCCAGGGAGCCTCGGAGGGGCGGAGGGCTATTCCTCACCAGCAAGGTGCCCATGCTAAGTGCCCTGCGGCGCTAATATTTTATGATTAAAAACCATTAAGGTTTAGACCGTGAAAATCCAAGGGACACAAAATCAATGGCCCAATATTGCTTCCCCTGGTAAGTTGTGTAAATATTGTGTCTTTTATTGTTTGGCCGATGGCAAGAGCAGAGATACAGGTCCAGATTATACTAATGAATCCCCTCCCATCCCAGCCACGACCTGGTGGAATTAGCGTGCTGGTTTGGAGAGCTGGCCACAGGGAAATCCCAGGCTGACCCACGGTGGACGGCCATCCCCTTCCCTCCTCCCCCTCCCTCCAGCCCACACAGCCCACCCAGCCCCATCCGCCAGAGGCAGTGCCCCCTGCGCCCCCCCATGCAGTGTCCCCACACTAATCACACACACCCAGGCACACGCATCACGTGGCGACATGCTCTTCTGACAGCCCGTCCATCACCGTGCTCTGCCATCTGCTTGAATTTGCATATTTAATCAGAATCTGTCTTTTCTCCTCGGGGGGTTCAGACTAGGGTGGGGAGGATGATTTCAGGGGCTGCTGCTGCCTGGGTGGGGAAGGGGGCGATGAGCGGCTGTCTCTCCTCTCCGGGCTGAGGGGGATGAGGTGGCTGCGGCAGGCCTCTCTGGCAATGGGGTCATGCCAGGTGCTCCCCCTGGGTCTGGAAGGGGTGCTCAGTGATTCCGAGGTCCCCCCTGTCGATAGGGGGCTGCGGGTGCCTGCATTCTTTCCATCCTCTCCCAGCCTCCTGACCCTGTCCCTCTCAGGGAAGAGTACGGGACGACCCTAGGGTTAGAGACCACAAGCTGTGCCTGCTTCCCACGTGGAGGAGGACAGCTGGAGCAGAGCAACGGCGTGGATCCTCTAGCGATGCCAGAGAAGCTGCCTGGGGGACCCGACATATCCCTTCCAGTCCCTGAGAAGGGGCCCAGAAAAGGGAACCACTGAACTAATGTAAGGAGATAAGAGCCAGCTGATGGGGGACGGGCAGCTGGGCTGATGTGATGGGGGACAGACGCTGGACAGATGTGGAGAGGAACAGCTGGGTTGACTTGAGGAAGGATAGCTGCGCTGATGTGGGGGGAGAACATCGGAGCAGGTGGGGCAGGACACCTGGCCTGTGGGGCCAGAACATTGGTCTAATAAGGTGGAAAAGCGGGGTGACATGGGGAACACCTGGATCGGTACTGGGGAGCAGGGAGGTGTGAGAGAACTCAGCTGGTGTTGGGGAGCAGCTGGGAAGACAGGGAAGGCCATCTTGACTAATGACAGAAACGGATGGGCTTATACTGGAAAAGTGGTTGGCTGAAGTGGGGGAACATCTGGGCTGATATGAGGAGACAGCTGGGCTAAGCTGGGGGACAGCTGGGCTGAGGGAGGGGATATCTGGACTGATGTGAAGGGACTGCAGGGCTGAGGCAGGGTATAGCTGGGCTGGGGTGGGGGGACAGCTGGGCTGGGGTAGGGGGACAGCTGGGCTGGAGGGGACAGCTGGGCTGGGGGGGACAGCTGGGCTGAGGTGAGGAGAAGGACGCCTTGGCTGATAGGGAAAGAAGAGAGCCACCGGGCAGTGTCAGTGAGTCCCCAGGGCTTGGAGACCTTGGATATAAACCATTGTGTTCGGTGGTCTGGCCCACATCCCTTTCCAGAAATGCCTTGGGAAAGCCCAGCCAGAGCATCACCCCGATGCTCCAGACCAGAGGCAGGAGGGTCACCAGTGGGAGCATCTACCTCCACCGCCTCCCACCACAAAGCCACAGCTCCAGGAAATGGGGCGGGAGGGCAGGCAGCTGCGGCACCTGGCGTGCCGTCCACCTCTCCCCATCAGAGACTCACCCAGCAGCTGGGAAAAGCCCTGATTCCTCGGTACCACGGGGTCAGAACGTAGCAGGTCTTTGGAGAGGGTCTAACACAGTCCCCATTTTACAGGTGAGAAAAGAGGTGTAAGACGAGTCCTGGGCTGTGGTGCAGTCAGGGAGCGCCAGGTCGCAGAGCCAGGTCGAAGTGCCAGCCCCACACCGACCCATGCTGGCAAGGGCGGGCCCTGGTGAGGCCCCTCTCCCCAGCTGGTGGGCAGCCATCCCTCACTGTGCACTCACACCAAGTCTTATATGTGCTGGCAGGGCGAGGTTGTCAGAGCAAGCTCACAGGTGTCTCTTCTTGTAAGGGTGCCCGTCGCATCATGGGGCCCCACCCTCCTGACCTCGTCCAGCCTAACTGCTCCAAAGGCCCCACCTCCAAACACCATCGTGTTGGGTGTTAGGGCTTCAGCGTATGGGTGTGGGGACACAGTTCAGGCCATAGCAAGTCCCCAGCCCACTGGACCCCAGGCCAGGCGCTGGGACCCTCCCTGGATCTGAGACTGCCTCCCAGAACGAGAGCCAGGCCCTTTCCAGGCTCCCGACCTAGCCATGGCATGTGATCGTAGATGTGTGACCGTGGGTGTGTGACCACAGCATGTCACCATGGGTGTGTGGGCATGAGTGTGTAAACATGGCTATGTAACCAAGGGTATGTGACCACAGGCATGTAGCCATGAGTGTGTGACCACGGCATGTCATCATGGGTGCAGAATTATGGGTGTGCAGAAGTTGTCCTCGGCAAGGGCCCCAAGAACTCAACATCTGAGGGACGGGGAGCCAAGATGCTCCCCCACACACGGTGCCAGGCATTTCACGTGCGTCACACCCTCTAACCTTCCCCGCAGTCCTGCACGTCCGGTGATCTGCGAGCTCCGCTTTTCGGACAGGGAAACTGAGGACTGGGTTAAGTGACCTGCCCACGGGGACGCGTCAGACAAGGGCAGTCAGGGTCTCAGCAGGGACTGAGTGTGGTCAGTCCAGTCCGGCTCCAGGCTCTTCGTCACCAGGGCAGCCCAAAGCGCCGTTCCAGAACCGGTCCCAGAGAGCAAGACCTCCGGAGCCAGCTCACTGCCGCCTCACTCCCCGGCTCACCTTCCCAGTCCCCGTGTGGGGAAGCCAGCTCCGGGCAGCTACTCCCCGCCTGCCAGTGTGCCTCCCCCAGGCCCTGGCCCTGGGTCCCAGCTGCGTGAAGCGGCCTGAGACGGTGACATGCAAAGGAGATCAAGGACACAAGCGGGGGAGAGGCCTAGGGCCTGGAAGGGCAAGAGACAGGAAAGCTGCCCTGGTCAGACCAGACCCCTGGGAAAGCGCCCGCCACGCCCGCCGGCCCTCGGGCCTCCTCTCCGGGGCCTTTTCCAGGTGCACTGCCCCTCTCCTTGGGCAGGCTGCCGTGAAGCCCTCAAACGGGGCCCTCCTTGCACACAGCCTGCCAGAAAGTAGGTGGATTCGCCCAGGTGGGTCATCCCAAACGGGCTGTGCCCGGACCACGGGTGTTGGCCTGCGTGTGCAGGCAGGTCTGGGTCTGTGACTGCGGGGCACATGGGTGTTTGATGTGAAGAAACTGTGTATGTCAGGTTACACATATTTGGAGGCCTGACAGCCTGGGTTCAAATCCCAGCTCTACCACTCAGAGCTGTGTGACCTTGGGCAAGTTGTTTAGCCTCTCTGTGCCCAGGTCCTTCATCTACAAACTGAGACTAACAATAATAACTACTTCCAAAGACTGTTGCGAAGATTTTAAAAGTTTCTACATTTAAAGTGCTGAAACAGTGAGGGGCGTGTGATAGATGCCGTGTACGAGGTGCCTGTGACCACCACGAGGGCGGCGTGGTCCATCTGTGTGTCCGCCCGCCCACTAGAGGCAAAGCTCCTCGAGGGCGGCACCGAGACATCCTCTCCGTCCAGCTCAGCTCCTGCCCAGGTCACAGCAGAAAAGATGTCCCGTGGTGACTGGGGGACTGAGCAAAGGGAACCCCCAGCGGGATCGCAACAGTGTGTGTGTGTTGTGTAAGGGTGCGTGCATGCCCTACACACAGGCATCATGACCCTTGTGCCGCGCCAGATGGCAAGCACACACGCCGGCCTCACCACCGTGCGTGCACCTGGCAGAACTCAGCTCTCGGTGTGGCAGGCGGGTGTCGCTTGTGTGCAGATGCTGCAGGTACTAGGTGTGTCTACAGACTGTGGGTCAGTGAGTGTGTGTTTGTATGTGTATCAGTGTTGTGAGTGTGTCAGCGCCAAAAGCAGGGATGTGTCAGCATGTGCGTGTGTAATGTCAGTGTATGTGTGTGCGTGTCAGTATCACATGAGTGTGTGCCAGGGGTGTGCGTGAGTTTGCGTTAGTGTTGGGTAATACGTCAGTCAGGATTGTGCACTTCTGTGTGTCTGTAATGTGTGTGTATTTCAGTGCTGAGTATTTGTGAGGATGTGAGTCAACAGTGGGTTCATACGTGCGTCAGTGAGGGGTGTATGTGTTTCAGTGTGTCACTTGTGTGTCGGTGGGGGGTGTGTGTGTTGATAATGGGATCATCTGTGTGTCCGCACTGTAGGCACGTGTGCATGTGTCACTGTGCCCGGGACAGTGTGGATGTGTGTTTCAGTGTTGGGTCTATGTGTAGATGTGTGTCAGCTTTGGGTGCACATATGCATCCATGCTGTGTGCACGTGTGTCAATATTGTGTGTCAGGACTGTGTGTGTGTGAATGTTGGGTGTACGTGTGTCAGCACTGGCTGTGCCTGTGTTTGTGTTCGGAGCATGTGTGTGTCAGCACTGAGCTCATATGCACAGTGTGTGCGCACGCGTCTCTGCTCCTCGTCCCCTCCCCATACTGCCCCCTTTGTGGCAGGAGGTCAAGGGGTCAGGAGGGCTCTCTCGGACCCTGTGTCTGGGCCGGACCCCTAGCGCCCCCGGGGCCTGGCTGCCAGTCCTGGCGCCGGCATTCCCCCAGCACCTGCCCCCACCCCAGGCTCTCCTGACTGGCACCCGAGTTAATGTGCTGCTTTTCTCCTATTCTACTCAGGCCTGTGATGGAAAATCCTCAGGCTGGAAGTGAGCCCCGAATCAATAGTCCATTCCATTTAACAGGGTGGCTGTCACCATAACGAGATAAAAGTGGATTAGCTTCTGTGCCGCTGCCGCGTCCGCGGGAAGCCCATCTGTTCCCTGCACAGCTGGCCAGGCTGAGAGTGGCAGTGTGGGAGCCGGGCCTGGCTGGGCGGGGTGGTGGTCAGAGGGGGCACGAGACTGGGATCCAGATGGGGCTCAGAATGGGGCTCAGGACGAGGTCCACGTAGGATCAGGGTGGGCTCAGGGTGGAGATGGGGACAGGAGGAGGACAGCACGAGATGAGGGCCAGCGGCGGGTCGTACGTCCCGGCGGAAGACCACACGAACCCTCTAAGAAGCCCAAACTCTCCCAAACTCTCCCAGACTTTGGATGTGGACGAAAAAGACACCCAGGAGTCACATACAGTGTGTGAAGTCACCTCAAGAAAAGACCCCCCCCCTTACCCAAGAACTGAAGGGTAGAAAAGCTCCCCGCTGCAGCAAGAAGGATGTAGGTTGGACACCATGGAGAACTTCCCAATCGTGGGGGTGAGCACTTCCACAAGCAGAACACCTTTTCAGAATTTTACCAGCTTTTGCTGAGCTTTTAATACTAGATGTCAGGTGCAAACTAAAATGAAGACTGAATCCATTAAACCCTACTCGATTTACTTTTTTCCTTCTGTAGTACACACCACCAATGTATTTTCCCAGTTGGTATGCCTTTTAACTTCGAGATTCTTTATTTTTATTGTGTCACTTCTCGCAGTCTTGTCTGTAGTGCTTTCCTCTTCCTTTGTTTCCTGGGGAAGGCCCACCTCCTCCTGAGACAATCGCCTCGTTTCTTCTAGTTCTTTGTGGCTTCATCCTTTATACTCACATTTTTATCCATCCGGAACTCTCAGGGAATAGATGTCTTTCTTTCTTCCCAAGGGTTAACTAAGCATCCATCTCCCGCCGGTGCCTAACCTATCCTTTCTACATTAATTTGAAATGCCACTTCGGTCATTTATTAGGGTCCTATTTTGGACATTTCTGCTAATTTGCTCATTCTTGTACTAACCAACACAAGCTTAATTTAGAAAAGCTGTGTGAGATATTTTGATATTTGGAAATGTTTCTTTTTCACACTGATGGCCTTACATCTGTGTTATTTAATAGCTGTGTAAACGCAAAACTTTATTTAATGAAGGCACCAGAAAAGCATCCTATTTGAAGCCTGTGGCGACTGCGTTTAAAATGCAAGCGACCGTCTCCTCATACCGGTGCATTCGGGTTTTCTGGATCCAGTTCCACGGGCGTCCGAAGTGTTCCTTTCGCTGCCACAGCCAATGGAACCCGAGTGGAAACAACCGCCCCCCTCGAGTCCCAAGAGGGGAGTGAAGGAATCAGACGTGTGTGTCCCCAGGCTCACCCTTGGGTGCTCAGGACGGACAGACCGCAGTCCTGTCCTGGATTGGGTCCCCCTAGAAGCCGACTCTGAGACAAGGATTTGAGTGCAAGACCTTTCTTAGGGAGGAGATGGCCCTACACCCCCGCAGGGGAGTGGGGAGTGAGGCAGGGAACGGAGGAAGGAGAAAAATGCAGCTTTATCAAACCACAATGGGAAAATAGAGCTTTGTTCCCCTAGGGACCTCGGGGACTTGGGGAGGTCATGAACTTCAGTTATCCTACCCACAGGGAAGGGGCTGGGGCACTTACACACCAACTCCAGGGAGCAGGCTGCGGCCCCAGAGAAACTCTGCAGGCATTTGGAAGCGGGGCCCCAGAGGATCTGGGCAGTGCACCGGCTAGGGACGACAGAGATGTGGTGGTCCATAAAGGGAGGACAAGCCCCAGATGCAGGCAAAGTTACGGGCGATGGGGCAAGGGGAGAGTCCAGAGGATTTTAGGAAGCAGAATGGGTGGAGCTTGGGAAACAAAGACTGAGAGGGTGTGGGAGGGAGCGGAGATTGGGCCGCCCTGGGATTTCTAGCCTGGGAGACAGGATGGACGATGGGGCCAGGTGACTGATGGGAAACTCTAGAGGAAGAGCCACGACCGGCTCTTTGGAGCATCACAGAGGCGCCATCCTGGAGGCAGATGCACGTGTGGGTCTGGGCAGAGCTGGGTGGTAAATGGAGAGCAGGGAGTTGTCACCAAAGCCACTGAAGCCAGGATGTGGAGGAGGTTAAGTCCATGTGAAAAATACTCCAGGTGAGGACAAGGGGAGGGGAGTGTTGGGCCTCGGGGAACATCCCACAGATGTGCAGGAGGGGTAGTGAGTGAAGCTTGACATGGTTTGTCTCCTCCTGGTTCCCAGTGACAGGGAGGCCCCTCCCACCCTCCTGGGGTAGGGAGAGGGAAGAAGGGAGGGAAGGGAGGGAAGGGAGGAGACTGGGTGATATGGATTCCAAAGGAGCCGACAGCTGTCAAATAATATAAAACCTCGTATGTTAATAATTCTTACAATTTTGCCAAAGACTTAATGGCTGACCTGTCAAGAACAGTGACAGAAGCTTTTATGGAAACAAGATAGGACTGTTTTGGAGGCAGCACCAACATCAAGGCCCCATGCTGGGCATTCAGAGACCAGGAGGAAGACAGCCCAGCCTTCTGCTCAGCCAGAAAGGAGCCGGCCACTGAGGATTCAGGCCACGGGCTGGGGATTGATCACCTATGAAGGCACTTTAATTAACCGTCAGGTCTCGGAGCTGCCCCATCCTTCCTGTCCCCACCCCTCTCTGATCCACAGCCACCTCCACCCTAACACACAAAACAGAAGCAGCCAGCCAACAGCTCCGTCCCTGAGGGTTTCCACTGTAAGAGGGGAGTTGAGAGGGCCCAGGGGTCGCTGTGGCCTGGTCTGGCTGATCTGGGCCCTCCTGGGACCTGCGCTGCTCCCGGCCTCGGGTCCCAAGTCCCAGGACTAGACCCTGTTCGGCTGCTGCTTTTGCCAAATGAGCTTGGACTAATCACTTGGTTTGAAACACCTGGATTTCACATGTTTCCAATGGGAACAATAGCAGGCAGCACATTCCACAACTCTGAAGCCCCTTTGTCTTAATCTTATTGAGCTTTCCAATCAGCTCCAGGAGACCACATCGTGACCCCTGTTTTTCCTGATGGGAAGCACGAGGCGGAAGCCAGGCCGAAGAGGGCACACAGTGCTCATTTGCAGAGAGGATTGCTCCAGACGCTGCCTGACTTTAAGTGATTCTTTTACTTATTTATTGTTTAAGATTTTATTTATTTTTAGAGAGAGGGGAAGGGAGGGAGAAAGAGAGGGAGAGAAACATCAATGTGTGGGTGATTCTCTCGTGCTCCCTACTGAGGACCTGGCCTTCGGTTCGCAGGCCAGCACTCAGTCCACTGAGCCACACCAGCCAGGGCTTAAGGGATTCTTTTAAATTAATCATCACGACAGCTCCCACTTTTGAGTGCTGACCTTGCGCCAAGAAGTCTGCGAGCAGAGCTTCTCCGACTGGACTGTGCACCAGGAACCGCTGGGCACCTTACTGAAATGTAGATCCATGCTCAGCAGGTCTGGGGCCTGAGATTCTGCATTTCTCGTGAGCACCCAGGAGGTAGCGAGGCAGCCATACATTGCGTATGAAGGTGCTGAATGCATCATCACCCTATGAAATGGGTACTGTTATTTACCATCCTTGTTTTACAGAGAACACCGAGGCCTAGAGAGACGGAATCGGGTCACAGAGCTAAGCAGAAAAAGCAGGATTTGAAGCCACGCCGCCCACTCCCCTGAGTCTGCCCGCTTAGCCCTAGGGCTCCACCGATGCCCCAGCATTTTCCTCAAAAGTCATGGCCTGGAGTCACATGAGGCATGTCAGGGGTGAGGCGCTGAGGGCGAGCAGGACAGCCGCGGTGACGCAACAGCGGGCAGAGTTAGGGAGGGGCTGGGGTCCCCAGAGAAACCAGCCTCAGCAGAGGAGGAAGCTGCAGTTCATTCAAAAGAAGATGCTGCTGTGTCTGAAAGACAGAGGTGCTTGTTCTGGAAAGTTCTCCTGAGTCAATGGGAGAGCTCCCAGCTGAGGTGGGTTTGCCGCGAAGAGAAAAATTTTTCACTGACCTGGAAAGACGCCCTGGAGCCCAGATAAGAAGGAGGGGCCCCAACCCTCAGGACCAGGACCTGGGAGGACTTGCCCTGACCTTGGGCTTAAGGGATGGCTTGCAAGTGGCACAAGAGGAAAAATACAGACAAGAATCACACACCCTTTCCTCCTGCTCAGCAGCCCAGGAGGGGTCTTTGCCTGCCCGGTTCCTTGGGGTCAGTAGCAACAATGAGGGGGGACTGAGAGGTCCCGGGAGCTACCTGGCCGAAGGGCAAGGCACTGTCAGAGAGAGCAGGCCCCAGAAGGGGTGGGGGGAGGACAAGAGCAAGAGCCACGCGCCTGACACAGGGGCCAGGTGGGTGTGAAAAGGGAGCGAGGTGCGCCATGCAGGTAGTGGGAAAGCGTGTGGCTCCGTCAGGGCACAGTGCTGCCAGAGCTGACTCTCCAGGTGAAGCTGGAAATGCAGATTTTTAGGTGAAATTCCCACTTTTTTAATGTTACCCACTATTGCAAATATACATATAAATTTATATTTAAACATATAATATATATTTATATATATTTATAAAATGTTGTGCAGACCTAATTAGATAAATCTATTAGCAAGCTATGTCCTTGAGTCACTATTTTACAGCCTGTGCACCAGAGCCAGCACAGGCTGGGTTTAGGGGCGAGTTGGGGGTAGGCCTGAGAGAGGTTCAAGGGCAGCAGCTATGTCTGTTAGATAGATGGATGGATAGATAGATAAATAGATAGATAGATGGATGAAATGAGCGCTTTAAGATGCAATGCTGTCTGTTGTGAACAGAATTTTCCTTAGTGCTCCCCAAAAGACGTAAGTGGTTTTTCCATTTTTTGACTCCCAGAATGTTTTGTCTTTGACCGTGACAACAGGCAGGAATAAGCCTACAGCTGCTGGGTCTGATGCAGGTCTCACAAGGAAGGCCACACCCACGGGAGACTGATGCCCAGGGAACTGCCAGCCAAGGGCCAGGACCGGGAAGTGGCTGCCCGATGCATCAAGCAGCGTCCTGGGCCGAGCAGGGGAGGCCATGTCCTGCCCATTCTGCTTGGAGTGGAGGGATTCCCAGGGTACTGACAACTACATCCTGTACTCTGATCCACCAAATACAAGTGGCCGCTGGAAATACCACAGGACAGCTGCCGCCAGCAGGGCAGGGAGGCTCCTGTGCCCAGGGGCAGGTCTAAGGCAAACGGGCTGAGCAAACGGAGCATCAGTGTGCAAGTGAAAAACCAGCCTTACGGACAGACACGGACAGACACGGAGGAAGGAGAGGACGAGAGGGAGGAAGAGGCTGACACGGAGCACAAACACTGCTTGCATCCACTCACTTAACCCCAAACCCTTTCGGGTCCTTCACCTTATTATGCCCACTTTGCAGATGGGACACCAAATCTTGGAAAGATAAATACGAATGGTCCCAGGGTACCCTGCCAGGAAGTGCTTCAGCAGGACTGGGATTCCAGGCCTGTCTGGTTGCAGAACCCAGGCTCGAACCAGCGTTTGGGGCCCTTCCCTGCTGTCTTAGCCAACTCAGGCTGCTATAGCAAATTACCGTATACTAGATGGCTTAACCAAGCATTCATTTCTCACTGTTCTGGAGGCTGGGAAGGTTAAGGTCAAAGTGCTGGCAGATCCAGTGTCTGGTGAGGGTTCACCTCCTGGTTTGCTGAAGGCAGCCAGTGTCCCCACATGGTGGAGGGCAGAAAGAGGAGGCGCACTCTCTCGTGTCTCTTCTTACAAGTCCCAACATGACAGCCCCATCCTCGTGACCTAATTACCTCCCAAGGCCCCATCTCCAAATACTAGCACATGGAGGGTTAGGGTTTCAACATGTGCATTTGCGGGGGGGGGGGGGG
>CM052542.1:21632977-21678914 GCA_028533065.1 Trachops cirrhosus | reverse complement strand
TCTGTGTCATGCAGCCAGGAAACACAGAGACACCTGGCTGGGCCCTCCTGATCTCCACCTGTCCCTGCTCCCAGGCCACTGGGCTGTGAGCCCACACTGCCTATAGCCGCCCTCGCAGCAGCATTAATTGAAAATTAATCCGCTCAGTGCGTGCTGATGTACAAATCAGAGCTAAGTGTCTCAATTAGGAAGAGAAATGGAGTCAGGCACTCTTCTCAGGCACCAGCTTATTTATGGGGATAATATCATTTTTAATGAGGGGAGCTAATAAAAGGCACAACAAATGCAACATTTAATAGAAAAAAATTACAGCATTCCATCAGCAGAACGCCAGAGGGAGGGCGGATGCCGGGGACACACGCACACCCAGGAATCTATGTATGGTTGTGGGGGCGCCTCCGTGTATGAACATCTGTGTGTGAGCATGCATGTCCATGTGCACGTGCATGCTCACATACATGTCCATGTCTTTGTATGTGAGAACCTGTACGTGCATGTCTGCATCTGGGGGGAGGGGTAAACGGTCCTTTGTTTTTGCTGCAGTAGCTGGATTTCCCATCTGCTGCCTAAACTACCCCCATTCAGCATTCTGGGTCAGCAAACTAAGGAGCACCTGGTCCATTTAGTCCCTAGAGAAGTGCAGGTTTCTGTCGCCCACCTCCATGGAGGGTCATAAAGAGGGAACTTAGACCCCTGGGGCCCAACCTTTCCTGGGCTCTTCTTTCCACATGCAGGCCACAGTTGTCCCAGCCAGCCATGTCACTGACAGATGAAGGATGAGGCCCTCCGGGCACCACCCCACTGCCCCAGGTTGGCACTTAGGCCCAGCCTCCCCCTTCAGGACTTTGCCTGCCAGGCTCAAGTTCAAGTTCCCACCCCTGCTTCTATCCTCCCAGGGTACACCCAAGCACAGCTCAGTCCCAGACCCAGGCTCTGCAGCCCAAGCCCAGAGTGGCCTCAGCTTTAGCATCTGTGGAATGGGGGAGCAGTTGAGGTGGGCAGCTCAGAACCCAGCCTGCCCTCCCAGCACCCCAACACCACATGCACACATCAACCTTTCCACTTCTGCTTATGTGGGACCCCTCCTGGGATGCAGGTCCCAATGCTGCACTCACTTCCATACCTGGAGCAGACCCCCACTATGCCCACCACTCCCACAGGCAGCTCATCTGACCTCAGGCTCCCCCCGCAGAGGTCAGTGTGCTCACCCATCAGCTGGGACTCACAGCAGGGCCCGCCCCCAGGCAGGCGGCTGGCAGTGAGGGATGGATGAGACCTGCACACGGGACCTTCAGTGAGGCCCCCTCAGCATGCAGGCCAGAGCAGCTCACCATTTGGACCAGCTTCATCACTGTGACCAGGGGTACAACAGCAACCTCTGCCACCTATTCCCAGTACCATGCCAATCCTGGGAGGCACAGGGTGGTGCTTTTCATCCCCGTTTCTCAAAAGAGGAACCTGAAGCTCAGAAAGGTTGAGAGACTTGCCTGAGGCCACACAGCAGGCATGAAACACCAGAAGTTCCGCAGAGGTCCCAGAGGGCACTGCAACCCAGGCCTCCTGGGGCCAAGCCCTGGGCTGTCCCAGCTCAGAGGAGCCTGGGGACTCTAAGCCAGGGGACTTGGGTATAACCTGGCTATGCCTCCCACCCACTCTGTGACTTTGCACGCATTGCTTAACCTTCCTGTGTTTCTGTTTCTTCGTCAATGCAATGAGGTAATAACAGCACTTACTAGTGGGGTTTTGTTAGGGTTAAAGGAGCTAATAGCCATAAAGCCTGTAGAATCCAGCCTGGCACATGATAAATGATCAGTATATATTGAAATGTTGTTGCTAATATTAGTCCACCCGACCCCCAAATCATTCTCTCCCTGGCCAGGCAGCAGATCATCCATCAAGAATCTTCCAAGGTCCCCCAGGCAGGGCCTTCCCGACCCGACCACCGGAGTGGGGACTGGCGCGGACTCCTGGACCTGGGCAGCGCGCGCCCTGCGCGGTCATCATCTGCGGAGCTGCGCTTTGGGCCTCGTTGTCTGTGTGCGCTGTTTTTGAATTTTTCAGAAGTAAGTAACAATAATAAAATAAAACCGAGCGGGGGGAGGGGGGCTTGTAACCCAGGAGCGGGGCACTAACTGGGCACTGGTACCGATGGTTATTAGTTCAGTGTCTGCCTCCGGGACCTTACGCAGGAACAACGTCCGCCTGCGTCCCTGCGTAGCCCCAGCAGTACCTGGACACGGCAGGTCATCAGTCATCGCTAAAGAGGGGAAGGGGCCTGGGGCGGGCTCTCCCCTGGGCAGAGATGGAGCCTCAGACCCTCAGCCTCAGGAGTGCAGACCCCCACCCCCACCCCGCCCCAGACCAGAAGCCGGAACTGGAGGCTCCCCTCTCCCTCCCAGACCCCTAGCACCTCTGAGATTAATGACATTTGAAAGTTAACTTCCCACAAAAGTCATTCTCCAGGATTAATATTTATTTCTTATGAAATTTAAATTTTTCAGTGTAATTAAATTTTCATTCGTCGAGAGTTATAGATAAAAATATTTATAACTTTCCCTTTTGTGCCACTGAGGATGAACCTCGGACAGAACCAATTTCCAGACCTCCTCCTGGCGACTCTTCCCGCGTCAGGGGCGGGGAGGAGGCCAGAGGGGCTCGTGGGGGCCTAACTGGCACCTCTCACCCCAGGCCACCATGCCAGCTCTGCCGCCCATATCCGAGCAGTGGGGGCGGTAGGAAGAGGGGAGGGCTCAGACCCGCCCCACCCCCAACTACCTGGCAAATAACTCCGTGGAATTTGAGAATCAGGGCCAGAAAGGGAGGCCAGAGGAGGCTGGGAGAGGACGGGAAAATGAGGCCGGAGGATGAGCCAAAGAGAATAGAGAGAGAGCAGAAGGGCCCACAGCCTCCCACCCCAGCGTGGAACATGGTGGAACAGCCTGTCAAAGGCAGAGGATGTTGCCAAGGAGACTGTGGCTGTTGGCTCTGGAGCCTGGATCGCTTGTGCCCGGACTCATCGTGAGCGTGCCCTTCCGCGAAGGGCGCATCTTCAGCGGAGAGGGAAGGGGCATGGAAGGGCAGCCACAGGTTCTGAGGCCGCAGTCCAAATCTTGGCTCTGGGTGGCCTGCAACATGTCCCGGAAACTCTCTGAATGTCAGTTTCCTCATTTGTAAAATAGGGGGCTGAAGATCACATCAGGTGATGTGTAAAGGGCCTGGCACACAGTTGGGGCTCCATTAATGATAGAGGATCCTGACGGGGAGCTCACTACCTAACAGGGATTGTCAGCTTGGTTGAAAATCCATATTTTCATCAAACCTGACCCTACACCCTTACAAAGAGGCCTGTCGGGACCCCCTCTGATTTCACGTGTGTTGCTCTGAAACACAATCACTTCACACACTGGGAGATCAGAGCCCACCCTCAAAACTCTCCAACACCCACCACACAGGCTGTCAACACAGCCTCAGATCTGCCCACAAACTTGCTGCCTAGCTAGGAGACTGCTTGGGTCTCACATGGGCTGCGGTGCAACAATGTTACAAGGGCACACTGCATAACAGCCATGCCCAAGTGATGACCTGGGTGAGACACGACAGGGACAGGGCTGCATTCACAGGGGCCGTCAGGCTCCTGCCACGCCCTCCTTGCCCCTCCTCCCACGTGCCAAAGCCCCAGACTGGACCGGGGCCAGGACTACCCTCCTGACCTCCCCTGGGGCAGGGACCAGCCTCGATCTTTCTCCTCACCTTGCCGGGGCTGCACTTGTGCTTACTAATTAGACCTGTCACTGGCCCTGAATCATTCCCAGGCCGGGCTGGGGAGGTCATTAAGCCAGAGATGGATAAGTGCTAAACCGGTCCCGCTCTGGAGATTTACAAGGCTCAGGCTGGGGAGGATTTATAAGGTTTGTTAAATTTCTAATTGAGTTTAGAGTGCAGTGCCACGGTCTCAGTGACCAAGCCACACGGATGAGAATTAGAACAAGTGCACCCATCCCTCACGGTGGCCCGCCCACCCCTCCCCACCACCCCCGCCCTCCGGTTGCACAGGCCCAGGGCTGCCCAAAGGCAGCGCGTTCAGGGGGGGTGGCCCCAGCCAAACCCCTGAGCACACCCCGCCCACAGGCCAGCCTGATGGAGAGCTGCAGGCTCAGCGTCCACTTATATCTGGTTGGTTGCCTGGATTTGTCATTTGTTTGCTCTTTTTTTTTTTTTGAAAAGCTAATACAACACATGTTTCAAAATGTAAAGAGCACAAAGGACACCCAGAGTAAATCTCTCCCCCACCCTATGTCTCAGCCACCTGGCTCCCCTTTCTGGGGGGAAAAAAACAGTGATGTTACCAGTTACTGGCAAATCCTTCAAGATTCACACACACAGCAAATATACCTACCTGTACATTCTTTTGCATGTGTGAATATTCTTTCTCCCCTTGGATACATGCCCTTCTACACCTTGTCTTGTTCACTTAACAGCAGGTCTCAGGGACCCAGATTACAATGCTGACTGGTCAGCACTGAACAGACCTGGGTTCGAGCCTTGGCTCTGCCCCGTGAGGGGGGGAAGCTGGCTCAGACCCGCTCACAGGAGCCAACTATGAGCATCTCCTCCCAACTTCAAGTTCAGTGTTGTCATCTTGGTAGTTTGAAGTTCCATGGAAGTATTTACACCACAGAAACTGGCAAACACCACAAATCAAGGCTTTTTGTTTGTGTGGAGAGCTGGGTGTCAAGCACCAAGCAACTCATCACCAGCTTTGCCATTTGTGAGCATCACAAGTGGCATCAGGCAAGTCACTTGATCTCCCTGAGCCTCAGTTTGTTTATGTCTCAAATGGGTGTAAGTATGAATATAAATAAATGTAAAAATGGGTATACCACAGAGGGCAGCAGTGTGACAGTGAGGACTAAAGGAGCTATAACGCACATGAGTCTTTGGCACCAGGCCTGCCACACGGCCAGTTAGTGCTGCTGTCAGCGATGATGTGATCTCACCCTGGGCAGCCCTAGGAGGAGGTGGAGGAGGTGGAGGAGGTGGAGGAGGGCAGGGGATGCTGGGTGCGAATCAGATCAGAGTGATGTGGATGGCAACTTCGTCCGGAGGGATCTTTGAGAATAGCGGTCAACCCAGTTTGGGACCCAACTCATCACTGTCACTGCCGTATCTGTGGCATCCCTGTCCCCATGCAGGGAATGAGGGATGCCGAAACAGACAAAGCGCAGGCCTGCCTGCACAGGCCCCAAACAATGTCATCGTGCTGTCGACACAGGCAGAGCAGGTGACTCCAGGGGAGGAGAACCTGACTCCCCGGGTGGGGGTGGGTGGTGGTCACCCAGAGGAGACACCCTTTACGCTGGGCATTGAAAGGTGTCCAGAAACCCCAGATGGAAAGGAGTGGGCCTGGGGGTAGAGGGCCAGAACCAGTCCCAGAAAGCAGAGTTCATTTCTTCTTAGCTCAGAGCAGGGAGGTCACTTGCCCAAGGTCACACAGCATGGACGTGACGGAGCCAGGGTTCTAGTTCAGAACTTCTCGGCCCAAAGCAAGGCTGACTGTCCTGCTGCACTGTCTGCTCTCCACTCGGTCACCAGGCCGTCCTGCAAGTCGGCTGTCGTGGCACCGGGAGGACCTCAGGCTCAGGCACTTTGCCTGCCATGCAGTGAGGCTGCACTCTGCAGCCTCCTGACCAGACTGGCCACTGGCCAGGGGATCACACTCTCACACAGGCGGTCAGCGAGTTCCGACCCCGTCCACACACACGGCCTGGGTTTGCAAAAGCGAAGGCATGCGGCACCTCTGCCATCCCTGGGCCCCCTCCCCAGACCACCAGGGCCGAACCACACCCGCAGGGCCCACTGCTCCCCTCCTCCCTCCTCCCATGTCTTGGCTTGGGTTCTTAAGTCAAACACTCCACGGCTTCCCGTCTGAGACACGCGCCCACTCATGGGGAGCAGGGGAGAGAGTCAAGAGCCCAGAGAGGAGCGGGCGCATCTGGCCCGGAGTGTCCCAGAGCCCGGGGCCTGCACGGAGGGTCAGCATGACTCTTCACTAATGTCTGGAGACCTGCGTGGGTGGCAGGCGACTCTCCATGCCCTCATTCACTCTCTCAGTAATACCCATGGGGAGCCCCCTACTGTGTGCCATGTGGGAGATGTGGCCCCTGGGGAACAATTCAGGCAAGGTCCCTGCTTTAGTGACACTTTCATTCTGATGAGGGAGATGGAGCATAAACCATAAACCAGGGAATTGGCTAATTTCAGATGGTGATGAGTGCTCTAGAAGAAATTATACAAGCTAGTGAGAAAGAGAGGGACCAGGTGTAGTCAGGGAAGGCATCTCAGAGGAGGTGGCACCTGCCCTGTCACCCAAATGACAGGCAGAAACCAGCCATGTGAAGACCTGAGGGAAGGATGCTCCAGGCAGAGGCTCAGAGGCTGTTTGGGCTGAAAGAGATGACTCTTGAGAAAGGGAATGGCCCGAGGGGGCACTGGGCACAGATGACACAAAGGGTGCAGCAGAGCCAAGCAGTCAAATGCTCATATGTGACCTCTCTGGGCCTCAGTTTCCCCATCTGTATATCGGTCAATAGTAAAAGCATTCACGCTTATTGGGAGAATGAAATGAGCGTGCATGTGTGTGTCACCCCACTCCTGAGATTGCCCTGTTAGGGCCTCGGGAGTCTGAGGGACAACCTGCAGCCCAGGGCGGGCACCTTCCCTGGACGGTGGGGGCAGTGAAGTGCCCAGCCCTGATGGAAGACAAAGGACTGGGACCGGCTGGCCAGTCTGGCTGCTTGGAGGGACCCCAAGAATAACAGAGTCATCCCACTCAGAGATACCAAAAGGTCCATTTGTCCAAAGACATAAGGTGATTAGGGGTCTAGGACATGTGAGAAACCACAGAAGCCATCTTAGTGGACTCACTCTTCCCTTCCCCAGGTAGGCACAGGTGAATCATTTCCTGGGGTCCATCTCTGGGTGGGGAGCCATGAGAGGGTACGTAAGAGCTGAGTCCCAGAGTCAGAGTTCTTAGAAATGCCTTCGCACTCCCCAAAGGTCTTTAAACCCCCTGCACACAGAAGTCCAAACAGCAGTCTCGCACACTGACTTCTACCCACCCAGAGAATCTAGGGCTCGGAGCCTGTGGTCCAGAATCTAAGCATCAAGCGCCCCCTGGTGGTCATTATGACAATCCAAAGCCTAGACCATCAAACTGGATGGAGAACACCTGGCCCAGCCCCCTCCAGTGTGGTAAGTGAAGAGCAAAGCCCAGGCCTCAACTGGCACAGTGCACTGTTCAGAGCAGGGGGATGCTCTGTCAGCCAGCTCTCACTAGAAAAGGACATGCCCTGAGGTGGCACAAGATATGTCCACAGTCACACAGCAGCAGATTGTAATTGTACCTAGTGGCCATGAAGAGCATTCATTCATGCATTCACTCATTCATTCATTCATTCTGCTTTCTTTAGCATCTATCGTGTGCCAGGCACTGTTCTAGGCATAGATAACCCAAGAGTGACCAAGATAAGGTCCCTGCCCAGATGAAGCCTGCATTCTTCCTTAGGAAAGGGATGATAAGCACATGAACAAATAAATACTCAGGGTGTCACATGAGGACAACTTATGTAATGGAAAATAAAGTGAAGTAAGGGGAGAAGCCCCTGTGGGCTATCTTAGATCCGACATCATGGCAGGGCTCTGTGAGGAGGTGACATTTGCGCTGAGAACCAATGAAAAGACTGGGAAATACCTATCGGAAAGGATCCAGACGATGGAAAGAGGAAGCGTTCCCTGAAGCAAGAGGGACTCGCCACATTCCAGGAGCAGAGAGAAGGCCTGGGGGGCCAGAGGGAAGGAATGAGAAGGGAGAACATGAGGTGAGAGAGGTCGTGGAGGCCATGTTACACAGGGTCCTGTTCCCCTTCTCAGAACCTCGGACGTCATTCTAGGCTGTGTTAGGAAGTTACTGGAGGGCCAACACCTAGGACAGCTCGCTGGCTGCTAAAGGGAAGAGGCGGTAGGGGAACCGCAATGAAAACAGTTAGTTTGGAGTCAGGAGGCTACTGGAGACACAGATGAATGATGATGGTGGCTTTAACCGGTCCTGAGGGTATGACAGGGTCTCGGGTTTGATGTACATTTTGGAGGTCAAGTGAAAAGGGGTTGTGAGGTGCTGATATAGGATGTGAGGGGGAGAAAGAGGAAGAGGAAGCAACCAAGATTTTGCCTGAGCATCTGGTGACTGTCCCCAGGATGGGTAAGACAGAATGGAGGGGCATGGCAGGGCGGAGGGGATCAAGAGCTCCATTTGGGACACAGAGAGTTAGAGGTGCTAGCCACAAGTGTTCCCACTGGGATGTAAGAATCTGAAAGTCAGAGGTGAAGGTGGGGTCATTAGCATACACAGTGATGACGTTCAAAGGCATGGGGAGACTTCTACTTCCAGTCGAGATGAAGAAATGGAGAACAAACTGAGACTTCCACTTAAAGCAGCAAAAATAAATCACACAAAATATACAAAATAGTGGTCTTCAAGGTTGAATACTTTCTCCCTAAAACCGGGAACAAAGTAAGAATGTCCACTCTCGCCACTTCAAATTAGCACCGTACTAGAGATTCCAGCCAGTGCAGGAAAAGAAGGAACAGAAATAAAAGTATCTGGATTGAAAAGAAAGAGATAAAATTGTCCTTATTCACAGATGACATGATTATCTATATAAAAAGATCGATAGAATCTACCAAAAGAGGCTACTAGAACAATTGAGTTTAATATAATTAATAAATATATAATTCTTTAGCAAGAATAAATATATATGAAAATCAATTAAATTTTTATAGACTAGCAATTAACTATTGGAAACCGACGTTCAAATACCAATACCACTTCCAATAAGATTTTTAAATCTCCGAATACTTCGGGGGGAGCCTGGCAGGAGCCGTGTGGGACCTGCGCCGCGAAGCACGCAGTGTTGCTGGGAGAGAGATGAGCGCTTCTGCACACAGGCCCGCCTTGTCCACGGGCCGGAAAATTCAGACTGTTACCACAGCAGTTCTCCGAAAGTTGATCTATAGATTCAACATAATCACAATGAAATCCCAGCAGGATTCTTTGTAGAACTTGAAAAACTGATTCTAAAATTTATATGGAAATACAAAAGGCCTAGAACAAGTAAACAGAACAAAGTTGGAGGACTGATTTCAAGATCAATTATAAAGCCATAATAATTAAGAAATTATAGAATTAAAGATAAATATACAGAGACCATAGAACAGACTAAACTACAGAAATATCTACACACCAATATCCCTCATGGACGTAGATGAACGTATGTATATATATTTAAGTTATATATATATAATGTTCAACAAATGTCCAAAGTCAGTTCAGTGGAAAAAGTCTAGTCTTTTCAACAAAAAAAGTCTATTCTTTTGCATATCTAAACGCAAAATAAAATGTACTTTGATCTATACCTCCCACTATATACTCAAAAATTGACTCAAAATGTATCCTAGGCCTAAATGTAAAACCTAAAATGATAAAACTGCTAGAGAATAAGGCAGAAAGAAATCTTTGTGACCTTGGGTTAGGCAAAGATTTCTTAGTCACAACACCAAAGCACAATCTATAGAAGAAAAAATTACCAAGTTGAAGTTCACAAGTACGCGTGGAAGTGTCTGCCCAGGGACTTTCCTTCACAACACTGTTGAGCACCACGTGTCTGTCTAGGGAGGGGCTGGAGCCACAGTAAAGCAGCCCAGAGGTGAGCCCCGGGCCCCAGGGAAACCCTGGTGGAAGGTCAGACAGGGGGCTCCAGAAAACAGCAGCAAGGCCCGCACTTCTGGGACCACAGTGGTGGCTGGGGCTGGGGCCGCACTCAGTAACTGGAACTGCCAGAAGGGCTGGCGGTGTCACGTGTTTCCCTGCCCCAGAAGGGTCTCGGTTCCCCACCACTTCTCAGAGGCCACTGTCCTCACTCCCACCCCACAGCCCCATCTCAGGGTCCGCCCTCTGGTGCAGAGTGGACCCTCCTGTAGGAACTTGCCCTCCAGAGGCAACGAAATCCCAGTGGAGGCAGCTGGTGCAGATCACTTCCTAAGATATGTAAGTGTCTAATCACTACGTTGTACACCTGAAACTAAGATAATGTTGTATGTCAACTGTAATTGAAAAATAAATTAAAAATAGAAGAGAGAAAGAAGAAACTCCAGCTTCAGGAGAATGAGAGCTGCCTGTCCCCCACGTGGGTCTTCAGGTCTCCAGGCCTCCGGCCTGAGCTCAGTGTCAGCTCTACTCTCACTGTAGGACCCTGGGCAAGTCCCATCGGCCACGCTCAGCCCCCATTTTCTCTCCTGTAAAATGGGGGAGTAATCCCATCCTCCCAGCGCGGTGGTGAGGCTGGCAGGAGATAACACAGACGCTGGTGCAGAGGGTGGCCCAAGGGACGGCCTCCTTTTGTCCTTTCCCTCCTGCTCCCTGTGGTTCCTGGGGACGGGGCGCTCTCCTTCTTCTCTAGCTCACTCCTTTCTTGGGTCCCCATTTGGCCCCAGGGGGCTCTACTCCCTCCTCTGCCTCTGATGTGCCCTGATGTGCCAGTGTCGCATGGTTGGGCCCAGCAAACCCGCGGCAGCCACAGGGGCAGCAATAGCTGGCAAGGGTGTGCCTCATAGAGGACGTCTCCCAGCTCCCCGATGTCTCCAGGGCCCCTGTGAGGGTGGGCGGGACAGGGGGGAGCCCCACCCCAACGACTGTTTAGCAGAGTGGTTAAGGCTCTGGCTCAGGACCCTAGTTTGGGTCTAGGCATCCCATGTCCTGGCTGGAAGACCCTGGGCAAGTCACTTCCCCTCCTGAGGCTCTCCGTTTCCTCTTCTGGAAAACAGCACCTCGGTCAGAGCTGTCGTGAGGACTAAATGAGAAAACGCGCAAATGTGCTGCACCCTGTGCCTGGCCCGTAGTGCGCACCGTACCTGCGGGCTGTGGTTGAGGTTATTTTCTTCCACCCAGCTCACCGGTAGGCGGGTGGCCCCCACCCACCATCAGTCAGGTCTCCTGTGAGCCTGAGTTCAGAAAGCTAGGGAGGGGCAAGGCCCCATGATGCACCCTCCACCAACACAATCACAAGCCCATTTCTCGGCTCTGCCGGGAGCTTTATAATAATAGAAACCCCCCAATCCTGCTAATCACCTCTCTAGTGTCTGAATTAGCTCTCACATCTCCAGTTTAGCTGCTGCTCCTCTCCCCGCCGGGCCCCTCCCACCGGGGCCCTGCTGCTCCCAGACTCGGTCTGAGGGTCTCCCTCATGAGGTGCAGTCCAGCCACTGAGCGTAGACCGGAGTTTGACTGCCGGGCTCTGCTTCCTCCCAGCTCTGTGCCTTTAGAAAGGTCGCGTGACCTCTCTGTGCTTCAGTTTCATGATTTCCAAAATGGGGCTAAGAATGGTATCCCTTCAAGGGGTTGCTCTGTAGAGTACTTTAGTTGAACGTAAGGCGCTTACCGCGGTGCCTGGCGCCTCTAAGGGCCGTTTCAGTATTCGCTGTTATCGTTGTTGTCGCTATTTTTATCCGGCACACAGCCAGGGGCACGTCGATTTCAGGGCAGGCTTACTGAGTGACTGGATAGATGGGTGGATTAATTAACGAACCGACCAACCTCTAAGGTTCCCCAGTGAGCTGAACACTGATAACTGCGCCTATCGGCCTGCGCGTCTAGCAGGCGCCAGGTGCTTCTAACGCGTGCGCACACTGAACCCTCGCCACCATCCAGGGCAGCGGACTGTGCGCCTGTCTCACAGATAAGAAGATCCTGACTCTTCAGAGGATAACGTGCCCACGATCACACAGCCACTTTTTTTCACCCCCTTTAATTTTTAATTGCACATGATGCAAAAGCACTGCAGAAAAAAAATTTAGAGGGAGGCAGCATAACAACATTAAAAATAAAACCACCTGAGATTCCACACCCAAAAATTTCCATTGCTAAGTGTCTGCAGACTATCATGTAGATTATTTTCATGCAAATATATATACATATTTTTTTTTAACAAAAACGGGCTCGCATTATGCACGCACTGCACTGCACCGCACCGGAGGCGTGGCTCTCTTTATGCGCCGATAAATCCGTGCCACCGGCAGCAGCTAGCGAGCTCTCTCGTAGAGCCAAGTCACAATTTATTTAGCCAATTTGCTGTTGTGGGATATTTAGGCTAATCCAATTTCTCACATTTTATATGATGAATATCCTCCTTATCCACACAGCTTTCTGAACTTGTCCAATTATTTCCTCAGGATAAATTCCTAGAAGTGAAATTTCTGAGTCAAAGACAATACATTTATTTAAAGCTTCCCATATATACATACTGCCAAATTGTCTCCCACAAAGGTTGTGCCAATTTATGCTCCCACTGGTGGCGAATAAGTTAGGGGCCTCTACTCCTGAAGATATACAAAATAGATCAGAAGCGGTACATTAGTCAGCAAAGGCTAGGCCAAGTTGCAGTAACGGATTAACCCCAAAATCTCCATGGCATGACACGGCAAAGACTTGTTTGGGGCTCAAATCACAGACTCAGTCGGCTGGGTCAGCGGGAGGGTCTGTGCCCCGGACAGCGAAATTCAGGGCCCCGGGCTGATGGGGCTGCCCCATGTGGAGCACGGGACCTCTGCCGCTGCCCTGAACCGGCAAAGTAAAGACTCAGACTCCCAAATGCCCTGGCTCAGAAGTGACACAATCACCTCCATCCCCATACTGTCCCTCCTAATCTCACTCCCCTAAAGTAAAGCCCAGGATAGAAGCAAAATGAAGAGCTCTCTTTGAGGCACTGAAAGCTATTGGCAACGGGGATCAAGCAGTGTTGAGCCTGGAGGCAGGCTCAGTCAACCCAGACGGCGGGCAAGACGGAAGCTGCCAGCACCTCCAGATGCCAGTCTCCCTTTGCCTTGTTTAGCAGTTTGGAGGTGGGGAAGAAAGGAGAGGGGGAAACAGAGAGTAGGAGAGCAGTGGCCTGAGGGAGGGAGCCCAAGTGCCCAGGAGGCTGGCATTCTCTAGACACTTAGAGAGTACCAGGCCCAGTGGGGGCCAAGGCTGTGTGACCTTGCTCAGGGTCATCCAAGTGGTATGAACAGTCTCCTCCCCACCCCCTACCCCAGCTGTGGTTTGTATTGGGCAAGGGAGGGGGAGGGGCATTTCCTAATGTCCGCTGCTCCCCAACACCTAGATGGAGAGGGACGTGGGAGTGTTCCTTTGGGGACTGTGGTGGGGGAAGGGGCATCTTTTCCTAATAAGGGTTCCTTCTCCTCCCCTCCCCTTGGCACACACACTAGAAGTTCACACAAACACACTTACCCCTTAGAGACAGCAGAGTCTGCTCTGAAGCTGGACTGCCACGGTTTAAATCCCAACTCTGCTACTCACTGCTGTGTGATCTTGGGCTAGTGACTGCTCCTCTCTGAGCCGCAGTTTGCTGTGAGGATTCAATGAGTTCGTCTGTATAGCAGCACCTAGAGCAGTACCCAGCACATGACAGTGAGTGGGAGCTGCTGGTGTAGTCACACAGGCTCTCGCAGAGGAGCGAGGACCCAAGCCCTTCACCACCGTGTGCACTCTCACGGGTGTGCAGACCGGAACAGGTAAGTACACACAGACACAGGGGCCATCGAAATCCCGTGCAGCTGCTCACCCCCAAAGCAAGAAGGCAAGGGGAGACAGTCCTCCTGGGCCCAGCCAGGGGAGTCTCCGTCAGCCGGGGGAGACCCAGCCCACAGGGCAAACTCCCACTGGCCACCACACCCACAGCATCGCCCAAATCCCCCACCCCTCCCCGGGGCTTGCCCATCACTTCCCCTCCACAGGCAGAATGGCTCCAGTGCAGCCACATGCACAGTGGTAAGAGCGGGCTCCTCTCGGCCAAGCCCTTGGACCTCTGTTGCAGCAGGGGGGCTGTCATAAGCAGTTTGACAGGCAAGAGCAGAGCAGGAGCGACCCGGCCCGCAACCCAGGCATGTGCCCTGACTGGGAATCAAACCAGCGACCTGTCGATTAACAGGCCAGAGCTCAATCCACTCAGCCACACCAGCTAGGGCACCTCTGTGACTTCCTAAATAAACATTCTTTTGTAACTTGAGTCTTGGGTCTGAATTCTTCTCTTAGCCAGAATCAAGAACTGAGGATCCTGAACAGAGGTTAACTCCTGGTGCCATTTTTCCGCCACTAACAGGGCCCCCGATGAAACCTCCCTACAGCCCACCTCCATCCTTCCCAGGCTTGGTTTCTCGGATCCCCACTGCAGCCCTGTCACCTCCGGCTCTGATCCCGACCTGCCTCACCCGCACTGGGGTCTGGTGGGCGCACGTCATCTGGGCCAGTGCAGCCCCAACACCCACCATAGTTCCCCGCCTCCTGTCCTCTCTGCCTGGAGTCACCAGCCATGTCCCCTCTGCTGTGACCTAATCAGTCCCTTAAGGTCAGCTTCAACATCTACTCACTCCATGGAGCTTTCCCTAAATGCAGATCAGAAGTCACCTTCAGGTTCTCACCTCTGCAGCCCTCAGATCCACCTGCCTCTGTGCTCCACCTGCCACGGCGCATCCCCTATGCCACCGCAGTCCGCTGCCTGTCGTGGGCCTGTGAGTCTGAGAGGACAGGGACCGGTTCTCTTCCCCCAGGAGGCCCAGCTGGCAGCAGGAGCAAAGTACAGAACCATCATTATTCAATAGTGAGAGAGAAGGGAAGAGGGAGAGAAACGGGGGGGAAAGACAGTTCTGGTCAGAGTCAGGCCTGTGCCATGGCCTTCAAGAATAACAACTGACGTTTATTGAGAACTTACCTGCCAGGCATTGTTCCAACTGCCAGTCCTACGAAGTGGGTACAGTTACCCAGAGGAAGAAACGGAGGCACTGACAGGTTGACTTGTCTGAGATCCTCCAGCTCGGGAGAGGCAGAGACAGGACTCGGACTCAGGAAATTGGATGAGAGTCTGCGCCTTCATCGTCCCTCTTGACTGCCTCGTGAAAGGCAGATTTCTGCTTAAAAGTTAGAAAACTGTCCTGGCCAGTGTGGCTCAGCTGATTGGAGCGTCGTCTGTACACCAAAAGGTTGAGGGTTCAATCCCAGTCAGGGCACATACCTAGGTTGCGGGTTTGATCACCAGTCAGGGTGCATACAGGAGGCAACCAATCAATGTTTCTCTCTCACATCGATGTTTCTCTCTCTCTCTCTCTCTTTTCAATAAACATACATTTTTAAAAATTTTTTTAAAGTTACAAAACTGAGCTCATCCCCTCCCCCAGGGCCAAGGTCAGTTTTCCAGGGAAGCCACTCTGGACTGAGCTGGTCTCCCAGAGGGATGCCCCACTGGGGACTGGGGAGTGAGGGGCCAGGATGCAGGGGTGACCAAGGGGCTGTCACCCCCAGGCCCCAGGAGCCAGCTATGCTCTGGCTGCTGTGTCCATTTGCTACGACACAGGGAAGTCAACGCGCCTCTATCTGGCCCACAGCCGCCGTGCTGGTGGATCCACAAGAGGGCAGACTGGATAGAACGGACACGGCCAGGAGGGGGGTGGGAGCACAGAGGAGGTTCGGCTGGAAACGAGCTGCTGTCCCCAGGCCAGACGAGTGTGGTCCCAGGCATGTGTGGCTCAAGTGTGCTGTCAGCCATGGGAGGACTCGAGGCCGGAACAGGCAGTGACACCCACAAGTGGGGCAGTGGGTGCAGGATTCTAGGGACCGTAGGCCAGGCGCTCACAGTCCTCGCTCGGTTCCATCAGCATCGCCAAGGTCTGGCACAGACTTAGACCTTGCGTGGTCTGAGACTGCTGGGGGCCTTGAGAGAGGAGAGACCATGGGGGGCGACAGGACCTACAGGCAGTGCTAAGGGCCTTGGAGGCTGTCAACCAAGACAAAAATCCAAACAAGATATAGTCAAGGTTGTAGACTAGGGCCGGAGGGAAAACCCGCAGAATGAGGGCTCAGCTGTAGAAGCTTTGGAGACAGTGAGCTGGCCCGGCAACATACCCACTTCCACCATCTGGCTGGGAGCAGGGAGGGTCCCTCCTGACATCTAGGTACCACAGCTCAGCTAAGAATCCCGGATGAAGTAAGCCAGCTGTCACCTCGTTCTCGCAGCTCGGGGCCAGGGATGGGACTTCAGAGTTGACAGGGGAAGAGCAGAGAATAAAAAAGGCAGTAAGAAATGTTCCCACGGAGCTCCGAGGGAGCCTGGAAGAGAGGGAAGTTAATCCTGCAAAGCTCTAGCAGACTGCAGGGCCGACTGTCAAAGAGAGACTGCGAGGACTCGGCAGAGTTGTGATCACATCTTACCCAGCGACCCCCATGGGCTATTTCGTAATGACCCAGCCATGGGGGAAGACTCCAGTCTCTGGGTACAGGGCTTGCAGAGAACTTTTTACTCAAACCCCATGCTCTCCTATGGGAACTGGATACAAGGGGGGACCTCCGAGGACCGTGTGTCTAGTGAAGTGCCCTGTGCTTGGGTCAGGCTGTGTGGGTCAGCTCATGAGACCATGGCGTGGATGTAGCCAGAGGAGGTGCCCTGATTCTACCTCCAGGGGAGAGAAAAAAGACGCCAAGGACAACAACGCAGGTTAGCAGCGGTCTGAGAATCACTGTTGGCTGCACTCGCCAAGTCCCAGGTGGGACCGCCCGCGTAGACCTCACCTGACAGAAGCCTCATCGGCCAGATCCACCTGGAAGCCAGAGGGGGTGAGCAGCAATTGCCCCTTAAAGGTCTCTCTCCCAAGGCACAGAGGAGGGAGGAAGGGGTAGGAGACGGGGTGGCGGAGTGGACAGACACCAGAAGGAGCGAGAGAACCTACGTGTGCAGAGCACTCCTGTGTTCGCCCCACTGTGCGCCCCGCACTACCTGTACCTTGTTGCCTCTTCCTGAGCTTTTCTGGGCTGGAAACTGAGGCAGGGCTAGAGCAGGATGGGGGCACAGAGGTGAGGGGGCATAGGGGTTCAGAAGGGGTTGGCAAGGGCTGAGGGTGAGGTGCCCCTGACCCTGATGCCCAGAGGGGCTGGGACCCCTGTAGGCATGTGCCCCACCCCCACCCCTCTGATAAACCACCATGTCCTGAGTCCTGTCCAGGGTACATGCCTGGCTCCCTCTCTCTCCTGGCTGGTCCCCACCCTCGCTGCCTTAATGAAGTTTCTGGCTGACACCTCCTAATTTCTCGATGATTAACTTCTGGTGGATTAGAACCAGAACAGCTCTTTAATTACCACACATGTCTGAGATTACTCAGGACTCATTAAGACTCCACGACTGTCTTGCACAGGGTTCAGTTACTCACCTGCCACTGAACTTCTGGCCAGGGCAGGGGAGGGGGACAGTGGCAGGGGTGGCAAATGCCCAGCCAGAGAACCCCAGCCTGAGGAAGGAGACATAACTTTCCCCAGGGTTGCCCAGTCTGAGCAGGAAGTCACAACCCTTGTCCCCAAGAGCCCCAGACTAAAAGGAAGGTATGGTTTCTGTCTCTGAGCATCTCCAAGTGTGAGAGGAAGATACACTTCTGACCCCAGAGCTGCCTAAACGGGAAGACCCAGGTCATGGCCCTGGAGAGCCCTTGCCTGGGGAGGTACAGTTTCTCTCTGTGGGTGCCCCGACTCTGAGAGGGAGAGGACAGCAGTCAGGTCAGGGCAGCCCCATCACTGGAGGCCCCAGTCAGAATGGGGAGATGTGGCCAAGGTCATGGGAGTCTCTCCTGAAGGAGGTTACGTGGTCCCTTCCGAGAAGAGCTTGCCATCCAAGAGGTGAGACAGGACCAAGGCCAGTGTCTCCACAGGAAAGACCCAGAAAGAGCAGCTATAGGAGGGACCAGGGAACCACTGAGATTGAAGGGAAGGGACAGGCACAGGGGGAGAGAGGACAGAGACAGCCAGTCCCAGGCTCCCTCTCTCCGGGCCTGGCCACCCCCGCACTCTGGGAGCCGTAAGGGAAGGGACCAGGACTGTTGATCCCTACAGCTCCAGCTCCACCCTGCCCGGCCTGAGGCCTGAGCCCGTTGGAGGAGGACTCACTGAGGACACAGAGGAGGGAGAGGAGGGCCCAGGGAACTGAGAGCTGGCAGATGAGGTTGGGGTGGCCACAATAATGATGACGGTGGATTTGCTGAGCACCTCCTTGACATGGAGTGTTTTCCACACGTGTTCTTAGTTATTCTCCCCACACTCCAGATGTGGAAACTGAGGTCCAGAGAGGTCAAGTAACTTGTCCGAGGTCACCCAGCACTAAAGGTAAAACCTCACAGAAATTCAAGTGGTCTTAATCATTACCCTTTACTATGCCGTGCCCAAGCCGGGTTCAGCCCAGTGGCCCGTGGGCGGCCGGCTCACTCCAGCTGCTGTCATCGCTGTGAGTGCAAACTCTCCCCACACCACTGCGTCATGGGAATTCAGAAGGGCAGACCATGGGTTGCCGGAGAAGGGACGCCCCCTCTGACGCCTGGTACAGAGGAGACCCATGAAGAAGCTGGGCCCTCATGCCGAGCAGGCCCAGCACAATGGTGGCAACGCAGGGGCAGAGCCGGGTGCCTACCCCTGGCGAACTCTATCGTAGCACGTGACTGAGCTGATGTGCTGACACCGACAGCGGACCGGGAGCCGAGAGGGCGGGCTCTGCAGGCGGCCAGACCCAGGCTCCCCGCGCTGCTCCGCTTCCCGCCGCTGTGCGCCCGCCAGCAAGTCACGTCAGCTCTCCGAGACGGTTTCCGCACTTGTACCTTGGAGGTGGCCATAGTGCCTTTCTGTAAGGTTATCTGGGGGGTTAGAGCAAGCGATATCACAGATGTAAAGAGCTCATAACCGTGGCCGGCAGGTGGACAACGCTCTCACTGTGACAGCGGCTTCGTGGTCACGGTCCCTGGTTAACGTTTCGGGAGAAACGAAGGAGCCAATGACGGCTCACTGTGAAGAGTTACGCCCTCCTAACCTGCGTGACGAGCAGCACTTCCGAGAGGAGGAGCTAACGGGCACGCAAGGTATTTCAGGGACACAGTGGATGCTCTCCAGAGAGGGCTGCATGGATGCCAGCAAAATGCGGGCTGGGTAACGCCCTGCCGTGTGCTGCCTGAGGTTGTGCTGGGGGCTCCGGAAGGGGCTCCCTGGCGCCACGTCATCGGAGAAGGCCATCGCAAACACATCTGAAGATGACAAGGGGCCATAAAGCTGGAAGGGCCAGCAGAAGAATGTCAAATGACCCCTAAACTCCAACATAGTGCATTCGGACCAAGAAGACAAAGTGTAAGGAGAGAGGGTAAAAGATCTTTGAAAGTTAGCTGATAGGAAAAGAATTCCGCTGTGTGCTGTTTAGCAGTAAATAAAATGGTGGGTGGGAAAAAAAGTATGTGTTTTGTGTGTATCCTTATACATCTTTCTATTTTAAAGGTTTTATTTATTTATTTTTAGAGAAAGGGGAAGGGTGGAAGAAAGAGAGTGAGAGAAACATCAATGCGTGGTTGCCTCTGGCACACCCCCTACTGGGGACCTGGCCCACAACCCAGGCATGTGCCCTGACTGGGAATTGAACCAGCAACCCTTTGGTTCACAGGCTGGCACTTAATCCATTGAGCCACACCAACAAGGGATCCTTATACACCCTAAAACATCCTTTAAAATCCTTTAAAACAGCCATAAAAGATCTTAAAATCTTAAAATATCTCTGGAACGAGACATAAGAAATTAATAATTTTTTTCTTAGTCTGTGGGGAAGAAAAGTAACACCAGAGGACAGGATGTAGGAGGGAAATTTTTCCCTGAATAATACCCTTTCATAATTTTTAATTTTGAACCCTGTGAATCTATTGCCTATTCAAAAATTAAATTAAAGTATGTTAACACTGGTTATCTCTGGTTGCTGGGGTGATGGGTGGTTTTACTTTCTTCTTCACATTTTCCTGTACTGTCTGAGTTTTTTAATGGCCATGTATTACATTTTTAAATCAAGAAAAATAATAGCGCCATTAACATTTTCTTTAAAAGTCAGCCTCACTTGGATAGGCTGAGGACCTAGCTGGGCCATAATTCATGTAACAAAAGAAATAGTGGAGGCTTACAGTTCAAGAGAAACTATTTAGAAATGGGAGCAGGCTTGCCGCGTGGCCACAGAGGGCCGAAGGGGAGGTGCAGGCAGAACAACATGCTGATACTCAAGGCAGCAGCCAGAAAGAAGCTTCTAGCTAGGTTGCTCTAAGAAGAAATGAGCTCCCCATCACTGGAGGTATGCAAACAAAACCTGAAACGTTTGTCAGGTTACGGAGAAAATTCCTGCTCAGCAAAGGAGTTGGATAGTCTAGGAGCTACAAGGGCCAGGTCATCTCCTTGGGGACAGATGTAAGCACAGTCTTCTGAGTCGATCGGTTCTAAGCAGGAAGCCCAGGTCAGAGGTTTGGGCCTGGACCTACCGTTCATTACAGGTGCAGCATCCCCTGTAGCGGAACAAATGTAAAACGACTGTATGTAACAGTAAATGACCACAAACACCTGCTGTTTGTTGGGCATTCACTGTGTGCCAGGCACCACCCTGAGCTCCTCCACAGCTTAACTGACTGGTTCTCAGAACAACTCGATGAGGTAGGTGCAGTTTTTACCCCCCTTCACAGGTGAGGAAAGCACAGCAGGGCTGGGTCAAGGTGTTGCCTACAGAGAACCCAGTGTCATGGGCTGAACTGTGTCCCCCAACATTTGCACGCGGGAGTCCTAACCCCCACCCAGTACTTAAGGATGCAGCCACATTTGGAGACAGGGTCTTTAAACAGGTGCACAGAGTAAAATGAGGACACACGGACAGGCCCCAATCCAACACGACTGCTGTCCTCATCAGAGGAGGAGATTAGGACACAGATTGAACAGAGATGGCGTGAGGACACAGGGAGAAGATGGCCAGCGGCAAGCCAAGGAGAGAGGCCTCAGAAGGGACCAACCCTGCCGGCACCGTGATCTCAGACCTGCAGCCTCCAGAGCCATGAGAAAATAAGTTTGTGATGAAGCCCAGCTGCCCAGCAGATGGACACGCTGGTTAGTGGTGAAGGGGCACCGGCGGGGGCGGGGAGGGGCTGCATGTTGCTTGGCGTCTGTCAGTTGCAGGGGTGCTCGTGAGCAGCTGTGAGTGAGGGTGTGGATGGAGAAGGGCCAGTGCCAGAACGTGGGTGCGAGTGTGTGCATTCACCTCTGTAGGATATATAGCAAGCGCGCACTGACTTGGGGCGCAGGTGCGAGTGCACGTGTGAAGCCACAGGTGTGGCCACGTGGGTGAGTATGCGCGTACTGGGTAGCCCCTGCTGGGTAGAAGTGTTTGAACACAGGTGCGTGTTCATCCAGCCCAGCCTGGAAACGGAGTCGGAGAGGAACCCTGTGCTGTGCACGCAGTCAGTGCGTGCATCCCAGTGCCCTCCGCCCCTGAGGGCCCACCCAGGACATTCGGCCGGTGAAGCACGTCTGCACCGCCCTCAGTGCCAACCCTGGGGGCAGTCAGGCCCGCGCCCACTATCCCGGCACACAGTGAGCTCGCTGCGCCACGGCTACGGTCTGTGCTGTCACGTGTACCGCAGGTTTACAGCTGAGGAAACAGGTCAGACAGCCGCTCTGCGTCATCTCGAGGAGGACGCAGTGGACACGGAAACCAAACCCGCAGAACCCAGTTCCGAGCCACGTGTTTTCGTCTCACATTCTACTCTTGCACACACAGGTCTCAATATGCACGGGTGTCACACACACACACACACACACACATGCACAGGTGTCCATAGCATGTACATGCCCGTGCACAGGAGTCCACCACAACACAGACACACAGTGTCCATCACATACACACACATACATGGGTGTCTGTCACATACACTCATGCAGGTTCCTGAATGTAACATAATAATTAACATTTTGCTCAGCAACAGACTAGGACCCTGTATGCAAAATCCCCCTTCGTACTCACAAAAACCCTGCAAAGTGCCGTTCTTCTCTCATAGACAGACAGGGAAGCCAAGGCACAGAGGGCTAACTAACTCAGCTGAGGCTCCCCGCTGTTAAGCAGGAGAGCGACCACCACCACGTTTTCGACCCCTCCGCACCACGCCTCCCTGCAGCCTTCCCCTTCATTCCCTCGGTGGAGGTAGATAATCATTCACCACACAATGGCCTGATATCAAACGAAATTAGCAGCGACCTAGGCTCCCTCCCTCCTTCTCTCCCAGGAGAGGAGTGGCTTTAAACGACCACACACCTACATAATGGCTTCCTTTTGTTCTTTTTCTCCCGGCTAAAGGGCCAGAATACACACCTCTGTTAATCCCAGAGGCTTCCAGACAGGTCTAGCCCTGCCGCCTGTGCACAGCGTCTGGGTGAAAGGCGAGAAGGCCCCTTTCCCTGGTACACAGCCTGGAATTCAGGAATGTTGAAGTCAGGCTGAGGGCGCCTGAGGAGGGCGACTCAGCCCATTTAGAAGATTTAAGGTTGGGCCAAGAGCCTCCAGGACTGAGAGTGAAAGTCACACCCACAAATGGTCTCTCTCCTGCGGAGGCCAGGATGTCAAATTGGATGGAATGAAATTGGTAGGAGATATGGAAGTCCCTTATCTGGCCCTTTAAGGCTTATAAAACCTGTGTGAACACCTTTCTCTCTGAGTCAAGCTGGACCCAAGACTTCAGTTTATCCTGTGGAACGGGCCACCTGTTGGTAAAACCTCCAGAACATTCTTACAGCGAAGCAATCTCCGTCTTAATCTTTTCCATGCTGTTCACAATCCTGAAAGCCACATCTAGGGGAGGATGGATATTATTATCAAAGACACTTCTGAAACAAATATTTATTGAGCAGCTATTATGTGCCAGGGGCTGAGAATGTCACTGTGAAGAAAGTGGCCCCAGCCTCACGGGATTCCTGGTCCTCCAGGCTCTGAACAGGGGGCACCCCACTGCCCGGGGGAGGCTCTGACTTGCTTAAGGGCAGAGGCAGGCTCTGAGCCAGGCCACGGGCCTCCTAGGACTTGCTGTGGGAGAGGCAGGGCAGGTGGCAAGAGCTTTCCCTGTGAGTGTGGCCTCGACATACAGCCTGGAATCCCTCGTGCAGAGAGAGATGCAGGAACATTCCCAGAAAGGGTAAGAGACACCCCAGATATGCCCCCAACAGAGACGAGAGGACGCAGCTCAAAGGAAAAGGAAGAATCACCTGTCATGCCCCCTTCCTTCCCTGCCCCTGCTCCTTCAGCACCGCTCTCCCTCTCCCTCCCTCCCCTTCTCCCTCTCACACGCGCACACACAACCTCTGCCTCTAATGACAGGTGGCCACCCCCAAAATAAATAGGTGAAACAAAGAAACCAAAGGGTCCCCCACACAGCTTTCAGACCCTCAGATGGCCCTGACCCTCATTGTCAACCAAGAGACAGACAACACCACCAGAGGGGGGATTTGGCCCCGGTGGTGCCCACCAGGGCCAGGCACTGGGCAGTGCCTCCCACGGCCTGTCTCAGTTGTCCTCGCCACGCGCTCGAGGTGTGGGCACTGCAGCCTGTGCTGCTGTTGGGGGTGAGCTTTAATGAGGCATCCCTTGGGCCAATGGATTGGAGCTGGTGCTGCCTGAGGGGGCACACGGCCCAGTGAGCCAAAGTCGTAGGCGTGTGTGTGTGTGTGTGTGTGTGTGTGTGTGTGGCCGGGGGTGGGGGGGATGTTAAAAAGGCATCTCCTCCAGCCCTTCGGCCAGAGCCTGAGGCAGCACCCTGGCTCTGTGGAAACTGTTCCCATTGCCACTCTTTCCCTGAGGGATGACTTGGAAGGGGAACCTCACCAGGTCACAGCTGGTGAATTACCACATGTGGGATTTGAACTCAGGTCTCCAAAAGCACACGTGTGCCCACACATAACACCAGATACGCATTCACACCTTGTGAGCTGCAGGGTGCCTGGGCGTGCCTGAGGACACTGACACTCCCTTGAGGGGTCTCCCAGCCGCAGAGAAAACATCCTTACCCTCGAGGGAGTTGGCCTTGTCTGCGGGGAGCCCAGTCTGAGAGCGTGACTCGGGGGACTGCACACAGCCCTATCCTGGCCTTCTCCGTTCTGAGAAGAGCAACGAGACAAACATGAGGGGAAGGAGCCCCGGCAGGCCAGCGCTGCCCTTCACCCCCCCACCCCTGAGGCCGTGGAAAGGGAGTCCCCGATCCTCCCCACCAGCGCAGCGTCAGCCCCAGGGCCTCGCAGACGGAGAGCCAGGCGGGCAGGCAGGAGTGGGGCACAGGCTGTCACTCAGCCGCCGCGGCTCCCCGGGGAACATTTTACAACTTCACCTATTCTGCATTGCCTGCTTGACGGAGCATCCAAAGCAATTCCAGGACTATATTTCATTGTCACATTTATTTGCAAGGGGTGTCAGTCAGGCCTGGGAAGCCGGCTGCCCCCCCGCTCCTTGCTCTTTGTTACACACACACACACACACACACACACACACGTGCAGCCTTGCCGAAACCCGCATTCAGGGGCACCTTGAGACACACGGAGGACACTCAGAAACACACAACCACTCACGTGGCGTGAACACACGGACCCGGGGTCCGCGAATCAGGGCCGCCGTGTGGCACAACCCCAGGGAGCACCATTCATATCGCTGTTATTCCCGTGTATGGCCATTCCGTGCACACGGCAAGGCACGGAGTGTCGCTTGTGCGCACAGTTGCACACACACAAGCACACCCTCAGTCATACTCAGACACCCAGAGAGTCAGAGTCCTTGGGCCAAGGACTTCCAGTGCCCCTAACATCACCAGATATGGGGAAGGGAGAGCAGGGAGCTCTCTGAAGCCCCCCTCTCCTTCGTCTATGAGTTTCTCAAGCTGAGAAGACCCTGCTACAATGACCCCCAAACACACACACACACACACACAGCAGGAACTCCTTTGGCCAGAAGAGCTGAAACCCAGCCATTGGCAGTAACTAGCGTGCTTTTTGGGAAAGGGTTTAATGAGCTCTCCTCTGGGGCTCACAGGGAGCCAGGGCCCAGGGCAAGCTCACTGAGGCTGGGCCTTTCTCTCCTCGGTCACATGGCCGTTCAGCTGTTGGGGAAGAGTCTCCAGTGAGGAGTTCACATGTGGGGACCCCCAGGTATGTACTGACACCTGTCTGACACATTCAGATGTGTGCACATGTGTGCACGGACACACACGGGAACATCCCCACAAACATGAGACCCCAAGCTTTAGAAGAGATGGACAGATAGATAATGGATGGAAAGATAGCTAATGGGTGGATAACTAACAGATGAATAGTGGATGGATGGATGCACAAATAGCTGAAGAGATAATAGCTGGGTGGGCGGATGTGCAGATCACAAGTGGATGAACAGAAATGGATGGATGGTGGAGAGAGAGATGTGAGTGGGCAGGTAAACGGCAGGCAGACGGACAGATGCACAAACACAGCCGCACGCAGTCGCGCACACGAGGACCCCACACAGCTATGCACTGTGCACTGCGTACATGCGGGCACGAGGTCCATCACTCGCACACTCACTCTGTGCGCATTCTCTCCCTGCCCCCTTCTCCCCTTTCTCTCCCCAAGAACGGAGGATTTAGAGCTTAGTGTTTGAGACGTGAGCTCTGGGGTTCAGCTACACAGATCTGAATGCTGCTGCCAGTTTCTAGCTGCGTGGACTTGGGCAAGTTCCGTCAACTGTCTGCGCCCACGTTTCCTCACCCGTAGGATGGATACAGTGATACCCAACAAGCAGGGCTGGTTCGAGAAACAAAGAAGGCGAGCCCCTAGAACACGTGAAAAGTGCTTGGGAGAGTGCCTGGTGCGGAGTAAAGGCTCGGTTGCCGAGATGGCTGTTTCTCTACAGGGAACAATCGGAGGTCTCAGAAGTATGCAGGACAGGCCCATGTCCCAAAGGAAGGAAGGTGCTGCAGGCCTCTGGCTCCTCCTCTGCTCCAGCCCCTTAACAGGCACACTCTAGAGAGACCGGGTCCCAGGCGGAGGCCCAGGGCGTGAGGGAGACCCCCTGGGGACCCTGAGGGGCAGAGAAGCCGTGTGTGCACAGATGGGCTAAGCCAGGCCCCAAGCAATCAGCCGGGAAGAACCAGCCTCCAGGGCCCCCCAAGCCCCTCGTCCCAAACAATGATATATATTTTCAATTTTCTCAAAAATTATATATTTTTTCTCCAGACATTCACCTTGTGCTTTTTGACCAGGATAAACTGAAAAATAATAGAATCCAGATGGGAAAGAGATAGTCATTTGCTCTGCATAGATTGTGGTGTTGGCACAAGCCCCCCTCCAACTCATGGGCGGGGGGGTTGCTGGGAGTGAGTGGCCAGGCCTGAGCAGGAGGGGGGACCCGCGGCCCCTGCTAGCCTCCTCACAGCCTGGTGGCAGGGAAAGAGCTAGCGTTTGGAGCTGAGACACCCCTTGTCTCATTGGTGACCTTAACTAACGCTCCTCTGTTGCAGACTCACTTTTCTCACCTGCAAAATGGGGGTAACAATTCCTTGGTTGTCTGCCCAAAGAGAGGATGGGAGATTTAAGTGAGCGGCTCATGGGTGGGCTTTGTGAGATGTGACTGCCCCCCACACAGGCAGCATCTGTGTCCTGAAAGGCCCTGGCTTCCCGCACCCCCGCTCCCGGCTCTGGGCCTCAGGGGTAGGTCTAATGAGTGGGCCTCCTTATGTCCTCTGCAACCTACCCTGTCCAGTCTCCCTGACTCGGGCACACCCTAGCCCCAGACCCTCAAACTCTACTGGATGGCTTTCCAAAGCTTCAGCACCCTGTAGCCCAGAAAGACTGCCAAAATGGCCCCTTTTGTTCTGAAAGATCATTAGAAAAGGCAATTCAACTGTGTTGAATGACAAGTGCCCATGTCTTTGGGAAGTCCTTTCCAGCATCTAACTCAAATCTACTAAGCAATGAACTTGCTTACTCTTATTGTGGTCCCAGCAGAATCAAAGCCTGGTTCACCAAGGTCTGTCTTTTTCTGCCAAAAAAAAAAAATCTTTCTTTTCCAATGCTCCTTTCATGAAGACAGAACCGACTGATGAATAAAAAAAAGACAACAAGCCCTGGACGGTCTGGCTCAGTGGATTGAGTGTCAGCGTGTGAACCAATGGGTCGCTGGTTCAATTCCCAGTCAGGCACTTGCCTGGGTTGCAGTCCAGGTCCCCAGAAGGGGGTGTAAGAGAAGCAACCACACATCCATGTTTCTCTCCCTCTCTTTCTCCCTCCCTTCCCTCTGTCTAAAACTGAATAAATAAAATCTAAAAGAAAAAAAAAGAAGAAAAATAGGTGCAAGACTCACCACTTTAAAAAATTTTTCATAAAAAAAAGACATCAAAGTTTGGAGTTCAAGTACCAGCTCTGCCACTTATGGCTGTGTGACCCTAGACAAGTTACCTAACTTCTCTGAGCCCCAATCTCCATAGGGCTCCATAGGGCTCAGAATCATACCTTGCCTGCCTCCAAGGCCACTGGAAGGCCTGAGTAAACTCAGATGATCCCTGCAGATTTTAAGGGTGCTGTTTCCCTGGCTCAGGGAGCCGGCCCGCCTCTTGTATGCACCCTCCCAGCTCCAGCCTCCCTGCCAAGGGCGAGACTTTATCTCCCCAGAGCAGAAGGCGAGTGATTCGAAGGGGAGGAGAGGAGTTGCTCACTGTCTGCCCGAAGTAATTGGTGGTAATCCCACAGCCGAGCCTATCGCCTCACTCCCAGCTGTGGCGAAGCTGTGGCCTCATCATCCGTCATTAACCGGGCTCATCTCTCGGCTCAATTGTAGAACATGATTTTAATAACCCTGGCAGGAGGGGATCATTTTTCTTTTGTCACTTAACTCCGAGTCTGTTGGAGAGAGACAGAGACAAGAAAAGAGAGAAAGACAAGCTGACAGAGTGGCAGAGACAGAGTGAAAGGGAGAAGGAGGGATGGAGAGCCGGGAAGGAGAGGCATCTAGGTAATGAGAACAGGAAATGCGGTCGGGGAGAGGGCGAGGGCGGAGGGAGCAGAATGGAACAGTCTTTTCTGCCCTGCGGTTCCCACTGTTGCTCCCCCATCATGACCCCCACCCCTTGCACTGGTCATGACCCCCCACCACCAGCAGCAGGCAGGCCCAGGCTGTTCTCTGGGCTGTTCCTTCTGCTCAGCGTAGGGCCTTGTGTCAAAGTGCCCAGGACTGGGGTGGAGGAGGATGAAAGGAGGATCCGGGATGTGGGGCCCTTTGCCTAAGAGCAGCCGCTCCTCCAGAATGCGGCTACAATCCAGTGCCGAGGGCAAGAACACAGGTATGAGTCAGTCAGATGCCAGGCTGCAGGCCCAACTCTGCCACATGCCAGCTGAGTGGCCCCGCTGGCCTTTCTGGCCTCGGTGTTCTCATCTATGCAATGGGTACCGACTTCACATCGGTGTGTGATGAATACATGAGCTGATGTGTGTGCCACATGTGATGCAGCATATGGCAGATAGAAGGAGGCAGGAAATGAAACACCCAGGCCCCAGAAAATAGCCAGGGCAGCAGAGAGGACTCCTAGGATGGCAAGGAGCTGGGGCAAGAGGCATGCCACGAACTTAAGTTCAGACTTCCCAAGGCCTGGCTCTGCCAGCCCTAGGAGACATCCTAGCCCACCAGAAACCACCAGCAGTGCAAGAAAAAAAAGCTACAAAAAAGCCTTGATAGGGTTCACGGGACCCTCCAGGGTGGCAGCCCCCAGCAAGGGCAGGGACACAGTGCACAGCCATATCTATGGTGGGCAAAGCTGGGGACGTGGCGCCACCTGCTGGCCATTGGGGGTCATACGGGAGATCTGTCAGAGAGGGAAGACGGAAAGAGATGTGGTGTTTCTCAGCCCCAAGGAGGACCAGCTTTGGGGGCCTGGCCCAGAAAAGCAGCAGACTGGGTCCCTGGGTCCTTCTCCCTGCCTCAGAGCCCACTCATACCTCCTCGGAAGACCCAGGGGAAGGTGGTGACCAGGCTGTTGCGCAGGTCACAGCTCTCCAAGATGAGGGTTACAGCAAAGGCAGCTCCATCTTCTAAATGGCATGTTTCCTTCCAAGCCCCAGGGTCTGCTCCTCCCCCTGAAAAGAAAATCTTCAACTCAAGTCTACAAGACTGTGCTGTGGACTGGGGGAGAAAAGGAAACCCACTTCCTGACCTGGGGGAGCCACAGTCTGGTGGGATGAGGGGGCTGAAAGCGGACCCTCCAGTGCAGTGGGCTGGGGGTCAGCAGTGAGCCAGCCAGAGATGCACACGCAGCGGTCTGCCCACGAGAAAGAGCCTGAGCTCTGGGGGAGCACGGCCCAGCTGGGGCTTCTGGGAGTAAGAGGAACCCCATCGTGACCGTCATTAACTGAGTGAGACAGTTCTTCCACGGGTCAGGCCCATGGACGAGGTTATTCCCAGCTCCGTCCAGTGACGGCAAATCTTGTCCCCTCTCTGGGCCTCTTGTGTTTCCCCATCTGTGAAACCGGCCTTGGAAGAGGGACCTAGGTCTGTGTCCCGGGCCCAGCCTTGCAGCCAACAATGCCCCCTCTGATTTTTGCTTTCTCACGTCCAGGAGGAAGCCCGACTGCTCTGAGACCTGCTAGTAATTCCTCTTTCCCAGGAATGGCCCCAAGCTCCGCGGTGAGCTCAGAACCTGAGCAGGAAGAGGGGGCACTGATAGGTCAGAGTTATTAGAGCAGCGGTGGGAGGAACTGACCAGCATGTCCTCTGTCCTCTGGCTGGGAAGCAAAAGCTCCGGGCTCTGTGACCCAGGAGCACAGGTCAGGGTGCCCAGGACCCGGGAGAGCTTTCAGAATCAACCTGAAAGACAAGTTTGTGGCCAACTGAGGCCTTTGTCCTCAGGCTCAAACTCAAGGGGAGGCCTTGCCCTTCTCAGAGCACCAAGAACACCCCCCAGAGAGGCTCCTCTGGGCACCCCACCCACCCCCTGACTGCAGGGTTCTGGTAGCCAGGATGAGGGCAGGAGGCAATCTCCACAGCCCCCAGAGAGCCAGCTCGCTTCTTGCCTCTCCCGGAAGCCTTCTCTGAACCAGGGCGTGGATGGTAATGCTGGGACTTGCCCTCAAAAGCCCGCATAATACCTGGCCACCCACATAACACTTGGGATCATCATTATTTACTCCTCCCACTGAAGAGAAAATGTGTCTTGTGTCTTGTGCCCCTAGTCATAGCTAATCAGTATCCAAGTCCTCTTTTTTATTTTTAAGATTTTATTTATCTATTTTTAAAGAGAGGGGAAGGGAAGCAGGAAGAGAGGGAGAGAAACATCAATGTGTGGTTTCCTCTCGCATACCCCCAACTGGGGACCTGGCCTGCAACCCAGGCATGTGCCCTGACTGGGAATCAAACCAACAACTCTGATTCTCAGGCCGGCGCTCAATCCACTGAGCCACACCAGCCAGGGCCAAGTCTTCTCGATTGTCCCTCTTTGAAATATCTCAAGTACATGCTTTTCTTTTATCCACTCCCCTGCTGCCCCGCCCAGCCTGGGCCATCTGTAATAGCCTCTGCCTGGTGTCCCCTGCCTTGTCCACACACCTACAGTAAGCAGTACCTTCCAACCCATGTGCCCCTCTCCAACCACAAAGGACAGCTCCAGGAGAGCCTGTACCCCCTGGAGCCGGCCAACCTGGAGCACATGGGAGTAGCAGGGGGATCATCCCCTTACCTTGGAGCGGAACACCCAACAAAGAACCCCAGACACAGTGCTGGGGTCAGTTCTAAGGTCTCAGGCTTTGGCAGGACACCCCAGCAGCCCCCGAGCAACCCACTGCCACCAAACCACGATCAGGAGTCGGGCAGGGTCCCAGCCCCAGGACCCAGCCCCCGATCCACTCGCCCCACCGCTTCTCCTCCAGCTTCTCCCTGTGTCAGTCCCACACCTGTTGGCCCTCAGAGCCCTTCCTTGCTCCTTGCACCTGGGGGCTGGCCCCTGTAGGCTGGGTGTCCCAGACCCCTGGGACAGTAAGAAGCATTGGCAGGAGACTGGAGAGTGGGCAGAAGTTCATTCCAGAACCTGTTTTGCTGTGTTTGAAAGCCCAGAAGTTACTGGGCTCAGAATTGACCCCAGTCTCAGGCTTCCCATCACGTGAATGGGCCCATCACTGTTCCGTGTTTTGAGAACTCACTCACCTGCCATTCTAGCCCTCACCTGAGTAGAATCCACACTCCCTTCATTTGTCACATCCCTGCTTCTTAGTTATTTGACCTCCCTAGAGGACACCCCCTGTGGTCCTCCCTGGACACCCATAGCCCTAAGAGTATCAGTAGCCACTTGGCGGGGTAGGTATGGGGGAGATTCCCCGAGGTCCCAGACTTGGGCTACTAGCACACCTGAGCCAGGTGAGAGGCTGGATGCCTGTTACCTGGACCCACGCAAACTACCGTGAACATGCAATCTTGCTGCAACCCCCTTTACCTGTCCGTTGGCACACCCAGCAGAGACCCAGGCAGAGCTCTCCCACCCGCCCCGCAGCCCCCGCAGGCTGGAAGCCTGGGGCGGAGGGCAGAGCCGGCACTCTTCATGCCCCGCGGTGGCAGGGAATCGACTGGATAGGATCGGCGCGGGGGAAGGCCGCAACGGTTCGAAACCTCAACTAGAACCAGGGGAGCCGGGCAGCGTGTGGCCTGTGGCCCCACGAGAGACGTGCGGGCCATTGGCCCTCCCGGGAACCCGTTTCGTGGGGAGCCGTGAAAAGCGGACTGCAGCTCTCCCTGGCTACGCAGTGCCCGTAAAAGGGGGATCTCATTTCTGCCGGATAGAGAGGGTGCTGCCAGATTGATTCAGAGTCACCCAGTGGGAGGACCCCAGCACCAGACCCACCCTCAGACGCATCCCTCCTGCCTTCCCTTCTGATGCTGAGACACGTGCGGGGAAGTCGAGCTGACTTTCCTTTTCCCCTTTAAAGCTCAGTCTGCGGCTCACATTTTACCTTGGTTTATGGTGTCACTTGTCTTACAGGAGAGCCTTATTTTCACCAGATCAAACCTGCCAGTGTTTTTCTTTATAGCTTCTGAGTCGTTTGCCTTACTTAGAAAGGCTTTTGCCATCCCAGGGGGGTGTTTTTCAAGAAGTGTCACTTCAGGTCCAAAGGAGGCACTTGAACACCGTTTGAGGAAGACAGGCGAGTAGCACAAGACACGTGTGTGCTGCAGGGGGCGGCCCCGGGAACCTGAGCGGAGGTCTCGGGGGCCCACCCACAGCAATGATGCTGCAGTGATTGTGGCAAAGGGACTGTGCACTTCTTTTCAAAAGCTTTTTCTCATGAAAAACTCCAAACGGAAGGGTAGCAGAGGGCTCTGAGCCCTTACGCCCGCTCCCACATTTCTCTGGGCATTTGCTGGAGCTAAGACACCCTCTGTTACGATCACACCCTCCCCACGCCTTCCCCGCAGCCACCTCCATGCCCTTTCTGCGGCACAGCGGTTCGTACTGGTCCTCCTGCTTGGGTCCACTCTGACACCAGCTCTTTTTCTTCTCCCCTTGTGTCTGGCCCAGGAGTGCCCGATCTCTGACCCATCAAGGACCTCTGTGATTGCTTTGTTCCCCACGGTCACCTGTTGGAAAAATCTGCCTCTGGGACTCTAGGGTGGAGCTCAGAGGGATTCCTGACGCTGTGCTGGACTCCTCAAAGCGCCGGTGCCGCTGCGTTGGTGCTGGTTTTCCTGGACCCCATCTAGCCCTCAGACCGTGGAGAGCTTCGCAGCAGTGGAGAGCCGCTGACGGCTGAGGCGTGCCAGTAAGCACCTGCTGTCCCTGTGCCGCCGGGACGTTGGCAGTACTGTGGGGCTGGGGGCTGTCAGAACAGAGGCAGAAAGGTGTGGGCCCGACCCTCTCTGACAGCCCTCAACTCTCCCTCCCAAGTGCCAACAATCCTTCCAAACAAGCCAGTTCCTGGGCTTCCCCATCCTTCTCTGCAGCACTCAGCCAGGTTTGCAGGGAACTACGAGGTCCACACACATAGGGGAGGGCAGGCTGTGCTGAGGCCACACCCCACCCTGCCCTGGAAATGAGTCAGCAGTGCGCATTGCCCACAGCTTGGCCGTTCCCCCGCCCCCGCCTGACCCAGACCACTCCCCTCAGCACTACACACCCCTGTCCTTTCTCACCTCCAAAGTCCCTCCACCAGAAGTCTCCCTCGAGAAAGGCGGCTCTGCTCAGCGGCCTCCTCTCCGCCAAATGCCCTGGACACTTGGGGATTTGCCTAAGGCCCCTGATGCGTGTTCCTCCTGTGACTGCGTGTCTGCATTCACGTGTCTGCACCCAGTGAGATCACCCAGCGGCTGCCCCCAAGGGCAGCGACCGTCTTCTACCATCTTCCACATCTGCTCCCCTGAGACCAGCCCCCCACCCTCACTTCCCCGTATCTCAGCCACACCGTGGAGTAGGCAGCTGATGTAGCCACAGGAATGCCAAGACCAAGCCTAGGACAAGATGTGAGGTGTGACTCTGGGATGCGCCTCCATCAGGAGGAGCCCTGCAGAGAGAGAGGCCCGACTGGGCTGACTCTTGGGCGGGCTAATTCTTGGGCAGGCTGAAGGGTCAGTGCAGCTCACCCCAGCACCATCCTCCCCTCCACTCTGTCTAACAGGAGCTCTGCACCTCTCTCTTCCCTCCGTCCTCCACCCCAGAGATCAGCACCCTGGCCGCAGATTCCCTCCTCGTACCTTCCCAGGAACAGCCCTTGCCTAGGTCGCCCGCCCCTCACCAAAGGCTGTTTCTCAGTCCTGATCCTCCCAGCTTCTCTTCAGAAGTCTGTGCACTTACTTTGCAACTGTAGTAACTGAGCCCAACCAGTCCCGGGTCCCCTGGCTCATCAGTGGAAGAGCCACGGGACAGCTGCCCAGCCCCAGGCAAGGGCTTCATCCGCCGGATGGGACAACCACCATCCCACTCCTCCAAGCCCTCTCCCCGCTTGCTCCGCACACCATCGGGACCCCCTACCTCCCTGGCTGATCCTCCTCGGTCTTTTTCACAACCTCTCCTCCTCCTCCCTTCTCTAATTAAGGGTCTCGCCAAGGATCATGGATTCACCGTCCACTCTTCTCTCTCAAAGATTTCATCCACTTTCTCCCCTTCAGCCCCTAACTCTGGGCAAAGCATCCCCAAAGCCTGCCTCCAGCCCTTTTCTCTCCCTGACCTTGGGTCCTTCCCAAGGTCAGCTCTTCCAGACCTTGGGATTGTTAGTAGTAACCAACTCCAGCTTGAGCTCAGTCCTCCCCTGGGGCCCAGGCCCATCTGAGGTACCTGAGGGCAGGAGGGCAGCCACCGTGAGAGACCTGCACAGAGCAGGAGGAATCTGTGCTGCCAGAGAGAGGGGCCCTCGAGAGGGCCATGCTGAGGCCGCCAGTCCCCAGGTCCACCCTGGGGACTCCCATCAGGGCTGAGAGGGGCCACAAGGGTTACTAACAGAGCGACCTGCACCAGGACTTCTACAACACAATACACTGGGACGGAAACAGTTCAGCTTCGGTGCCCGTGCAACAAAGCGCGTCCCAGACCGGAAGGAAGGACCAGGCTCCCCACTTCTCCAGGGAACGCAGCACCGCCTTGAGGCCCTGGAGTCTGCAGGAACCCTGATGCCACTCTGGCTCTTGGGAGTGTCCAGAGGAAGTAACAATGGCGCGGTGGACTCAGGGGCCACCAGGAGGGCCCTGGGAGCTGTGATGTGGGGAGGCAGCCTCAGGCAACCTCACAGACAGTGGACATCAGGGGGGCTGGAGCCAGAGAACAGAATGGATGCCACGAGGTAACCCAAGCTGGTTGGCTCTTTCTCATAAACACCATGCAAAACTCCCTGGAGGCTTCCAGAAATAACTGGACGAGACCTGCAGGCTTCTGGAAATCCTGGTGAACAGATGGGGATAGAGGCCAGCCAAGGACAGGTCACGACTGCCAGCGTGACCTCATTGGCACTTTCCCAGGCCGCTGGGGCCTTGGTGCCCAGCCACTGCCGACATCACACTTCCTTTAGAACCGCATCCTGCCTTCAAGGAGGCTCCGTCCCGTTGTCCAGCCGCCCAGACTCAAAGGCTCAGAGCATCCTCAGAACAGCACACACGCTTTGGACACTTACTCTGTGGCAGACCCTGTGCGAAGTGGTTTATGGGAATTACGTTCCTTAATCCTCATGGTGACCTTTTAAAGTAGATACAGTGAAGACCCCTATTTATAGCTGAGGAAACTCGGAAGTTATATAATTTGCACAAGAGCCCTGGGCAAGTGATAGGCAGAGCTGGGACTTGCTGAGAGGCAGTCTGACCCCAAAGCCCCAGCTCTTCCCAAGCACCCTACATGGCTCAACTGACTATTAATTCTTCTCTTGTTCCCCCTAAGTCCTCTTGTTGTCGCTGATGCTGCTGTCATACTTTTAAAACCCCTGTGTGCTTCATCTTTTTCCCAAAAGGACATGAGAAGGCTTTACAACAGGGAAGATTAATTCGTTCAACAGATTCATACTGCTCAAGAAAAAAAAATAGCCATTTTTAAAAGTTGCTACAGTTGCTGTGATTGGTCCTAAAATTTGGCATTGAGCTTCCTGGCAGCCAGGGCAAAAAGTGAAACACTAAGTTCAGACGCTCTTCCTATCAGAAAGGAGGAAGCAGATAATTTCCTCCACAGGGACAAATATTTCCAGGAACTAGTTTTGCAATAGGCTTCTCATACAGGGCCTCATGTCACAGACACGGTGCGAATAATAAAAAGCAATCTTCTGTATGATTTGATGGTAAGAGCAGACAAAGGACTCTCACTAAAAAAAAAGGGGGGGAGCACCATGCAGTCTTGGACACAACAGCCTCAGGGGGGCCCAGTATGCAGCTTGCCTGTAGGTCAGAGCTCAGGAAAGCCAGAATCTCCCACAAGCGTCTCAGCTTTTACTGGGTTTCCTGACAGGTCCCAAAGTACCGCAAAGTGGGGGTAGGGTGGGGCAGAGCCCCAGGCTATGGAAACTGGAGATGCCCCAGGCAGAGTTGTTCTGTTCTAAAAGTTGAGCTCACACACACCTTCATTTATCAGATATTTATTGTCTTTTTTTGTGCCAAGTTTTGCCCTAGGTGGAGTGGAAACCAATGAAACAAATAATGCAGGGTCCTTAACTTCAAGGAATTCAATCTTTAACAGAAAAAAAAATACAGCTTACCTTTTCTGAGCACCTACTATGTGTCAAGCACTAGTGAGGGCTTTGCATGTAGCATCTCTTAGGATTTCTAATAAACCGATACAATAAGTATCACTGTCACTAACCAGGGCACAGGACTAGAGAGAAAGTGAACCCCACAGCCGCACACACTCAACAAGAAGGCCAGCGGCCCGTCAGCCTCTGTGTGCCAATAGACTCATCTGGCGGGAGAAGCATTCGTATCCAGAGTCCCGGTGGGAACCCATCAACGTCAAATGATGTCCTTGTATATTGAAAAGCTCCTAATCAACAACTAATTTCAGACGAGAAAAATTTCAGGATGGGAAAAGGGACCTCTGTTCAATTCAACAAATGTCTGGGGAGCAATTTCTCCATGCCAGGACTTGTGCCAGGGAACCTGGACACCCAGGTGAGACACCATCCCTGACCTCAGAAGGCCCCCACTCTATGGAGAAGAAAATGCATACATGGTAACTTTCAAATCATTTGACGACTGCTAAGAGTGAGATAAGCCCAGGAGACTTTGGAAGACAGAGGAATCTTCCCTGGAGGACAGCAGAGTTCTCCAACCTGGAGGAGGACCCGAGAAGACTTCCTGGAGAAGGTGGCTCAGAAAAATGAGTCTAATAAGATGAGTAAGATTTATCCAGCTGAGCCCTGACCAGCATGGCCCGGGTGGGTGGGCATCATCCCGCAAAGCAAAATCTCACCAGTTCGAGTCCCAGTCAGGGCACGTGCCTAGGCTGTAGGTTCGTTCCCCACTCGAAGTGTGTGCGAGAGGCAACCGATGGATGTGTCTCTCTCACACCAATGTTTTTCTCCCTCTCTTTCTTCCTCCCTTCCCCTCTCTACAAATAAATAAAATCTATTTTAAAAAAAGATTGATCCAGATGAGAAAAATGGGGTTGGAGGAGACAGTTGAAAAGGAATTTCAGGCAGCAGAAAGAGCTTGAGCAAAGACAAGGAAATAAACAAATAACACGGAATGAGACTCGGCAGAGAGAGTAGGAGCCACAGAGCAGTTAGAAATCACTGGAGCATGCAGCCTGAGGCTAGGAGCCAGGGGGAGGAGACTGGAAAGACTAGCAAGAGCCAGACCTTGAGGAGCATGGACTTCGCCAGGAGAGCAATGGGGACTGCTGGAAGGTTTTAACCGGGGCAGTGACCTGATCATATTTACGCTTTGGGAACATCTGTCTGGCATCCGTATGGCGGATGGTTTAGTAGTCTGGAGACAGGAAGAACACACAAGTCACACAGAGAGCACAGGGCGTTGCAAGGAAAGGGGGAATTCTCCTCTAGCAACATTGTGGCAATTGGGCCCTCACACTACAAATCAACCAGATCCTGGAGAGAAACTACCTTTTAAAGCATCATAGGCACAAAGAAGTTAATGGACTGTTGTGAGCCCACCAGTGCCATAGACAGAAAAAACTGGGAGCTGACAAGTGAATGAGAAGAGAACTGTGAGAAAACAAGGGAGTATTGTCTGAGAGCAAATTCTACCATCAGGAGACCGAGGTTGGGCTAGAAGGTAAAGGCTGTCACCTTAACATTAACCCAGCACCCTCAACAGGGACTAAAGTGATCCCAGGTCATTGGTGTCGTCTCTGGAGGACACAATCCCCAGATTAGGCACTCAGGATCCCCAGAGAATACACATATAAACCCACATTTTTTAAATCAAGTGTACAAAGAGGCAAGAGTGAGCAGAAACAAACAGTAGATTTAGATCCCTAAGAATGTCAGAAATTAGGATTGTTACAGTATAGAAAATAACTAATTGAATTTCTTTTAAAGATAAAATTATAAGAGTGATTAAGTAACATGAAACAAAAAAGAAAAAGCGAGGCCCTGGCTGGTGTGGCTCAGTGGATTGAGCACTAGCCTGTGAACCAAAGGGTCACTGGTTCGAATCCCAGTCAAGGCACATGCCTGGGTTGCAGGCCAGGTCCCTGGTCAGGGGCGCTTGAGAGGCAACCACACATTACTGTTTCTCTCCCTTTTTCTCCCTCCTTTCCCCTCTGTCTAAAAATAAATAAATAAAATCTTTTTTAAAAAGTTGGATTTGGACTAGGACAAAACAGAACGTTCGGAAATGAAAATGAGAACTGTTGAACTGAAACTCAATGAATGGGTTACATCGCATATTAGACACAATCAAAGAGTGAGTTAGAACATAGAGCTGAAGAAATTACACAGATGGCCGCACAGAAATAAGCAAACGGAAAATCCGAGAGAGAAGGGAAAAGCTACTGTGGACAGAATGAAAGTCTCAGAACGAGAATAGGGAGGGAACAGAAAAGAGGCAATATCTGAAGAGATAACGGCTGAGAATGTTGCAGAACGGATGAAAGGCATGACTCTGCAGATGCCGGGAACATAATATATATCTGACAAGATAAATAAAAAGAAGCCCACGTCCAGTTAGAGTGTGATGGAACTGAACTAACACCAAAGGCAAAGATCTTAAAAGCAGCTGCACAGAAAAGACAAAGAAAAGATAATTAGACATCAACACATCTCTCAAAAGCATCTGTGAAGCCAGAATACAGAGAATACCTTCAAAGACCTAAGAAAAAATAACTCTCAACCTAGAATTGTGAACTTAGAAAAACTATCTTTAAGGTTGAGGGCGAAATAAAGATTTTTATGCAGCAGAACAAAAAGAGTTTGCCATTGTAAGATAATAAAATATACAAGTATGACAGCTGGGGGGACGTTGCGGGGTGGAGGGATCGAGCAGAAAGGAAAAAGGGCTCATGGACGTGGACAACAGTGTGGTGATTGCTGGGGGCCAGAGGGTATAAGGGGACTAAATGGTAATGGGAAAATATACAATAAAGATTAAATTTTTAAAAATAGAATATGTGTGTGTGCCATAAATTCCTAAATAAAAAGCATCGGGAGCACCCTCTGCTCCAGTGAGGGGCTCTGGGTGAGCTCCTGGACACAAACTGGTCACCAGAAAAACCGACTGGAAGCTGGGAATTTTCAGCCGAGTCCCCATTTTCCTGAAAAGGGAAATGGGCTGAAAATTGAGTTAATGATCGATCGTGCCTCCATGGAATCCCAGAAGTCCAGTGTTCAGAGAGCTTCCAGGTCTGCAGACACACCCATGTACCAGAGGGTGACAGGCCCCAATCCCATGGGGACAGAAGCTCCTGCACTCCAGACTGTCCCCGACCTAACCCCATGTACCTCTTCACCAGGCTGTTCATGGGTTCAGTATCACATCCTCTCACAGACTGGTAAACATTAAGTGTGTGTTTTCCTGGGTTCTGTGAGCTGCTCTAGCAAATTCATCAAACCCAAGGAGAGGGGTCATAGGAACCCCCGATTGGTAGCCAAGTCAGACAGAAGTTGTGGGTTAACCTGGGCGCCTACTACCTGTGATTGGCATGTGAAGTGGTGGGGGCAGACCTACAGAACTGAGCCCTTAAGCTGTGGGACCTGACACTGTCCAGATAGACAGTGTCAGAACTGAATTAAATTGTAGCTGGTGCTGTGGAGAACTGCTTGGTGGGGAGGGGCAGGGGTGGGGGGACCTCTACACATTTGGTCACCGGAAGTGTCAGAGTGAAGCATTTTGTGTGAGCAGGAAAGAAAGACATGGGAGTGGGACAGAACTGGGTATTTCCTTACATGGGAGGGAAAACTGGGTGGTTTCCCTGCAGCCATCAACAAGTCTTCACTAAAGAAACCTCTGGAGGATGTGCTACAAGAAAAAATGAAAGGGGACATCCCAGAATGAAGGTCTGGTATGTGAGAAAGAATGGAGAGCTCAGGAACTGGTAAACAAGTAGATAAATCTACACAGACATTCCATGACATAATTACAACATGTCAGAACAGAAAGAACTAAAATGCTGCACAAAAAATAGTATGCAAATCTGTAGTAGATCAAATTTAAAGGCTTCAAAGGTCGGTGAATAATTTGGGAAGGGGTTTTAACATACCCATAACCTTAGAGTTCATTAGGTATGCAGGATAGATTTTGAAAAGCAGCCCTAGAAATACAGAAGTAAAGTACATACATTCCAAATAATAAAAGGATAGGAAAGGAATGAATAAAAAAAGAAATAAACTCAGTAAATCCAAAGTGAGGAGAAGCAAGAAAGGAAGGGGAGAAGGCATAGGGGGGAAAATAAGATATGTAAGACAACAAAAGTCAAAATATCAATAATCACGATAAACTTAAAAGAACTAAATGTGCCATTTAAAAAGACAGTGTCAAATTAGATTTTTTGAGTCCAGCTCTTTCCTGGCTACAGTGGCAAATCTAATACATAAGGAGATAGGTGGAAAGACCATGCAAACACTACTAGAAAGCTGGACAGCTACACTAAAATAAAAAGGAAAAAAGACAAAAAGCCTGATTCGGTATAAGAAAGGTTGGTACATAAAGATCAAAAGTTCACTTTTACTAGAAGACGCAACAATTTTAAATCTGCGTGTACCTAATAAAATAGCTTCAAAAAAATTAGAAAGCACAAACTGATAGAAACTGCATGTGAAAATAGAAAAACCCACACTCATGGGAGGAGATTTGAATATTCACCTCTCCATGAGGTCAAGTAGACAGAAATTAGCCGAAGAGGATTTGAGCAAGATAACATGCCAGGTTTAATGGAAGCTTCTGGAAATCTGCATCCAACAACAGAGACCAAACTTCTCAAGCACACATTTTATTAAATTATTTTCACTGGTCATGGACTAGGTTCTGAAGCAAGTCTCAATTACCAAGAATCATTGTCGCAAAAATTGTGTTCTCTAACTACAGTGCATTTAAGTTAGAACTCGATAAAAACAACAGATACATTTAAATTCCCATACTTTTGGAAATTTCAAAGTTTTCTTCTAATTTGTAAGTCGAAGAAGCAATCAGAGCAGAAGTGTGAAAGCACTTGGAGTGGAATAGCGAAGACAGCGCCTGCCGGAACTGAACTGCGGAGAGAGCCAACGCAGTGCTTTCAGTGAGAGGGACAGCCTCAAAGCTCCTGTTAGGAAAGGTTTTTAAAAGCCAAAAAATTAACGAACCAAGCACCCCACTTAAGGAGTTATAAAAAGAACCATAGAATAAACCCAATGAAAACGAAAAACTGTAATAATAAAGCTAAGAAGAGAAGTTCACTAAATCAAAACAGAGACAGTAAAAAAAAAACTCAACGAAGTCAAAAATTGGTTTCTCAAAAAGACTAATAAAAAGACAAATCTCTAGTAAGATTGACCAAGAGAATAAAAAGACAAGCCACCAAAATTGTGTATTAAAAACGTTTTAAAGGAACATATTTATGGGTCCAGAAACAATTAGAAAGACAGAAAGGGAACACTATGGACATATCTGTGTTAACAAAACAGACCACGCCAACTTACACAAACCCTTAAAAAGAACAGAAACAGCACACTCTGCAGCCCACTCCATGAGGACGTAAAACCTTGATTCCAACATCTTACAAAGAGAGTATGAGAAAGGAAAATTATAAGCCAGTTTTACTCAAAAGCATAGATGCAAAAAAATCCTAAACAAAGTAGTACCAACCTGAGGCCAGTAGTGCATAAAAATAATAATTTATTATGACCAAGTTGGGTTTATCCTAGAATTATAAGGGTGTTTTAATATTATCAATCTATAAGTGTTATTCATTACATTAAAAATATTATTTAGAGAAAATACATTATCTTTTCAATAGATGCAGAAGTATTTGATATAACATCTGATTTTTTTAACTGTTGGCAAACTAGAAAAGAAGGGAAATTTCTTACATAGTAAAGGTTATCTACCCTAAACCATCAAAAAACTTTATTCTTAATGGGAAACTTTAGTATTTCCTTTAAAATAACAAGTAAGACAAAGATGCTCACCACCACTGCTCCTCTTCAAAGCCAGAGTGGCAGTCCTAGCCAATGCATAAGACAAGAAAACTAAATAAGACACGTTAGGATTAGAAGGCAAGAAATGTGCATCATTCACAGATTATATGCTTATTTACATAGAAACCCCAAAAATCTACAAATAAAGTGGTAGAATAAGAGATTTAACAATGTTGCTAGATTTTTAAAACGATATATGAGAGGGAAGGGAAAAGATATCTTTTCTTGTAGGGGAAAAATAAATTATATTTAGGAGATTAATTTTAAAATATATATCCTTTAAACTTGCAGCAAACGCATAAGGTAACCAGGACTAAAACACTTTCACGAATAGGAACACTTGGTAATTAAAGATGTCAATTCCTTCTATAAAATCAATACAATTCGAATCAGAATCACAACAGGATTTTTGTGCATCTAGACAAGCTAATTCTAAAATTTATTAGAAGAGCAAAAGCCCAAGAATAGAAACTGCTGGCAAAACTAGTAATACTAATATTAATAATAATAAAGTGAAAGGATTTGCTTTACCAAATATCAAGATTTGCAAAGGTAAAGTAATTGAGACAGGGCGGCAACGACACAGGGATGGTCAAACGGACCAATGACAAAAAAGGAAAGCCTCAAAACAAACCACAAATGTATATGGAAATTTTACACGAGACACAGATAGAAGCAGCGTTGCAGATCCCTGGGGAAAGGGAGAGTTATTCAATAAGTGAGAAATTGCATATTCACTTAGAAAAAACTGAAATAGAATCCTTTCCCCAAATCATAAATGACATCAGTCCCAGATGGATAAAAGCCTTTAATATGAAAGGCAAATCTTTTAAACTCATAGATGAAAATATGAGAGAATATCTTTATGACCTCAAAACAGTAAAGTATTTCTTCAACAAGATAAAAGGCATCAACCATAAAAGAAAATATTCATAAATTCAATTACATTAAAACTAAACTTTTCTCCATAAAGACTTCACAAAGAAAATGAAAAGACAGGCCACCAACTGGGGGAGGTTATTTGCAACATACACCACTGACAGCCAGTTGAAAACATGAGGTAAAGACACGAACAGCCATTTCTCAGAAGTAGAACATGAAAGACCAATCAACGTATGAAAAGAAGATCAAACTCATTAATAATCAGTAAAATGCAAATTAAGACAACATGAGCTACAATTTTACACCATGTTGGCAAAAATGAAGTCTGACACACTGAGAGTTGGTGAGGATCTGGATCAACAGGAATTTTTACACTACACTGGTGGGATGTAAATTAGTGCAAGCATTTTGGAAAACAAGATGGTGCCACTTATAAGACTGAACACTCTCGTATCATGCTTGCCTAGCATTTTTCTAAAGAAACTCATGAATTTATGCATCAAGAAAGATGTACAAGAGCCCTGGCCATGTGGCTCAATTGGTTGGAGCATCATTCCTACAACGAAAAAGTTGCCGGCTCAATTTCCGGTCAGGGCACACAGCTAGGTTGCAGGTTCAATCCCACTGTAAGACTGAGGAATATCAACCATGTGGGGAAGCCAGTGCGTGTTACACGAACAAAGGGTAGTGCGGGACGTACATTTAGAAAACTAAAAGATAAAAAAAAAGAAAATTAAAAGGTAAATTTTCTTTGTTCCCTCTCCCTCTCTCTCTCCCCTTTCCTCTTTCTCTAATATCAATAAACACATCCTCGGATTTAAAAAAAGAAAGAAAAATGTACAAGAATGTTCCTAGTAACAAAAACAATGGAAACTCTCACAGCACCTTAATAAGAAATGAATAAAACTAATTTTTGATATAACTACACAATGAAAGATACAAAGAAAAAAATGAATAAACTTCAATTACCCATGGCAACATGGCAGAAATATAATGTTAAATGGGAAAAAAAGTTGCAAGACTGCATTCAGTATAAAAACATTTTAATAAAGTTGAAAAATAAGCAAAGCAAACAATATATTGTTTATAGAAACATACATATGTGATAACTATATTTTTACTAGAAAGGAAATAATAAGTGTAAAACTCAAACTGGGGGCTGAGTAGACAGGGAGGTAGAATTCACAAGTGGGTGAAAAGATATGGGTGATGTTCTAGATCTGTGCTTTCCAGTATGGTGACCATTAGCCACATGTGGCTATTTGGGTCGATATTTAAATTAATTAAAATTAAATCAACTTTAAAATTCAGTTCCTCATTCACCCTGGCCAAATTTCATGTGCTAACTAGTCACATGTATCCAGTGACTACTCTACCAGACAGCACAGATTTACAGTACATTTTCTTTTTCTATTCATTGTTGTTCAATACAATTTTTTCCTAATTTCTGTTTCTGATATTTCATTGTTGGTGTACAAAAATGCTGTCAATTTCTGAATATTGACTTTGTATCCCACTCTTTTGATAAATTCACTTATTAGGTTAAGTAGTTTTTTGGTGGAGTCTGTAGGGTTTTCTATGTACACTATCAGGTCATCTGCAAACAATGAGTTTTACTTCCTCCTTTACAATTTGAATGCCTTTTATTTCTTTTTCTTGTCTGATGGCTGTGGCTAGAACTTCCAATACTATGTTGAATAGAAGTGGTGAAAGCGGACATCCTTGTCTTGTTCCTGATCTTAGTGGGAAAGCTTTTAGTCTTTGCCTGTTGAGTATGATGTTGGCTGTAGGTCTCTCATATATGGCCTTTATTATGTTGAGGAATGCTCCCTCTACTTCCACTCTGCTGAGTGCTTTTATCATAAATGGGTGCTGTACCTTATCAAATGCTTTTTTAGCATCTATCGATATAATCATGTGATTTTTATCTTTCCTTTTGTTTATGTGATTTATTACGTTTATTGATTTATGAATATTGAAACATCCTTACATTCCTGGGATGAATTCCACTTCATCATGGTGTGTGACCTTTTTAATGTATTGCTAGATGCAGTTTGCCAATATTTTATTGAGGATTTTAGCATCTATGTTCATCAGCGATACTATCCTGTAGTTTTCTTTCTTTGTTGTTTGTTGTGCCTTTATCTGCTTTTGGGATTAGGATGATGCTGGTCTCATGAAAAGAGTTTGGGAGTCTTCCCTCTTCCTGAATTTTCTGGAATAGTTTGAGAAGGATAGGGGTTAGCTCTTTCTTAAATGTCTTTGTAAAATTCTCCTGTGAAAATGTTTGGTCCAGGGCATCTGTGTGCCTGGAGTTTTTTTATTACTGCTTCAACTTCACCAGCTGTTACTGATCTGTTCAGGCTTTTTGCTTCTTCTTGATTGAGTTTTGGAAGATTATATATTTCTAGAAATCTGTCTATTTCACACAGGTTTTCAAATTTCTTGGCTTACAGTTGTTCATAGTAATTTCTTACAATCCTTTTTATTTCTCTAGTATCAGTTGTAATTTCTCTTCTTTCATTTCTGATTTTATTTATTTGGGTCCTCTCTTTTTTTCTTGATGAGTCTGGTTAAAGGCCTGCTGGTTTTGTTTATCTTTTCAAAGAACCAGCTCCTGGATTTATTGATCTTTTGAATTGTTCTTTTAGTCTCTATGTCATTTAATTCTGCTCTGATCCTGATTATTTCCTTCCTTCTACTCACTCTAGACTTTGTTTTTCTTCCTCCAGTTCTTGTAAATGTAGGGCTATGTTGTTTATTTGAAATGTGTCTCTTTTTTAAATATATTTTATTGATTATGCTATTACACTTGTCCATTTGCCCCCTTCACTCCTCTCCACCCTGAACACCCTCTCCCACCCACATTCCCCCCTTTAGTTCATGTCCATGTGTCATAAGTTCTTTAGCTTCTACACTTCCCATACTATTCTTAGCCTCCCCCTGTCTATTTTCTACCTACCATCCATGCTACTTATTCTCTGTACCTTTTCCCCCTCTCTCCTCCTCCCACTCCCCTGTTGCTAACCCTCCATGTGTTCTCCATTTCTGTGGTTCTGTTCCTGT
>CM052542.1:21601593-21632477 GCA_028533065.1 Trachops cirrhosus | reverse complement strand
TGGAACATAAGGTCTCTGTCACAACCATTCCATTCTGTTGCTGTACCTTAAAAGCAGCCATAGACAATATGTAAATGAATGGATGTGACTCTGTTCCATTATATTCTTATTTACCAAACAGTCAGTGGGCCAGATTTGGCTATAAGCCATAGTTTGTTGACCATTGTTCTGAAACTCAAGTTGGGTGATTGGTTAACAGATGATCATTTCATTATTATGCTTCATAATTTTCAAGCATTCTTACCTATCAAATAGTACATAATACATGTTTAAATATATTTTTGAATTGAAACTGAATAGTATCTGCAGATTAGATAATATTTTTAACAATGTTAATTTCCTCATTTGTATCATTATATCATGATGATGCAAAAAAATCCTTGTTTTTAGGAAATACACGAAGGAAGTACTTAGGGGTAATGGAGAATCATATATACAACTCACTCTCAAATGTTTCAGAAGAACATAAAAATATATAAATGTATGTATACGTACACACACAAGCACACACATGCACACATTAGTCTGCCAGGGCTGCCATAATACATTATCATGGACTGGCTGGCTTCAACAGCAGAAATTTATTTTCTCATAATTCTGGAGGCTGAGTCTAGGTTCAAGGTGTTGGCAGGATTGGTTTCTTCTGAGGCCTCTCTCCTTGGCTTGCAGACGGCCACCTTCTCCCTGTTTCCTCATACAGTGTATCCCTGGTGTCTCTTCCTCTTTTTATAAGAACACCAGTCATATTGGATTAGGGCCATTAAATGGTTTCACATTAACTTAATCACCTCTTTAAAGATCTTATCTCCAAATATAGTCACATTCTGCTCTATTTGTTGAGTTGGGACTTCAACATATGAAGTTGGGAGGGACACAGTTTAGCCAATAGCAGATAGATAGGAAGGTAGCTAGATAGATAGATTTTATATATATATATATATGTATATACTATAAATAATATATAAATTATATATTAAATTATCATACATTAAGTAAATTATTATATATCAAATATAATAAATACAATGTGTCATATTAAATATTCTATTGAATGTAATAAATGTTATATAATAAATATATTTTTATATATAATAAATTGTTATATATTAAATAAATATATATAAGCAAATTTGGTAAAATGATAAGGATTTGGGTGAAGTGTAGACAGAAGTTTTCTGAACTATTCTTGTAACTTTTCCACAGACCAGATCTCAAAATTAAGAGCTTAAAAACACATACATATATAGCTACACATACTTATGTTAGGGCTAAAAATTACAATTACAATTTTCTAACGACATACTTCGATAAAAAGTTTACGTTTTAAAATCCATTAAGTCAAAAGGAACAGGAGGCTGACATTGGCACACGCAGCATCCAGCTGAGTAAGGGGAGGAATGTGGTCATCAGGAGGTTGTGGGTGATCTGGAGAGAAACATTCCTGTGGAGTGATGTGAGGGAAGCCAGATTAGCTCGGGTGGTAACAGAGTGGAAATGGCAAATGCTGACAACTCTTTACAGTAACGTGGCTGGGAGTGGGAGGGAAAAGAGAGGGAAGTACCAAAAAGGAGATTATGTTGGAGGAATGGAAAGAACTGGATCATGGCGAAATGCTGCTGGCAGAACCAGGAAGCAGGCGACCCAGAAGCAGCATGGCATAGACCTAGTGGTTATGCATACAGAGCGGGCACCAAGCTGCCGGGCTCGGAACCAGATCTTGGCTCTGCTACTTTGCAGCTCTCTTGGTTTTCCCATCTCTGATATGGGGTAATGGTGACAACAGACCCTGCCCCATAGAGCAGCCATGAACATTAAGCAAATGAATGCAAAGTACTTAAAGCTGGGCCTACCACCCAGGAAGCACTCAGCAGAGGAAGTTATGATAGTTATCATCAGTACAAAAGCAGAGGGAGAAACGATGGTAAAGATCGCTAGGGAAACGGGAGGTGATGGTGAGGTCCATGTTGTTGCTATGGTACTGGTGGCTGAAGCGGAGAAGCCCCTGGAGATGACTGGACAACCAGAGTGTGGCTGCCTTATCCATGTAGCTGGTAAGGCCTCCAGATGGTGTCAGGATGGTAGTGGACAGGAAGACTATGGGGCAGGCATCCAAGTCAAGAGAATGAGACCAAGTGACTAGAGGCTAGCTGAAGAGAGTGACGGGGAAGTAGAGGGTGACCACAGCTTTGCAGGCAACTCATGTGAGGACACAGGAGCCACGTCTGGAGACAGGCCTGGAATGAATTAAGAGGAAATTCACCCACGTCCCTGGCTCTTGTTTACCTGGAAATTGGAAGAAGAAGCTGTTTCCATTCATAACGGCTGCTGGAAAGTGGTGTGGTGTCCTTAGGGATGAGGGGACAGAGGTGCTGCGAAGAGCTTGAGGGTATGAAAAGTTTGCTTGTCAAAGACCGTAACAACCTGGCTTTTTATTCACATGCTATCCTCACACCCAAGTGCAGAGTGTAGTCAATAGTAGGTGCTCAAAATCATTTGCTGGGTTAATGAGTCGGTGGGTGGATGCATGAGTGCATGGGTGGCAGGCGGATGAATGAATGGGTGTGAGGAGTAGATAGGTGCGTGGATGGATGGTGAATGAGTAGGTGGCTGGGTGAGTGAGTGGGTAGATGGATGGATGGGTGGATGAATGGGTGAGTGAGATGATGAATGGAAAGAAGAGTGAGAAGGTGGACCATGAGAGTGGGTGCATAAATAAATGAATAAATGTAATAAACTGGACATTCCAGGAAATACAGGAGAACAGCCTATATCCAATGTCGAGGGGGAAGTCAGAGAGGTGATAGAGACAATATATCAGGCCTGCCCCAGAAGTCTAAATCACCCATAAGAACAGCTATATCCACAAGGAGACTGCAAAAGCCACCATCCCTCCGCTCCCTGGTGCCCCTGAGCCCAAAGGCTTCTCTGTGGGCGGAAGGCCCCCATCTGTGGTCCTTGGGTCTAGACCAGAGGGCAGAGGGCATGGGACTAAGGGAGCACTGGCTGCCTCTGGGGACCCCCTTCCCTCTCAGGGTCCAGGCCAGGCACCTCAGGAAGCAGGGGAGAATGCAAACCCCAGTCATCACAGAAGTTATGGGCCTGCTTTCACCTCTCTCTTGCTTTAAACAGGTCATTTGACTTCTGGCCACTTTTCCTTGCAAGACTTTTAGGGAAAATTTCCCATCTTCTCCCTCCCACCTGCCCACCTCAGTGCTGTGGGGACCTGAACCAGCTGCGTGGATCCAGCTCCCTCACCGAAGGAAGCCCATGAGCAGGGTAGAGGCTGGCCTGGCCTGCGGACTCGCGCTTTATCGGCTGCCCCCAACCCATCTGCCACAGGGTTGCAGAGGAGAGAGGCTTCCTCCAAGCCAAGATAAGCATCTGAGCTTTATCTCACCTCAGCCTCTGATCCCACCAACAGGACCATACCGGCTCTCCAGCCACACCACGGCAGGCCAGTCCCGGAGAGCAGAGATAAGGTCCCCTTGGTGAGCCGACCACAAGCACGGGGTGGGAGGTCTTCCCTTTCACCCAGCGAAGCTAGAACTCTGCTTCCTTCCCTAGAGGTAAAGGCCCCAAGAGAGCATCTGGGCAACCCTCCCAGCCTTTTGGCAGCTTGGGGGCCTGCCTTTCACCCTCCAGCACTCAGCATTGATTACATCCTAATTGATTCATCTCTCGTCCAGGGGCACCAAACAAAGAAAGGAAATCCTGCCAGTCTGTGCACCAGACTACAATGTTGTCTGCCAGTAGTTGGAAGAAACTCCTCCAGACCTCCAGACAGGTAACCTGATGACCACTGGGGACCCCTCAGACTGGAAGGCCCAAGTCCAGCACCCCAATTGTTCAGCACCCTTTCACAGATACCTCCTCCATGCCAGGCCCCATCCTGGGTGCTTGGGCCGCAGATCCAGTCCCTGCCTTCACAGAGAACCTGGGAGCCCAAGCGAGCGGCACCCAACCCACCCTGGGAAATCCAGGGGGGCTTCACAGAGGAGGTGACATGGAGCTGGGTTTCAAAGGGTAAAAGGGATTTCCTCAGACACAGAAATAAGGAGAAGGGCACTCCAAGCAGCAGGAACGGTATGGGAAAGGCCTAGAGCCATGAAGAAAGATCACATACAGGATTGGGCAGTGATGGTAAATGGAAAGGCTTTAAATGAAGAGGAAGACAAGGTTGGGAAAGGGAGCAGGGAGAGATGAGGCTCCAGTGTCTAGGAGGATTAGAGGCTGGTTTTGAAGGCCTCGAGGCCATGGGGAAGATTTGGAACTCTACCCCATGGGCAGCAAGGAAACAGTGGAGGGTTTTCAGCTGGACAGTGACACGCTAGGGCCTGTGTTTCAGAAGAAGCTCTTCAGCTGAGTTTAGCTAGGGCGGTATCCCAGGGACAAAGTCAGGGGACCAGGAGGAGGGCCCTGGGGCCCTCCCAAGGACCACCAGTGGCGGCCTGACTCCTGAGATGGCAGTGGGATGGGAGAAAAGGGACAAAATCCACAGGGAGGGTTGACAGACAGGATGTGGGGCATCGGGGGCATAGAGAAGTCCAGGTCAAGTCCAGGTTTCCAGGTACCACTCACCAGGACAGAAAAGCAGGTTTTCAGGAGAAAACGTGGAGGAGTTCAGCTGGGGGCCTGTGTAGTTTGGGATATCTGTGGAGTACCAAGGGGTAGATGAGAATCTGAGAGGCAGGGCTGGGAAGTGCTACCCAAGGTCGTACAGGGTCAACATCATCTCTGGGTCTAGAATGCAGGCTTGTCCCTACCTACCTCTACCCCGCCATTCCCAGGCCTGGGCTTCCTCCTTCTACCTCTTTTATGGCCTCCATACACACTCTTCCCCTCCCAGCCTCCATGCCTTTGCTCTTGCTGTTCCTCTGCCTAGAATACTCTTCCTTCCTTCCTCTGTACAAATCCTACCCATCCCTCAAGTTCCAGCTGGGATCCCACTTCAGCCCAGGGACTGGAGTAAAGATCCAGACTCAGAGGCGGAGGAGGGGCCCGGGGATTGTGACAGCAAGTGCAGAGACCTGATTTAGAGCCCAGCTCTGCTACAAGCTGGCTGTGTGACATGGGGTAGGTCACTATGCCTCTCTGGGCCTCATTTTCCCACCCCTTCAAAGGAGAATTAGGAAAGGCCCTTGGCCCCAGGGAGCTCACAGTCTAGAAAGGGCCATAAGGCAAAACATGATCAGTGACTTCAGAGGTATACCAGATGCCTGAATTATGCACACAGGAAGAAGTCTCTGGAGAAAGACTGAGTGGTGTTTTCTCTGAGCCTTGAAGAATGGATGAAAATTCAACAAGTAGAGATAGGGGCAGAGGAGAGCACCCCAGGCAAAGAGAGCAACCTGTGATGGCAGGCAGAGAGTTCAGGGTGTGTTCAAGGAAGAATGAGTATTGAGATTCTGGTTTCTTTCTGAGTCAACAGCTCGGGCTTTTTGTAAGCTAGCAGCCCAAGCCAGGCAGCCTCCAGTAAACACCTGTTTGCACAATCGAGGTCACACACAGGGAGGTGTTTGCACAATGACCTGTTTGCACAATCTCAGCCGACTGCTGTGTTCCAGCCAAGCCAACCCCTGGTGGACGAGCACAGCCACCACTTCCGGGTGCTCACCCTGGCTGGCCCACCTGCTCCTGCCTGGGCCCCTCTAGAACAGGTGGTCCCTTGACCCACCCAACAGCCCCACACGTCATGTGCAATAACAGAAACTAAAACCCTCTGACCCTCCTCAGGGCTCCCTGACTGGGGTTTTCCAGCCCGCTGAGGACCCACTGTCCAACGGAGGAGGGGGCGGGGCCAGAAGGGCCGGAGGAGGAAGTATCCACAGAGCAGGCACTGGGGGTGTGTGGAGGGGATGACTCCACATCTGTCTCGTGCTTTTCATCTCACCAGAGTAAACATTTGTTGAGCATTTACTATATGCCTGACTCCCTTCCACAAGCATCACATGCCTTATTTCACTGATTTCTCTCAAGAATCCCATAAAGCAGAATCTATTATAATCCTCATTTTAAAGATGATGAAACTGAGACTCAGAGAGGTTAAACAACTTGCCCTGGTTATACAGCTAGTGGGTGGCAAACCCAAGAAGTCTGACTCTTCAGCCCCTGCTCCTAACCTCGCCACCTCTCATGACTCGGCCTGAAACCTAACTTTCATCTCAGCGGCTGCACCTCCATTTCCTGGGGCAGGTCCAAAGTGGAGAATGCAGCGCAGAGGAAATCAGTAAAACCTTGTTCTGAAATACTGAACTATACAGGGGGTGAAAAGAACGGAATTTTGTGGAACACCCATTACATGCTGGTTATTGTGCAAGGCTCCCATAGCTCATTTAATCCTCACAAAACCCCTGGGAGGAGTCCTTATCCCTGAGGCAGATAAGAAAATGGTGCTTGAAGAGGGTAAACAACTTCTCCAAGATTCCACTGCCCAGTAATACACTATGAGAATCCCCTACGTGGCCTGTGCTGTGCCAAGCCTAGAGGCAGAGACGGTTTCCACCCTCAAGGAGTTCACAGCCTAACGGAGGAGGCAGACAGCCCACAGGCCACCTCAGTATTACAGGATCACCAGGAAAGACGTTCAGAGCAGGCTGCTGGTCTGAGCCGCATCGTAGGCAGGACTGCCTGGAGGTAAGGGGATCACCCAGAACAGACAGGGGTGTTCCAGAGCCTGAGGCAGGCAGGAAAACGTAAGCAAATTCTGCATTACAGGTGTGACTAAAGCTGAAGTGGTGGCGGAGACAGATAGGCAGAGGGAGGAGGTGCTGAATCTCAGGGGATCTTGATCGTCCAGTTAAGGAGTTAGGATGGGAGGAAGGTACCCGGAAGAAAGGGGACCAGCGTGGTCACACGTGTGTGTGTGTAGGAAACTCACTCTGCAGGGCGCTGGCAGAGAATGGAGGAGCCCAGCGGGCAGGTTGGTGCATCCCTGTGAAGGATGCGGAGACCTGACAAAGGCAAGGGGAGGAGGGAGGGGGAGTCAGCGTTGTGGACAGGACAGGGCTCCATAAAGGCAGGAACTAAAGCTGTTTTGCACACCACTGTACCCCAGCACCTGCTCTAGGACCATGTTTTCTGAATAATGAACAAAGGGCCATTCTCCTTCATTCTGAACTGCTTGGTGTGGGAATGTGGAGAGGGGGTGTGAGGAAGGACTCCTGGGTCCCTGGTCCGGTGACTTGGGGGAGTAGGGATGGTGACTGACTTACCAAGATGAGGCCCGTGGGGATTGGGAATAGGTTTGGTGAAGTGGAGGAAGATCAATCCACTCAATCCATTCATTCAACAAACCTGTATTGAGGGCTCACTATGGGACAGGTAGTGTTGTACACACTCCAGATAATGTTTTAAATAAAACAGACTAAAATCCTTGCCTTCATGGAGCTTCCATTCTACTGGGAGAGGAGGAGCGGGGGCAGCCAATGTCAGATGGGGAAAGGGATACAGGGGGAAATAAAAAAGTAAGGAGTAGGAGGCTGCAACTTTTTTTCAAAGGGTGGTCAGAGAAGGCCTTGATGAGAAGGTGATATTGCAGCAAAGACCTGAAGAAGGGGAGGGAGTGACCCATAGCATTATTTGGGGGACGGGCGGGGGCGGGGGAAGAGTCCAGGCAGAGAAACCGAAAGTGCAAAGACCCTGAGGCGGAGGAAAGCCTAACAAGTTCAAGCAACAAGGAAAACAGAGCGAGGGAGCAGAGCGGGAAGGGAGAGAATTATAGGACAGGGATCAGGGAGCGAATGGAGATGCGCGATCACTGAGACGGATTTGACTTTGATGCCGAGTGAGGTGGGGATGACATGATCCGACTTCCGCTTGGTCAGCATCGCGCTGGCTGCTGGCGGCACAGCGGACAGGCGGAGGGATGAGGATGAGTGGAAGCAGGAGATCAGGGAGGAGGCCATCGCAGTGACCTAAGGTTAAGTGATATTTTCCAACTTTTTATCATAAAAACACTCAAACGTAGAGCCAAACTGAACTTTACAGTGAATATCCGTCTACGCAGGACTCGGGTTGTTCTGGTGGAAGAGGCCATGGGACTTGCTGAGCCCACAGGGCCTGTGGGACATCTCGAGGGAGTTGCTGCAGGCGGTCGGGTATCTCAGCCTGGAACCAAAACCGCAGCCCAGGCCTACCCCATCACACCAGACTCAGAAAGCCCATTGTTTCTAAAAGGATCATACATTATGGACACTCTGCTAGTCAGCTGGGACCTAACCTGTATTAAAATGTCCTAAATCCAATAAACTATGAATAGTCTGACACTTATTCAGAAAAATGCACAGAAAATTATAAACAATTGCAAGGGAATCATGGATGTAGACAATGAAAGATATAAAATGTAGTCTAGCTCACTCAATCAAAAAATGATCACTCCCCAGCTGGTGTGGCTTAGTTGATTGGACGTCATCGCACAAACCAAAAGGTCACTGGTTCAATTCCTGGTCAGGGAGCGTGCCTGGGTTGTGGGTTCAGGCCCAGGTCAGAGCGCATACAGAAGGTAACTGATAAATGTTTCTCTCTCGCTTCAATATTTCTCTCCCTCTCTTTCCCCTTTCCTTCTCTCTAACATCAAAATTAAAATAAAAATTATTTTTAAATGTTCAGTTTAGCTAGCAGAATCCTTGTGAGTCAACATTACTAGTTTCCAGGGAGCATATGAAGAAGACCTGAGCCTCATAGGTCTCCCCTCTGTGGTCTCAGGGTCCCCATTTCTCCATCTGCTCGGCCTCCCGGCAGTGACAGAGAATACGCAGTGAAGAGGGGGGCGGTGAGGAAGGTACTTCGTCTCACAACACTCCCCGAGACCTGGAGGCTGCCCCCCTGAGTGTTGTGCTCAGGGCCCCGAGGCTGGTGCCAAAATGAAGCTTATAGCTGAGCAAAACTTCCAGCCAGGGCCTGTCTCTGAGCGATGCTTCCCCAAGGCAAGGGGCATGGGAATGGCCCCCCGCTGGGCCGGAGCCTGGGCCCGACCGGGCCTCAAAGCTCTGAGGTCAGGAAATCCGGAGACAGAGGAGCAGAGGAGGGGAACATCGTTGCCACATCCCCTAGCCCCTTTAAGACCCCCGAGGCAGGAAGGCTGCCCAGGCCTCCCCAGCTTCCCTCCCAGGCTCCTTCCTGGGAGGAAGGGGCTGCCTGTGCCGCAGCAACAGGGCAAGGGAGGGAAGGAGGCTGGCAGGTGTTGCAATCCACAGTCCCCAGGCCTGTCAGAAGCCAGGCCATTAACGACAGGGCTGGGGAGAGAAGCCAGACTGCAGCTGTTTTCAGGAACTTGCCTGAAGAGAGCAGAGACCAGGAGGCCGGGCGGCTGCGGGGCTGCAGGCTCCAGCGTGAGTAGGGGAGCCCCAGGGAGAGCTGAGGCTTGATGAGGGCTCTGAGTCCTGTGGCCACTCCCCACCCCCAGCTCTGCCAAGTGCCAGCACGCAGGGGGCCCAGGCCTGGGACCAGAGCTCCTGCCTTTAGAACTTGTCCCTTGGAACCAGGAGCCCTGGACACTGAGTCTCTTTTCCTAGTGATGTCCCCACCTGGGGGGGAGGGGGACATTGCATCAGGTAAGTCACAAACAGCCGGTATCTGAGGACACCGAGGTGGGCCCAGGGAAGGGCCTAATTGTTTTCCCTCTCGGCGCCGCTGTCTCTCGGAACCTCGGTGTCTCCACCCCTCCCTGTCTCTATCTCCGTCTAATTTGCGCTCCATTTCTCTTTCTTTTTCAGCCCCTCTCTGGCTTGCCTGCGCTCTGAGTTTCTGTCTGTCTCAGAGTCTCCGTGTGCCTCTCTCTGTCTCTCACATTTCCCTCCGTCTTTTGAATCTTAAACTCTCTTGGGAATCAGGCTGTTTATCAGCCTCCAAGTGCCTCAGTCTCTCTGCTGTCAGCATCCTTGTCCCTTGGGCTCTTTCCTCTCCCTGTCTGACTCCACGCCTCTCCTGCCTGTCTTTATCTCCACGGGTCTCTCTCCGTCACTTCGGTCTGTGTGAGTGACTTCACTTTCTTACTCTTTCTGCCTTCTGTCTCTCTGTTTCTCTGAACCGCATCTGGGAAGGTCTCTTCCCCTGTTCATTCCCAGCTCCCTCCTCCCTCCCACCCTCCTCCCATAGAAACAATGTCCAGGTGAGCTAGAGGAGAAAGAACAGGGAGAGAAGGGTGGGAACTGGAGGAGGGAGGGCAGCAGGAGAAGGCGGAGTGGAGGGAGGGCAGAGGGAAGCAGAAAGCGGGGGTGTGCTGCAGGACTGCAGAGGCGGCACGGGTTGCTGGGACCCAGGAAGAGTGAAGAGTGCCCAGAGGAGATGGCTGTGGCCAACGGAAGACTGGAGGGTCAAGGAGCTGCAAGTAGGGGGCCCAGAAACGGGGATCTTGCAGCCACGCAGCATGACATAGACAAAAGCAAGGGCAGTTCTCGGAGGCTGTGACCACGCAGCCCTTAGGCGGGGCAGGGGGCACTCAGCCATGCTGGGTTCCATGAGGTGGTGCCCGGCTTCACAGCACGTGAAAATAACAGAGTTACTGAGTGCTGTCTCCTTGCGGGCTCCGTGCTGAGTGCTTTTGTCGCGATCATCTGGTTTCATCCCCACCACAGCCCCGAGAGTGGGTGCTATTATTATCCCTCTTTCACAGATGGGGAAACTGAAGCTCCGAAAGTAACTTGTCCAAGGTCACAAAGCTGGTAAGTGGCAGCGCTGTGATTCAGAATGGCTGTGGGATCCCAGCCCCTCTGCCCCAAGAGAGGAGACCACGCTCCAACAGGCCCCAGATCTCACTCAGCTGGGGGGCACCCGGGCAGCCATGGGGGACCAGGGACTGATGCCAAGGGTGCCAACACTCAGCAACCCAGGGGGAGGAATGCCTGGCCTCTTGGGGTTGGGGGTTCGTGGCCCACTCTGGACGGGAGCCAGCAGCGAATGCTCCCTCACTGGGCATGGCTGGGCCTGAAGCTGACCTGTGCCTGTGCAGCAGGGCTGGGGAGGCTCAAAAGCACATGGAGGTAGAAACCAGCGTCCCAAAATCTGGGCCAAAGAGGCTAAATCTTCCCCAGCAAGTGTGTATGGGGGTGAGGGGGGCACGCTATAGTGAGATGGTTGCCAACCACTAATTGGTAGACTGGGGGGCTGTGATCAGTGGGGCAGGTTTCTCACTGCACAAAGCTACCTGGCCGAGCAGCAAGTGGAGGCTGAAATCCAGCTTCTTCTCCAGTGGCCAGGTCCTGGTGTGGGGCTGCATCTGGCCAGAGGGAGGGGCACTTTTCTCCTGATTAGCAAAAATAGTGACTTATGGGCCAGCCACCTGGGATCCTGATCCTGCAACATGCTCGGATAGTCTAGGCAGGGGTGTCAGACTCATTTTCACCGGGGTCACATCAGCCTCACTGTTGCCTTCCAAAGGCTGAGTGTAACTTTAGGACTGTATAAATATAACTACTCAACTAGGGCTCGGCGCTACCGCCAGATAAAGCAAGGTGGAGGGCTGGATTCAGCCTTGGGTTTGCCACCTGTGGACTAGAGGTTTGGTTAAGGCCCCTACAAGCAGAAACAGCCTCGGGTATCTGGCCAGTTCTTGTTCGGGAGGGAGAAAAAGGGGAGAGAAGCTTTCTCCCTCGTGAGCCCAGGGGATCTCCTGGGACACCACCTGTGTTTTCGTGGATGTACATGCTGGCTGGTCAGTGACTCCCACTGGCCTGCCACCGAGAGTGTCAGTTAGTGCTGGAGGATCAGGTGTCTGGCCCCAAGACCTCAACGGAATCAGAGCAGAGGGTTAGGCTGGAAGCCCACTCCCAGCATACTTTCTGAGCTTGGAACTAATGCTCCCTCAACCAGGGGAACTGTCGCCATGACTACAGGACGCCTGGTCCCAGAAGGCCTCCAGAGGTCTGTGCCCAGAATGGGGGGTGTATTAGATATTAGACCCCTTGTGTGTCCCTCCCCCAAACACACACCTTTCCCTTCAGCCATTGCCAAGGCTTCCCACAGGCGTAAGCTGACAGCCCCTTGCTTCAGGTGCTCCGTGGAGTTGTCCCTTTTTGCCAGGGAGCGTAACTGACACTTCTGATGTGGCTCACCCAGGAGAACCTGCCTCATACTCATGCATGAGCAACCTGGATGTGCCAGGCGGTTAATACCCCAAGGGACATCCCTAGACCAATGGGGACAGGCATCAATAGATAAATGTTTCCATCTTCCCTCCCATTCAAGGGATAAACTGTCCCTTGGGGGGTCACTTTTGAGGTACGTACACAGCTCCTTGGAGAGTTCCAGCAGGATTGAGTCCCAACTGTCCATAGAGGTGAGCAGCTCGGTGGATGACCCGCCCTTGCACTGGCTTTACCTGTTTCATTCTCTCTACCCCTTCACTCTGTTCCCGGGATCTTCCTAAAATAGACTACCTGCGTGCAAGCCCTCATCTCAGGTTCCTCTTATGCGGGGTGGGGGGGGGGGCAGCTAAGACAGAAGGGAAGGGGAGACAATGCTGTTCCTTGCTGCTCCTTTCCCTGCTCTCTCCTGGAAGGCAACTACAATAATGACAGTGGCTGTCACTCATAGCTGTTTCCTGTGTTCCTGGTCTTCTTCCCAAAGCCCTATGTAGTAAAGGCTGTTACCCCCATTTTGCAGACAAAGAAACTGAGGCTCACAGAGGTCAAGTAACCTGGCCAAAGCCACACTGTGGCAGAACAAGGATTGAGCTCAGCTCTGACTCCAAAGTCCAAGACCTTAACCATCCCCCCACCCCAGCCCACCGCCTGCATGTGAACGCCAAGCCAGCACCATGGTGGGGCTCGGAGCCTGGAGCCTGCCCACAGCTGCCCTGATCCTCCTGCTGCTCCCCAGAAGTGAGTGGGGCCGGGGCTGGGGTGCTGGGTGCTGGGGTGAAAGGGGAGTTACAGGGAGAGATATCGGGGGCCGAGGACAGAATCAAGTCCCTGTACTGACACACTGCCCCTGGGGTTCCTAGAGAATCCCTAGAGAATCGAGACCGGACCATAGATATGGGATAGCCAGGCTCCCATCCCAGGGGCCCCAGATCCCGTCTGCCAATCTCTGCCAGGCTGCCAGAAGGAACCTCTGACTTCTGTGCAGTCTTCACGGGCAGCAAAGGGATCAGGGCAGGAGCCATAAGGAGGTAGGTTTCATCCTGAAACAGGAAGCCCAGGCAGAGTTCTCCTAGTATCAAAATTCTGTTTCAAGAGGTGGAGACCCTCCCATCTCTGGGGGTGTGCAAGTTAAGGCTAGGATTGACAGGGATCTTGCATGACAGGGGTCAGCAAGCTTTGTCTGATAGTAATACTCAGGCTTTGCAGGAACAGGCAGTCTCTAATGCATGTTCTTATTTGGTTTTGGTTTGGTTTGGTTTTATTCCTTTAAAAATGTAAAAGACCACCCTGGCTGGTGTAGCTCAGTAGATTGAGCACAGACTGTGAACCAAAGGGTTGAGGGTTCGATTCCCAGTCAGGGCACATGCCTGGGTTGTGGGCCAGGTCCCCAGTAGGGGCGCATGAGAAGCAACTACATACTGATGTTTCTCTCCCTCTCCTTCTCCCTCCCTTCCCCTCTCTAAAAATAAATAAAATCTTTTTTTCTTTTCAAAAATTCTCTTTTATTGATTATGCTATTATAGCAGTCCCAATTTTTTCCCCTTTGCCCCCTTCCACCCAGCATCCTTTTTTTTTTTTTGTAATGTAAAAGATCTTCTTAGCTGGCAGGCCCTACACAAACAGGCAATCCTTGCCCTGTTGTAGAGGACATAGCATCAGGTGGAGTTTTGAAGTAAACAGTTTTGCAAGGCTGCTTCCAGTCTGAAATTCTGAGTCTGAGAAGTGGTGAGACCCCATGAACTTGCTCTGTGACCCCAGACGAGAATTGTTCCTCCTCTTAGGGCCTTAGCATCCCCAACAGGAAAATGGTCCAAAGGACAGGTGAGAGAGGAGAGAAGGCCTGGTAGACAAAGGGCAGTGCTTTATTCAATATATATGCACCTCGGGCTACTCTGTGCTAAGCACTGGGAATAGAGAAATGAGCAAAACAGGCAACATCTCCAGCCTCAGGGAACCTATGTCTAGCTGGGGACACAGACAAGCAAGTAATCTCATGACTCCTAAGCATGGAGGACAGTAAGATCTTTGGGAAAGTTTAGGGGGCTTGGCCTGGTCTGGTTGGTCAGTGCCTGGTCTAGTTCCCCTCAAGATACCTAAATGTTAACCAGGTAAAAGAGGGATGGGAGGAGAAGAGCACCTCAAAAAGCAACAGCAGATGCAAAGATTCAGAGACTGAAGAGAATATGGTGTTTGCAAGGAGCAGTGAGAAGCCAGGGTGACTGGAGTCGAGAGAGGATGGTCCAAGCTGGAAGTGGGAAGGTCAGGTGGCGGCAGCGAGGCCACGAGGGCCATGAGAAGGTACTGGGTCTTTATCCTAATCATGGCAGCAGGTACCCACCTGTCAGATACTGTTCCGAGTGCCTTACACACGATATCGCACTGAGAGCTTCCAGAAACACTAAGGCAGAGACTATTTGTGTCCCCACCTTACAGATGAGAAACCTGAAGCACAGAAAGTCTCAGTGATATACCAGGGTCACAGAGTTAATAAGCAGCAGGAGCCAGCTCTAAACCTAGGCAGTCCAGTTCCAACGCCCTTGCTCTTACCCATCCCACGATGCTGCCTTTTGGAGCAGTAACGCCACACTGAAGTGCTGTGGTCGAGGTGTGGAAACACAATCAGATCTGAGTTCTGAAAAGATTGCTGTGGCTTCAGGGTTCTTATCATTCTAATCACTGCTTTCGCCATCCTCCACCCTCGGGGAGGGCTCCCAGGAGGGGCGTAGACTCTATCTGATGCTGTCCTGGGGCAGGCTTGCAAGAGCTAATTGTGCACACCTCTTCTTCCCAAGTTCACATTCAGTGAGGTCACTCTGGTAGCTTGCAATCAGCCACGGTGGGAATATTTCACCAGGGAAAGCAGCCTACACTACAAATCGGGATTGCTTTGCCTCTGCCCAGCCAGCTGATGAACTTTTACCTACACATCACGACCTCTGTCTCCTCCCCAAGAGCCTCCCACAGTCCCAAACACAGCTCCCCATTCCAGCTCCTACATCTTGGGGGGTGAGGCAAGAAGGTGAGGGCCCTGAGTCTAGGGGTACAAAGGCCTAGCTTCCAGCCCGGCTCTGCCAGGCAGAGGAGTCACGTGTGGCCCATTGTCTTCCATCCCAGGCCTGGAGGAGTGCGGGCACATCAGCCTCCCAACCCCCATCGTCCACCTGGGAGATGCCGTCACAGCCTCCTGCATCATCAGCCCGAACTGCAGCCACCTGGGCCCAGAGTCACAGATTGTGTGGAAATTGGGGACAGAGCTTCAACCCGGGGGGAGGCAGCAGCGCTTGCCGGATGGGACCCAGGAATCCACCATCAACTTGCCCCACCTCAACGACACTTGGGCCCTGCTGTCCTGCTATCTGCGCTGGGGCCACAGCCTGCAGATCCTGGACCAGGCTGAGCTGCAGGCAGGCTGTAAGTCCCTGCAGCCGTCCACCTGCTCTGCCTCCAGCGCCCACCTGCTGATACTAATAAGAGCTATTCTTCCTCGAGCTCTTGCTCAATAAGTACCTTATGGGCTCGATATTAGGTCATCTTCCTTACTAGTGGATATTGCTGTTTAGCCCCATTTCTCAGATGAGGACACTAAGGTTCAGAAAGGGTGAGTGATGAGCTGAATGAAGGTCACAAACTAGTAAGGATGGAGTGAAGACTGGTAACAGGCAGTGTGGCTTGGGAGCCAGTGTGGTGACTGCTACTCTGCGTGGCTGCCGAGTACACCCGACCCCCAGCCACGGGAGGGTGTGTCCAGGGATGACATTCCCTCCCAGCCATTGCTCCCAGCTTCTCCCCCACCCCAGTCACAGCCTTCCGCACAAACTGTGAAGAATGGAGTTTGCGCCAAGCCAAAGCCTAAGAAAAAACGAAGACAGACAAGGTTCTTATATAAGAATCAGTAATAGTAGAGCTAATGCTCTTGTAATCCCTTACAAGAACCGTAGGGGGTAGGTATATTACCATTTACCCCATTTTACCGAGCAGGAAACGGAGCAGTTAAGTGACTTCAAGATCATACAGCTAATGAATGGCAGAACCAGGATGAAAACCTAGACTCTACCCTGTCACTGTTGAAGGGGGTGCAGTTGAGGGGGGTTGAGGTCCCTGTGCATGCCTGTAACTGTTTCCCCAAAGGCTGCACAGAGACAGGCGAAGAAACAGAGTGACCCCAGAGGGAATGGCCCAGAGCGGGGAAACAAAGCCAGCTGGTCCCAGTGGCAGCTTTCTGAGTGGTCCTACCCAGATCCTCACGCTCCCCGTCCTGTGCACAGACCCTCCCGCCACACCCCACAACCTGTCCTGCATCATGAACCTCACCACCGACAGCCTCACCTGCCAGTGGGAGCCAGGACGTGACACCCACCTGTCTACCAACTTCACCCTAAAAAGCTTCAAGTGAGTAGGGGTCTCCACTCCCGCTCCATTCCTTGGGGTCCTGGGGTGGGGCACAGGGAGGACTGTGAGGTTAGAGGAGACAGGGGCAAAGATGGCAGGGAGAAGGGATCCTCGGTGTTCCTTCTGCTTGACACCCACACCTGGCCTGTTGGCAGGAGCCGGGGCCAGTGCCAGGTCCAAGAGGAAGCCATCCCCGACTGCGTGCCTGAGAGTGGGCAGAACCACTGCTCCATCCCCCGCAAACACCTGCAGCTGTACCAGAGCATGGGCATCTGGGTGCAGGCCGAGAACGTGCTGGGGACCCGGGTGTCCCCGAGGCTGTGCCTTGATCCCATGGACGCTGGTGAGTGATGCACTGGGTGTGGGGGAGGGAAGCGGCCCCCACAAAGGACAGACCCAGAGAGGCACAGAGAGGGAGACACAGACCCAGCAATGGACAAACAGACACTGGAAGACCTAGAGATAGAGAAGAGAGACAGAGGCAAAATGGGGTGCAGCTGCAGACAGACATGGAGAAAACACAGACCCAGGGACACACACTAATTCGGCAAATTTCTTGAAGTGCCTACTATGTGCTAGGCACTGTTCTGGGTGCGAGGGATACAGCCGTGAACAAAAGGGCAAAAATCCTGTCCTTGGAATGTTACATTGTAGGGGGCAAAATAAGTAAAATAGAATGTCAGCTGACGGTAAGTGTGATGGGGAAAGTGAAGCAGGGAAGGGGTGGGGAGAGCTGGGGATGGGGAGCAGTTGCTATTTCAGTAGATGGTCAGGGAAGGCCTCACTGAGAAGGTGACATTTGACAAGATCCTTGAAGGAAATGAGGGAGTTAGGCACTGGAAATGTGGAGGGAAAGAACTGCAGGGAACAACCAGGGCAAAGGCCCTGGGGCAAGACAATGAAACAGACCTAGACAGAAAGACACATATTCAGAGACGGACCACAGAACCGTGATGACACAGAGATGAAGAGAGACAGAGAGGGCAAGGAAGAAGGACACGGGGACCACATGGATGGACAGCAAGGGAGAAAAATGGAGCCACAGGCAGGGAGAAGTGGGAGCTAAGGCAGAGCACCATACAATGGGGCAGAGAAAGGGCCTGATGAGCCCTCTCCTTGCAGTAAAACTGGAGCCCCCAACACTGTGGGCCCTGGACCCCAGCCCTGAGCTGGCCGCACCCCAGCCGGGCTGCCTGCATTTGCGCTGGGAGTCACGGAAGGCAAGCCTGTACATAGAACAGAAGTGTGAGCTGCGCCACCAGCCACAGCTCAGAAGAGTCGGCTGGACCCTGGTGAGGTGGAGGGCCACCCCAAGAGCCTGGGGTGGGGTGGCTGAGGGGAGAGTCCGTTGAGCTGGCCCTGAAGGGCACAGGAATCCAGGCTCAGAGCCACGTCCTGCCCCACCAGGTGGGCCCCCTGCCCTCCAGCAGCCTCCAGCACAAGCTCTGCGGGCTCCTCCCGTCCACAGTCTACACGCTGCAGATGCGCTGTATCCGCTGGCCCCTGCCTGGCCACTGGAGTGATTGGAGCCCAGGCCTGCAGCTGACCAGTGCACTACAGGGTAAGTGGGCGGGGCAGGGCAGGGCTGGGAGCAGCCGTCGGGACCCAGGCCCGTCTCCAGGGCCCTCCCTGCCCAGCACCCCCTCCTCTCACTCCATCCACAGCCCCCAGGGTCAGACTGGACACGTGGTGGTGGCAGAAGAAGCTGGACCCCAGGACTGTGGATGTGCAGCTGTTCTGGAAGGTGACCCCCTCTGAAAGCCCCTGAGACCTCCTTCAACCCACACAGACCCCTGTGGGCCGGGTCTGGGAGGCTTGGACGCATTTGTACGTGATTTGCATGCACTCTGCATGTGCCTAGGAAGCGGGGTAGTGCCCTTCTGGACTAGCCTATGGCAAAGGGTTGGCTCAGTGAATAGTTGAGTGCCTGCTGCACACACCAACTCGCTTCTTCCCTCCTAGGACCTGGCACAGGGCAACAGAGGGAAGAAGGGAGGGAGGGAGGGAGGCTGGCTCCCAGCCTGGAGGGCTCAGCTCCTGTTGTCCGTCCACCCCATCTAGAAGCTCTCCCCCACTCAGGGTGAGATGGACATCCCCCTTATCTTTTTCCTCCTATGCCCACCACAGCCAACGGCCCTGGAGGAAGGCAGCGAGCAGATCCAAGGGTACCTGGTCTCCTGGAGACCCTCAGGCCAGGCTGGAGCAGTCCTCCCCCTCTGCAACACCACGGAGCTAAACTGCACCTTCCGCTTACCTTCAGAAGTCCAGGAGGTGGCCCTTGTGGCCTATAACACTGCTGGGACCTCGCATCCCACCCCTGTGGTCTTATTGAGGAAAGGTGAGAGGGGCGGCAGCTAGGAGAGCAAGGTGCTTAAGCATGTACATTTGAAGGCTCAACTGCCTGGGTTCAAATCCAGTCCTGTTGCTTGCTAATAGTGTTAGTTAATAGTTAACTAATAGTTGCTTGCAAGTTACTTAACCCCCCTGGCCTCTGTTTACTCATCTAGCAAATGGGGATAATAACAGCACCCACCTCAAAGGGTTGGTGTGAAGGTTACATGAGCTAAGACATGTGCCTGGCGCCAAACAGCTGCTCGATATGCGAGAGCTATGACTATCATGAGCCAGACCCAGGTTAAGCCGGTGGTGGCGCCTGCACGCAGTCCATTCTGCCGAGGAAGGTGGGAGAGAAAGCCCGTCTGCGGTCTGTGCTTTTCCAGAGGCAGCACGGTCCCTTAGCTAACTGCTCATTCTCCAGAGATAAGCCGCCACCACCCCCCAGGTTCCCCTGAACACGGATCCTCACAAGGTGAGACTGACAATAACAAAAGCTAATATTCCCACTGACGAGCCACATGACCTTCGATGTTATTTAGTCTCTCTGAGTCTGTTTGCTCATTGACAAAACGGGAATAGCAGTAGTCCCCCCCGACCCGCCGACCATGGGACTGTTAACACACACCAAGGACTACACCGTGACAGTTAGCTTTTGTGATTGTCAAGCAGCACTCTACACCAGGCGCCACATACGAGGCTTGTCCCGTGCATCATCTCATCTAATCTGCACCAAAACCCTGTGAGGGAAGAACTTTTATCATCATTTCCATTTAACAGATGAGGAAACTGAGGCTCAGGTGTTGATTTGCTCGAGGTCACCCAGTTTGTAAGTAGCAAAGTCAGGATTTGAACCCAGGTTTCTGGCTCTAGGACCTGCTTTCTTCTCACCTCCATTCCATCTTCTAATGTCTACAGGCCCGCCTCTAGGTGGACTCCATACCATGGCCCGAGACCCCCACAGCCTCTGGGTGGGCTGGGAGCCCCCCAGCCCTCGGCCTCGGGGCTATGTGGTTGAGTGGGGCCCGAGTCCCCCCAGCCCCAGCGGCAGCCGTAAGACCTGGAAAATGGAGCGTAATGGCAGCGTTGCAGGGACTCTGCTGCAGGGTGAGGCGGCCCTGGGTGGGGGCAGGCGGGCGGGGCTGGGAGGTGGGGAGGCAGAGGGCCAAGGGCAACCTGAACCACCCCGACAAGCAGACTCCCGAGTCTTTCATGATCCTTCACTGGTCTCACCTCATATATGCAGAATCAGGAAGTTCTTCTTACAGTCTAACTGGATCCTCTCTTGCTACAGCCCTGACTGCTACCTTTCTAGTTCTCTTTCCCAATTTTTTTTCCCCTTACCCCTACCAAACAACCTGCAGAAGAGACTGCAGAGGCCACCTCTGAAGTGTGAGGCCCAGGTTATCCCTCACGAGAGGTTTGAGTCAGCCTGTGAGGGTCAGCAGAGTCTGTACCCTAATCAGAGTGCCTACCCCGTCTTCTCTCTGCAGAGAACATCAGGCCCTTTCAGCTCTACGAGATCACCGTGACCCCCTTGAACCAAGACACCATGGGATCCCCCCAGCACATCTACGCCTACTCCCAAGAGACGGGTTCGTCATCCACCAGGCCCCTTCTCAGAATGCTCTCCTCTCTCTCTAGCCCTGCCTGGGCCCCAACAATTAGGACTATGAGAGAACACCTCCTTCCTCCCCTCTGTCTGGCCCAGAGAGGGTTCCTTCCAATCCTAAGAGTGCCCCAGGCTTATGCTGGACCCCGGTGTAAGCAGCTAGAAAGAAGTCAGGTGGTGGGGTGATAGAAATTAGGCAGTGAGTTTGGCAGAATTCAGGGAGCAAGTCTGGCAAAAATTGATCAGTTGTCCTGACAGAAATGAGGTGTCACATGGGATAGAAATAGAGAGAGGGCCTGGCATAAACTCAGAGAGTGAGTGGCAGAAATCAAAAACAGCCAGACAAAAAGGCCTGGCAATAATCAGGGAGTGAAGCTTCGGAGTCAAAGAGAAGCAAGGGCAGACCCGGGCTCAGCCACTTTTTAGCTGATGGGATTCAGTCAAAGCTCCTCAGAAAATGAGGCTTGGACACGAGTCCCCTCAGACTCTCTTATGTCATGCACCCAGCACTATGTCCCAGTTCTAGGATCTGGAGAGCCACAAGAAGTCCAGCTGGGCCCCCCACTCTGCCCCCTATCAACCCTACACCTCTCTCTTCCCTGGCAGCCCCCTCCCATGCCCCAGAGCTACATCTGAAGCACATTGGCAAGACATGGGCCCAGCTGGAGTGGGTGCCTCAGGCCCCTGAGCTGGGGAAAAGCCCCCTTACCCACTACACCATCTTCTGGACCAATGCTCAGCACCAGTCCTTCTGTGAGTCTATCCTCAACCCCAAAATGCCCAGGAGGGGGTGCTCAGCAGCCGTGGAGAGAGCCTCTGCATCCAGGCCCAGGCTAACCATTCTCTTCTACCCCCAGCCACCATCCTTAACGCTTCCTCCCATGACTTTGTCCTCCCTGACCTGGAGCCTGCCACCTTGTACCATGTCCACCTCATGGCTGTCAGCCAGGCGGGGGCCACCAACAGTACAAGCCTCACCCTGATGACCTTAGCCCCAGGTAAGGGGAGAAGGGGGCTGGACAGACAAGGTCAACAGGGAGGGTGTCTCACGGAAAGGATCTCCGTTTTGGAGTAAACCGGGCTTGTCTGGATCTCCTGGTCTGAGGAAGGGACCCAGCACTTCCCTCAGACCCCAGTCTGAGGGAGGAGACATAGCCCTGCCCTCGGATCCTAGTCTGAGGGAGGAGGTCCTGCCTTACTAGTATGAATGCTCACGGCTTTGGCTTCCCCTCATCCCAGGGGAGTCCAAGCTGCACATCATCCTGAGCCTGTTCGGCCTCCTGCTCTTGCTCGTCTGCCTCTGTGGGGCTGCCCGGCTCTGCTGCAGACCCAGGTGAATCAAGAGATCAGACACTCTGATCCCCCTCCCCACCAGGAAGTACAGGCCAGAGTGGGCCAGTCTGAGTCCGTCCCAGCCTTCCCAGGCCTCACGGCCCATGTCCGGGAGTCAGGCCCTCTACCTTCTCCTCTCTGCCCTTAGTGGCTATCCCTTCTGCTGCTGGGAATGGGTGGGAGAAAGGATGGAAAGATGTGAGGGCATGCCTGACCCTGCCTTCACCTGCCCCCTTCTGCAGCAGGAAGAATCCCCTCTGGCCAAGTATCCCAGACCCAGCCCGCAGCAGCCTGGGCTCCTGGGTGCCTACCGTCACGACAGAGGTGAGAACTCTGAAGGAAGAGGGACATGGGGCTGGGGGTGTTGGCCCAGGCTCAAGGCAGAGGGATGCCCCTCTGGATGAATACTCAGGTCTTCCCTCCACTTCCTAGCAAGATGCCCTCCCTTTGAAGTAAAGCAGACCTGAGTTTGCACCCAGTTCTACCCATTTCGAAGGCCCAGACATCTCACTGTGAAATGGGACTAATCCCACACAGAATCGTTGGGGAGATGAACCAAGCTAAGTCTGAACAGCACCTAACATGTATCATGAACTCACGAGGTACTTTACAGGTGCAACTCTTTGAGTTCCAGCAGAGGGCAGCCAAAAGGTCCCCACACTGCCCCAACTCAGGAAGGGGCAGTGGCTGGGGCAGACATCTGAAATGAATCATGCCCTTACCACCTGTCCTTGTGTCCAGGAGATCTTCCAGCTGCCCAGCCTTTGGGACCCCAGCTTGCCACCCGTCACCAAGATCACAGTTCTGGAGGAGGAAGAGAAGAAGCCAGGGCCCTGGGAGTCCAATGACAGCTCAGCAACCTGTAGTCTTCCCACCCTGGTCCAGGCTTATGTGCTCCAGGGGGATCCGAGAGCATCTTCTATGCAGCCCCCATCGCAATCTGGCAGCAATGACCAAGTCCTTTACGGACAGGTGCTAGGCAGCCCCACCAGCCCAGGACAAGGGCACTACATCCGTTGCGACTCCACTCAGCCCCTCTTGGGGGGCCTCACCCCAAGCCCCAAGTCCTATGAGAACCTCTGGTTCCAGACCAGCCCACTAAGGACCCCAGAGCCTCTAGTCCCAAACCAGGAGGATGACTGTGTCTTTGGGCCACTGCTTGACTTCCCCCTTCTGCAGGGACTGCAGGTCCATGGGGTGGAAGGGCTGGGGGGCTTCTAGGGCTTCCTGAGATGTCCCAGCTCTGTCTGCCTCAGGAAAGGCAAAAACACTCCTAGTTCCCCTGAGGCCCCCGGCATGCCTCCGCCATGCTCCCAATGCCCATGGGCTGGGCCTCCCTTTTTTTTTTTAATTTTTTATAAAGAAGGGAAAGGAGGGAGAAATAGAAACATTCATGTGTGGTTGCCTCTCGTGTGTCCCCTACTGGGGACCTGTGGCAACGTAGGCATGTCCCTGACTGGGAATCGAACCAGTGATCCTTTGGATCGCAGGCAGCACTCAATCCATTGAGCCACACGTGCCAGGGCCCGCCCACTTTAAAGGTCAGAGACTGTTTCATCCAGCCTGCCTACTGGCCTTTTGTGTTTATCTCCTATAATTTCAGTCTCTTAAACTGCTTTATGGTTCGGTTTAGTTTGGGTGTTATTTTGAGGAACACTTTGCGTGTGCCTGAGTCTCTGTTCTTTTTCTTTTCAAAGGTGGGGGATGTACCTTTCAAAATCGCTGGTTGATTTATTTTTCCTTCATCCATTCAGTCAACCAGAACCCCACCTGGCAGCAGGGACTCAAAAATGACATAGCTCAGTCCATCCTCAAAGAGCTCCCACTCTAATGGTGGAGACTTGAGAACGGATGACTGGGACACAGTGGCCAGGGCACCTGGAAGTAGTCACAGAGCGGGATACAGACCTCAGAAAAGAATAACCCCTGTTGGGGAAATATAATTAAAAACAAAATCTCCCACCAACCTAGAAAACCTCTCTAGAAGGACAGAAAAGAAAGAAAACAGTTTTATTATTGAATGAGCATTAAACCAAAATGTGATGCGTATCACAGGCAATTAAAGGGCTTGTAGAGACAGAAAGAAATGGTACTTTTACATAGCCAAGTGGATACGACTTCTTGCATACATTTTCTCAAAATAAACAATAACTGGTTCTCAAGCAGGAGGACTTGACAGAACCATTTGTCACACAGGCATCATCCTCAATTCACCTGGCAGATGGGGTACTCACCTGTGTTTGCTAATTGCATTTATCCAAAAGAAAAATAAATTTCTCATATCTTTATGGAAGGAGGTAGTGTGCACATTGGAACTAGGCACCAGGTGAAGTTAGGCTCCTACCCTCCCTCAGAAGATGGGAGATAGGGGCACTATCTTCCCTAATGACTGCATTTCAAAGAAATGGCTCTGAGGTCCTTGAGAAAGACATTTCTGGATTGTAAAACTGGCGAAAGGCTTACTTAGCTATTAAAAAGATTTACATACATTTCAAAAGGGCAAAAAGCACTCAATTACAAGTATTCTTATTCCCTATTCTTTTTCCCTTTTTTGCACTAAGAATTAAAATTTATTTTTCCTACTTTCAATTTGTATTTGTTCTTACACTCCACATTTCACAAATATTATCACAGCTAATACTTATTGAATGCTCACTATATAAGGGGTGCTTCGCACACAAGTTCCTCAGCCCATCCTCTAACAACCTGAAAAGGACATACTGTTATTACCATCTTCATTTGATGAATGAGTTCACTGTGACCCAGAAAGACTGAGTTGCCCACATAATCACAGTGAGTAAATGGCGGTGTTAGGATTCCAACCCAGAGCTGTCTGATTCCACGGCCAGCGACCTTCACCATCAGGCTACAAGGCTGCCAGAGAGGAGGTTGAAATCCAGTCGTTCTTACTGGACCTCATCTTGGGTCTGGGGGTGGAAGGGATGTTGAAACACTAGATTCGGGGGAGAAGGCTACGACAGACCCCAAGGACGCCCCCCAAAAAATCAGAACCAGGATCAGGAACGCAGAGTGGGATTAAGGGCGGGATGTTACGTTGAAGAAAAAGTGGCATCTTAAAATGTATACAGCACCGCACCCCACTAACTCGGCCAAGCAACCACGTCCCCCACCTCGAGCCACCGCTAACCAGACCAGCCTTCGCTCAACCCGCTTCTGCTTCCAATCCACCCTCTCGGTCCTCCTCTACTCCGGTGTCACAGCTGCACTCAATTGGTCGAGCCTGAGTCAATATGGCTGCGCCCGTGTGACCCGGTCTGTACCGCGAAGGCGACCGCGGCGCCGCCCGCTAGGGTCAGAAGTCACCATGCTGAGGGCGGCGTGGAGGGTGCTGAGTTCCATTCGCACCCAAGCTCCAGTCCTAGGGCTGCCGTGTGGAGGGTGCGCCCGAATTCCATCAGACCGCTCGGGCCTTTCTTCACCTCCTCGCGGTGAGGAGCTGAAAAACGGGATAGCAGGAGTAGGAAAAGGGTTCGGCGGGGATGGAGACAAGAGAGGACGAGAATAGGAGAGAAGTGCCGCGGCAGGATAAGAGAGAATGGGTGGTGGGTGGGGAAGAAGTGAGGCGAGGTGGGCGAGAAACGGGGCAGCGTGGTGCAGAAGAAATGGGAGGGCGGTTAGGCGCAGAGGTGCAAAGACCGTGGAAGGAGGGTCATAGAAAGGAAGAGAAGATGGACTATTCAAGGGTATGGCCTCAGCCCTCTCTTTTATGCACAGGTTTCATCCTCTGCGCTGCCCGCGGATATGCCATCCAGAAACCAGGTAGGAGCTCTTGGGTGGGACTTGGGCGGAGCTTGGAAAAGACTGCCTAGAAGACTGGGGTGGCCAAGAGGACCAAGGCGGCTTGCTTGGCCACTAGATGGGGTGGGCCAGAGGTCCAAAGCAGAAGACCCCCAACGTCCACCTTGTTACAAAGCTATACCCCGAAACCTCCCTGCGGGGCAAGGGAGTTGGACCGCGGGAGCAGGAGAACCTTCCAACTGGGTATGAGAGGAAATGAGCTAGCCAGAGGGAACCTACCCAGGCCTACCTAGTATATAGTATTTTGTGCCTGCCCGTCTTGGGTGGAGGGTATGGTTTCCCCTTCCAAGGCAGCCTGCGTATTGGTAAAGATGCTAGCCAAGTTAATTCTGCTGACTCTAATTCTAAAATGAGTGTAAGAGTATCAGCTTGAGAGGATCGTTGTTAGTATTTAATGATAGCACGTGGAAAACATCCTTAGCACTGTGTGCAGTAACCTGTAGTATATATTAGTATTTATTGCAGTTACTTGCATAGCGGCAGAGTTGGGTCTGCCTGGAGAGGACAGGTTGTTCTCCCCCATCTCTCTCCCTCACCTCTAAGGAAGGATTGGAATGTGCATTCCAGGACTGAGAGTTTCCTGCGGTCTGTGTTTTGTGCTTACATTTCAAGTGTCCTAAAGCTAGGAGTTCCTCCTCAACCCCCTTATTTCACTCGTTCAGTCAGCTGGCAAGTGTTTGTTGAATGCCTGTTCTGTGCTGGACTATGGATCAGACTGGGGAGGAGGATTCAAAGGAAGTCAAATTCAGTACACCCACAAGAGGACCCATCCTATTGGGGATCTGATAATGGTAGAGCCAGACAGGTGTGAGAGGGGAAGACACAGTACAGGGTCTTAGGAAAAGTCATGTACCTCCAGCATGAAGTATCAAGACAGGTGCCTGGGGAGTTTGCAGAGGAAAACTGAGCCCAGAGATAATTCAGTGCCTTGCTTGAGACTTTGTCTGTCTCTGATAGAGTTGGTAAGAAGAGTCAGTTAAGTCTGGAAGGATGGGCAGTGGGACTTGACTCTGGGTGTTTTCCATCCCTCCATTTGACAGTCCGGCCCAGCCAAGAAGATGATCCACCCCCTTCCACACTGCTCAAAGATTACCAGAACATCCCTGGAATTGAGAAGTAAGCAGGAAGAAATCTGTTTGATGAAGCATGGGGCTCTGGGAGGATCACCAGGGAGAGGGGAAGACAGCGGCCTCGAGGCCTGGCCTGCTATATTCGAAGCTTGATTTAGATGGGGCGAGAACTATGGAAGCCCAAGCTTGGTGAGGGTAAGAGGCAGCAGGGACAGATGGAGCTGATGGGGCTCAGCTGCTTGCTTTTCGTGTGCTCTGAGTGAAGACCCTATACCATTAGATACCAAGGAGGCACTGTGCCTCATAGGTCTTTGTAGAAATTTCTCATGTCTGGATGCCCTCAAAAGCTCTGTGAGGGAAGAGATATTATCCCTATTTTATAGGTTATCAAGCTGCCCAATGTCATACAGCTCCTAAGGGACAGAGCTGGTGTTTGAATCCAGGGCCAAATGACACCAAAGCCAGGATCCTTCCTCGCAGCCCCTGTCCTGAGCGGTGGTGGCTGGGCAGCCCCTCGTCCCTCCCACTGTGCAGTGTGACTTGAGAAAGAAACAATGATTACAGAATTGAAGTGTCTCAAGACAGATTGAACCTTATTCTAGGTAAAATGGAAATCCTCCCTTTGTCCTCCCTGGGATGAGCCTGGAACACTGAGGCTGACAGCTGTGATTTTCTGTAGTTACCACGTCGTTCCACGTTCTCAACCCAGCACATCAGATTTGTGCTGACTTTTAATCCCTGGGAAGTGCCCCCCACGTCCAAAGAGACTCATTTGTTGTAAAAGAAATTTTTAATCATTCCTGCTTTTCAAACTAAAATGAAAATAGCATTGCTTCCCCTTTCCCCTCTGCCCCAACATCTTTCTCTCATTTCTGTGATTTTTCCACAGGGTCAGTGATGTCGTGAAAAGACTCTTATCTTTGGAAATGGCGAACCAGGTAAGTGGCCTGTGCCAAACCTTGGCCTCCCTCAGTCCTCTCCTCTGATAACACCTCCCATCCCATGCATCTCAAGTCACAGCACTTACACCAGTATCATTCTCTGTCTACTTGTTAATATCTCAAGACCCAGCAGCTCAAGGGCAGGGATGGTCTTGTTTCCCCTATATGCCCCCAGCACCTAACAAGCAGTAGGTGCTCAATAAAGATCTGATGCTTGATTGAATGAGCAAGCTTTAGGGGCATTCGTCCAACAAGCCATTTCTCCTCTCAGTAGCACTGGCCTTGGGCTCACCTAGATGTGAAAAGCCATGTGGTTGGCCAGAGGCCAGACCCTGAGCCTTATGATAAGGCCTCGTGGCTATGAATGCAGCCGTGACATTGGAAGTGTGAGGGCTAGTTCTTAATGGGGTGTCAGACTTCACAGATTCTCTGTCTCTATCTTCAACAGAAGGAGAAGCTAAAAATCAAGCAAGAGCAATTGATGAACAAGGTTTTGGCAAACCCTGAGGACACCCGTTCCCTGGAGGCTCGAAGTTGGTCGGGGGCCCTTGGGGAGTGGGGGTACAGGGAAGTCTGCTAGCTGGTACTCGATCCAGGGCTCTCACCTACAAGTACAGTAGGAATTAGACGTGGCTTATTAAAGGGAAAGACAGGGAGGACCAAGGGTAATGAAAACTGCGTATCCTGATCGATGTGATGCTGGAGTCAGCACCCAGGTCCTGCTTTGTACCTCTGTGAGCTCAGCAGGGTTCCTCAGGAACCCAAACTCGTCTCTCTGTCTCTCTGCACTCTGCAGCTAGGGTGATGTGAAGGGGCCCTGTGGTCAGAGCCAAGGTTCCCACTGCCCTGTCTGAGTGCTCCCAGAACTCTTTGTGTACAGAAAGGTCCTGCCATAGTTGCAACCTCTCCTTGGGGCCACCTTCTGCTTTTGCCTTTGCCCCCATTTTTGCAACATAGGAGGGAATCAAACAAGAATACCTGAAGGAAGGATTTTCTGGGGCTTTAGGAGATGAGTGGGCGTTGATAATTCTGAAAACTCATTAGTAAAATCACAGAGATAAGGGTGGCAGCTGGAAGGGGAAAGGCAAGGAGCAGACCCTTGGCAGTTTAGGAATTTGATCTTATTGCATTGGCTTGGACCTCTAGTGCAATATTGAACTGTTAATAGGAATGCTCTAACTTAATGTACTGTTAAGAATGCTCTTTGCTATGGTTTGGGAGTGATACTTTTATAATATTAAGGAACTTCCCTTCCTTAGTCTTTGTTTTCTAAAGGAAAGATAATCCAAAGTCTTTTGGGATCTTGAAATTCAGAGTGCTTCAGAAATTACAGAGAGCTGTATAAGAGCCTTGGTGATTATGATTCCTTGAGGTCTTAATACATAACCCAGATCCAGGCTCTTCCTTCCTCTGTGCCCGGCTCTCATCCTCTGTGGTTTGTGGTTTCAGTTGTTGCCTTGACGGTCAAGATCCGCAATTATGAAGAACACATGCAGAAACATCGAAAGGTAAGCCTTGAGCATTGCTCACAGCTGACCACCAGAAGCGGGGACAGAGGAATCTGTAGGTGAAGGGCTCTGGGCCCAGCAAGGCAGCTTGAGACACCAGGAGGCCACAACACCACGGTGCCCACCCCTCAGCTGCAGTGGGAAAAACATTTCCCTCCCCCCTCCAGTAGAGAAATGGACGCCTTCCAGTGCTGTGCTGAGTGTCACCAATGGTCAAGAACACAAGCTTTAGAGTATGGTCACAGTGTCTGGCACATAGTAGATGCTCAGTAAATATTTGTTGAATGCATGAATGGGGTCAGGCTGCTCTGGGTTCAAATCCCAGCTCGCCACTTCCACTTAATTCATTATGTGATTCTGGGAAAGTTACTTTACATGTCTGAGCCTCAGTTCTGTCTGTAAAATAGGGATCATAATAGTACCTACAGACAGGATTGCAAAGACTATATGAAATAATACAAGCAGCCAACATGATACAAATAAAGTATTTAGGCCTCTTCCTAAATACTTTACTCGAACTAGCTCATTTAACCTTGATAACCATCTTTCCATCCCATTTTATGGAGGAATCATCCAGGCAGTGGTTAAATTATTCCTCAAGGCACAGCCCTGGGAAATGATGGGCTGGGCCGTGAAACTAGATCATCTCACTCCAGGGCCCATGTTCTTAACCATTATGTCATATCTCAACACAGTGTTGCACCTGCAGCTGCTGGTATTTTTAATAAACACACAGTTGTGGATACAGAGCAGTCCAGCTCCAGGCTGGCACCTCAGAGTTCCTTGGAGCTGGTTGAGCCTGTTCCTTGGAAGTCAGAGTTTTGTTCTGGAGTGTGGATCACTAGCCTCACTGCAGAATTTCCCCATGGAGCAGCACCTAGCTGTGGGTGGGAGTCTCCTGGAAGAGCGAACATTCTTCCCTCTTCTCCATTCCAGCTCACAGTTTGCTGAGCTGTGAGAGGCTGAGTGGATAGTGAGAGAGCATGAGATTTAGAGTGAGACCAGTAGGCCCATATTCAAGACCTGATAACATCATTGAGCCTTTATTTTCTCATCTGTAAAATGGGGATAACAATATCTACCTCAGATACTAATATTTGCATGAGACTGTTGGGAGGTTTCAGTGACATGATAAAGTGACTATCCTTAGTTACCACGAAGTGGCACGCTGCTTATGTATATAATAAGGAAAGGAATACCAACTCTTACAGGACAAAGCCCTCAAGCGCTATCTGTTGATGAGCATTGACCAGAGGAAAAAGATGCTCAAAAACCTCCGCAGGACCAACTATAAAGTCTTTGAGAAGACGTGCAAGGAGCTGGGGATTGAGTACACCTTTCCCCCTCTGTACTACCGAAAAGCCCACCGCCGCTGGGTGACCAAGAAGGCTCTGTGCATTCGGGTATGAGTCCAAACTGCTGTTCCGGTTGGCCCCATTCTGGGACTGCGGCAGAGAAAGAGGGGAGGGGCATCTCTTTCTGATCAAGGCATAGAACTGGCCCCAAGGTCTTGTGGTGGCTCACAGGCCATCAGCCCCGTGGAGAAAGGCTGGGGTTACCAGCTGGGGTGTCAGTTTCCAGCCCATCTGCTCCCAGTCAGAGGTTTTAATGGGATTACAAAGTCTTTTCCTGCTCCCTTCCATCTCCAGGTTTACCAGGAGGCTCAAAAGCTGAAGAAGCAAAAAAGGGCCTTAAAAGCCGCAGCTGCCGCCCAGAAACAAGGCCAGATAAACCCAGAAAGCTCTTCCAAAGTCGGACCAGAGGCAATCAAGGAAAACCAATAAATTCTGTTAAAGTTA
>CM052542.1:21562766-21601093 GCA_028533065.1 Trachops cirrhosus | reverse complement strand
AGGTTTTAATGGGATTACAAAGTCTTTTCCTGCTCCCTTCCATCTCCAGGTTTACCAGGAGGCTCAAAAGCTGAAGAAGCAAAAAAGGGCCTTAAAAGCCGCAGCTGCCGCCCAGAAACAAGGCCAGATAAACCCAGAAAGCTCTTCCAAAGTCGGACCAGAGGCAATCAAGGAAAACCAATAAATTCTGTTAAAGTTACATCTTTCTGCCTTGAAGAATAATAGGAGAGAAGGCGGGGCTCTTTGTGGCCTGAGGAGGGTTTCGTTCGTTCTTTCATTCAGCTCTAGGATCCCAGGGTTGTCTGAGGCAGAGTCCCTGCCCTCGCCCATCAGAGGACACACTCTCATAGCACACCTCACATACACACAACAGGCGTCCTCCAGGTGGTGTGTCGGGGAGGTGAAACAGCACAGCAGCACAGAGGTAGCATAGCTGGCTGGCTGGCTGCTGGGTGAGAAGGCCAGGGGAGTCGAGGAGGTGTCTCTGAAAGGCAGTTGGAGGTAGAGGGGAGGCCCTGAATGCCATGCCAAGGCTATCTGCCCGTCAGTAGGAAGCCACTGAAGGAATAGGTCATGTTGAAAGTTGTGTCTTCTGAAACTGAGTCTAGCAGCCAGTGCAGGTGGAGGAGAGGAAAGAGCCAGTAATATGGACGGACGTAGTGTTGCAGACAAAGAAGTGGAGAGGAAAATATGAGATGTAGGCAGAAAAAGCAGAGTTTGGTGACTGATAATAGGATCCAGGGCAATAGAGCTGGAAACCAAGGCTCAGGTTTCAAGTCTGAGTGGCTGGAAGGAAAGATGATCAGTAGGCTTTACAATTTGAAATTTACAGAAATGGTTGCTCATCAGTGTAAAAATGTACAGCAGACGGCTGGAAGATGGCAGTGGAGTATGGGTTCCCTGCCCTCAAAACAGAGAAGAGGATGGGAGGCCTGCTTAACAGCTAGAAGGAGGGGGCTCCAGAGCCTCCAGCACATGTCCTCCAGGAGCGGGACAGACAAGAGCCGGCCTGATTTGCTTCAGGGAATAGGGAACCTGGTGGGGCTTCACTCCAAGTAGCTTTTCGGGAGGGAATGCAAATAATTCAAGGACTTCTGTTCTTCCCCTATCTAAAAGGAAAGTCGGTTACCACTGTATTAGTGATTTCATGGCACTTTGCATGATCTCATTGATTTCTCAGCAACCCTGTGAGATGGGTGTGCCCTCCAATTTATGAAGAAGCTCAGCCTCCAAACAGCTGTGCAGAGTCACTGCTGGGAAATAACAGCGGAGACAAACTCAGGTCCATCTGCTCAGAGGCTGCTCTAAACTGTTAAGACACGTGGCTGTTGCAGGTCTGCTGGGCTGGGTGACACCCTACCAGGGGTGTCCAACCTTTTGGCATCTCTGGGCCACATATTAAATACATTGCAACACATAATCACCAAAAACTCATAGTCTTAAGTAAATATGATTTTATGTTGGACTGCAGTCATAGCCATCCTGGGTAGCGTGCAGCCCTCAGGCCGCAGGTTAGACACCCCTGCAAAGTTTCACTTGGGTGTTTCTCATTCTGGGGCACCTACGCACGCGGCATGGCTGGGTGAGGGGTCGTGAACAGAGCTGGGCCGGGTGTCTGCTGCTCAGCGCCAGCCCTTGCAGCCCACCACCCTCGCCGGCCTTCCCCTTCCACACAATCATGGAAAGTCGAAACTAGCGCTCCACCCTGGGGTCCGCAAGACCTGCCTCTACCTCGGACTCATCCACCTCATAGGTCTCGGGCATCCAGCCCAATAGGCTTCCTCTGCCGGGCGCCTCGCAACAAAGGGAGTGCTCATTGGCTCCTTTTGCTGTCCTGTGTGTTGCCCTAGCAACCAGGCCACGGAGACGCGTTAGTAGGGCCTCCAGGTCTCTGGCTACCCAGCCTCGGGTCACTTCGTCAGCTCTGCTATCTTTAGTCGTCATGTCGATGCGGACGCTACCGCTGCTCTTCTTGAACTTGGGCGGGGAGATGCTTTACATCCTGGACCAGCGGCTGCGGGCCCAGAACATCCCGGGAGACAAGGCCCGCAGAGGTGAGAGATGCCCGGCCTTCACAGCCAGCCCCATGCCCCACAGTCCGCCCCGGTACAGACTGACCTTCCAACACCCCTGCCCACTGTGCTCTCTATAGCCCGAGATCTTTCTCACAACCATTCAGAGCCCCTCAGGAGTCAGATTCCCCAAAGTATCTTTTCACAGCAGAGGTGTTTAATTCCCTCGTCGAATATTATTACAGGACCTCAGGTCCTCTCCCCCAATTTCCTCATGCCCCTCAAATTGGTAAGGTGATTTCCAAATCTCTCTTGACAACCGGTTCCTCCCAAATGTAGGGAGCTCAGCTGCCCACCACCTGGGGACACACTCTTTGCTAGTCCAAGCGTGCTCTTTCCCTCCCCCACCCCATGGACCAGGTTCCGATTCTCCAGTCCTCTGTGCAGGATCCTCCGTCATAAACTGGAAACCAGTCTCACTAATTTCAGAAGCTATTTCTAGAACGGTGAAGTCCTGAGATAACATAGATAAATAAATAAATAACTATGATTCTTTTCCTTCACAATTGTTGGAAGAGAGTACAATTGTGGAAATAATTATATGAGAGTTTCTAAAATGTAAAATCTGTCCTCCTACACACACCACCTAATCTCCAGAGAAATGACCACCCGGAACACTCTGTCACCCTCTTTTTCTCCTGTTTTATTCCCTTCTCAATCAACGACTGCTTTCACCAGCTTTCCTGGGGTTAAGTATTGTACTTCAGGGTAGAGGAAGAAAGGTGATACAAAAATGTAGCTGACATGGCCGCTGATTAAAACGTGGGCTCTGTCCAGCAGTCTTTGTATACTCAATTGACGTGAAGCATATACATTCAGATATTCACCATGGTGTCTGTGTAACTGAGTCCAAGTCCATTCATAAAAGGATAAAGAGAACTCCCCATAGCATACCCCTCCCCTCCGTTCATTCTGTGCACTGCTACCAGTGAGCGCTCTCAAATGCAAATCTGTCCATACCCTCTGCTACTTAAGACCCTTTTTCAGCTTTCCACTACCATCTAGATGGAGGCCAAGTCCCTGGCAGGACATTTCAGGGCCTTCTGATCTGCTCTGTGTCCACCTCTACAGTCCTGTCTTCTACCACTGCCTGCCTCCTACTTTGCATCTTAATACCAAACTGTTTGTGGGTCTCCATTTAAAGCATGTTCATTCCTGTTTCCATACCCATTCTACCCCAAACCTCCCATTTCTGTGCTAGTAACTCCCCTTTGATCCTGCATAATGCATCTTAAGATTCCTTTCCTTCAGGAAGCCTCCCCATGTGGAAAGGGCCCACACGTACTCTCATAGCACCCATGCACGCCTCTCTACCTCATCACTAACCGCATTAGCCTGTAATGGTCTGTGTATGTCTCTCCTACGTGACTGTCTTATTCATCTGTGTAGTCCAGCACCTAGCGTAATACCTAGACCAGAACATAGTGGTGCTCAGTAAATGCTGGCCTGAACATCTAAATTCGCTGTTTTATATGACATTGCCATTTCTTCTTCAACAGGGTTATGTTTTCCTTGGTGCCTCTGTTGTGTGATTGCATTTGGGCTAATGGCATTAGTGAGCTGACAAATAGTTCTTGGATGGGTAGTCTGCATCTTGGAAGGCCGTGTAAACCAGCAAATAACAGCACGCTCTCCAGAGTCATACAAACATGGGTCCCAATTTCAGCTTTACCACTTCATAGAGCAGAAGCTCTATACGGCTGTGTCCTTTTCCATAAAATGGGAATAATACATACCATATAGCAAAGTTGTAAGGAATGAATGAACTAATGTGTGTATTTAACATATTTAGCACAATAAGTAGTAAATGTTGTCTTTCAAGAGGAGGTCTGGGCAAGACCCTGTGAGTAATACTAAGGGACTAATTTGCCTCCAGCAGCTGTGGTCCTTCGGGGTTTGCTAGATCCAGCCGTCTTTGCTAACCACACTCACACACTCATCCTCCCGCAGTGGGGATGAGTGGCAGGAGACGTATGAGATGCTGGGTGGGACATCATCCAGCCCTTCTGCACATCCCCTGGAAGCAGGGCTTTTGGTCAGTCTGGTCCAGTGACTGATTCTGAAATTGGAGGACATGTCTCTTTTCTAATGATGACAACAATGACATTTATTAAGCACTTACCAGGAACCAAGGACTTCCCTGAACACCTTTACCCCACAACTGTCCTATCACGTAGGTGATACTACTGTCCCCATTTCACAGATGGGGAAACTAAGGCCGATTTTCCCAGGATTGCATATTTGAACCAAGATCACTGGGCTCCAGAGCTCATGCTCTTCAGCAATATGTCCTTAGCCACTGCACTGCCATACCCGGGGGTTGCTGCACCAGAATCTGTGTGGCAGTTGGAAGGTTGGGAGGAGAGGGAGAGGTCTGAGAAAAATATCCAGTATACCCAATGAGTTTTTGTAAAGAAATGACAGAAAGTTGGCAGATGGCGACTTAGAGAAGATAGAGTGAAAAGGCAGGGTTGCCAGTGCAGGATTCAAAGCGGAGAAACGCCGCGCCCCCATCTGCAGTCGGGGTAGCCGCAGGAAGCAGGAGCCACTGTGACAAATGCCGGGGCACAGAGACCTAGAAAACGCCGGAGTAAACTAGTCTCCGTTAAAGCTTTGAATGAAAACCACATTGCTTCCAGATGTTTTCATCATCTTACACAACTCATCGCTCTCCTGGAGGCTGTCCTGCCCCCGCAAGGCGGGGGCAGATGGTGCAGTTTCCCCCGCAACGCGGCCTCCGGTCTGGCCTTCAACAGAAAGGAAGCGCCCTCTGGGTGGAGCAACTTTTGAGGGCTGCATATTGAATGTTGTCCCGCGTTTTAAGCAATAGTGAGAATAATAAAACCTGCCTTCACCTCACTCCTGTCCTCTTAAAAATGCTCATAAATAAGACTCTGTTACATTTTGTTTGCATGCCTCATTTTACAGGAGGGGAAACTGAGGCATGGGGCCATTTGTGGATTTTTTCCAATACGTGAAGACACAGTGTAGTTCTGAACAACCAAATGGTGGTGAGGTTCTGTTTTTATTTTTCTAATTTCAGTGGAACAGGCAGCTCTGGGTAGCCTTGGGCATGCCTCCCATGAAAAATATAACTGAAGTAGAATTGTCACAAACAAGTCATCTGGAGAAATAATAGAAAAAATGGTGCATCATTTACCTTCCCCAGAATCCTCAAGTGGAAAGGGCCCAGGAGCACACAGCACGGCAGAGACCTCTGCTTCATGTCCTGCCGAAATGCCTCCCACCCCGGGGCATGCATCTGCCAGCTCTATTTTCTCAGCAGTTGGTAGTCACTGTCCCTTAGAGTAGGTTGGACCCCTGTTTGCAACACCACTGTCCCCAAACAGGCCTTCAAGAGGGCGGAAACTGCACCTTTCTGAATTCCCACAAGCCTATTGGGCAAGCCCACCTATAAATAAATTCCACAAGACAGAAGATGTGGACATTATGCTACAGAAACCAGTATCTGCTTTAAGAAAGCCTGACTCTTGGTGCTGCTTCCTTACTGTTTTCTCTCCAAATCCCTGTGACTCTTGTGGGAGAAAGACAGTGAATTTTCCCAGAGGAGTCTGACGTTGCAGTGGGAACCCTTTACAGCCAGTTGGAGCTCAGCACTGGCTGTGCTTCCAGATTGGTCTCTTAGGAGCCCTTGGTATTGTGCTTGGAGACATATATGTTTTGGTTATAACTGCAGAAATCACCTTTGAAACAATCTAGTGGCAAATTTTCCAAGGGACACCATTAATGACAAAATGTTTTATTTTTAATTTGGATGTGCGTAGGACTGTGTTTATCTGGGAATGGTTTTTCTAGATTGAAGTCTCCCGGAAAAAGAAGGAAAGAAAAAAAAGTCATCTTTCATCCTGCGTGGGTGGTTATCGAGTGTCCTTCAGTAGAGGAAGCAGAACTAAGAGAGAAGGCAGCTAAGGGCTGATGTTTCACATTCCGTCCCCACAACAGCCCTGTGAGTTCGGTTCGATGATGAACCCCATTTTACAGATGAAGAGACTGAGGGTAAACAGGTTGCTTGCAGTTATATAGTAAGTGGTAGAGCCAGGTCTCAACCCATTAAGGGTCTTAATCCCTACAGATTGCTCTAGACCGGTACATTGCTCCTGTTCTGGTTTCCTCTTGAAATCCCCCGACTGCTTTCGTCCTCGGGAGTTTTCTTTACAGTGGCTCCGTCACGAGTCTCCTCTTTTACCTGCAAGTCACACATTGGTGTCCAAAAAGGAAATCAGAAGTGAACAGGCACTTTTCGTTTTAATTCACATTTGAAGTTTTCTAATTTGAGCAGTTCCATCTGTACTCTAGAGAGGGAAATCTTACATTATTTTTTTAAGAAATCAGGTTACACACAAAGAAACTCCCTTGTCTACCTTTCTTGAAATTATTGTTCCTTGTAGAAGTTAGTGTTTTTTGAAAGCCTTGTTTTGAATAATATGCATTCTCGCAGCATTAGGCAGGAGGACTTCTGGAGCCTTTCGAGGCAAGGCCCGGGCAGCTGGCCCTTGAGTCTCCTCCCCCCCAGGCCACTCATGCTATAAGACAGAACCGCTCTGGGGCCTTTTGGGAACTTGTTTATTCACCACCTTTTTAAAAGTTTCACATGGAAAGCAGGGTATTCATGGTAGATGTTAATGCAGACATGAGAAATAAAAGTTTCATAGACCAGGTCATTGGGATTGGGATTGTTAAAGCCTCCTTGCAAATGACGTTTCTGCTTCACGAACCGGTGTTTTCTCTTTGTATGCTTCATGTAGATGAATGGACAGAGGTGGACAGACAACGAGGTACGCTCCCTCCGGGCTGCATGTGTTCAGTCTGCATCCACAGGTTCACTTAGGCCCTCACCACGGGGGCGTGAAGTGGGGCCACGCTAAACATCTGACAGCAAAAAATACGCATAGGCATGAGTTTCTCTTTAGCCAAGACATCGGTTGTACATTTGAATCTTTCATGTAAATGCAGCATGTGAGATGAAAACCAAGCAAGCTTAGGCACAACGACCATATTGCACCTGAGGGACTTTTCTCTCCTCTCTTGGTCAGTTCTAAGCTTCGTGGGGATGGTGGGGCAGAAGCCACACTTGTGGGTAGGTCGTCCTATTTTGTAGTCCCTAAAGCAATTCTCTGAGAGTACCATGTAACCAAAGAATTGCGGCTCCACATGAGGGACCTTCCTTGAGCCACTTTCCTTAGCTCACAAAGACGGCTGTTGGGCAGCGGAGAAAAACGGAAGCATGTGGCTGCATGGCTGCCCGGGCGGAGGGCAGGAGGCATGGTGTCACGCATGTGCGTCGTGCAGCCCTCTCATGCCCGCTCCTCAGCTTCCCCTTCACCTGCCGCCAGCAGCAAGCCTGGAAAAGCTGCCAGTTCCTCAGGGTAAAACTTTAGCCTTTCTCATCTTTAAGTGTCACCAGTACTTTCCATCATGTGGCATTCAGGTGCAGTTTATGCATGTCATCAGCCATCGTCCTCAGCATTTGGAATGTCTCACCCTACCAAGCGTGCTGAGGAGGGAACAGGTATAATACTGAAGAGCACAGGCGGTAGAATCAAACAGCCTCCTTCTAATTTCTACACTACCCCTAGCTGTATGACCTTAGACTTGAACCCTCTCAAAGAGTCCGTTTTCCTCCTTGATAGAAAAAGGGTAATAATTCCGAACTGTCTTGTGAGGGGGGAAGCTAAATGGGATCATGCATGGAAGGCTCCAAGCCTGGTGTCTGGAACATAGTAAGGACGTGAAACATGGTAACCATCCAGAAGTAGCCGCTTCTCTCCTTTACCCTTGGTTCCAAATTGCATGTTCCCATAACCAAATTTACAACAGTGGTTCAGTAAATACTCAGTTGCTTTCATCAAGAGCATCATTTCATCAGGCCAGCCTCAAAGCAAAGCCCGACTGAAGTGCTTGATCACTTCGATTATACTTCACAACCACCTTTGGCCACTTCTCTTAAGCAGTTTTGGGCCCACCTCTGGACATGTGGCAGAATTTCAGGTGAGAAGTGTGGGTTTTGAAAGCTTTTTGTGTACCTAATTGAATCGCTTGAGTTTATTTTAACTTAAGCATTCAAAAATAGTGAACAGAAGCTAACTTCATAATCTGAACTCAGGATGCACCTGTGGAAAATCACCCCCCCCGCCCTTCATCTCCTCCTGATGAAACCCGGCTCCTTGTACATCCCTGCCTCGTGCAGTTACACGAAGCTCACGTGAGTGCCGACAGCTCACTGAGGTAGACTGACAGGCGTGGTTAAACCTCTTTCTCAGGTTTAACTTAACTATGACCTGGGCTGCTTCTCCGGAGTAAGGGCATGTCCTTCCTCTTTGTGCCCTGGTGTTTATCTCAGTGCCTGGCGCATAGTGGGCCCGCCGCATCCAGGTGCAAGGTGAAACGCTGTGAGGCGCAGGCATGTTCATTTGTGCCCCAGATTCCTTCCAAAGGATTATGTGAGAGGAGGGACCCTGGGTACTGGGGCCCAACCATAGAACTGCCGCTTTCTCCTGGGGGGCGTTTGTGGTCACTGCTCGGCCCGCAGGCTCAGGGCCTGCTCTGCCCTCTGTCCACCCAGGGAACTTTCTGGGCGTTCGCATGCGAAGAGCCACGGAGACACAGAGCTTGTTCGCTCCCCAGAGGGAAAGGTTCCGTTTTGCTTTTTCCTTTGTCAGAGTGGCTAACAATCTCCTTGTGACTTTCTTTCTTTTAGAACTGATTTGTTGGAGTCTGAGCTACTTTCCTTCATTCTGCCAAGGGCTGCAAGACCCAAGAGAAAGCACTCGGCTCCTGGGTGAATGGCAGATATTTGCAAGCATTCACGTAATCAGAGCTGATGTGATTCTTTAACCTGAATTCCTCCTCCCTGGCACTCTTCCCTGGCTACATAATAACCTGTACAAAATTCAGATTCTCTCTTTTGAAGCCTTACACGTGGCTTTTCAGTTGTGCCTATTTCCTTGCAAATTCTTGCAAATTCTGCGTTTCATATTGGCTGCAGTAAGAAAAACGCTAAAGAACCCAGTGTACTGCAGGCCCTCGATGTTTTAGATCAAAGGCAAAAGGCCACGCATGAGGCCAGCCTGAGGAGGTGTGTCTGCAAGCTGTCCACACTGGGGACGTGTTAGTGCACACTCAGGGTAAGCTGCGATGAGTGGAGGTCAGGTGTGAGGGATACCCTGCATTGGTGATGGAATTGGTTCTTCCTCACTAATAGGAAGGAGTCTAGAATGAAATCCAAAGGTCAAGTGTGAGTTCATCACTTCTGTAAGGGGTGTCCATTAGTTCTTTCGAGTCAAGTTCAGGGGGAGGGGGTGTTTCTTCCCCCTTCCTTCTCTCTGTAGCCCTTCCATTTAAGATTTAAATACTTATAGAATTGTACACCTGAAACCTATATAATTTTATTAACCAATACCACCCCAATAAATTTAAAAAATAAAGATTTAAATATAACCAGCCCTGAGCTCCCCTGCCGCCTCTCCCTAAAATGCCCTTCGAACTGCTTTAAAGTGCTGACCTGGGCCTTCAGGGCACTTCTATCAATTGCTTAAAGGTGGAGAGAGTGCCTGAAATCCTGGCCTCGGTGCACCACCTTGCCTTCCCTCTCTAAGGTATGTGGCCACAGCTACGCCTGCTGTGTCCTTTGTGTGGCAAAGGAAAGAGGTGCTTGTATCTTTCAGTAATAATCACTCATGTTTAATGATTGTGTGTTACTTAAGTAACCAGCTTCTTTCAAATTTTAATTGCTTATGAATGCATATTCTCAGTATCCATAAGCTCTCACCTTTAGGCAAGAACAGATATGGTTTAATTGAGAATAATCTGTGTTCAGCCATACTTGTTTCTGTTTCTTGTACCAGAGGGATTTTCTAGCCCTCAACTAATGGTATTTGAGTAGCAAAAAAATACCTAAATGAATGAGTGAATGAAGAACTAGAATTACCGACACACCTGTCTGCACACACCTTAGGACAGGGGTGTCAAACTCATTTTCACTGGGGGCCACCTCAGCCCCGAGGTTGCCTTCAAAGGGCCGAATGTAACTTTAGGACTGTGTAAATGTAACTACTCCTTAACTAGGGGCAAGGAGCTCAGTGCTACTACCTGGTGGAGGGCTGGATTCAGCCCCTGGCCTTGTTTTCGCCACCTGTGCCTTAGGGCCTTTATCCTCACTGGATGAAAGTGTTCCATTTGAACAACAATATAAGACATAGCACTACAGTGAAATATCAATATTACAAATCAAATCTAAAAATTAGGTCATCCTATAATGGTACTAATCTGAGTCAAGTAGGAACATTAGAAATGTCTTAATCTCTAACCACTGAGTAGACTTGTCTATTTTCATAAAAGGTCTTGCCAAAAAAAAAAAAAGTCAATTACCATTACTGGTCCCATTTTTATAAAATTTAATTTTAAGTAAAAATGTTATGGATTTGCTAAACAAACAAGAGTGATGCTATTTCTCATGTTAAGGAAGTGATCTAATCTAAAATGTTTCTAGGAATATTTTTTTAAAGGAAGAAGAAACACCCCCCATCATCAAGTGAGCTAGTGCACGTAAAAGTGGTTTGTAACCTCTGAAGCACGACACATTGTACATGGTCACGTTCGTGTTTGCTCTGAAGTGGCCTCATAAAGCACTCCGGACCCCGCCATCTACCGGAGCGCGGTGCGGCTTCCCCCCGGGGAGCAGCCCTCTGCCTGGGCCGAGCTCCTCCACCCCATTCGCACACAAAGAGCGTTTCCTGAGCAAAGCTTCCTCCAGGGCCGTGCTTAGCTGCATTCTCTCTTGTCTCTACAGTTCTTCACGACATCATCTTAACCATGTTCAATAAAAACTTTATAGAGGAACTGTTCAAACCCCAAGAGCTCTACTCCAAGAAGGCCCTAAGGACTATCTACGACCGCCTGGCTCATGCCTCCATTATGCGACTGAACCAGGCCAGCATGGACAAGGTGAGCAGACGGCTGCCTCTCCCCACTTCATTGCATTTCTCGTGTCTTTTGCGGATGATGGTAGACTGGAATCAAATGAGAGGACGTATGTAACGCTGCTGCCTTGCAAAGAAAATAGCCTCGTGAAGGCTCTTAGCTGTCGAGTTTCAGAGTTGGAAAGGGCCTTAGGAGTCATCCACACCAATCCCTCTGTTGTTTTGTCATTCCACCCGCCCGAAGACAGTGCTGGTCTTCGTGCCCATGTTCATGAGCCTTAACCCAACCCTAAAAGCTTTAATTCCGCTTAATTCCTGACAAAGCTCAGACCTGACAACCAGGCATTTTTTAAAGCAAATTCAAAACTTCTCAGTCTTCTAACATGAACATGTCTATCTCTTTGGGAAACAAACTATTAGGGCACTCTGATTTTTTAAATAATAATTCCAAATAAATAATTGCAAAATATAGACAGATCTCTTATTTAGAAAAATTCCGAACAATTTATATAGATACTCTGTTCTCAAGAAAGGACAGCATGCCCTAATGGGTGTGGCCCAGTTAGTTGAAGCATCATCTGGTATACCAAAAGGTTGTGGGTTTGATTCCCGGTCAGGGCACATACCTAGGTTGTGGGTTCAATCCCCATTTACGGAGTCTACGGGAGGCAGCCAGTCGATGTTTCTCTCTCAAATTGATGTCTCTCTCTCTCTCTCACTCTCTCCCTCTCTCTCTCTCCCTCTCTCCCTCTCTCTCTCTCTCCCTCCCTCTCTCTCTCTCTCCCTCCCTCCCTCGCTCTCTCTCTCTCTCTTCCCCCTTCTTCTCTAAAAGCAATGAAAAAATGTCCTCGGGTGAGGATAATAAGTAAATAGATAGATAAATAAATACATAAAATCCTGAGGACTGATAGTGGGCGCTAGCCAAGCAAAATCAACATTCACTTACTGCTGGTATCTGTAGACCTCAGGGAGACAGGCTGCCTTTAACTGTGCCCTCTTATCCCCTGCCACTTACCTTTGGAACTTATTTTCTCTCTCCAAGCCTCCGTTTACTCACCTATAAAATGGAGATAATGAGAGCTAATTCATCAGTGCTGGGAGGATTGAGTGAGAAACATACGTAGTGACAAACCTAGGCTTGGCACATAGTAAGTGTTCAATAAAATGTTAATCACCGTTTCTGCTCTGCTTGCTCTGCTCCCTCTGCCTTTAAGAAGGTTTAGGTGTTGTAGAGAAGGTACACAGAATTTAGAATTAAAAAAAAAAAAAAAAACCTGGACAGGAATCTTAGCTTTACCAAATACTAGCTGTGAGACTCCATTTACTGAACAACTCTGAACTTTCACTTCTCCATCTTATACCTTTCTTCCTAGCACGGTGTCCTGCCTGCAACGGGGACTTTATGTTCGCTATGACGGCAGAGGGTCTCAAACCGATGCCTCCAGTATTACACACACACACACACACACACACACACACACACACACACAGGCGGCTCCTGTCGGATGCCGCTTACTAGGTGAAATGTTTAGCTGCATGTTGGAGAAATAGGATTATACAGAAAGGTCTAGCAAATGCCTTAGCATCTGATCATTTTGAGTTCAAATCTCAACCTGCCACTTACGGCCAGCTATATGAAATTAGGCATTTTGTTTTTAAACTTGGGACAATAACTACCTTGTAGAGTTCTTGTGAAGGTTAAATGGGAGCCATGAGGTATCAGTGTGCTCAGCACCCAGCACAGCACTCGGGTGGGAGCGGTTTATGTTTTCCGTCCTGCCGCAGACGAGCCCATAACTTCTCTCCCAATCTGGCCCTCTGTGCCCCGTCCCCCCGCCTCCAGCAGTAGCTTCGCCCTTCTCCCAGGCACTAAGCCGAAAACCCCATAGTCACTTTGGACAGCCCCCTCGTCACCCGCCGAGTGTGGTCAGGCAGTCACCACGTGGGGACAGCTTTTCCCCCTAAGTACCACATGCTCTTCTCTTCTCTGCCTTTTCCATCCCCACCGTCTTCATTCCAGGCCCTAAGCCTGGATTACTCCAACAAAATTTCTTTCATTCACGCGGTCAGTAGCTATCACTGCAGACCCACGAGGAGCCAGGTCCTGGCTAACCTCCCTAACGCCGTGTCTCCCTTCTCTCACTTCTCCTCATTGCCAGACCAGTCTTGCTGAATCACCACTTTTATCGTGGGCTCAGAAGACTTCAGCAGCCTCCCACTCCCACCGCCTCTAGTCTACATTCTTTTGCCTGTCTTTTTAAAACCTTTACCACTCTAACTTAGCCATACTTATTCAACTTCCTTTTCCACCCCACCCCGCCACACGAACCGTCCTCGTCCTCCCAGGAAAAGGGCGTGCCTGTGGCTGCCTACAGGCCCTCACACGTGCCATTCCCCTCAGCTGGAATGTCCTTCCTCTCCCAAGGCCAGTGGGAAGCCTCTGACTGCCGCCTTCTTTCATAAAGCCTATCTCCACCACTTTGGGCCCCACCAATTTCTAGTCCCTGGTCTTTATAGCTGGTCATACCATACGTGGGGCTTGTTGATACCTTACTAAGTATTTTTATCATTTTCTAAAGATTTTATTTATTTTTAGAGAGAAGGGAAGGGAGGGAAAAAGAGAGGGAGAGAAACATCAACTGATCAACTCTCTCATGCCCCCAACTGGGGTGCTGGTCTGCAACCCAGGCATGTGCCCTGATCAGGAATCGAACCCACCACCTTTCGGTTTGCAGGACGACACCCAACCCACTGAGCCACACCAGCCAGGACGCATTTTTATCATTTAAAATTGTTCTTATACAGTTTGTAGAACTTTACACTTGCCACTCTCACACCTATCTCATTTACCCCTCTCAGCAGCTCTGCAATGATAGGAAATTTGGAACTAATTTTTTGTTTTTGTCCTTTAAAAAAATGCCTTTATTCTTTAATGTCTTTTCCACACCTAGTTTTATAATATCCTTTTGCAATTTTTCAATTAAGATATAATTCACATAACATTAACTTCACCATTTTATAGGGTACAATTCAGTGGTTTTTAGTACACTCATAATGTGTGTAACCATCACCACTATATAATTAGAGAACATTGCCATCAGTCAATAGCAATGTCCTCCGTTTTATTTCTGATTTCAGTCATTTTATTTTTCTCTTATTTGCTTGGTCAATCTAAGCAAATAATTGTCAGTTATCTAGCTAGAGGCTTGCTGGTCTTTTCAAAGAACCAGCTTTTGGTTTCATTGATTTTTATCTGTTTTTCAACTCTCTAGTTCATTGATTTCTGCTCCAAACTTTATTCTCTTTCTTCTCCTTGGTTTGACTTTAGTTTGACCTTCTTTCCCTAGTTTCTTAAGGTGAAAGGTTAGGTCATTGGTCGGAGAAATTCGGGCATCTGCCACTGTAAAGTTCCCCCCGAGCACTTCGTCAGCTGCATTTGAGACGTTTTCACAGATGAGAAGCTCAGGCTCAGAGAGCAGAGCGAGGGCTTGGCCGGGGCCATCCAGCTCGTCAGGGGCGATGGAGGGTGTGACGGTGGGTTCCGGCTCCTCAATTCCAGCGCCCGGCCCAGGGCCCCACAGCCGCCAGTATTGTTTCTCGTGTGTTCCACCCGCACAAAGCTGGCCAGAAATCCTGGTTGGCCCAGGCCTGTCCCGGTCTCACCATGGTGTCCTGGCTGAATTATTAATATCACCTCCCCCCTTTACTCTCAAAAGTATCTTGGTCTGGGGGATAACTTATGGTCACCCGAGGTATATGATATGCACAGTACTGGTTTTCAGTAAATGCTTGATGGCTTCATTGTTTGGAGGTCCTGACATCTGCTTCTGTGATCCCGTTTGTTTATTTTGTCCATGTACGGGTCGGCAGCTCTATGACCTGATGACTATGGCTTTGAAATATCAAGTATTGCTGTGTCCCCGTCCCAAGGATGTGTTGCTGGTCACTTTCAATCACTTAGATGCCATCAAGGGATTCATCCGAGACAACCCAGCCCTCGTGCACCTAGTGGATGAGACTTCCCGGCAGCTGATTGAGGTGAGATTCCATCAGTTTATCACCTCTCAGCCCCAGTACCCGTTCTCATTCCCTGGTTAGGAACAGGAAGACGCTGTGACAGAGTGCAGGATGAGGAATGGCAAAGCCTGCCGGTCTCCCAGACATCCTAAAGATCTCCAAGTTTCCATTTTGGTGCTACAAGAGGCGTCGTCATCTTTTGACCTCTTCCTGTTACCTTCAAAACTGGGAAAGCAGGGATACAGAGCCCAGCCATTTTCTCCTGCCTTTTTTGGAAAAGGGGTTGTTGTGGAGGCTCTACTAAACCTTGGGGAAGAGCCTCTGTAGGTCTGTGGGCAACAGGAGAGGTGGTGCACCCCTTCTCTCTGTGTGGCATAACGGGGTTCGTGAGAGAGCAGCGCTGGCTCTCCTGCTGCCCCTCTTGCCCCAGCAGCTGAGTCTTCGCCTTGCTCACAGCTCCCATCCCTGAACACCCAGCTGCCCCACCTGCCTGCACTTCTGTGTCACTTCTGAAAGTGAAATGCTTCTTACTGCTTTGCCTCCGGCAGGCGTACGGCAGTCTCTCTGCGGGGGAGTTCCAGCTGATCCGGCAGACGCTCCTCGCCTTCTTCCAGGACCTGCACATCCGGGTGAGTGAGTGGGCAGCCCCAGGAGCACCCCGCCTTGGCTGTCCAAGGGGAACAGCTGAGATTGCCCAGAGAGTGATGTCCTCAGTGTTTGGCTCCATGATGATAAACTTTCTGATAACAGCCCTGGCTGACGTAGCTGAGTGGATCGAGCAAGGGCCTGTGAATCAAAGGGTCACCAGTTCCATTCCCAGTCAGGGCGCATGCCTGGGTTGCAGGCCAGTTCCCCAGTAGGGGGCACATGAGAGGCAACCACACATTGATGTTTCTCTCCCACTCTTTCTCTCTCCCTTACCCTCTCTCTAAAAAGAAATAAATATTTTTTTTAAAAAAAATCTTTCTGATAACAAATCTCCGCAGTTTTTAAATGGAGCAAGGAAGACAATGATACTGTCACTCCTCAGTGGCCTTACGTGTTTCTTTAAAATATGGTTTCTTTCCTTCTCCAGAGGAAATATGCTCTCGAGGCCACCAGCCTGATCTCAGTTGCAAAGCCTTTTCCCAGGCCTTTAGTGTCGTTGACCTCTCCGTATCTACACCTTTAGGAGGCTGCCCTCCTGCTCCATGAAGCTCTCGCCTTCCCTGGACTTCCAGGGCACCGTGTGTCCTGGCCTGCCCTTACGTCGTCCATCCCCATGCCCCTCACTCCTTCCTCTCCCTCTGCCTGTCTCCAAACCTCCTTCTGCCTCCACCTACCCACGTCCCTCAGGAATCGCCTCCCTTCCGCTGTCCAGCTCTTTCACCTGGCCCTCCCGAGTCTAACCCCTCCCCTCCCCTCCCCCTGCCTCAGCCCTGCCATCTAGACCAACATCCCCACCTGAAACTCAGTGCCGGCAATGTAATGTCTGTACCTAAACTAATCTCCAGAATCCAAGTTCTGCCTCAACTTCCTGATTTCTTTCAAGGGCACCTTCATTCACTTGGCTCAGATCAGAGCATGGCCTACAATTCCCCTTCCCTGGTCTTCATCCCATTGCTTCTCAGGCCCCCAGAGTCTGCCTTTGCAATGTCCACGCCCTCTTCCCAGTCCCACGGCCACCAGCCCAGCTCAGGCCCTCACACCTCTCCTTGGCTGTTGCCTCCCAGCTGACCTTGCCTCCTCCGCTCCCCTAACTTTTAAAAGCATATATCTGAGCTTCTGAATGTGGGGCCTATCTCTCTTAGACAGGACTTTGTTCCTTCCCATAATTGAACACACTGATGTGGGAAAGATGGATGATATGGCAAAATGAGCCCAGGCTCTGGAGTCAGACACTCTCGAGTTTGAGTCAGCACAGCTCCATGGCCTTGGGCAAGTTACTTCTTTTGAGCTGTAGTGTCTTCAAAGTGATGATCATAAGCACCTAGAGCTTGTTGGGAGGATAGGCTGATGCAGCATATGTAATATATATATGTATTTGCCAGTATATGTATAGTACGGGGTGCCTCTGGAAGCACAGACAAGGAGCTGGTCACAGTGGTCGCCCCAGGAGCAGGAGCAGGTACAAGGAGGACCACCGTACAGGAAAGACTTACATTCCATTGTATACCCTTTGAGCCCTTTGAATTTTGTACCTATCACAAAATAAAATGTAAAAAATAGAAGAAATAGAATGTGTCTAGCCCCTGGTTGTTATTAGCTTTCCATGGACTGGGGAAGATAAAAAGATTTCGACTCTGAGGCCAATTTTATTTTTAATCCTCATGAATAATTATATCTGCCATGGATGGAGCAATAATAACATCAGTATAAATTAAGGTCTCTAATGGTCATTGATTAAAACAAAAAATATGAAAATATAAATAAGATTAAGTTTTGTATTGCTTTAGAATAGTGAAAAACTCTACATCACGTTATCAAGACTGCACATTTGGACATTATTTTATGGGTTGTAGTAACATAAGTAGCCGTACTGATTTCTCAAGTCTCACAAGATAAAATTGATTATAATGAAAAAACAGTCCTAATAGTAAGTCTATAACAAAACCATTAACATATATTAAACTACAAAATCTATTAAGCTTTAATCGCCAAAGGAGCAAGCAGTGAAACATCAGAATGTTCATCAGGAGAAACAGGGTTTCCACATCCTGGCGGGCTCAGTGCCTGGTCTGTGACATCCGGCTGGCTGTCCGAGTCTGGTCTTCCGTGGCACTTCTGCCCGGCTGCAATTCGTGATCGCCTGTACGGGTTTTCTCTGTTTTCAGCACAGTGTTGACAGTTCTTAGATTTGTTACCAAAACCAACTAACTAAGTGGATAGAAGCTCCGCTCTGACATTGCCTTGATCATTGTTTAACCAAAACTCCTCCTCCGATGTCCACAACTTTCTGCAATACCTCGAAACACCCGAAGTGCTCTAATGTGGCCGAGGCCCCGGCCTGCTCTCCAGGCCGGCCAGAGACGGCCCCAAGCCAACTCCACTTGGAATCCTGGGCCGTTACTTGAAACCTTCTCTGTTTGCAACCCCTTTCAGCCCTCCAGAGCTCCTCCAGAGTCGCCTCCTAAAGGCTCCATCGTGGCATTTCTGTCCTATCATATGCTTATGTCCGTGTCCAATTGGATTATAATACTAAGAGTATTCACTATAATTTATTGAACACTTACTATGTGTCAGACTCTGTGATAAATGCTTTTTGTTCATTATCTGATTTAGTTGGCACATTAACCCGTTGAATAGATACTATTACTACCCCCAGTTTACCGGAAAGAAAATGGATGCACAGAAAGGGTGTATTATAACTTACCAAAAGCCCAGTGCTGAGGCATGGCCCAGCTGAGATGTAGCCGAGACAGCCCACTGTCAGAATGCTAAACTGGCAGCTTGCAAAGTCTTATCACCTTGCATTTTCACTGCCTGGCACACAATATCCTTGATGATATTACAAATATACTCTTGTAGAATATTAGAGTTTGAAGGGACTTTCAAGTGAATCTCATTTGACAGGTGAGGAAGCCAAGACCCAACAGAACTAGCTAACCGCTACAGTAGTTATGGGATTTCATCTGACCAAGACCTCAACACAGAGTGCACAAACCCAGGAACAGAACGAAGCCTGTACGGTGTCCTCAGTCACATAGCAGACCTTCAAACAATTGCCAGCCGGGTTCGCCTCCTCCAGCCCCTTCTCACCCGTCCAGCGCGTGGCTCAGAGTTTGTGCTCCAGAGTCAGAAACGGGTCGCTTTGAACCCTCAGCTCTGCCCTTTATGAGCTGACTGACCTTGAGGGAGTGTGAACCTCCAAGCTGCCCATTCCTCACCTGTAAAAATGGAGATAATGAGGTTCTCGGAAAGTTAGCAGGGAGCCGAGGAGTGGCTGTGCAATGTGGAGTCAGCCTTGCTGTTGAATCCTGGCCCTGTCTCTTACTGTTCTCTTTGGGCAAGCCACTGTACTCTGTGACCCTCGGCCTTCTCACCTGTCAAACGGGGGCATTACACCTCACCTAGGAGATTTGCTCTTAGGCTCAGAAGGAGTTCTACTTGTAAAAACACTATAACTCTCCAGGTGTTAGCTGTGGTGAGTTTTTCTTACTGTTATAAGCTCACTAAGTAACATTCCCAGCCTATTACACACTTGCCATCCTCACAATGCTTATGTCTATGAAAATACACCAAGAAAAATCACAATAAGTGTATTTTTTTCCAGGTGTCCATATTTCTAAAGGACAAGGTTCAGAATTCTAACGGTCGCTTTGTGCTGCCAGTGTCTGGGCCTGTTCCCTGGGAGACCGAAGTTCCCGGGCTCATCAGGTGAGTTCTCAGCAATAACTGCCAGCCCCGTGTGAGGGGTTCTGGGAAACCAGCGTGTGGGCGGCCGCCCAGAATGCCGCCCAGCGGGCCTCCCTCTCCTCGGGAAGCTCAGCAGTTAGAAGCTCAGGCTCTAAGCCCGGCCCCGCTGCTGAGTGGGCACGCACAGCAGACCACCCAGGTCCCCAGCACGCATTTCCTCACCTGTGAAAAGGGCTCATCGTTTGTCTTCCCAAACCTGAGGGTGAATAATAATGCTCTCAAGTACTTACACAGCACCTGGCACATAACGTGTGCTCAGTACACACCGTCGTATCGTTATTATGAGCACATTTGGCATCTGTATCTTGAGAGAGCACATGAATTCCTCTTGGTCCCATGGCACAAAGAGCAGAGATGCCTCCGGGACTGCCCAAGCTTGGAGAACATCCCTTCCTGTCACATTTTGTGTCGCAGAATGTTCAACCACAAGGGCGAAGAAGTGAAGAGGGCAGAATTCCGGCACGGGGGAAGCTACGTCGCCGCGCCGAAGGAAGGCTCTTTTGAACTGTACGGAGACCGAGTGCTGAAACTGGGAACTAACATGTAAGCAAATTCTCCCTCCCCGAGTGAATCCCAGTCCAAGGGGGTCGCCTCATTTGAAAACACCAGCTTGACTTCCGCCATGAAAGTCCTGCTGAGGATCGGAGTGGTTTCCTGCAGATACGATGCAAAAGGCGCCTAAGATTTCCAAAAATAAGGAACTGAACAGGTTTCAAAGGTAAATCATTTGAAGTGGCCATGGAGATTTAAAGAGGCCACTTCCACACAGCTTCCCAGGCATTTTTCTCTGGGAAGAAGTGAAATTTGAGCGGCTGACAAGCGCTTCGTTGTATTCTGTATCCCCAGCTCTTTTCTAGATGCTTTTAAACTCTCCAAATAAAAGCTGTGAGCTATAGTAGTGCTTACAGCTCTTCTTGAATTTGTCTAATAGGTCTTCCTGTCTTTATCGGAAGACCCACAAAAAAAAAGCTGTGAGCTATGTTTAGGCTGAGAAGGGAGTCAGTGTACGGGCTGGACAATGTTTTCACAGTTTTCTGTTGGCAACCAGGTACAGTGCGAACCGGCCTGTGGAAACCCACGCATCCAGAGCATCAAAGAACTTAGCTTCACAGACACAGGTGAGCTTCTGCCTCCCTTATTTATCGCCTGAGCTTCTTTCCAGATACAAAATTCTGGATGGGGAGAAGGGTGGGAACTCTAGATTTCAAAGCTGGCCAACATTTCCCTCATTGTCTGCAATCTTCTCGATTCAGCCTTATAAAGAACACAGGTTTTTAATTGTAGTTTCCCATGCAGACCTCCAGTGATCTGACTAATTAGGTAATTTTAGGCTTGACTCAATCACCATAATTAAATGGGAACCGCACACCAGGACATGTGAAATAAGCCCTCTCCCAGAGCCATTAGGTCCCTGGTTGCCGACTCCACACCAGTGTGTGTCCCGATCATTAAAACGTCCCTTTGCAGTGCTTCCCTATATGGTGCCCGAGTTCAAAGGGGTGTCCAGGTTCTCTGAGTTCCATCTTTACAAATGTTCGCCGAACTGGCTATCAGCTAGCTACAGGACAGATCATGGAATAGTCAGTCACTCAGCAAACATTCATCAAACTAATTCTATGGGCTGGGTGCCCAGGGATGCAGAACTGGCTTCAACATAGTCTCATCCTGAAGGGACGTATAGAACTCTGGGAAAGACAGCAACAGAAGCAAAGCACTTCAGCACGGTGGATGCAGAGCGCACTGGGCATTCTGAACGAGGTGCTGTGCCAGAAGAACACACGTTCTGTCCAGTGGGGTAGAGACAGGGCACAGAGATCGAGAGGCTTTTCAGAGGAGGTGACGTTCAGGCGGAGTTCTAGAGTGGACAAGAGACAGCTGTGAAGGAGAAATCAGCCTGCAGGCTGAGGTGACAGTTTGGGCAAAGGCAGGGAGGACAGGAGAGCACAGTGTGTGGGGGAAGCAGGGAGCTAGTGTCTCTCCCATGTGACTCCATCTCGGCCCAACTGAGGCTGGTGGCCAGAGAGCGCACTGCCCAGGGACCCTGGGGCCTGATCAGGAAGGGGCTTAAATAAACAGTTTGGACTTTGTCCTTTAAGCAGAAGGTGGAGGGTTTATTTCAAGCAAAGGAGAAGTGGGACGGGAACTGTATTTTAGACAACTCTGGCGGCAGAGGGAGGGCAGACAGAGGCAGAGCAGGGGAAGGCTGGGTGAGAGCCGGTGTGAAGGGGAGAAGGTTAAGTGGGCAGGATAGCGAGAGGAGGGAATGGAGTCAGGGTGTGTTTACCATGGTCGCCACCTGAGGGCAGTGTGGTAGCTCCTATGGACCGAGTGCCCTTGGACCTGGAGCGGTCAGTTTTGGGGAAGCAGTCTGAAGGAAGAGGAAGCAATGTTCTTCTCCTTCAAGGAGGAAGGTAGTTTGAGGACAGTGGGCACCCCTGGGGCCTTCCACTCATCTTGAAAGTGTGAAAATCTCTGGTTTGCCCCCTTGCTAGAGTCCCTCTGCTTCTGACGAAGATTGTTTCTGTTTTGGTTAAGCCTGTTTTCTATGCTTTATTTGGACCTAGTTCTTCCCAGAAATAATTTAATGCTGTTATTTTGCCTTGTTTTATAATACCGCCCTGGGTCTCTGGGTCTCAGCAGGAAACATGATCACCTTCATGTGGCTAAAAATTACAAAAATTTTTTTCCACAGCAAAGCATTGCTCCAAACCCTCTTGCTAAAGAAGAGCTGAATTTCTTGGCCAAGCTGATGGGAGGAATGGAGATTAAGAAACCCAGTGGCCCTGAGCCAGGGTTCCGGCTGAATCTCTTTACCACCGATGAAGAGGAGGAGTATGTTTTAAATCTGTTTCTTTAAAAACATATATAAAGATCCTAAGTGGGTTAAACCAAACAACTGACCATTATAAACCAGTGACACCTATAAATACAGATGTAAAGATCACAAATGACATACCTGCAAATTCGATAACCTAATTAAAGAAGAACCCACCAGTATTAAATAGCCTGAACTTTCTGGGTTCATTCAAAAAACAGTTGTAACATTTTACTTAGCACAGCTGAACAAGAAGTATTAGAAGTCAAGATAGTCAAATTAAGAAAAGTCTGTTAAGAAACCAGAGAGAGGTCAAGTGTCTCTGAGATGAGACAGCCTCCCCCAGAGCAACAGTGGCAGTAGCTCGCTGGGACTTGTGCTGCGCGGTGCTTCACAGCTTGCAGAGCGCGTCTGCGTTGGTTATCTTACGCGATCCTCCTCACAGCCAAATATTTGGGGGCGGGGGGTTGCCTTCTATTTCCCTACCCATTGAACTAACTTCTTCTGTGCGATGGAGTCTATGGTGAGCGCTGGGGACACCAAGATGGAGAGTGTGACTTAGGGCCTGTTCTCGGAAGCTCCCTGCTGGCAAGACAGTGAGCATGGACGTGAGTGCCGCATCATAAATGCGCTAATGGAGGACTCGGCGATTACTTGCACTGGCAGATTGAAAGATTTGGCATCTGAACTGGGTCTTGGAGTTTGCCAAGCAGGGAAGGGGAAAAACATTCTTGGCGGTGTTTAGTATGTGCAAAGGCATAGAGACACAAAAGGACGTGACTTTCTGCAATGTAGGGGACATTGGTTGGAAATATGGAGTACAAAGCTGAAGGAAAATGGCAGAAGATGAGACAGAAAAAAATAGGTTGCCAAATTATCAAGCGCCAGTTTGCTACACGGGCAGCGAGAAACCTGACGTGTGACCCATTTCTCTGCCCTCCCCCTCCCATGCAGACAGGCGGCGCTGACCAGGCCAGAAGAGTCACCCCACGAGGTTGTCAACATACAAGCTACTCAGGTGTGTGCGGGGGATTCCACAGTCAAATTGTTTCCCCTCCTCATCTGTAATAACTTTAAACTTCAAAGGCCCTACCTTCTCCTCTCTAATCAGTATGCATATAGTCCCCATTCTGACGAACAGGTGAGGAACTGAAATGCATCACACTGGTGGGATGACAATCAAATACCACTCGGTTGGAGCAGTGTCCCGCACACCAAAGCGTTGCGGGTTCAGTCCCCGGGAGGAGGCCAATCAATGTTTCTCTTTCACATGGAGGGATCGAGGGGTCTGTCTGTCTCTGTCTCTCTCTCTCTCTCTCTCTCTCTCTCTCTCTCAAAAAATCAGTAAAACATAATATCCTCAGGTGAGGATTTTTTTTTTAAATCAAATATCAACAGCATCCCTCATTTCTCTAACAGGACCAGCAAAGGAACCAAGAGCTGGCCCGGATCATGGGGGAATTCGAGGTCACGGACCAGCCGAGATGGAGCGCCAGCAAGGGAGACGATTTGCTGGCCATGATGGACGAGTTATAGCCGTGCTGACCAGGCACACCCCTCCCGCTTCGGGAGCGGCTGCCTGATGAGGACCTGGGGGATGCCCAGGGAGCAAACGGATGCTGCTAGTTTTCCACTGAGTGAAGCCATTACCTCTGGTTCCTGTTGATGTTGGAATGAACCGCACAAGTCTCTCTCAGGGAGTACACTCTCTGGAAGGCGCACACATACACACGTTTTCAGCAAAATATATTCGAGCTTTTAAATTGGATCTTTCCTGTTTCCTCCTGACTTTATGACAACCAGCCAAAGCATCCTGGGCCACAGGTTCAAGCCTCGGAGTTGGAAAGGGGCTCCCATTGCCACTTTCGAGGACAGCCGTGGGGGCCGACAGCTCCCAGATGCCTGAGAATCGTCACGAAACTTCAGAGCTTTCTGGGGTGCGTTCTGCCTTGTGAGTTTGAAGTAAGTGGAAAAGGCAATTGCCTCCAACAGTGGGGGCCCAGTTCAGACAGCCCTCCTCACCCTGGCACACTGGGGACTGTGGCCTCAGAGGCAGAGGAAGCAAGGCTGTGTGACAGGAACACTCAGCTGGGTCCCGCGCAGAACACGTGGGTATCTGGAGTTCTCTGCACATCCCTCCGTCCACACGTGCTGTGGGCTTCTCCCACGCGGAGGTGTGCACCAAGGAAGTGCTTTGCTTTCCAGCATGAGACGCGCTCCTCAGCCCCAGAGCCTTCCTCTGCCACTTCGTGTTCTTGCATTCTTCTACAGACACCCAGCACAGTGGGCCAGGACATCTGTCCCCTCTGCTTCGCCAGCGGTGGCCAAGCAGGGCCTTAAGTTGGATACGTGGGAGGCACACATAGTGAGTCATTTTCCCTCCCGTGCACCAGACGAGCTGCTTCTCTGGGCGCGGTGCCAGGTCTGATTGGGGTCCCTGTGAAATGTCAGACTGGGGCTGCCTTCATAGTTTCAGGAGGGCCTGGGACTGAGAAAACTGGTGGGCTCAGGGCCAACAAGTGTCCAGGGGTCAAGGTCCATCCAGACCTGTGGAAGGAATATCCAGAATGGCAGAGGCTAGGAGAGAAACTGAGCTGAGTTGGTCCAGCCGCAGGGAACACGTGGCCCTCACACCCGGCGCCAGCGGAGGCAGACAGTCCCGCAGTGCGAGGGCCAGGGGAGCTGTCCTTCGGCTTGCCAAGGCACGGTGTTTGGTCACAGAGAGGTAAACCCCAGACAAACAGTGCGCTCCCTGCCCATGAAAGTTACGCTTCCTTGCCATAAAGACGCCCCAAAAGTCCCGTTGGCGGGGAGAGTCATGTCTCGCTGTAAAATGCCTGTGACAGGCTTGCAAAGTGCCTTCTGTTTTAGTCTCTTTTAAGCAATCTGGTCACCACCTGGGGTGGCCTGACAACCAGGTGACAGATGAAGGTGAAAGTTCTGCCCTGTTCTGAGTCTGGCCCCCACCACACTGCCACAAACCTGAACTTCACTGTCTGCTCTGAGCATGTCCTGGGACTTTGGATATGGGCCACAAGCTGCTGAGAAGTAGCAGCCTCCTCCCTCCACCTACTCCAGAGCGACGCTGAGGATTTCCAGTGTATCTATCCTCTCGGTAAACAAACAAGATACAGATCTCTGCAAAGGCAGCCTTGTGATGAGGCAATCTTTGAGTTTCATGTCTCCAGACTTGCACAAATATTGAGAAAAACAAGTTTATTTGCATAGTGGTTCAGGGCATCCAGAGAAAACAGGGGAGTCAGGAGGAGGCAAAGAGAAGATAGGAATTAACTCTGGCAAGTGTGTGGACTGAGTACTAACAACACATCAGGGTCCGTTTAAAAGCAGGCCTCAGGGTACGAGGGTGTCGCACACAGTGCCGTGTGCTTCAAGGGGAGGCAAGCCATGGGCAGAGTCAGAACACTGGGTTCTGGTCCCATTCCTGCCCCAAGCTCCCCGTGTGTCTTAGGGACCCTTGCCCAGCCTTGGTTCCCTCGTCTGTAAGAATGAGAAAGAGCTAGTTCACTGCCTCGAGCTGGCCTGCCCACATCAGGTGTTGGATTTACAGTTCCCTAGACCCTGCCCCAGGTGGGACCTGAGAATTGGAAGTTTCACCCATGCTGGCCCCAGCTTTATGCTCTGGGGGTTTATCTTCTCTCTTTCAGCTCTTCTGTGACTAATTTTCTTCTCAACTAAGTCTCAAAGTGCCCCATTCTTGTTCTCACCAGGGTCGGAATGCCCAACAGAGCATGCAGGGCAGGGCTCCAGAAAAGCCTTCTGAATACAAGTTCTCTAATGACTCCCAGAGGAAAGATGCGGTAAAAATCTGAGAGTGAGGAGGGAAGAAAAAGGGGGGGAGGGGTTCTGTTTAGCCCTCAGTTCTAAGAGGCAAGTCACCCCATGTTGTCCACATAGGTATCTAACAATCTTTAAAGTAAATTCATTTTTTGCCTTTGATCCAGATCCTAGGAGGCAAGAAAGAAACTTCAGCATGGTAACCAGATCCTGGAGCCCCCAAGTCCAAACAGGATCAGGTTCCCTCATCCTCTTTATCTGCTTTATCGCTCTGGTTTGCATCCAGTATAGAGACCAACTCAAGCCTCAGGAAACCATAGAGGGACAAATGCAAATTGTAGAAAATATATATGTGTGTCACAATAACTAATCATAAAGACCCAAATTAAAATTCAAAAACTAACATTCATTCACCCCTAACTCCCTTTATTTTTTTAAGATTTTATTTATTTATTTTTAGAGAGGGGAAGGGAAAGAGAGATGGAGAGTATGTGGTTGCCTCTCATGCACCCCCTCCTTGGGACCCAGCCGGCAACCCAGGCGTGTGCCCTGACTGGGAATCAGACCAGCAACCCTTTGGTTCACAGGCTGGCGCTCAATCCACTGAGCCACAGCAGCCAGGGCCACCCCCAACTCCCTGTAAAAAATGCCCTGGATAGCTACTCTTCAGCTGCTCGATTCCTGGACAGCTGGTCCTAGACAGAGTTTGCAGGGATCGGGCCAGGAAACCCCTTCACAGCTGAATCTTCCCTGCACAGTTTGGTGATTTGGTGAGAAGTAAATTCTCAAATCATAACTCACCCCTTTTCAAAAGAGAATGTCGAGATGCATTCCAAGGGCCAAGGGTAATCATTGTGGATTATTTGATTACTTTAACTGCCCCCGCCACACACACACACACACACACACTCTACATTCTCTTCGTTTCTGGCCAGTGGTGCCTCTACTGACAAAAATAACATTACCTTCTCTGTAAGTTCCCCAAACCACACGAAACCCCAATCACACTAGCCCTGTGAGGCCACACCACCAGCACAGCCCAAGAAGAAGTGGGGGCAGGACCCGGGACTCCTAAATCCTAGGTGTGCACATTTGCATCAGGTCACTCCCTTCTCTTTATAAAATTCCCTAACTTCCTTTTGAAACACTGGGGCCAACGTTTTTTCAGGTTTTCCAGGGAAGTCATGGTGTCAGCCAAGAACATTTGACTCGTGTGTCCTGGATATCCTAAAGACCTCTCAGGCTCACTCACAGTTGAGAAAACACCACTTGCTCTGCGTGCTCTCCCTCACCTCTGCTGCAGCGCATCTTTTATCTGTGCTCTCCCTCCCCTCGGTCGCGCCCTGCCTTCTTTCTGCATCTCAGACACGTATCCAAATGGCTGCTGAGGCTATCCTGTGCTCTCCAAACCGCTCTCGCCCACATCTTCAACCTCTGCTTCTCCAGGGGCTCCTTCCTCTCCATCTTAATCCAGCGGGCTGTCCAATGTCCTCTCCACTCACTCACCAGCGCTCCAGGCTTCCTTGCTGCCTCATCCACCGTCCCTCCTCCCCACACCCCTACAGCTCCTACGACTACACAGGTCCCAAATCTCCCATCCCCTCCTGGGTCCGACCTTACTAGATCCGACAGCCTCATTCTCCTGGCTTTTTGCAGACCCTTGGCCCTGCCAAACACCCTTGTCTTTCTGAAACCCTCTCACCCTCACCCTCCGGCCCTGGCGGCTCTAATCATATTACTTTCTGACTGCACTTCCCCTCCCTTCCTCAGTGGCTTCTGATTGAGGATTGCCCTGTATGATACAGATGTTAATGCAGCCATTTGGAACAGCCTGTCACAAAGGCCCGGTCATTTGCCAGATGACCTTTATGTCATCCGTGGCTTTTCCCTGTTCCTCAACCCGATCTCATCTCTCTCTCACTCCATTCCTCGCCCTCGCCCTTACTCTGACCCCACTGCTGACCAAACACTTTATGTGCCCCTCAGTGCTTAGTTTGCACTTTTCTGCAAACGGTTTTGCATTGTTTTTTTTTTCTCTTTTTTCCAGGGAGGCCATTGTTTTCAACCATTATTATTGCCTCAAGAACCTGTGTATCCTCCCTCTCCTGGGCCACAGGCTCACTTTCCCTGAGATGCCCCACATCACCTCACATGTCAGTGTCATTTTTATTAGTACCTTCACTTTCAAAAGGCATGAAAAAACTTAAATATGATACAAAATAGGACAGTTTCTCATTGAAAAGAGCCGGAAGTGAGGGATACCAAAAACTTCCTACCAACGGAGTCCATCACCCAGTAAAGAAATGAGCTGCTGGTCCCTGGAGTTGACCAGGCAGTGGTACCTGTGGGTGCCGTGGGGGCCTGGGGCCAGGGTGGCGAGTGGGAGCAGGTGACCCGGGAATCTCCCTCCCTCTCAGGATTCGGGCAATTGGAAACAGGAGCACAACTGAGCTCATCCGAAGGGAGCCGACAAATTCGCCCTCCTGAAGTGAACTCAGTCCAGGTGGGCCTTGTACTGGCCTGGGTTGTCAGTTACAAGAATCTGAAACCAATTCTGGCTACTTAAGTAGAGAAGGAATTTACTGCAAGGAAATCAGGCAACCCACAGAGTTGCTGAGAAGACCGGAGAACTATGAGAAAATGGCCAGGAACCAGGGACAGGCGGGCAGCACCCCCGGGAGGAGGCACTGGATGACGCAGACACGAGGATGGAGCCTAAACAGTCCCTGCTGGTTCTTGTCGCTTGCTCCAGATTTGAAGTCTGATAATGCCTGAGTTTAGGTCACACTGCCTAGTTTACAACAATCAGAGGCAATATCTGACCTTTAAATCATCTGTAGTGGGAAGCAGATTCTCACCTGCCACCAAAATTCATGGAATGTCAGATTCCTCCAAACGTGGGGAAAGGAGTTCAGTGGCTGAGTGGCCAAAAAATGCGATTACCTCCACAGACAAAACTCCCATTGTCCCCTCCAACCCTCTTATTCCTATCAGGGGGCCACCATCTCCTTGGATACCCAGTGTTAAAATTTAAATCATTGATTCTTCCTCCTACCACCCACACTGCAAATTTAATCAGCCTCCAAGCATTCCGATTAGCTGTTTTCAGGTCTTCAACACTTCATTCTTTTTTCCCCATTCCCACCGCCATCTTCATTCAGATCCCTGTCCTCTCTCCACATTCATGAAACCAGTGTTCCTCATGCAACTGTGGTTTGCAGGGTCAGGCATGCGGGCCTCCTAAGGCGTCTCTCTGTCCCAACACCCAGGACACTAGTAGGGGAGGTAAGATCTCTGTAAATAACTATCGAGACTGTGCATGTGACAAGCAAACATGTAGCAAGAAATATAGTCTAGGGGTCAGAGGGGAGACATCAGTTCCAACCGGAGTAATCACTGAAGACTTCAGAAAGGTACAGAAATTGAGCAGGGCGGGTTTGAAGGAGGGATTGAACTCTACATCCAAAGATAGCTGAGAGAGGCATGTGGAGGAGACAGGATTGCAAAGGCAGAGACCAGAGTGTAGGGCTTGTCTGGGGCGTTGCTGAGAGGCTGAGTCTGACTGGAGGGTAGGGCAGCGGGTCTCAAATTTTAGCGTTGCCTTGTTAGGTGTGCAGATGCTCTGGGCTCCACTTCTGATTCCATAGGTCTGGGGTTGAGTTTAACCAGCTTTCCAGATAACGATGAGGGAACCCCTTGGTTCCCATACCACACTTCAAGAAACACTGCTTGGAGAGTTTGGGTAGAGAACCTGAAGGAGATCCAGCTGCAAAGTAGGCTGGAATCAGTGATGGAGAGTCATAAATGTCAGCATTGGAAACTTTATTCCGGTGGCTAATTGAAAGGTTTATCAGCAGGTAAATGATCAGATCACACTTATGTACGCAGAATCTGTTGGCAAAGGATCATGAGACACAAAGGCCAGTAAGACACTTTTTATAATGATCAAGTGAGAAAAAAAGGTTCTCAGCTAGGATGGTGGCAGTCAGAATAAAAAGGCAAGTGAAGGGTGGGAGACACACTTTGAAGAATCTGTAGGGCTCAGGTGACTATAACAGGTGTGGGGGTGGGATAAAAGTTGTCAAGCTTATTCAAGGAGCCCAACTTAGGTAGTTACAAATGGTAGTAGCACCCTGACTGGTGTGGTTCAGTGGATTGAGTGCAGGTCTGTGAACCAAGGGGTTGCTGGTTCGATTCCCAGTCAGGGCACATGCCTGGGTTGTGGGCCAGGTCCCCAGTTGGGGGCATGTGAGGAGCAACCACACACTGATGTTTCTCTCCCTCTCTTTCTCCTTCTCTCCCCCTCTCTCTAAAAAAGTAAATAAATAAAATCTTTGAAGAAGAGGAAGATGACGATGAAGAAATCATCAGAGAAATGAATGAAACCAAATGATACAATGCCCCAGAAAAAAATTAAAATAAAAGTTAATGAGGAGGGTGGGCGATATGGCCAAGCAATGGGGAGGATCATGGAAATAAGGTCTAGGGAAGGAGCTGGAAGTTTTATGAACAAGAAGATCATTAGTTATCTTTGCCAGGGAAGTTAGGGAAATATTGGGAGGAGAAGATTACAGTAAGTTGAGTAGGCACATGAAAGTCCTCAGGCTAGAGCAGCAGTTCTCAAACTTTTTGGTTTCAGAACCCTTTCATACTCTTAAAAATTATTGGAAACCGCAAAAAGCTTACTTATTTTTTGGACTATAAGATGCTCCCTCCCCTACCTGCAACCAAATTTGAGAGGAATAATGGTTGTTAATGCTGCTGTTGAGTTCTGTTTACATTTACATTGATGAAATATTATGTTATTTATGTTATTAAATATTTTAACACATTTTTTGCTTCAATTTTTTTTCCTATTTTCTTCTAAAACCTGGGTGCATCTTATGGTCCGAAAAATATGGTAATTCCATTTTAAATAACAATAAGAAACTCACTGACACATTTTATATTAAAAGTATATTCTCCAAAAGAAAAAAATGAGTGCCATTGTTTTATGCAGGGTCTGCTAAGAAGATAATTGATCTCGTCTTCAGTTTCTCTTTGACTTCTCACCATATAAGTATATGGACATATAAAGGTAATGAAAGACTACTCATTCCCAGTTCAGAATCGATAAAGAACAAAACTGAAAAACGGATCCCTCACTATGTCTCAGGAACCCTTTACCTATACAAATGAGAAGAAATGTAGGAAAAACTATACTTCCACCTCAAATGATTTAAAGACAATCTTTTAAACCATTAGTTTAACTAAATAGTCTAAAGCCACCTTAGTTTAAACCAATCTTCTAACTAGAATGGTGACTTTCCATTCTGAAAGAACAGCCTAAGAAGGGAGAGAGCAGGCAGCTATTTTAAGCTCTATATAAATTAAATCTTTTATAAATGTAATAACCCCCATTTATCTCTTAAGTACATAAACATTTCCTCTTATTCATTCAAACCCCCATGCAAAAAGATGAAATCTAACCCATGGCATAAATGTAGAAACAAAAGCAGGAGAAAGAGTAAATGACATATATAGGTTATGCCATCACAAACTGGGAACGAAGTCTAACCTCATTAAATGTGTTACAGACACACTAATAAACATCAATGAAATGATGAAATACTAAACTTGGTCTCATCTTCCACATAAATTAGGGTGGAAGGGGAGGCACTAAAGTACTTAAAGTAAGACTTCTTAATTCTTTTTCTAGAGATTCCTTAAATTCCACTTTCAACTTTTTGCACTAATTTACACAGGACACAGTACCATTTACTACATGACATTAAAGTTTCCAGTTAAGAAATGGATCACCAATGAGATGAGAGGCACCAGGGAGAAAAGCCAGCCTACTAAGGGATAAGACAGAAAGAGGGTGGGTCCTTTATGATACAGTTTAGCCACTGTATTGATTCTGGAACCATCTACCCTCCGACTTCTTGCCATGAGAAATAATTAAACATCTTTGTTTTTGTGTTTTAAGATTTTATTTATTTATTTTTAGAGAGAGGGGAAGGGAGGGAGAAAGAGAGAGACAGAAACATTGATGTGTGGTTGCCTCTAGCGTGCCCCCTTACTAGGGACCAGGCCCGAAACCCAGGCATGTGCCCTGACTGGGAATTGAACTGGTGACCTTTCATCTGGCAGGCCAGCACTCAACCCACTGAGCCATACAGCCAGGGCTTGTTTGTTTGTTTGTTTGTTTAATCAAAAAGAAAAGAAAGACCAAAAGGAAAGAAACTTGTCATAAACTTTTATATAGGAATCATCAAAAAACTTTTTTTCTTGGAACAAAGTGGTTAAAAACATGGATTTTCTAAAGAGACTTGTATGAATGTGGAGCTGCAAAGATACACAAAGCTGAAGTATCTGGAATCATTCTGCTGCCTGTCATCATCAGCAAGATCACGAAGTGCTCAAAAATTCTTTGATGTTTTCAACTAGACTATCATGTTTGTCTTTGAAGACTTCATTAACATCCCATGTTAAGACAGGCACTTCTTGTAGATCCAAATTGGTTTTCAGTGTTCTCTGCAGCAGCCAGCTTCCATGCGTATAGCAAAACTTCTCTACATATTCCAGAGGAATACCTTACTCTTCATTTCTTCCCCATAAATCAAGCATTTCTCTGGAGTGACTCAAAAATAAATGATTCCACCTAGTTCAAGGCTTTGGCCAAACTGGTTATTCATCCAGTCATGCCAATCTTGATAACTTGTCCACTCTGTTTCATTCATGCAGTCAGATTCATACAAATTTGATGCAAAAATATACCTGTCACTCACTATACACAAGCATTCAAAAAGTAAACGTGTCTCCGCGTCTTTGAGCTTGCTATTGAGAGAGGCATGCTGAGCTCCTATGCACTGAGGCAGGCGTATGACTGGATGGTAAAAGACCATCCTTCAGGTTTCTCCATGTCCACCATCTGAAGAACATTCCTATCACTTTTCTGATGTTGTCAGTTCCTGAAATGCATGTTGAGTACTTTCAGCATTGCACCATCTGGCAACAGGTTCTGGAACCACTTCCCAACCCTGGCAGACTTGTTTAAGGATATTCACAAATATTGACTTCCCTGCAGTGATGTTCCCTTGGAGGGAGATTTTCTTGAGGCAGGTTCCCTCAGAGCTGGTCGAAGGAGATGGGCAGCCCCTCTTGGGCAGGGTGGCCATTCCTCATCTTGTGGCACCTGGAGCACATCTGGCCGGCAGAGCTGGAAGTGGCTACAGGTGCTTACACCCGCAGCAGCCGCAGAAAGTGGCCTGACTTGCAGACTGAACTCCGGGCCTTGGTAGGATACCCCACCTGCAGGTCTCTGGATTGATTTTGGTGGATGGAAGCAGCTGGCGAGGGAAGTGCACCTGCAGCGGGGCCACACGCATCCCCAGTGACAGCTCCTCCAACTGCTGCACACCCTCCTGGCAAGTCAGCTCACGGCTGCCTTGGCATTTAATCTGTTGTTCTGGGTAAAGTACGTAAAGAAAATCCAGTCTCACACAGATGCAAGGGTGGAAAAGAGATTACACTTGGAGAACCACTGGTACAGAGGACTCTCTGGAGAAGTTTGTGGAGGGTAGTAGGAGAACAAGAGTAATGAGCATGGAGAAGAAAGTTTTTATTCTAAGGATAATAAGAGATCAACTGTGATCAGTGGTAAAAAAAAGAGAAGGCTCCTGGGGGCAATGAAAGTAAATGAATGACAGAGTGAAGGAATCAAATGAGCCTCTTACTGAGTTTCTCCTATATGCCAGGCACTCTCACACATTGATGAAGGTCATTCAAACCTTACAAGTCTCTGAGATTGACATTATTTTTTTTTCTAATGAGGAATTTGGAGCTGAGAGAAGATAAGCATCTTTTCCAAGGTCACACAGCGTTACCTTTAAAATATAAATCAGATCATGCCACTCCCCTTTGATAGCCTATCATTGCACTTCTAGTAGCAGGTGAGAAAACCGAGCCACAGAGAGGATAATTAACTTGTCTGAAGTTACACCGTTTGCAAAGAGCAGATTTGAACCCAGACACTGCCTCCAAAACCTACATGCCTAACCAAGAAATCCAAACTCCTTACCTTAGCCTACAGAATCCTAAATGCCCTAGCTATTTGCCTTCCTCTATGATCTCTCGTCACACCACTCTCCCCAGTCTCACTGGCTTCTCCGTTTGTCCAAATTGGCAAGCTCATTTCCACCAGATCCTTCACACTGACTGAAATGCTCCTTCCCAGTTTTCACAAGGTTAACTTTATGTCATTCACCTCAGCTCAGATGTCACATTAGGACATCCCTGACCACTAAAAGTCCACCTAGTCTCTATCACATTACCCTGTATTAATGCTCTGAAGAACTTGTATCATAATTTTGTTTCTTTTCTTATAGATATGCCCCCCTACCCCCGAATAAGGGTTTTCAGATCAGGGAGCTTGTCTCTTCGGTCACCAGTATGTCCGGAGCCTTGCAAGGAGCCTGACACACGGTGAAGACTCAATGAATATTTGTTGAATGAATGAATGAATGGCTCTTCAATGAAGGAGAAATCCAAAGACGAAGGCCGCAGTTGCAAGAGCGCAAGTCGGGGCGCTCGCGAGGCATTCTGGGGATTGTAGTTCGGACTCCACGCACTGTGGCAGGGACCTGCGCACTGAGCGCTATCTACGCTCTGGGCCCTCTGAGCAGCGCTGTTGTTGCTATGGCTTCTGAGGCCCGCCATGGGAGGAAGGCGGCCCAGCTAGGCGCCCGCTAACTTCCGCAGCGACTCAGACCCGGCAGCGGAAAGAATACCGCGCGGTGCGTCTGGGGAACCGGGGAGCAGGGCGGGGCGGCGCGGGGGACCCGGAACCCCAGAAGCCGGTGGGGAGCCGCGAAAGTGTTTTCTTTCCGATTTGCTGAATATAGTCCACTCCCACGGCTCTGTGAGTAAAGGCTCTTCACAATCCCCATTTTATCCATGGGCTAACTGAATTGAGTAAGTTAAGTGGCTTGCTCGAGGTCTCCCTCCCAGAAAGTGACAGAGCCAGCCTTGGAGCCCAGACCTGCCTCCTTCAGTCACTGTGCAGCCCCAGCAGTATGTGCTTGGGCTCACACTCCCGGTGAAGCCTCCCTCATCAGTGGCGTGGGCTGGCCTGCCGCACTTGATGCCACCCTGTTCAGTCCCGTCGGGATTCTGAGTGAGATCTTCAAGTTCCACCCCTCCCACCCAGAATCTGAAAGTACGGATAGATAAGACAAAGTTACATTAATAAAATATCAGGGCATGTTGAAAGCAAAGAAAAGTACATTCAATGTAGTGAGATTCTGTTAGCCTCATTTAACCTGTGGTTTAATAGACGTGGAAACAGGTTCAGACATTAAGTAACTGCCCTTGGTTTACAGAGTTTGTGGGTGGAGCGGAGATTCCAACCTAGTTTTCTCTGCCTTCAAAACCTATGTGCTTTATATGCTACCCTTTTTTTTATTATTATTAATGACCTAAATTTCTACTTACAGGGCAGCTGCATTGTGTAGACCAGTTATTCTCAGTGGGCCCCAGACCAGCATTCAGCAACTAAGAACCTGTTAGAAATGCACATTCTTGGGCCCCACCTCAGGCCCCCTGAGACATTGAGAGTGGGGCCTAGCAGTGCGTTTTAACAAGTCCTCCAGGTTAGTCTGATGTGCACTAATGTTTGAGAACTACCAATGATTCACCTAGGGATCAATTTAAAATGCAGATTCTTTCAGAAAGTCTTGGGAGAGACCAGAGATTCTGCCTTTGCAACAAATGCCTGGGTAATGCTGAAACTGCTGGTCCATGGACCATACTTGGAGTAGTGGTTCTCAAACTTAGATGCACATTAGAATTACATGGGGAGCTTTTTAAAAAATAGGACACCTGGGCCCCACCCCTGACCAAATGAATCAGAACCTCTAGGGTGTAGCAGCCAGCAAAAACCTACTGGGTGATTCTAACATACAGTGAGGGTTCAGAACCCCAGGTATGGGGTTTGGAGTAGGGCAGCCATGGATTTGAATCCCTCCACCTCCAATTATCAACTTTTTGACCTTGGGCAAGTGACTTAACCTCTCCTGGCCATATTTTTTCATTTGTAAAATGAGTATAAGTAATGCTTGGCTTGCAAGGTGGTGAGAGGATGCTATGAAGTGTGTAGATGAAGCACCTGGCTCAAAGGTGCTCCAGACTCAAAAACCGGGGACGTGGGCAAACCTGGGGAAGTCCGTGCTGGGGATTTTGCCCTGTAACGTGGTGGAGGCGAGTAGTGCACTGCCCCCTCTAGCCTGCGGTAGCTGCCATCTGTGTGCTCTTCCCGCAGGCAGCCGGCAGTGGGGGAACATGGCAGTAAGCCACTCAAGGAAGGAACGGACCATCTCGGAGAACAGCCTGATCATCCTGCTGCAGGGCCTGCAGGGCCAGGTAACCACTGTGGACCTGCGGGATGAGAGCGTGGCCCACGGACGCATAGACAATGTCGATGCTTTCATGAACATCCGCCTGGCCAAGGTCACCTACACGGACCGTTGGGGGCATCAGGCTGAGCTGGATGACCTCTTCGTAACGGGCCGTAACGTCCGTTACGTCCACATCCCAGATGACGTGAACATCACGGAGACCATTGAGCGGCAGCTGCAGATGATTCATCGAGTGCGCAACTTTCGCAGCCTGGGGCAAGGCCGACGGGAATTTCCCACCAAAAAGTATAAGTGAGCCTGTCCCTTCAGCAAGCCCAGTCACCATGCAGGTGCCTCTGGGGTTCTACTGAGCCAACTGCCGGCCAACCCTCCCTGCCAAGCACCTGGGAAGGGAGCAGGGCCAGCCCAGAAACTGGGATCTGACGGACAACACCTATCACAGCTGCCTTTCACAGGTTCTACCTCCCAGACTCACCCTGGGGCCCAGAATCCTGTGTATCTGTGGCCTTGGGGGAGGTGACAGCCCCCTCTCTTTTGATCATTTGTATTTGAATCTCCGATTTACTGATTCAGGAAATCTGTCAAATAGTTTTTCAACCCTCTCCCAGTGAGGATTATTCAATGTGCTCAGCCTCAGCCATCCCTAAGTGCCCCCATTTGTCTTGCAATTGTGTTTGTTTTCTCATAAAAGTAAACTCGGACACAAACAAGTGTGTGCTTCATGCTTCCCCTGAGGAGTGCAGTCTCCCGCTTGGCCCATTGTCCTAGGGCGCTAGGTCTCAAACTTGGCTGCACATTGGAATCACCTGTCCCACCCTCACCTCGTTCGGATTTAATTGGTATGGAGCACGGCCTGGGCACTGGATTTTTGTAAGTTTCTCACGTGGCACTAATATGCAGCAACGTTTGGGAATTGTGATAGAGTCGTTCAGTCAGTCTGGTTAGGTAGAAAGTGGCTTTTCTGTTCAGACTCCCTGTTGAGGGGCTGTCGGTCTCATTGCTATTTCTTGAGGTGGAGAGGTTGGAGAAATCCTGGGACCACCTCCCTCAAGTGTGGGAACTCATCCAACAGCTAGAAATTAGGCTCCCATTCTGAGAGTCATTGGGTCCTCAAGGGACAGGGGGTTCTGGAAGTTGGAACCCAAGTCTTTGTTATCTCTGCCTTGCAGCCATACCAGCCCTCCCACAGGCAAACAGCCATCTCAGCAAAAGCAGCTCTGTGCTGTGGAAGTAGAGGGTTTGTCTTCATCAGACAAACATCCACAGAGCAGCTGCTGTGTCAGGCCTTTTACTGAGCACACATTGACAGTAAGATTTGGTCCTGTTAGGAGGGGGGCTTTTAATCTAGTGGGAGAGGTGATCGGAACCACAGAAACGAAATCCATCCCAAGAACTGCTTCACAAGAGTTTTGAATAAGGCAGGGTCCTCTACCTTAAGCTGCTGTCATGTATTGAGGGGGATTTGAGAGGAGTGTTCATTTGGGTACTAGCAGCTCAAGGTCGGTGCATTCACATTCCAGCACAGTCTGTCAGAGCGTTGTCCTTGGACTGCCTCATCAGAACCAACTGGGATGTGTCTAGAGGAGCCACCTTCGGGCTCCCACTTTCCCCAGACATGAACCAGAATCAAACCTGGGACTCTGCATGATTAATTTAAATTTAAACTGAGACAGAGCCTGCCATCTAAAGAACCAGGTACCGCCCTGGCTGGTGTAGCTTAGTGGATTAAGCGCGGGCCTGTGAACCAAGAGATCACGGTTCGATTCCCAGTCAGGGCACATGCCTGGGTTGCAGGCCAGTTCCCAGTAGGGAATGCACAGGAAGCAACCATACATTGATATTTCTCTCCCTCTCTCCTTCCCTTTCCCTCTAAAGATAAATAAATAAAATCTTAAAA
>CM052542.1:21466038-21562666 GCA_028533065.1 Trachops cirrhosus | reverse complement strand
CTGCTCTCTCTAAAAATAAATATAAGTCTTCTTAAAAAATATAAATAAGTAAGAGCCAAGTACTCACCATGAGGCTTCTGATACTGTACTTCATTGTAGCCCAGAGGTCCTGGAAGTTGGTTAGACTCTGCCCTTAGCCTTCAGGAGATGACAGTGGATTCCAGCAGGGAGAAAACCACTTCTCTTGAGTTTCCAGGCACCTCTGATAGTCAGAGTTAAGGGAAGCAGCACCACAAGGTGACTGCTGGTAGCAGAAAGCAGAGGGCAGGCACAGAAGGGAGGTCCTCACTGAAAATGTTCACATGCAGCCAGTGGGGAGGGAGCCACCCGGTCTGGAACGGAGAACTGGTGGGGGCCCCCACAGCAGCCTCCCTTGCACAGGTTTCCTGCGCATCTGCAGATGTTTCCAACTTCAAGAGGGCTTATCCGGGGTGTCAGACTCGTTGTCACTGAGGGCCACATCGTTCTCAAAGGGCCGAATGTGATTTCAGGACTGTATAAATGTAACTACTCCTTAACTAGGGGCAAGGAGCTCGCCGCCGCCGCCGGGTAGAAACAAGGTGGAGGGCTGGATTCGGCCCATGGGCCTTATGTTTACCACCTGTGGCTTATGCTATGAGTTTGGCCTAGGGGTGGAAGAAAGGTCTAGCTCTGAGGCTTTTAAGTGGTGTGCCAGAGGCTTTTCCATCCTCAGCAGAGCAAGGGAGAGCCCCCAGGCCAGAGTGGAGAGAAGGGCCAGTGCAGATTGCTGGGAAGAAAGACTTGGGATATAGTCCATAAGCATTGTGAGCCAGACCCCAGCAGAACCGCTGTTGTTCTAGGCAAGGCACGGGGAGGATAGGTGGGCATGGGAGGAACCAGGCCCCGTTGAGACACACTCATGCTGAATCCCTGGATAGAGCACAGCTAAGTCTTCAAGCCCCAAGGTTATGGGTCTTTTGGCATCTGGTCCTGGATTGCTGAGAAAGGCAGTCAGGGGTCCTGGTAGGGGCTGAGGGAGCTCAGTGTCCACCAGCCTATTGGAAGCCAGGAATTCCCTGACAGCCGCTGATCATTCATCAAGGAACATCAAGATGGACAAGGGGCCTGCTCTCAGGGAACTGACATCCTAGAAGGGGAGACTAACCATAAACAACCTAAAATTACTAATAGATGTCATGAAGGAAATAAACAGCACTTTAAGAGAGAGAGTAGAGAGGTGTCTTTATTTTGGAAAATGTGGCCTGAAGAAGTGAAATTTAAACTGACAAGGAACTTGGCATTTAAAGAGCCAAAGGAGCCCTGGCCAGGTAGCTCAGTCGGTTAGAGCATCGACCTGATATGCCAAGGTTGCGGGTGTGATCCCCAGTCAGGGCACATGCATGAATCAACCAATGAACTCACAAATAAGAACAAGTCGATGTTTCTCTCTCTTTCTTCCCCACCCCCGTCCCTGCTTCTTCTTTCTCTCTAAAAACCAATATTAAAAACATTAAAGACCCAAAGGGGTGGGGGATAGCCAAAGAAAGGTGAAGGAAACTGCCAGTGCAAGGGTCCTGAGGTGGGAATGCTCAGAGTACCATTGAGGCAGCAGAAATGGGAGAGGTGTGGGGCAAGGGATGCAAAGACTTCTGGGTGAGGAATGTAGCTGGTTCTAATTTCTGGTGTGTAAGAAACATAACTTGAACTTTCTCTAACAACTGAATTCATATTTCACCTCACTGAGCCAGAATAGCAGAAACTTATTTGCGGTAATTTCCAAGTCCCCTCCCCCACCCAACTTTCCTTGGAATTGGCTGAATTCTAGAACACTTCCTTTCATGATGCCAAAGCATGGGGAGTGTAGTCTGATCTGGTGGTCATCCAGTCACACTAGCACACACCAAGATGTCCCTGTTTTGTTCTGGCCTTTTGTTTCCGATCCACTGAGGTTGCATAGATTCGTGAGGGCTTAGTCCCGGTGTCCTGCCATCAGTCCATTCAGGTTGCTGTTGCATTGCCCCTTCCTGACCAACAGACCACCTGACCTCTCCCTTCAGTGAGACCCATACCCCCCTCCACGTTCAGATTTTTATCCCACTTTTCCCAAGCTAGTCAAGCCCCAATTCTTAGGTCTCGGGCTAGCTAGGCCCTGTTTGACCAAAGCAGCACACAGCTGTTTCTTCAGAGGGTTTTGTTACTCGTTGGCGCTCCACCAGGAAAAAGAGCACAACCTTCCCTGCTTTTCTGTCCCGAGACCCAGTGGATCCCCGCCAGCTACAAGGCTGAGGAGGGTCTTCTCTATTCTCAGGGACCACCGCCCCCAAGTCAGTCTCCCAGATCCCCCTGTTACACAGCTTTCTAAATTTGTATCTGCTCGGAAATTCTTTCCATTCCTCCCTGAAGGCTCAGGCCTGTAGAATTCAGAAGCTAAAAATGAACTCAGCCTCCTGTTGTATCACTTGTTTCCTGACGTCAGGGAGGCAGATTAACCTAACTATCTGCATACAGGAAAGGCCGTGGAACATCAAGGAAAAGATAAAAAAACATTTCAAATGTCATCGCCCCATCAAAGTTGGGTTCTGTGCTACTCACATTGTGGACTCCATTCAAGCCCTCACGCACATTGGTGTGGGGGTCCTAGCTGATGACTGAGTCCTCAGGAATTCTGAGTGCTCAGGTAGTATGGCATGTCCCCTCCCTCCCCTCCCTCCCCTCCTGTTCCTGGAGAGAAGACTGCAGGGGTCGCTCTGTCATTTGCAGGAGGGGACCACTGCAAGGGCTCTGAGGAGACCCAGGTGGGCAGGCAGCTTGAACTTTACATCTCCTGGATCCAACATCTCCCTCTCTCAGCTGCATGAGACTTGAAGGGACTTGAAGGAGAATATCCAGTTCAGTGATTTCCAGTCTGGCATCCTGGCTGAAGGATCTCTGAGGGCAGTAGGAGCCCCTTGGGTTCTTATCAATGTTCCAGAAGGACCCAGAGAAATGGCACAGAGTATGTGAAAGGTAACCAAGCTAGCTTGGTCTCTGCTGTGGGCTGGAATTATACCAACAGTATGGTGGTATAATTCCAGCTTGCTCCTGGCTTGCTCCTCCTGACCACAAGGCCTAATGCCTATGATATGAGGCTTTAACCAATAGAAGGGAGAAATGACTTGACGCAGGTTGTACAGGAGACAAAATCTTACCAAATGGGAGGCTCCTGCGGAGGGAAAAATACTAACAAGCTTTGATGGTGAGAAGGTTGGAAACCACTGGTCCTGCCAAACTGTCACTTTGAAGTGGAGGAAACAGGCCCGGTTTCCTCAGCGGGAAAGGGAAGGGACTCTCCTCGAGTTCCGTGACTAAGTTAATGGCAGAATGCCAAGATGGTCATCATCAGTAGCTACCGCTTGTTGAGTCTCACTGTGTGCCAGGCCTTGTGCCAGGGCCCCACATGCTCAGGAGGGCAGAGCTGTAATCTCTTTGGTCCCACTGGATTCAGTCTTTAGCTCAGTGCCCTGCACCTAGCAGGCCCTCCACAGATCTTTGTGGAATGGCAGAATCATCTCGTTTCATCATTACAACCCTGGAGGTATGTATTAATAGCCCCATTTTACAGATGAGGGAGCAGATCCAGAGAGGTTAAGTGACCTGCTCAAGGTCAAAGAGCCAGTGAACAGCAGAGTGGGGATTTGAACTCAGGTCTGTATAACTCAAATTCCATGATACCACACTATTCTATTCTGCTTCCCAGCACTTCCAACATCATACTGAAGACAGAGTAAGATGAGTAGTGCCCTGCTCATCTTAGTGATGGTACCCAGCTACCAAGTATGTATGGGCCTGGCACTCAAAACTTGCCATACCCATCCAGGCCTTGGGGCTTGGCCACAAAGAGGAGCCAGAAGCCAGCCAGTGAGAAGGATCTGAGTAAGCTTATCAGGGTGGAAGGTCTCTTCCTCTCCTGTGATAGGCAGACCTACCTATACCTCATCGAACTACCATCTCATGCTATTGTGAAAAGCATCACTTTGTTTTGGCAGCGATGTCTGCCCGTATGCCCAGAGCTGGAAAGCCAGCAGGAAAGTATGTCACTGAGTGTGTGTGCATGTCTCATGTTGGTATCCTGATGACAGTTTTTCATTTCCTCTGGCTGGCACCTTTAGTTTCCATTCATTACGTCTTCTCCTCCCCTCTTTCTCTTCCTCCTCCTCTCCTTTGTTAAAATCCTATATTTTTAATCAGCTGAGTGTCTCCTGGGGGTGGGGATGGTGGTGTCAGCTCCTAGTGATTCATCTAGCTGGTAATTAGAGCTCTGGAAAACCCAAAACTCATTCCTGTCAGAGTCAGGGCTTCCGGAATCCCTAGGCTTTTCCTTTGTCAGAGAGGAGAGCTGTGGGGGCAGGGCCCTGACTTCTTTGTGCCTGACTTTCTGTCATCTGGTTCATCAGAGCTCTGTCACTGAGGTTGATGTGAGCACCCTTACTTGCCAGGTCCTGTGAGAAGCTGTTTGCACACTCACTGAATCCTCACAGTGATCCCATGAAGTGTTATCCCAATTTTGACACATGCGGCAGGCTAAGGAACTTACACTTGTCACTCAGTTTGTAAGGAATGCGGTAAGGATTTAAATCCAATCTTTTCAGAATCTGCCAAAGTTGGTTCAGATCACAGTCCTGCCATTATAAGCTATGTGTCTTCGGAAAGGTTACTTCCCATTTCAGAAATCTAGATTCTTCATCTGTAAACAGACTCTTAACCTGATGTCTCTAAAGTGCTTAACACAGGGTGTGACACATCAGAAGCTGTTTTGATTACTATTGTTATTCAGCCCCATCAGCTCAGTGGCCACCAGGCATTCAGATAGACAAAGAGATGACAAAGGAGAAGACAGCTAGACACACACACCAACTCTCATGCCCTGGCACTGCCTGTGTGGAGATGACAAACGCACATACACGTAAGTGCCTGGCCACACGCCCTAGTAAAACCCAGCAGTATACACAGGCTTGGACACGTGTGCCCGCATGGGTACAGAATGACTCAGGGGACAGCTGGCAAGACACCGGGATTCAGACTGTCATCTGCAGCAAGCACCGCAGCTCACACCTCTGAGACAAAGAAGTGACGGCCACAGTCGCTGATGCTGCTGCCACTGAGCCCTTTTAGCTGCTTTTGCATGCCAGGGGAGGAAAGCCAGGCTCTCGCAGGGCCCCAGTGAGTCAACAGCCTGATGCAATCAATCCCTTTAAAGGGCTCATCTGATGGTGCAAGAAGCTGATTCATGGAGGGCGTGGTTGCTGGAGGAGGAGGAGAAAGGGACCGAAACTGCAACAGGAGGGACTGAGGTTAGGTGGCTAGAATCGTTAATAGAACTCTTCACTGTGAACCTCCCTCATCAAGACTTCGGGAATCTTCGGGTTGAAGCGGGTTTTCAACAAAAGCGAGGGGCCCAGAGGGAAATGCATTGTGAGGGCTACTACAGGAATTCCTGTAATTTATTGAATCTAACGGCAGCGCTCTCCGCACCGAACTCCAGAAACCGATAAATGGGGATCAAGGAAGAACCATTTTCCTGATAAATACACTACAACTGGCCGATCTTACAATTACTGGAGACTTCACCAAACCCGGCAGGGAGAAACTGTAGGGAACCGAGGTGCTGTGGAGTTGGGGCGGAGGTGCTGTCTCCAGCCCAGGTTCTCCGCAGGCTTAGGGGGGGGAAAAAAAAAAGGTAAGTACCTCCCCTTTAGAGTCTCAGCCTCCAATCGTTTCACAGGACCCCACCCTGAACCAATCCGCAATCGAAATCTGGCCTCTTGCCTGAAGGCTTCCGCCCATCGTCAAGATGGTGCCCAATCCCATCGCCAAGAGGCCGTAGACAGGGCCGAGGGGCGGGGTCCTGGGAGGGGCGGGGCGGAGGCTCAGTCCAGGAGGCGGGGGCGGTGCGTCACTTCCGTTGTCAGGTGGCGGCGCCGCAGCCATGGAGGGAGGCAGCGGCGGCGGCTGCGGCTCGGGTGGCTGCGCTGGGAGGCGGCGGTGAGCGGCTCCCACGCCCCCGGCCCGGCCCCGGCCCCCCGGGACGGAGCTCCGAGCAGTCCCGGCTCCGGGCTACAGACTATGGGCGAGCAGCGCTGAACACCGGGGGAAGGTGAGGGCGGGGGTCCAGGAGCAGGGAACCGGGCGGGGGTGCGGGTTTTCTGGGCGGGCCTCAGCGGCCGAGGGAATGGGACCGTGGTGACAGCCCAAGGCCGTCCGTCTGTGATAGAAATGGCAACAGCAAATGCCCCCTCTTCTGCTGGGGTCTGCTGTTCTCGGGCGGCGGGGGCGGGAGCGGGAGCTGCTGCGCGCCGGAGATGGGGGGCCGTGGGGAGCCTCAGTCCCGCGGAAGCCCTAGGAGGTGGGCACTGACTGCCAGCCTTGCCTGGAGTCATCCCAACAGCAAGTGAAGGCACTGGCGTTTGGGCCAGCTAGGTTTTTCCCAAGAGACACCCTCTGCCTCTCCATGCTTCTCTCCTGATCCGAGAGTGACTTGAAAGTTAGGAAGAGTCCCCTGGGAGGGTTAGCCAGTTCTTCCAACAGGAGCCCTCGCCACTGGCACGGGCATCATCGCTGTTGGGGAATTTTCGCCTCCCGGGCGGCGTTCTGGTGTGGGAAGAGCTACCTGCTTGCCAGTCCTGCGTTTCGGACGGCCTTTTCCAAGGAGAAAGCCTGCTACTGTGGTCACTGTTTCACCTGTCTTGCCGGGTCGGGACCGCCCATTCCTACGTCACTTGGCCTTACCTTCCAGCCAGTAGGTAGGGGTATTGGGATTACCGATGCCGAGTTTTCTGCCCACCCCCACTCCCTAGGTTTGATGCCGTTTGTTGGCGGAAGGAAGAGATGACAGCCGCCTTATGTGGCAGGATAGACTTTGCTCTGTCTTAAGTCACGGGAGGAAACCGGTTGGCTTTGCTTGGTTTTGAGAGCAGTGGGAAAGAGGGTAGTCACTCTGGGCTGGGTGCCTTTCCCTCTTGGCTTAGTGCTCATGAGATAAGGAAGAGCAGAGTATGTAACTGTAAGGCCAAACTGAAACAGTGTTTGTGAGCTGCTCCAGTGCTTTAATGGCCCAGCTGTGCCAGATGTTTATGGGTTAAACCTAGACAGTCTAGACATAGCCCTCATTCATTCATTCATTCATTCCCCACATGACAACAATAGTATCTGCCTGGAGAGACAAGTACCTATATTATAGTGGTTAAGAGAGGGCTTTGACTCTGGCTGGGTGGCTTAGTCTGTTGGAGCATCATCCCATATACCAAAAGGTTGGGGGTTCAATTTCTAGTCAGGGCACATACCTGGATTGTTGGTTCAATCCCTGGTTAAGGCTCATGGGAGGCAGCCAATTGATGTTTCTCTCTCATATCCATGTTTCTCCCTTCTTCCTCTCTCTCTAAAATCAATAAACATACTTTTAAAAAAAAAGTGGGCTTTGGAGCCAGATTTCCTAAGTTCAGATTCTGGCTCCGTAGCTTTCTAGCTGTGTGACCTTGGGCACATTGTTTAACCTCTCTGCTTCACTGTTCTCATCTCTAAAACAGAAGTGGTAACATAGAGTCATAATGAAGATTTTAAAAGTTAATACATGTAAAACACATAGGACTATGTCTGCCACATAATAAGAGTCTAGTAAATGATAGCTGTTATTCTTATTTCAAGAAGTTTATGCTCTGGTAAAGGGAAACTGACCTGTAAACAGATAGTTGAAATGTGGTCTTAAAAAGCTAGTAGCAGCAAGAACAGAGGGCTGTGGGAGCCCAGTGGAGGAAGCTGCTGGCTCAGTCTGTAGGGGGGTGGTCCTGGGAAGGCTTGGCCTGAGTGATGACATGGGAGCTGCGTCTAGAAGGATGGGAAGGCTTAGCCAGATGGGAGTGAAGGAGCAAGGTGCTCTACTTGGAGAGAGACAAGTAAACTCATAGTTTATTCCAGAAACTTCAGATTGTTCCATATGGTGGTACGAAAGTCAACATGCTGTGCAAGGTAAGGCAGTGTAGGTTGACACGGGCGCACCACATTAACAATTGGGGACTTTATGCCAAGGGCAGTGGGGGGGCCAGTGAAAAGGTTTTAAGCAGAGGAGTGTCATTATTGGATCTAGTTATAGAACTGTCTCCCTTGCAGAAGAGGGAAGGAAGAGAGACTAAAGAAGTACTGGAGACCTGTTAGAGGCCACTGCAGGCCTCTAAGTGAGGAAAATTGGTGCTGGGGTGGTGGGTCTTTGCTGAGAAAGCACTGTATGCAGCCGGCAGGTGACAAGCTCCCTACGTTTCACCGGGCATCTCTGCTTAGCACAGAAGTGCCTGGCACATGTGCCCCTATCCTGTTGGGATTGCAGGTTGCTTGAGTGGCTGGAGAGGTGAGGCTGCCCTCTCAGAAGACCAGTTGCAGGGGGTCCTAAATTTGTTCCCTTGTGCCTTTAATTTGACCTTTTGGGAAGGCAACAGCTTCAAGTGGTTAAGAGCCAACTGGGCTCTGCCATCAGATCTGGGTTCTAATCCCAGCCCTGCCGGTCTCTAGAGCTCTAGAGGTTACTTATTCTCTCCATGCTCAGCTTTCTCATCTGTGAAATGGGGACAGTCAGAGCCTGCTCCCTAGTATGGCAGTCGTGGGGGTTAAGTAAGATGTGGCAAGTTGAGCATCTAACACACACTGAGTGTTAGCTATTATTATAGGCTGCAGGAAAGAACTTCCAAGACTTAGTTGATGCAGTTAGTGGCAACTAGAACTGTGTCCCACGGAGCGGTCAGAAGTGTCCTAAGGGATCACAGAATCATAGAATTTATTTTATTCTTTCTGAAAAGGAAATCTGGGGGGAGTTTACCCAGTCTGTGTAGGAGCCATTCAGATGGTTCAGCCTGGCTCTTTTAAAGCAGCATTTTTAAAAATAGAAGTAGAAACACTGAGGAAAAATTTGTATTTTAAAGTATGAGAAAAAGTATTTAGCGTTTCTTCCATGTGTGTCCCTGTTGTTGACCCTAGTCCAGCATCTGAATTAGCATCAGCAAGAAATGTCTCACACATTGGTGTGTCCGGCTGCTTGAGATCCAGAGCCCAAGTTCTACACACACGAGCTCCCGTGGGCTGCTGTGGGTGTGCTGGGTGGGGAGAGGTGGGTTAGGGTTACGAGGGGGCGGAGGGGGACAGAAGGAGAGTAGAGAGGTTGGTAGCAGGGACAGGGCGAGCTCCTAACCAATAAACACAAGCACAGAGTTTGCAAGTCTTTCATAGAAGTCTGTGCAGCATGCAGTGGGAACCCAGAGCACTGACCGACTCCCCTGGGGGACAGGAAGACTGGGAAGAGCTAGAGAGTTTAAACTGGATCTTGGAGGGTGAGTAGAGTTTTCTGAGGGCTCATGAAGCACTCCGGGCAGGGGAGCGCATGCCACAGGCCTGGCTGTGTGCTGGTGAGTGTGCGCTTTAGGAGCCCCGGAGGCTCTAGCACAGGGCGTGAAGGCACCTGGCTGTGGGATGTGCTGGAGAAGTAGGCACTGGTGCTAAAATGCTTGACCTGATGATTCTCTTGGTGATGGGATGCTTTAAAATGAGGGAATATTAGACCTGTCTCTTTCAAGACCACTCTGACTGAGTGGAGGGTGAATGGGGGAGAGAATGAGTCTGGAGTCCCCGCAGGAAGCTGTTGCAATAATCAAAGCAAGGGCTACGGGGGGCCTGGATCAGGGCAGAGAACGGGCTGTGCTGAGGGAAATCAACTGGATTCTGGTAGTGTTTGGAAGTGATGGCTAAGGGACGAGCAGCGGCAGCAGCTGACCTTGAGTCTCCTGGTTTGGGTGACAGAGGGAATGATAGTGCAGAGATAGGACGGCTTGGGAGAAGACAGTGACCAGTGACATCGGCCAGCTCCATTCAGGATGCCCTGCACGCACTCACGGGACAGGACCGGTTGTGAAGTCCATGGCACCCTGTCTGGCCCCGGGACAGGCTTCCCTCTGGTTTTGCCTGAGTCGGTGCCTGAGAGACGGGCAGCTCCCCTTCGTTCACCTTTCCTCTGGCCAGGTTTGCCCAGGGAGGTGAACTGCTTCAATGTTTCAGAAACTCCCTTGATTTCTGCAGCCTTCCAGTGGCCATAAAGAACAGCCCTCCAGTCTGACACTGTCCACAGTCATGCAGCAAGTGACAGGCTGATGGGATCTTGCACAGCAGCTGCCCTCGGGAGAGATGGCTCCCCCCACCCCCACCCCAGAGATCTTATCTAGAAAGAAACCCTGAGGTTGCAGTTACTCCAGAGGCTGGGTCAGCAGACTCAGTCCCTCTTCTCAGGAAGGGGAGGTGTCGGCCAGAGGCTACCTAGGACCCACTCAGAACCACAGGGGAAGTGCCTCTGTCCTCCAGAGCTCAAGGGGAGTGTGGACTAGACCTGAATGGGGTTGGTCTAGGGAGAGGGATGTGCTGTTGGCAAGGCTTCAAACAGGCCCTTTGGAACTGCAGAGCTCTCCGCAGGGTTTATCCTTGCACTTGTGGTGTGGAAAAGAAAGGGGCCTGAATTAAGAGCACTTCTTTCTCCTCTACCTGCTCAGGGAAGGCTATGGCTTTGAAGGTCTCCTGGCCCACAGCAGCCCTGTATGTCCTCTCGGATGGGCAATCAAAAGACCCCCAAAGGGGAAAGTATGCTATTGCTTGCTGTGGTTTACTTACTATCCTAGAGGTGGTTCCACTTCAGTACATGCGTGTCTGTATCACTTGGGGCTGCGCTGTGTCGTCATCTTGGATGCGATCTATCCAACAAGTTCTCTTCTGATGTATGTAGGTGATTTTCTGTCTTTTGCTCTTCAAACAAAGCTGAAGTGACTATCTGTGCACAAGTGAGCTTAGGTATCTGCAGTAAATTCTAGAAGAGGGGTTGCTCCTTCAAAAAGTATCTTTTATTATTATTATTTAAAGAATTTCCAGGCCCCCTTATAATACACTGATGCAGCCTGCTTTTCACCTAGAAAAAAAAAGTAATGTTTTGGGGTTGAGGTCCCCCTTCCTGAGGGGGCTACAGCCCAGGGGTGGTCATCCTCTTCTGGCAAATGGCATCCTGTCTGGGGTGTGATTTAGACCGCCTAGTGTGGCGGTGTAGCAGTACACAGGCCTGACGAGTCCAAGAAATTCGAGTTGTTAGAAAGCGAGAGGTGGCAACACTGAGAGAGACTCTTGTCATTCAGAATGAAGCTGTCCCCTGTGAATGTGTTTATACAGTGCCGTCTACTTGACAAGAAGAGATAGAGGATCTTTAGCCTTTAGGGAATCTGTGACCCAAGGGACCAGACGGAAGAGAAAGTGGCCTGGACATTGCCTTGGGCATTGTCAAGAGCAGGATTGGTGCGCCTGTCATTTGTCTTTGGGTTTAGGGCAGAGGTTGTTCAAGATGTGATAAGGGGACAGCAGGTGCTTTTAGGGAGAGACTCAGTTCATCCTCTTGGGAGAGACTAGCGTAGTCCAAAATCCTGTGTGGCTTTTGGAACCCCAGTGCTGGCGTCTGCAACTCTGGAGAGCGAGAGTCCTGCTCCTTTTTGCGGTAAATAAGGAGCTGCTGCGTTACTGCGTTTGGGGCAAGTTCAACAGAGTGTGTTCTTTTCTGACTCCTCTCCCAAGGTGGCCTCTCCTGAAGGAATGGAAGGAAGATAGCCAAAAAACGAGGATCCCTGCTATCTTCCAGGTCCTCGGCTAAGCACTCTGTAGTACATATTGAATCCTTCTCACATTTAAGGAAGAAAAGGTTATTTCTCTTACAGAGGAGAACCCCTAGGCTCAGAGGGGTTAAGCAACCTGTCCACTGTTACACAGCCAGCAAGGGCAGAGCTGGGTTTCCGCCCCGCAGTTGTGTGACTCTGGAGCCAGTACCATCCCGTTCCTCCATCCTGGCTGGACTCTGGCCCCAGGGAGCCCAGCCACATGGAGTCTGGGACGCCTAGAGCCGCAGAGCTGGAAGGGACCTGACAAAGCTGTAGCAATCCGCTTTGCCGGAACAGTGTAAACTGCCACTGCCTGGAGACAAGTCCCTCCCCCCTGCCCTGGGAGTAGTGGGTTAGGAGACCTCCAGCCACGTCAGCCTGCAGTTAAGGGCTCAGGCTCAGATCACACCTGGCTTCAGAACCCAGTTCTGCCACTTCCTAGATGAGTGCCCTTGAACAAGTCATTTCCTATTCCAAACCCCAGTTTCCTCCTCTATCAAATGTCAAATGGACGTATGCTTCTTGCTGCAGAGGTAGGAATGAGGATTAGACATGAGGTGTTCCTGTCTAGAGCAGGTTCAGCCTGGTGCTGGGCCTGCCAGCAGGACTCGGGGGCTCACTCTAGTGAGAGGCCCAGGCGGGTGAGCTCTTTGCTGGCAGGTCTGTTTGCGTCCCCAAAACGGCACCATGAGCCAGCCTCCAGGTCTCCCGTTTGAACGGTTTGGTGGTCCTCCCAGCCCGTATGGATACCACGTGGCAAGCAGGGAGTTCCCTATGTTTACAAGTCACCTGGGAGGACGGAAGTGTACCAGGAGTGGTGATGGTGTCCCTCCTGCCCCCGCTCTCCGGATGCAGCCTGGGGTCAGCACACAGGCCCCCGATTCAGGGCACTTCCACTCACACACACACACGTGCACACACACGTGTCCCGGCACCAGGCTCCCTCCCTCCGTGAGCCTCCCCTGAGGCCCGCCTTCCCTGACGCCATTGTGCCCTTCACAGTTTGAATGGGGTCAGGACATTTTAGAACATTTCTGATTTTTACAAATTATAGTAGTTTATGATAAAATAGTTGAACAATGTGGAAGAATATAAAACAAAACTCTCCTTCCTCAGCTTGGGCCCTTAGTTCTACTGCCTAGAGGTATCCATTGTTAAGTTTCTTCTGGAAATTTCCTGTGCATATTCAAAGATGTGTATAGTTTTTTTTCCCCCAGTGGGATCATATTATACAAATAGTACTGCATTTTGCCTTTTTTAAATGTGCTGTATCACAGACCTCTTTATCTGTCAGCCAGTGTGGCTTTAGTCTGAAAGCTGCACAGGATTCTGTTGTCCGGATGGAGCGTGACCCAGTGAGCCATCCCCTCTCGGTGGACATTTAGATTGCTTCCTGTCGGGCAGGGGGGGAGGCTGTTTTGATTTTTGTGGTTTTGTGATTTTTTTTTTTTGCTGCGATTAATCTTTGTGCATCTGGGTGAGTGTATTTGTAGGATAAATCCCTGGAACTGGAATCGCCGTGCCTGAGGTGCGTGCACTTCCTTTTACTTTGTTGGCTGGCATTTTATGCATGTCTTCTGCGCCCCTGTTGGGCCCGTGCAGGGGTTCTCGGGTGGACAAGACTCCAGGCGCTGTCCGGGGAGCTCACCGTCTCCGGAGACACAGGCGAGCACACGCACAGTGAGCGTGCGCTTGCCAGTGCATGGAGAGTGTCCGTCCACGGTGGCCTGTGGCCCCTGGGCGGGCTGTGGCCGGCCTCTCAGGCTCAGAGCAGCTGAGGCCCTCGTGCCGGCCCACCCCTCCGAATGGCCCACCCTTCTGAACGACCCACGCAGCGGCACTCTGACGGCCAAGTCTGCCTCTGCAACCTTGTCCCTCTGAGCAGCCACCGCCAGCAGCATTCAGCAAAACTGCAGAAAGTGAGCTGTACTGTTCATTGTCAAAGTTGTGAAATTTAATTGAATTTTTGATAGAGGCAGTTAAGGAAAGGCAGTTTGCTGGCCCCAGTCCAAATTGCCTTTCTCACAGGATGATGGTGGTGATTTTTGCTGTTAGAAACAGTGTGAAGAGAGAGAATCCCAGGCACCTGGGCCTGGCCTGGGCTTTCCCATCAGCTGCTCTGGAAGTCTGGGGTCGGAGGAAACAGCATTTGTCTGGTACCTCCCGCACTTGGGCTCCCGGCAGGCCACAGGGAACCCTGTGTGGGCATCGCCATCCCTCTCCTCGAGGTGGGAGACCGAGAGCAGGGAGACAGGTGTCCAGGGCATGCTGTGGACACAAAGATGGCCCTGAGACTCAGCCAGCCCTTCTTTACTTGCTTGCGGCATTCTCCTCGCCTGACGGGGACTGTTGTGAGTGGCGAGAACCTGAAGTCCAATGGGACGCCGCAGCAGGCCTCATTCATGGGCAAAGTCACTGCACAAAGCGATAACTGATGACCTGTGCTGAGGGACCCCCTACCGTGTGTTCTTGCTAGGGTCCCCCCTAGATGTAGGGAGGCTGGCATGACGGGAGGGCTGCCAGTGCCTCAGTCTGCCATCACCGCGCATGGCAGAAGCCCCCCCACCCCACAGGAGCCAGGAGTCCACCGGGAATGCCTGCCAAGCCCGTGTGCTGCTCGGCTTCCCAGGCTGCTCCTCTGGGTGGGAGGTACCAGGGCAGCACCGCTTGAGAAAGAGCTATTAAGTCTGTCCCTTCCTCCTCCGACACCCACACACAGTGACGGATTATTTGTTGTCACATTAGCTGCTTCCGGAGGCCCATGGGAGGAGTGAGCTGGTGGCAGGGCTGGCAAAGCTGCCCTGGATTCTGCTCTGGTGGCTTTTAGAGTGGCTGCTGGTGAAGTCCTGTGACCCATCCTCAGGAACTGGTTTCTTATGCCATTTATCTTTTCCCCAGAGGGGTCTGCTGGCCCACCTCTGTGTGCCCAGCCCGGAGCCTTTGTCCCAGAGTCACTCAAAGGCACACCCCCTGGTCAGGGGCTGTAAGCCTCCAGTCTGGCCCCCCAGCCCTCACAGAGGCCAGAGGTGCCCAGTGGGGACTTCCTCCTTCTCCTCGGGACAGAGGGGTGAGGAGGGACATCGCTCATTACATAATCTCGTGTGTGTCTGTGTGTGTGTTGAGAGAGAGAGAGAGACCTTGCCTCCTGGAGGAGACTAGAGCTGGACCAGGAGCTGCAGACATCGGGTTTCCTGTGAGCAGCGGGGTCTTCAGGCCCCGCAGGTCCCCCGGACTGCTGCACTCAGCCCCCTGTAGTCCTGTGAGGGGAGGCAGTGACAAGAGGACTGAGGGGGAGCAGCCGGGCACGGGGCCCTCTTTCTCCTGCCCCTCCCACTTCCCACTGGGCTGAGTCACTTCCTCCCTGGCTGCTGCAGGTACTCTCCCACATGGCCAAGAAGAGGGCTGCAGGGGGTGGGGTTCGCCCTGCGCAGCAAGCGGGAGCTCAGGGTAGAAGCAGCAGTTCCCTCGGTACCCCCGAGGCAGTGAAGCCGCATTAGAGAATGGCGTGATGTTATGTGTTCTTGACACACCGGAGCTATACATATCCTGCATTTTAAAGAGGAACAGAACCAGCGTGCTGGTCTGGAACACCGAAGACGACAGCGCAGGCACGGATCTTTGTCATCAGGGAGCCCGGCCTAGGGGGGATTACTAATCCTCCTCCCCGTCTCCTCAGCATCCATCTGAGCTCAGAAGCAAATGGCTTCCAGGGGCTTCCTGGGGAGGTTGCTTGTAGCCTGCAGCTGCCAGGGAGAAGGTTCCTGCCTGCTTCAGAGATGGCTGTCACTCCAGCTGAAAGGAGGAGCCCTCAGACAGAGCCCCCTTCTGGCTGGCTGGTGGGAGCAGAAGAGCACAGGCCATAGGCAGCCTCCGCCTCATGGGTGAGCTGGGCCAGGATCTCTAGGCTTTGGCTTGTCAGCAACACAAGAGAGAAATCTTTCGTTCATAAAGTTGTGAGAATTAAAAGAAATCTAGGAAACAGGAAGAATAGCTCCTGGCAAATGACAGTTAAAAAGGTGTTTGCCTGGAGAGACTAGTCACCAGGAAGGTTACCGCTGCACGTAGCAGGGAACACCCACCTTTCCCCCAGCACAGCCCCGCCACCACCAGCCACAGCGTCCTCTCTGGTCCCTCGGCCGCCCCCCTTTTAAAGATGAGGAAACTGAGGCCCACAGAGTGGAGGTGACTCTCACAGAGGGTTGGTGACTACTTCAGGGTCACAAAGCCAAGTGAGTGAGGGGAGCTGAAATTTGAAACCGGGCTCCTGACCCCAGAATCCACCTGGCTCTCCCAGCTGACATTCGAGTAACTGGCCCATGGTCCGAAACACTCAGTTCCGTGCATTCCTCCTGGTCCCGTGGGTTGCCTTCGTAGATGGAGATCAGGCCTGCAGGGAGGTTGGCGCTGGTGGAAGCACCTACCTGTGAGTGTTGAGGCGCAGTGGGGTGGCTCCCAGGGTGCTTGGGTCAGGGAGACATGGGGGACACTCTGCCTTGTTGGCTGGTGGGAGGGTGTGTCAGTGACCCCGTTCACAGCTCTTTTCTCCCAAGGACCCTGCTCAGGGGGGCCTGAAACACCTCCTTCTCCAGGGACAAGCATGGCCCCTCCCTCCCTGCTCACCTGCAGCTTTCTGGCTTGGCCACTCCCTGATTCCAGGAGAATGATTGTTTCTGAGGAAGTCCAGAGGGCACTGTCCATTCTGTGGTCAGCACTCCTGAACCACAGCCGATGTCAGGTGGAGAAAGAGCCCCTGAGGGAGCAGTGTGGTCAGTTAGCAATACGTGGGGTTCAGAATTGGAAAACCTGTGTTCACATAGGTGACCTCTTTCAACAACTAGCCAGAAGGCTTTAAGCAGTTCTCACAGTACTTCTGAGCCTCAGTTTCTTCTTCCAGAAACTGTGTTCTGGAAACAGGGGAGCAATCAGTTACAATAGCATATTTGAAAGTGCTTTGTAAGCTGTAAAGCCTTGTACAAAAGTTCGTCTGTGTAAGGGTGTGGGCCTCGCAGTGGGTTCTGAGACCGAAATTCACCATCCAGAAAGGGGCTCGGGGAGCATGGCAGGAGCCAGAAGTGCTCTGGTGTGGGGGTCTGTCTGTAAAGCACAGGCCCACCGGTCGTCTTGGTTGGAGTGCGTCTTTTGATCTCGCCCTGCTCACCTCGGTTCTGTCGAGTCATTTCGAGTGTGGCCAGCTAAATACATGCTGGGCCAGAAGTTCTCTTTTCTGGGGCAAGTGAGAGTGGTTGGAATGTTTCTGACCAGCAGAAGAACCTTCACACTAGGACGTGTGGCTGGTGGAGGGGGCCGGCCAGGCCAATACTCCCAAGCTCCCACATCTTGCTCCAGGAAAGCATATGTTTTAGCTGAATTCAGCAAAAAGGGGGCTGGTCTTCCCCGTGCCAGTGAGGGGGTAGGCCCGAACTGCACACGCTGGGCCCATTCCTCCCGGGAGGCTGTCGCCAGCAGCCAGTGCTGTCTAAGCACCACCCCTGGCAATCAACCAGCCCAGAACGCCTTGCCTCAGGCATCCAGACATTTCTGACAGGAGACTTTTCCCGGACAAACTCTTCCAGGCACTGCTGCTGCCATTAGCTGGTGGACCATCCATACTTTCTCCTGGGTCCCACTCTAACCCCTGGTCTGTAGTTGGGTGATCTCCAGCTCTGCCCCCTGCCCCAGTATGGGCTGTAGTGCCTTCTGGGTGCACAGCAAACAGTTCTACGCTCTGTGTTTTCCCACTCAGCAGTTTGCCAGGCAGTGGGCGGGGTGAGGGAGGCAGAGGTGAGTTGGGGTTGCTCCCAAAGGAGCGCCCTCAGACTGGGGTAGGAGGTCATCAGACAAGTAAACCGATGGTCATAGCACAGCGGGAGGGGCCAGAGGTATGCTCAGGTGCTGTGGGAGCTGGAGGAGGAAAGGACTTGCTGCAGAAGGTGACAAGAGAGGACCGAGGGAGAAGGACAAACCAGCCAGAGAGGAGGGCAGGGCAAGGGTGTGCATGGCACAGTTAGGGAACTGTGAGTCATTTGGTGTGGCTGGATTTAGGAGGCATATAAGGGCAGTGACACTGGAGAGGTAGCCAGGCTCACTGAGGAGTTTGTTTCTTCCTGGACACCGGGGGAACCTCGGAGGACCCGCCACAGCAGAGGCAGGCACATGCTGCAGCCCCAGGCCCCCAGCAGGGGAGCAAGGGCAGCATGCTGGAATCTGTCCAGCCCCAGCTACACCGGGGGTCTTCTGCTGAGGAAGGGGTCTTCTAATGCAGTCGCTCCTGCATCCTTCCTGATCAGCCTCCTGGGGAGCAGTGTGCCCCGTCACCTTTAACCTGGTGCCAGGAGAAACCCTTTGAAGATGTGCTGCAGAAAGACGCCACCAGGTGGCAGGCCTGGAGATTGCACAAAGGCCTTTTTCCCACACCCCCAACACCCTCCCCCCACTCCTTTTGCACAGTGTTTGGAGTGAGGAAGGGAGGGGGGCAGTCAAGACTGAACTGTTCGTACCAGGCTGGCTCTGCCCAACAAGCATGAGATTCCAGGTTCTGCTCTGCAGACCGAGTACTCACCAGGAATCCCTCCGAACCTGTGAGTCTGGACAACACATATCTCCCTGGCCTTGGGAGCCTTTTCCGAAGGTTGCACTTTCTCTGTCTCCAGGCACCTGAGAGTAAATTACAGACATCACGACCCTTCCATGCCAGATGCTAGCATCTGTCACCTAAAAACAGGGACATTCTCCTGTGTCCTCTGTTATTCCAGAATGCAGTTTCCAAATTCAGGAAATTTAACATCGATACAATACTGTTATCTAATATACAGTTCACATTCAGATTTTGCCAACTGCCCAGGCATATTCTTTATAACCCCCCGCTCCGAGGACAACCCATCACATTTACTTGTCCCAGGTCTTTAGTTCCCTTCACTCTAGAATAATAGTTCTTCGGCCTTTTTTCTTTTTTTTTAATCCTCAACCAAGGACATGCTCACTGATTTTAGAGCGGGGGGAGGGAGGGGAGAGAGAGAGAGAAACATGGATCGGCTTCCCCTCACATGCACCCCAGCTGGGGCGGAACCTGCATACGACCCCAGCATGTGCTCTGACTGGTAATCAAACCTGCGACCTTTTGGTTTACGGGGCAACACTCCAGCCCACTGAGCCGCACAGGCCAGGGCAGTGCTTCAGCCTTTAGAAACCCTCTGACCTGGGTGTTTTTGAAGCATACATGCCTGTTTTGTTGAATGTGCCTCAGTTTGGATTTGATTCATGATCAGGACTAATTTATGCCTTTTTAGTAAAAAAAAATAATGTAAGTTATGTTGTATCCTTCTAAGTGTATCCTATCAGGAGTAACATGTCAGTTCTGTTATTGGTGGTGTGGTATTAACTTCGACCGTTTGGTTAAGTGGCAGCTTGCTTTTCTAGTAATTAAGGTGTGTGTGCACACAGTGAATTTCATAGATCTCTTAACTGTACCATTCAGTCGTTTGACAAATGTACACACCCAGAAGTTATGTCCTTAGGTAGTAAAAGTTTTACGGCCTAGTATATGTGCTCTGTCCCCCTCCCCAGTCCTGCTCCAGGACTCTTGGACTAGAGGTACTAGGTCTTAAATCCATCAACTGGATCATAATGAAGGGCCCATTCAGAGTGCCCTCATCCTGCCAGACTGTGCCCCGAGTTGATAATTGCCCGCTGGTGCTCCAGCCTCTGCTTCCCTCAGAGACCAAGGAAGAAAACAAGACGATGAGGCGCTGTGTGCCTCTGCCCGGACAGTAGGCGCTCCCCTCGGTCCAAGAGACAGCTGTACTCCGCCCTCCACTACGGCAGGTGCGCCTGGCACTGCCCACAGCCCTCTGCTCCTCCGCAGCTCAGCTAACCCCAGGCCTCTTCTCTTCCCCACGCTGAGCTGAGCACGTCACTCCGGCTGGCCATCAGGCCCCCTCCTGTAATCTCAGGCCAGCCGACAGCAGGTTCAAGGTCTCTCATACCTTTAATCTGGTTTCTTCTGCTCCCCACCTCCCTAACTTGGTACCTAACTAACCCCTTCTTTTGGGGCAGGAGAAATTCAGAGCTACTGTGTTTAAGCTAACAGTAGTACGTACAGTTCATCAAATGTTTACAATGCCGATGGGCGCTCTGTGTGGGCTACCTCACTCGTATCCTTAGACCAACTTGGAAGGTAGATGTTGTACACCATTTTGTAGATCAGAGTAAGTAATTTGTCCAAGATCTCATCTCTCATCACTAAGTGATGGTGCTGGGCTTTGCACCCAGGTTTGGCTCAGTCCAAACCCTTGCTCTGACTCAGAGGTTCCCACCCAGTGTGGGTTATGTAGGGTAAAGGGTGATCCCTTCAGCCTGAGGCACAGGACGGGGCCACACATAGGACCCTTGGAGCCCCCAGTCCTTTCACCCCCAAGTGCTGTACAAATTTTCTCTTTGTTATGACAGGAAAAAAACCAAGGCACATCACTCTAACCACTTGGTTCTGCTGCCTTCACGTCCTGTGGGCAGAGACTCTCTGCCCTCTTCCTGGGGTCTGCTGTGCGTCTGGACACAGTCCCTTAACACGTGGCAAGTAGGATCGAGGCCGGAGATGGGTGGGAGCTCTGTGCACACTTCCAGGTGCCAGGTGGGCTGGACAGAGGTGCAGGGCCCTGCTTTCAGTGGGCACTGCCAGAGGTCAAGTCCAGAAGACAGAAGCCTGCGCAGCTCAGGAACTTTCCATCTGTTTTGTTTTGTTTTGACAGAGCCAGGGAACATGGGGGCAGGATGGGGGCTGCAGACAGGCACAGCGTGAACATGGATGGCTTCAGTTCAGTCTGGTCCTGCAGTGTAGACACAGCCCTTCGGCTCCTAGGAGGAGTGCAAAGTGAAGCTGCTATTGTCACACACACGCACACAGCGAGCGCTGAACTACACTGAGGTCTGCCGTTTGCTCCTCGTGGGGACTGCCCTTGCCCTCTGCCTTCACCCGTTTGGTTTGCAAGGTCACCCATCTCTCCAAGAACCCAGAGCAAAAAGCCTAGGATGAGGTTGAATGCAGAACTTGCGTATGTGAGCAGGCACCCCTCGTTTTTGTGGGGAGTAGGGGTTTGCTCTGGCTTGTGCGCATGGAAGTGTCCACTGCCTGGGGACATGCGCCTGTGCACCTGTGTGGAGACCTGTGGGGGTGCGGCTGGGGTGAGAGAGGGGCCCCTCCTTGCCCTGGCCAGGCTCTAGCTGCTTTCTAGTTGGGTGGTACTGAGGAAAGACTGAGCTCGGGAGGCCTCAGTACCGTCTTTCTTTGCAGCCCACCTGCTTTTAGGGTTGATGGTACATCCACCATGTAGAACTGTGAGCTTCCATGGTGAGTCCTGCCCTGCTCTACCTCACCCAGCTCTGCTGTACCCTGTCACACTGCACCCCTGGACTCAGCTTCATGGGCCTTAGAACCCTATGTGTTGCTAATGGCCTGGCCTTCATTGCCTTCTGGGAAAGCTGGGCTCACATGGACCTGCAGCTTTAGGGTGATGTGACCTTAACCCCAAGATGACAGGGTAGGGCAGGCCTCCTCTCTTGTGGCTGTCACGGAGCTAAGGCTCTCTCATGCTGAGGCCCATGATGTGCTCCCTCAGCTGGGCCAAGCAAACAGAACCCCCTGCTTTCCAGAGTGAGGAGCGCAGCCTGCAGGAGGCAGGGCTGCCAGGCCTGGCTCTTCCAGCCTCCATCCCTCGCCCCCACTGTTGCCTCACTGAGCTGCCTGTTGAGTCCAGGTTCTAAGGGAACCAGCCATGATGTGGGAGGACAGCACACGGGATACTTAGCAGATTTAAAGCTCCAGAGACTTCCAAGCCAGGAACGATAAGTTCCTGGGGAGCGGAGCAGTGGGCCCGGGAAACACCAGCTAACAGCCGCCCCTGAGCCAGGCTGGGCCTGAGGACCAGTGTCTCTGGAGGAGCCCGGCCCCAAGTCCTTCTGAGGCCACATCGCAGATCTCACTGGGAAGTCAGGATCCCTCAAAGTGGCCTCCCCCGCAGGAGCATTTGCAGGTGTGCCTCTGGAGGGGAACACTTGAGGAGGATTTGAAAGTGGGTACACCCTCGCTGTGCGTCAGTCGGGGAGGAAGTCCAGAAGGGTCTATCCTCAGGAGTCTTTGCTCACCTCACTAGTGAGCCTGCAGCAGCTTCCGCTTTCCCAGGCCTGCCGCCTCACGCTGCTGTCTTTGCTTCCGCCAGCTCAGGGGCGGGGCGTGAAGGGATGCTCAGGAAGGGAAGCAGCCTCGCTGCCTCTCCCCTGCCAGCAGCATCTTCTCCCTCTCTCTGCCCGTCTGCTCCCATCCTTCTGTCTGCCTGCAGTTTGGAGCAGTTCCCGAGCCATTTGCTTGAGTTGAATCTTGAGTGGAGTGGGTGGGGTCAGGCTGAGCCCACTCATTGTCTGTGTCGCAGCTGCTCCCAGCAAACTGGTGTCTAGACCAAGCCTGTGCGTAGGCGCCTAGGCAGCATCTACACAGATATGGTGAGGCCCTCGTGGTGTTCTCCAGGGAGCCAGGAGAAGAGGGAGGCTTAGTGCTCCAGGGAAGAAGGAGGCTAGGGCCAGAGTGGCATGAAAGCAGCTTATCCACTAGGGCAGGGGCAGCCTCTGCATGGGGCTGCTGACCTGGTAGGAACCATCACCAACTGGAGGGAGGGCATCCTGCCATTCACAGAACATCTGCTGGGCCTGGTACTCAGGGAGCAATGTTCTTTTTTTTCCTCATGGAATTTTTAGTCTAGTGGTGCGAGAAAGACATTAAGCATATAAGCATAGAAATAAATACATAATCACAGAATGCAGAAAGTGCTATGAGTAAAAATATAAAAATTGCAGGATACCAAGTGAGACTAACTGGGACCCACTGGTGGTAGGGATATCAAAGAAGGCTCCTCTGAGGAAGTGATATTCGAACTGAAAGGGCTGCATAGAAGTTAGCCAGGCAGCCCTGGCTGGTGTGGGTCAGTGGACTGAATGTCAGCCTGCGAACCAAAGGGTCACCAGTTCGATTCCCAGTCAGGGCACATGCCTGGGTTGTGGGCCACGTCCCCAGTAGGGTGCACAAGAAGCAACCACACGTTGATGTTTCTCTTCCTCCCCTCCCCTCTGTTGAAAAGTAAATAAATAAAATCTTTTTTTAAAAAGAAAAAGGACAGTAAGTACACAGGGAACGCAGGAAAGTTTGCTTGAACGTTAACAGCAGTTAATCTGGGCAGTGAGATCACGGTTCTTCTTTTCTTATTTTTGCATCTCTGTATATTCTTAATTTTTTTAATTGATTTGAGAGAGAAAGAGGGGAAGGGAGGGAGAGGGATGATTTGTTGTTCCACTTATTTATGCATTCATTGGTTGCTTCTTGAAGGTGCCCTGGTAGGGTATGGAACCCACAACCTTCGAGTATTAGGATGATGCTCTAACGAACTGAGCTGCCCGCCCAGAGCTGCATATCTGTTTTTCTGATGTTTCTGCAGGGAGTGCCAGTTACTTGTAGATGAAGAAGAAAATTATAGAAGTTTAGGGCTGAGTGTTCGGCCCCTAAAGATTCCACTCCTGACTCAGCCATCAGGTCCCCTAGATACGGCCTTTGCCCCGTCTCTGGGTTACCTCTGTCCACTCCCTGCTTCATATTCTATGTTCCAGCAACACAGACTGCTTGGAGTTGGCTGCTCCTGTGCCATCTCTTACTTTTGTGTGTTCGCTCACCAGGTCCCTCTGCCTGGAATGACCTGGCCCCTCGCCTCGCCCGCTCCATAGCACCCACCCTGGGAAGTTTCCCCTGAGCACTCTCACCCACACTGGGCCAGGACCTCTCCTCGGGACTGGGCAGCCGGCCTGCCCCGGGCAGCCCTGGGACCCTCTGCCCTCTGTGGAACTCGTCTGTGTGCATCTGTTCCTCACCCCACCTGAGGGGCTAACTGTGGAGAGCTGGAAGGAGGGACTCTTTTTTATTTCTTTTCTTTTTTTTAAATTCATGTCCACAGGTTAATGTCTCCTAGAATCTGGCTCCTGTGTCAACCTTTCTTTAAAAAAAAAAAGGTTTTATTTATTTTATTTTTTAGGGGGGAAGGAAGGGAGAAAGAGAGGGAGGGAAACATCGATGTGCTAGCGGTACATCCATTGATTGCCTCTCACACGCCCCCTACTGGGGACCTAGCCCGCAACCTAGGCATGTGCCCTGGCTGGGAATTGTACCAGTGACTTCTTGGTTCGCAGGCCAGCACTCAGTCCACAGAACCACACCAGCCAGGGCTCCACCTTTCATTTTAACCCTGGAAGAAGTCAAAATGGTCACAACTTCCATTAGTGTCCTTTAATTGGCTCCTAAATGCACAGTATGTTTTTGTTTTAAAAGAAATTAAAGTGTTGAAAATTGGAGAAAGGGAAGAGAAAGCAAACCCCCCACTGACAACTTTGGGGTGTTCTCCCAACTGAGAGGATCTCAGAGTCAAGGAGACTTGGAGAGAAGAGGGGATCCTCAGAGCAGTAACCCACACATGTCGTGGGCATAAGAATCCCTCAGTCCTCACATCCATCGTGCCATTTCCTGGGGCTTACACCCCAGATATCAGAGCATCAGGGGTGGAGTGGACCCAGGAATCAGCACGTCAGGCCACTTGGCCATCAGTATTTGTGGGGGGAGCCTCACTTTGGGAATAGTCAATTCTAGGCCAGCTCTCCTCTCTGTGGTGGTCTCTTGGGGGACCCCAATTTATATCTGCACAAAGCCCAGGGTTCTCCTCTGCATTTGACCAGCCCCTTTGAGGCAAGCTGGCTGCCAGCCTCAGTAGCCTGTATATGCTACCTTGAAGTACAGTCACCTTGAGTCCCTAATTAATCCCAAGGAAAGGAGCCCAGGTTCTTTGTCACCAGGAACCTTCAGTGCTCCTCTGGGAGGGGGAGGAGGTGGCAGTGGCGGCGGCAGAAGCAGCAGCAGCAGCAGCTGTGTGACGCATCCCCAAGTCAGAGGCTCAGAGGCTGGGTTAGCATAAGGAAACTCGCTGACTTGCTCAGTGAGAGGGGCTCTTTTCTGTCTTGTCTAGAGCCGAGAATGAAGCGGAGAGCATCAGACAGAGGAGCTGGGGAAACATCGGCTAGGGCCAAGGCTCTAGGAAGTGGGATTTCCGGAAGTAATGCGAAGAGAGCTGGACCTTTCATCCTGGGTAAGCCTCTCCCCCACCGGGCGAGTGGGAGTGCTGGGGGCAGGGGCTGGGTGCACTGGCATCCTCGGTCTGGCCCAGCTTCACCACCTTCACTACAGTCTCTGTATGCCAGTGGGAGATCCGGGGCCTTAGGTCACCCTATACCAAGAATCTCACTTTTGTTGTAGCCACACCAGCCTTAGATCAATCTCAGCTGAGAGCTAGACTATCTCTTCCCCCCATGCCACCCATGGGAAGCACACAAGCTGCGTTACATTTCAGGGGGCCATCATCCAAGGCACTTGTTGGACCATTCTTGGAGGGCACAATTGATTTCACAAAGCATTTGGTGTAGCCCCTGAAACTTCTTGTGAAGTTGGCACAGAAGTCCTATAGAATCAGGTGTTCCCAGTGGTCCAGAGGAGCAGCAGGGCCTTTCTGCGTGATGTTAGAGGCCCAAGCAAGTCAGAGTTGCTTATGCTCAGGGTTGTGGATTAGGTGGGCTCTGAAGACCCTGACTCCCCTAGCAGCCAGAGACCAGGTGTGAGTTTCGCTGGGAGAACAGCATCTGGACTTATGGGCACAGGGTTGTTCCAGCTCCAGTCATCCAGCAAGGAGTTAACGGTGCCCACTCCGTGCCAGACCTGTGCTGTTTGCCAGGGATCCAGCAGCGAATGAGACAGTCACGTTCCTGCCTCACAGATCCTAATATTCTAGTTGCGAAAAGAAACAGAGTAAACAACACACAGATCACCACTGGGGGCAGTGAATACGTGGAAGCAAGCAAACGAGGTGATGCGAGGGGAAGAAGGGCCTGGAGATGGTGCAGACAAGGAGGTTCTGTACGAGCGGGTAACGTTTGAGCTGACATCCGAGGATAAGAAGGAGCCAGCCTTGTGAAAAGCAGGGCTAAAGCATTCCAGACAGAAAGAACAGCTAACTCAAAAGCCCAGAGGCAGGAAAGGGTTTAATTTCTTAGGAATTAAGGAGCCAGTGAAGCTGGAATATGGTGAGTGGGGTGGGGAAACAACCAGTTAGAAAGATGGTTAGGAATCAAGTCATGCAAGACTGGGGAGGTCAAAAAAGGGGTTTCGATTGCATATTAAGAGCAATTGAGCGCTGTTAAGGGTTTTTAGTGGGACAGTGACATGGTGACATTATCTGATTTATGTTCTCTGAAAGCTCAGGCAGGGTGCCGTCACAGGACAGCTAATATGCATCTCCGGAAATACAGAAGCTCCCAAAAGCTGGTACTTGGACCGGGGTCAGGTGGCTATATTGGACTCCCAGGGAATCCTGTTAGAGCTCTGGTTTCCCAGACTCTCACCTGGAGGTGCTGGGTCAGAGGGGCAGGCTGCAGCTAGGAGCTCTCTTTAACACCGGCTCCTCAGAGTCCAGCTGGCTCCCACTGTTGAAAAACTCCTCTTCTCGAGAAATGTGCCCGTAAGAGCCAGGTGTGCCTCAGGCAGATGTGTGCACGTACCCTCCAGTTTTGGTGGGGAGGCTGTGAGGACTTTGTGGGGCGAGCTCAGTGAGTGTGAACTGTGGCACCTGCCTGCAGAGAAGGACTAGCCCAAGACCATGTGGTGACATGGGGCCACGATAGACAGAGCTTCTGCGCAGTAAGCCAGCTGCTCTCTCTGCCGTAGGTCCCCGTCTGGGCAACTCCCCGGTGCCGAGCATTGTGCAGTGTTTGGCGAGGAAAGATGGCACAGATGACTTCTATCAGCTGAAGGTAAGCGAGGCGTGGGGGGTTGGCGTACTGGGGGCTCGGGCCGTCCTGCCAGCCTGGCTCCCTTTTCTCCACCTTCGCACCTACACTTGCGAGCGAGAGTGGCACCATTTCTTCCTGAGAAGCAGTCAAGTTCACAGCCTCTCTCTGAACAACTCTTGATTTAATGAGCTTTATCTGTGCATAAATTACACTGCCATCACATTAAGAAAAACTGTTCACTTTGTAGGTGCGTGTGTGAATGTGTGAGCAAGTGTCGCATGGTAGTACATGATCTCCTGCTTTTCCTGTTCTGGCCATTCTGCTCTGTAAAAGTAAGGTTTTTGGGGGTTGTTTTTTTTTGTGTGTGTGCCTTCCTGAAGATCCTTACCCTTGAGGAGAGGGGGGACCAAGGAATAGAAAGCCAAGAGGAGAGGCAAGGCAAGATGCTGTTACACACCGAATACTCTCTGCTTTCCCTCCTCCACACGCAGGATGGCGTGGTTCACCACCACGGGCTCTTCCAGGTGAGTGACTGCCTGTCCCCTCCTCTCCCTGTCCTCCCACCCCGGGCTGGCACTTGCTGGGGCCACATCTGTACTTTGGGCAGCTCACCCTTGTGACTCACCCCTGTGTGCTGGGCACATCAGGACTTCTTGGGCCCGGCGGGCGGGAGGTCAGGCTGGGCCAGCCCCACAGTTCTCCCGCTGTGGCGATCACAGCTCAGCGGCAAGGCACACAGTTCGCATCTTACAGCCTTTCTTTGTAAAGCCACTTTTCTGAGGAAAGCGGGAAGTCATTTGAAGACCTGGGGCTCTTTCTACTGTGTTGTCAGGAATTGGCCAGGCCGGGATGGGAGGGAGGGCAGAGGGGGAGAACAGGCACTTGGAGCCACCTCGGCTGTTTTGGTGCCAACAGTCCTTCTGCCTGCCCAGGCATTCCAGTTTGTTCAACAAGTGTCCCTGAGCCCCGTGCTCTGATGTTCCAGGTCCCCAAGGAAAGGTACTAATTAGCAACTTGTACCCTGAAAAGAGTCTTCCTTGGGGCAGAACTGAAATTGTGTCTCCAGAAATAAAAAAATGGGCTCACATGCCCAGGAGGTCTCTAGCTCAGGACCCAGCAGAGCCTCTGCAGCTCCCTCAGCCAGATGCTCTGGCCAGGGCCCCCTTGCTTGGATGGACCTGGTACACGAAAGGCAGCAGCACAGTGTCACGGAGTGTGCACAGGTAGTAAGGAAGTGCACACAGGGCCCCCTTGCTTGGATGGACCTGGTACACGAAAAGCAGCGCAGTGTCACGGAGTGCACACAGGTTTTGAAGCCAGCAGTCCTGGACTCAGGTGGTGCGGCCTCCTGCAAGCCACTTAGGTCCCCAAGCCTCAGATTCCTCTTGCTCAGTGGGTGGGAAGATGAACGAGAGTGTACAACGCACCACACTGCCCCTTTTGCGCTCTCATCATGGTGGTTATTTCAGGCAGTAAAAATCCCTATATGCTTGATTTCCTGGAGTAAAATAAATCAGAATGCCACCCCCCACATACACCCCACCGAGCTCTTTATTCCGAGGTGTGCAGTCACAGGCCACTCAGCATCATTAGGCAACGCTGGCAGTTAGTGTTGCCCTTACACGTGCAGTCAAGCTGAGAGTGATTGTGATTTCTCTGTACTTCATTTCTGCCAGCTTTCAAAGCTTGGCCTTGGCCTATGTCATTTTGGATAAGAGAACCTGGGTGATTCCTATTTCTAGAGTCATCTACGTGCCAGACTCTGTGTTGGCCCTCTGGGGAAGAAAGAATAAGAGGTGTGGATAGTCAGCCCCCAGGAGTTCCGCAGAGGCTGGGAGTGACACCGAGGACCTCAAGCTGGCGGGATACAAGTCCCCGTGTTGCACCTATTTTTTTGTCTTACTTGAAATAATACCTCTTCAGCAAGGAAATGGGTCCAGAACTTGCAGCTGCAGTGTTGGTAGCAGCGTCCACCTAACGAGCCCTGGCTGGGGCGGGATGAGTGCTCAGCCTGGGCTGTCTTATTCCCAGTGACCTGTGAGGTAGGGGTTACCAGCTCCCACTTGCAGGTGAGAAGCCAGAGATCAGGTTCCACATCTTAGATTGGGAGGACCTGGGACCTGAGCCCAGCCGTTGGGCCAGAGCCGTATGTACTCTTAACCACCTTTACGTGGCTGCCTAGGAGTCACACTTCCACGCAAAAGCAGTTGTCTTGGACACACAGAGCACTCCTCATCCACCATCACGGACATTGGAAGGACGTGTGCAGTGGTCATTGCTGGAAGCCTGGAGAGCCATGGACAACCTGTGCACTGGGCTCAGGGGCCCTTTGGCTTTCAACGCCCAGCCCTGATCCAAACCCTTTGTGTTGGGATCCAAGCCTGAAGCCTTGACCTGAGCTGCTGTAACCTCCTCCCCTGCTGGGCCTGGCACTGGTACGTGGGAAGCCAGGCACTGGTGAGCAGCCCGTGCTCCACGCTGCCCAGGCCTCGGACCTCCACCGTCCACACGCATGCAGGCTTCTTCCAGGCCCCTCATTGCTTTGTGTGTCCAGCTCCAGAGGAGTGTTCTGACGCCCTGGCCCCAGCTCCATCTGCTCCCTTGCCTCCCAGGACCGCACCTGTGAAATCGTTGAGGACACCGAATCCAGCCGAATGGTTAAGAAGATGAAGAAGCGCATCTGCCTCGTCCTGGACTGCCTCTGTGCACACGACTTTAGCGACAAGACCGCTGACCTGATCAACCTGCAGCACTACGTCATCAAGGAGAAGAGGCTCAGCGAGCGGGAGACCGTGGTCATCTTCTACGACGTGGTGCGCGTGGTGGAAGCCCTGCACCAGGTGAGGCTCTGCCCCTCAGCGGGCCCTTCTCCTCTGGCCTGAGAGCATCCTGGGCCCCACGAGCCACAGAAAGCCACCTTTCTTGCTGCTACTGAGCAAAAGCAATGCTGTCCTGCCTTCGCCTAGCTATGCCTTGCATCTGGGAGTGTGCAGAAGGGAAGTGCCCGGATGACATGTGCGCCTGGTGAGGCACAGTGCTGCAGGCCTCAGCTCACCCTCCTGGGAAGGGGATGCCCGGACGGGCAGCTGAGCAGAACCCAGAACAGGGATTTCCCATCCGCCGGGAAGCTAAAAAAGGGTCCTCCATCTTGGGTGGTGACTGGGAGGTACCCCCTGGGGGCGGTCACAACCTATCTCTGAGCTTCTCCTAGGATTGTGGGTGTCAGGTACCCCAAAGTCCAGGTCAGCAGAGCCCCTTACAGGCACACTTCCATGGGCCGGGCCTTCAGACACGGTGGGGCAGAGATCGCTTGGGCCCACATCTCACCCTGTTCGAGCACATGGCTGATGTGGCCTTCGAATGGCCCTGGCCTGTCTGTGGCTTACAAATCAAGGCAGGAGCCTAAAACAATGCATCCCGGAGCCTTTTCCTGCCTTACAGGCTGGGCCCGACTCCAGCCCTCGTTCACCTTCACGACACAAACCACGAGTCTGTTGTCTTGCAGAAAAACATCGTGCACAGGGACCTGAAGCTCGGGAACATGGTGCTCAACAAGAGGTGAGGTCCGCTTTCCTCTCTCAAGGCAGCCTTGTGGTGGGACAGGCTCGAGCTGCAGCTGCAGCCACCCCATGCCCAGCAGGGTGCCCGTGGGGGTTCTGACTCAGAGCAGCCCCCTCTCTCCCAGGAATCCCCCTGGTGGGGGCAGGATGCCTGCTTCTGTCTTTCGCCTCGTGGAATATGATGGTCACTAGGAAGGAGAGTCTCAAAGGCCACAGAGCTCTGGGAAGAATTTCAGAGATCCTGCCTGGTCCGTTTATTGGTCATGCCTAGTGAGTGCGCAGTAAATGACTGTAAAAATGGACAAATGGGTGAAGGAATGACAGATGAGCAAAACAGGTCAGGTTCCCAGGAAACAGACTCAGGTGTGTAAGCAGGAGGTTAGCTGGGTTGAGCTCTCCAGGAGAAAGGGGCGGGGTGGGGCGGGGCTGGGCAGAGGGAGGAACTGAACTCTGGTGCTATCCTAACAGGGTCTTGGCCGGAAGCTGGCTCTCCATCGGGCCCTTCAGATGTCCCAGATTACAGCAGGGGGCACACGGCCCAGTACCGCCACTGCAGCTGGCCAGCCACTGGATGTGGGCTGTGCCAGGGGTGGGTGTAGCCTTAGGCAATTTCCTTCGGCTGAGGGGACTTCCCAGAGAAGGACACGGCTACAGGTGGTCAGAAGCCCACACTCCCAGCAGTGAGGGGAGAGTGCCTCAGTCTTGGAGGGGATCTGGGTGGCTCCCCCCAGCACCCCAGGGGGCTAGTAAAAGAGGGAAATCATGAGAGGTCCCAACCTCAAGCTGTCACCCCACTCAGGTGGAGGGTCTGGGCCAGCAGAATGACGGGCCATCATTCTGAGTGATCTGGGGCAGCAGTGGAGGGACATCAACCATGCAGGGCCCAGGACTGATGGGACGAGGGCTTGCTCTATACACCGAGGTCCAAAAAATGCAGGACTCACCCTCCAGCCCCCTCCCATGAGCCTCCTCCCTCTTACCCCCAGTGTAGAAGTGGGTCGGACTGCCTGCCAATGGCAGGCAGCACAGACCTCACAGCAGAAGTGGTGCGGTGGGTGATTTGTTCCATGCTGTGGTCACCCACCCAGGAAGGACACTGTCCCTATGGAGTGGCCAAAGCCACAGCAGTCACAAGAAAAGCTTCAGGGAGGTGGGCCACTGGGGAGGGCATGGGGCACTAGACCCTGAAGTGCCAGCCTGGGGACGCCCCGGGAGGATATGGCTGCGCCCAGCAGCTCAGCCCGCCTCCTGGAGCTCGCTGCGTGAGGGGGGCACCAGCCAGCAAGCGCACGCAACTGCACTGAGGACTCGTGTCCGGATGCCTGGAGCCCACGGAGTGGGGAAGTGATTCAGCCACCCAGGTCAATTTGTGAAGGGCAAGTAAAGGTTTGCTGGCCTGACCCTGTTGTGCTCCGCGGGAGGAGAGAAGGAAACAGAAACACCTGGGAGAGTTAGGGAAGCCCGGAGGACCAGGACTTGGGGCTCAGACCCGGCTCATAGCCTGGCACTGCCTTCTGGGTGCCCTTGAGACCTGAGTTTGTTTGTTGGATTATCTACTCGCTGGTCAATTCATTCATGCACAGCGAAGCTGCTAAGGCAGCCAGCACTTCTGAGCTTTCATGTCCTCATCCAGGAGAGTGGAGAGATTCTGCCTTTCTGCTGATACTGGCCATGACCGGAAACTGCCTCACCGGGCTTGGCCCCTGTCAGTGCACCCCCATGCCAGACCAGCCAGGGCCCGCACCCTTGCTCCCCTCTGGAGATGAGGCCCGCTTGTGTCGAGTGGCCGAGGATGCCGTGGCAGGGGCCCAGCTCTGAACTGCGTGAAGAGAACAGGTGTCAGAGAACCCCGGTCATCCAGCCCGGAGGGCGGAGTGTTTCAGCATGGGAAACAGCGCTGGCCCTCCATGGGACGCTGGGTCAGCACTGTCCTGCTCTGGACTTCAGGCTCACTATTCACAAAGAGAGGGCACATCTTTTGACGCTGAAGTCCACATGGCTGCAGAGCCCATGTCCTGTGCAGCCTTCCTCAGAGCCACTCGTTGGCTCCAATGACACCCGAGGCTGTTAGGGGAACTTGCTCTCCAGTGCCCCAGACCTCCTTGTCTCCATGGTGGGTTTGCTTCCCCCTCTCACTTCTCGAGGCCCCCTCGGGTCTGGGAAAGTCACAGCCCTCTGGGGTAACACCAGTGTGGCTGCAGCAGCTTGTGCGTGCATGCGTTTTTGTCGGATTGTGGAGCACCGACACCTCATTCAGACCCTGCATCTTGGCTGCGTTCCTTTGCTCTGATAATCCCCTTTTTGTGTTGGAGCGGACAGAGGTTCTGGCCACCTCTCACTTGAGTCGTGCATGGCTGTTCTGGAAAGGGGCAGGGTGGTGTGGTGCAGACAGACCTGACTGGGTGTCGGGGTCCACCCCGCTCCGCTGGAAGTCATCCTCTCTCAGTCAACCTGGAGGAGCCCCAGACCCCTCCTGCCCCTCAGGCCAGGCCCTCACTCCAGCTGGAGGCCTTGTCTGGTCCTCACAGCGGAACAGAGCGCTCCCAGGGGAGGAAACCGGGAGGAGTGTTTGCCAGGCAGCTGCAGTGACAAGTTCACTGTGCTTTGGATGGAAGGCCAGAGCTGAATCTGAAATCCCCTTTTGGGGTTATGTGAGGTTTGCTTTGGGTTCCTCTTCCTCCTTTCTTTTTGGGCAGGCAAGTTGCACATCAAGTTCCTAGAAAAGGAGAAAAACACTGTGGTAGCCCAAAGGGCCATAGCTGAAGGGTGACTCACTCAGAGCGGATCCTGCTGACACAGAGCTCCCTCCCTCCATCTCTCACCTCCCTCGCCGCCTCCTGCCAGCACGATCCTGGGGGGTCTGGACTCCCAGGATCTGTGTGCCACCCAGCCAACTTGGGAGGTGGTGGCTGGGCAGGGGAGTGTCGCCAAGCTTCAGGAGGTCTCAGAGCTGGCCATGTGGTTTCCTGCAGGAAAGACTCCAGGGTCCTCGGCGGGCAGAGCAGTGCAGGCCAAGTAGACCCTGTGCCCGGCCCTGGGTCTCGGCGCGTTTTCCTCCTGCCCCTGCCCTGCCCGTGCACACGGGGCTGGCAGGTCCTGCTGCAGCGTTGAGTAGAAGGCTCGGCCACGCTAGCACGTGGGCTCTAGGGCCTGCGGTCACCATGTGGCACCTCTCTCCCGCCACCTCAGACATGGTGTCTTTCCCAGGGTGTCCCGTTGGTAGCCTCTGCCCACTGTCGGAGGATGACACGCTCGTCCCAGTTAGCAGTTACTAATCAGTGACCGTTCACCCGGCCCTGGGCTCAGTGCTTTCCCTGAGATTAAATTTTTCCTCATTAGATCCTAACACGGTCCTGGGAGTTAGGTGCTAATATTTTCCCTGTTTTACAGATGAGGAAATTGAGGTTTAGCAAGATATTAAATTACATGCCTAGGAGTACACAGCCAGGAAGTGGCAAAGTCAGGATTAGAACCCAGGAATCTGACTCCCAAGCCCACCAGACTCCCCACAAGTGGTCCTCTTCCCTGTGTTGCGAGCCTCAGAGAACCCCGGCAGGATGCATGGCCAGTCGCCATGGCCATCTCTGAGCAAGGGGAGGACACGCAGTGCTTCTGCTCTGTGGGGACCTTGCACTTGAGAGGCTGAGCTGTCTCGCAGTCAGGACTGTGAGTGGGCGGTGGTGCAGAGCTGGCAGTCCACCTCTTGACGTGCCATGATCCTTGGCCAAGACCCTTGGCCTGCCCCTTCGGGCTCTAGCGCCCTGGGGGCCACCAGTCTGATTTCTGTGGCATCTGACCAGGCCTGTGTGGAGAGGAGAGCCACATTTCCATTGGGAATGCAGAGGACAGACTGGCTTTTGTTTTGCACCCAGCCCCGTGCCAGCAGAATTCCCCGAGATAGCTGAAGGGCCCTGGGAGTCTCTTGGACGCAGCTGCTGGGGAATTCCACCCTCAACCCCACATAACCTGCACCTCTGAGCCCACCCTCCTCTCCACCCTTGAGAGGTGGTCCCTTGTGTGGCTTCCCTTCCTGCCATCCTCCCGGGCTTCTCTGCCAGCCAGCAGACAGGAGCTGGGCAGTGTCTCCTGGTCCTCTGTGGATAGAGAAGTACCCTTCCTCACTGGCTTTCCCCTGTGGGGCAAAGGAGCCTTTCCTGGGCTCCTTTCCTCTTGTAGGGTGCCTGCCCATCCTCCCCCCACCCCCCAAGTGTGATGTAAAGTGTCCTCTCTGGGCCACTTCCTTTTGCTCACCTTGTGAGTCTCCTAGAAAGGATCAGAGTCCAAAGCTGCTCCCAGCCATGACTCTCGGATGGGGGACTCCATGATTTTCTAGGTCAGTGCAGAATCTAAAGTACAAGACAAGTGAGTCAGCTTTGATGGGAAGGAAGGAAAAGTCAGGGGTTGGGCAGTATCCAGGGACACAGTGGGCACCTGGGTGGTGTCAGTCCAGATGGCAGGCCCTGGGGTCAGACAGACCAGGTGTGGCTGCTGCCCCGGTGCTCACTAGCTGTGTGACCCTAGACACACCCCTGCACTTCTCTGTGCCTTCGTTGCATCACCCGTGAAATCCCTCCTGGGCTGTTGTGAGGGTGGATGGGAACAGGCCACACCAGGCACTGAGGCCAGGGCCTGCACTTAGGAAGTGCTCAGCACACGTTAGCTTCTAGGGCTGTCAGTGATGCTGACTGATAACGACGCAGGTGATGGCCAAAGCGATGAGCAGAGGGAGACAAAAGTGGCACCCAAGGGTGGGCTCCAAACTCTGCTGGACCTTTTCCTCACATGTAAATGAGGGAATTGAATGAAATCCCTGGTCAGTCCCAGTCTGGACATTATGTAAGTTTGTCTGCGGACTCTCTGCAAGGTGTTCTAAGCCCTAAGCCCTCCCACCTGAGACTCAGCTAGGGCGGCAGGTTCAGGGGGGCACCCCTGAAGCACTCACCGGCTCAGAGTGACTCAGATCCCTGCCGGGACAGCTCAGCAGGTGGCACTCGAGAGTGACCAGCCAGAGGCAGACCCAGGCACTCCCCACGTAGCCATGGGGAAGGCGGCGGGGGTCAGGGGAGCAGAGAGGATGTGGCCATGATTTCTTTGCACCCTGGACAAGAGGTGAGGGCAACAGGGGGCCCGTGGGGACAGACACCAAGATGTGTTCACTCTCTGTCTCCCGCTCCCAGGACACATCGGATAACCATCACCAACTTCTGCCTCGGGAAGCATCTCGTGAGCGAGGGGGACCTGCTGAAGGACCAGAGGGGGAGCCCCGCCTACATCAGCCCAGATGTGCTCAGCGGTGCGTGCACTGTGCCCGGCAGTGGGCCCCTGGCCAGGACACAGCCCGGCACCACACACAGCCCATCCACTCAGCACACCCTGTCTGTGTAGTTGCTCCCTGGGATTAGTGCTTGGCGGGAAAGATTTCTGAAAGTGTAAACGTGGGGCACTTGAAGGACGTCCCTGAGGAAGTGGCATCTGAGCTGGATTGGTGAGGACAAGAGAGAATCAGTGGGGTGTGTGACGAGGTGGAGGCGGCACAGCGCACTTGAGGAAAACCAGCCGGAGGCCCCGGTGGCTGCTACTCAGAAAGTGGCCCTGGTGCAAGGCCAGAGAGGCGGGCACGGGCCAGGCCACGAAAGGCCTGATAGAGGCCTTGTTGAGAGGCGTCATCGTGTGACACTTCAAGGGCAAAAGGAAGTCATTGAACAGGTCTTCACTGAGTGTGCCATGATGAAATTTGCATTTCAAAGACATTCATTCGTTCACTCATTCATTCTGCTTGAATTTACCTACCAAGGGCCTTCCATGTGCAAGGCTGTGTTCTAGACACTTCGGATATAGCAGTAACAGGCAGACTAGCATCCCTGCCTCTGTGGACGGTGAACTGACTTTCCAGTGGGGCTGAGCCAGGTAATACACAAGATAAATGAGGTCGTTACACAGTTATTATTAACTGCTGATTATATTTCTAAGTACCAGGCGCTGTGCTTGAGCACGACACACATTATCTGCTTAAAGGCATGCAGCAGCCTTGTGAGGTGAAGACTCGAAGTTCCTTTTTTATAGATGAGAAAACCAAGGCTCAGAGAGATCACATCTCCTGTCCAAAGTCACAGCTAATAGTAAACCCAGAGGCTGGGTTCCAGGGCTGCCTCCTGCCCATGCCCAGGATCCTGGTTTTTATTTTATCTTTTCCTGTTTCACCATAGGCTTTCCTTCCTTCCCCAGCTCGTCCTTTACCAGATTGGGTCCCTCCGCCCTGATCCCTTAGGGGACCATTGACTTATGTCAGCTTCTACCCCTCCCACACGTAGGAAACAGCGCCTCTGTGCACACTCCTTACCCCTTAAGCTGCTTGACCTTCAGTGGGGCTGGTGAGCCCTTGGGAACCAGCATCCCCCACCCCAAAGTCATCATCAGCCACCCAGGAGGCTTTGGGACCCAGAGGAGAGATGGCAGTTGTCCAAGCGCTGCCCGGTGCCGGCAGGGTCCCCACACCGTGGAGGGCTGGGCTGTGTTCGGGGATCCAGCCGCCGCAGAGCCTGCTGGTGTGCCAGACAGGGTGCTGTCCTAGGGACTGGGCAGGGGCTTTCGGAGGGTTCTCGTGTCCTACAGTGGAGCAGGCTAGGCGGTGGCCAGCCTGTCAGAGGGCTGCCCTGGAAATAGGAAGGGAAGGCTTTTACAGTCAGTTGTGTGATCTGGACAGATTATATTCCTGGGCCTCATCTTCCTCTTTAGAAAAACAGAAAACATCTCATTCATAGAGTTGTGGTACAGATTTCATGAGATAAAGTGTTTCTTCCAGTGCTAGGACAGAGCTTACTTAACTGGACAGCCATTCACTTAGCAAACGAGAGTCCGTGCTAGGCAGGCGCTGGGCTCAACAGTGAGCAAAGCGGAGAGGCATCTGTGTGTGAGAGCTCAGCTTCCAGTGGGGGAGATGGGGAATAAACAGACAACGAAAGGGATCCTTACAGGTTGTGCAAGTGCTGGGAGGGAAGAGTGACGGGGTTGTGGCTGACTCGTCCAGAGCCCATTAGCTCTTTGTTCCACACGCACATTGGCCACCTGCTCTGTGAGGCGCTCTGCTGGGAGCTGGGGCCAGAGAGCAGGCCCAGCGGCTGGACCTCGCAGTCTGGCAGAGGAAGAGGCAGGAGGCATGCCCGAGGTGGGGTATTGCCCTGCAGGGCCAGGTCTCAAGAGCGTGAGCAGGATCAGCCTGCAGAGCAGGGGAGAGACCAGCATGGGAAATGCTGCCAGGACTGAGCCCATGCAGTTTGCTCTGGGAAGAAGGGGGGCAGGAGACCAGAAGTGAGGGTGGCAAGGTGGAGGGGTCCCCTGGATAGGATCTCAAGCACGTAGCTGGTAAGCTGATAGGGTCCCAGGGCCATCCTCTTTCCCGACCCTGTGCTAACTGTGCGTGCATCACGTCCCACAGGCCGGCCGTACCGGGGCAAGCCGAGCGACATGTGGGCCCTGGGCGTGGTGCTCTTCACCATGCTCTACGGCCAGTTCCCCTTCTATGACAGCATCCCACAGGAGCTCTTCCGCAAGATCAAGGCCGCCGAGTACACCATCCCTGAGTGAGTCCTGCCTCCCTGGGGAGGGGAGGGAAGACCAGCCGGGCAGGTGTGGGGAGCAGAAACTGCACAGTGAGGCTGGGAGTCCCGGGTCCGAGACCCAGCACCAGCCCACCCCACCTGAGCCCTGCCCTCTCCCTCTCCTGCATCAGGGACGGGCGGGTTTCTGAGAGCACCGTGTGTCTCATCCGGAAACTGCTGGTCCTCGACCCCCAGCAGCGCCTGGCCGCCGCTGACGTCCTGGAGGCCCTGAGTGCCATCATCGCGTCATGGTTAGTGGGCTGGTGCAAGGTGGAGTCTGCCCCTCCTTCGGCACTGCCCGTCCTACCCAGAAAAGGAGCGTGAGGGTGGGCCCGTTGCTCTGCCCGGCAGAGTCAGATTTCCAGACTTCCCCCGTGGGCAAGATCAGGAGGTGCCAGCAGCACGGAGTACCTAGCACCTCCTGCCTTCCCGCCGGTGCCCGGGGCGGACAGATGTGATCTCATTGAGTTCCTACAACAGCCTCTGAGGTGGAAGTTGTCCCCCGTTATTGGATGAGAATGCTGAGGCTTGGAGAAGCAGAGGTGATCATGTCAGGAAGGGGCTGAGCTGGGACCCACCCCAGGTCTGCTGACTCCAGCCAAGGCTTAGAGCACTGGGGCCTGGCCTTTCTGGGGAGCAGGGACTGCAGACGGCCTGGGGCCCACCTGACATGGCTGCCCTCCCTGCAGGCAGTCCCTGTCATCCCTGAGCGGGCCTTTGCAAGTGGTTCCTGACATCGATGACCAAATGAGCAATGCAGACAGCTCCCAGGAGGTGAGTTGGGAGGGGCAGACAGGCTGTTACCCAAGTCCTGAGGGACCAGCCTCCAGGGAGGGCAGGTGGGGCAGGGACAGAGGTGGCAGCTCCCAGCGGGCTGCAGGGCCTTCTCGGCTTTGTTCCCAGCTCTTGGAGTGGGAAGCGAGCCCGAAGTGCTGGTCCTGCGCTCCCTGGGGCCTGCCTGGGCCTGGCCCAGCTGGCCCTTCCGTGGCCAGAGAGAGGAGAGGGCCATGGGCCGGATGAGGTGGAGGCTGCACAGTGGCGCAGCCTGGCCCTCTCCGCTTCCTCTTCCTGCCCAAGTGCTCTGCCACGTGTTGGCCCTTTAAACAGTCACATTTCTCTGCCCCTCTGACTCACGGGCTCTCTCTCAACCTTCCTGCTTTTCATTTTTCAGATGATTCATTTTCTCCCAGTTTTCTCTCTTCTGTCCCCTGCACTGGAGAAAGTGCTGGGCCCAGGGTGGGAGCAGAGACCTGAGCACTAGGCCGCAGCTGCTGGGTGATCTTAGGGTGCCCCCTGGAGGGCAGAGCTCGGCCCAGCCCTTGGCAGGGACGCTGTCCCTTCCCTCTCTGGCCCAGCCTGGAGCTCCACAGCAGCGCCTCCTAGCCCTTGAGAAGAGTCCCAGGGCCTGTGCCCTGACTCCCACCCTCCCAGGACCATTCAGCAGCTAAAACGATCCGCACGAGCACATGGGAGTGCCCACCCCGGCACATCTCATTCCATCCTGTGTGGCCCGTGTTCTTACCCTCACTTTGCAAGAGGAACTGAGGCTCAGAGAAGTAAAATAAGTTACCCAAAGTCACACAGCTGGGTAGTAGAGTTGCGCCTTGAACCCAATCCTGATTCCATAGCCCCCTGCTGGGTAACACAGGGACCTACCACTTCAGTTCGCTGCTGTCTGCGTGGGCCCCAGGGGGCTTAGCATGGAGCAAGATAGGAAAACACGGCTGCCCAGGTGCAGAGCACCCCAGCCCCAGGCCTTTCAACACTTGCCCTGCACTGGGCCCCCAGGGCCTTCAATAACCTCTGTCAGGGGAGATCACTGCCCCACTTCACAGGCGAGGAAACTAAGGCTTCAGTAACGTGAAGGTAGCATGCTTAGAGGTAACATGACCTCTCCCAAGGTCAGTGAATTAGGAAGGGGGTGGCCAGCAGGGCGAGGTCCAGGTTGGCTGGAGAGCTTCAGGGACCCAGACTGTCTGCCACCCAGGTAGACGGGGGTCTGAAGGAGTGGTATCTGGGGAGGGGGGCTCTGGAGCCAGTCGATCTAACACTGCTCTGCTCTTCTCTCTCCGTCTCGGACACTGTCTCTCTCTCTCGTTTGTCTCTGTCTCTCCCCCTGTGCCTCGAAGGCGAAGGTGACAGAGGAGTGCTCCCAGTACGAGTTTGAGAACTACATGCGGCAGCAGCTGCTGCTGGCTGAGGAGAAGAGCTCCATCCACGAGGCCCGGAGCTGGGTGCCCAAGCGGCAGTTCGGCGGCGCGCCACTGGTGCGCCGGCTGGGCCACGACGCGCAGCCCATGAACCCCTTGGACGCAGCCATCCTGGCGCAGCGCTGCCTGCGGAAATAGCAGCCTTGGGCAGGGGTACCAGCTCCACCCACCACCTCTCCCCGGCCCCCAGCCAACACCTGGCTGCGGGGCTGGGCCCTGGCGCGCTGAACTCTCTCCCAGGCTGCCACAGGGACAGGCAGGGACAGCCCAGGTCACACATGGGGTCAGCAGAGGTACCACGAAGCTACCTTTTGGAATGATTGCTTGATTGTTTGGTTTTTTTAATCTGAGAAGCCTAGATAACTAATCTGCTTTTAATCATGACGTTTTAATCTACCTCTGTCTCTTTAACCATGCTGTCTCTGGACTGAGTGAGAGGGAGGAGGAGGAGGAGGAGCCCACCCAGCCGCCTGGCCAGGCAGCTGCTCCCCACAGTCCAAATAAGCTGAAAGTGCAGCTCGCTGCTGGCTCCCAGAACGAATGCCCACCCCCCACGCTGTCCCAGGCCCCTCCCTCCCATGGTCAGTTTCCTCCCTCCCCTTCTGACCCCAGGCTCCTCCATCCAAGCTTTGGAAAACCTTCACCTCATCTTAAGTGGAATTCAAATATATTTATTTTTATACTGAAACCAACTTCTCTCCCATCACCAGGTGGCTCGGCCCTCGGCCACTCCCTGCCCCAACCTGGCCAGAAAGCAGGGAGTCCACAGCCCACTGATGGCCCCCTCCCCACCACCAGGCTCTGAAAGCCCCTTCTTGCCAGCCCCTCTCCACCTCCAGCCCACCAGTCCCTCTTGTCTCTGGTGATGGGGGGCCTTTCTCGACTTGGTTCTCTTTCTCCCATCTCAGTAGCGTCTCTGAGGTGCTGCACACACGCATTAACCCTGGGGTCCTTCCCCCACCCTCGCCTCATGCCGAGGTAACGAGGTAACGCTGACACAGGTGTGAAAGAGGGCCTGGGGTCGGGCTGGGGGTGTGCGGGGCTGGCCTCAGACAGGCAGGCTCTGCCCCTCGCTCCCCACACTCCACTCTGTGGAGAGTGGTGGGGACACCGCCCATCCCACCCTTGCCTCCTTGTAGATGCGGCGTCTCTCCTGGCACACCCCGGCCAGGGCCCTTCGCTGGGCTGCAGGGCTTGTGGGAAGAACTGCAGGCGCCTGGGCCTTGTCTGGTCTGAGAACAGCCCCGCTGCCCTCTTTGAGCCGAGATTTTGAAGTGGATGCCCGTCTTGCCAGAAATGCTGTTCTCGCCAGAATGCCCGCCCTTCCCGCTCCTCCCCCTGCTCCCTAACTCCCTCGCTGGACTTGGCCCTGCCCAGTGCCATGCAAAGACCTCCCCTTGGCCCCACACCAGACCCCCTTGGAAAGGCCAAGTGTTCCCCTCCAGGCAGCCCTGGGCCCTTCGGCCCTTCCTGCCTGTCCTCGCTCCCCAGTGGGAAGGTGACCAAGGTCTGTGTAACCTTGTTTCCCAGTGTGAGCTGCCCCCTCCCCAAAAGCTGACTCACTGTGAGTGACTTGGGGCAAGTTCCCAAACCTCCTTGTGCCTCAGTTTCCCCATCTGGAAAAAATGGGGCCACCTCTTGCCAGCAGTAGCAGGGCCACCCACGCCCCTTCCTTCCCACACCCCTTCCCAGCACTTGGGCACCTTGTGCCTCTGCCTCAGTGGGGCTGAGGGAGCCCGCCTGAGCCCAGCACTTACTCGCCTGGAGCAGCAAGCCCTGCCTCTGTCAGCTGCCTGGCCGCTGAGAGCCAGGGTCTCATGCTGTGGGGTCGAGGGATGTCCTCTTTTCTATATTTATTTCAAAAAGAAGTCTAAGGGAGTAGAAATGCAGTCTGGCCCAGGGCTCCGGCCCCTGTGACTGTCCCTGTGAGGCGCTCAGCTGTGCCCCTTGCCCAGCAGCCTGCCCAGACCCTCCGGGCCTGCTGGCCATGTGTGGTCTTTCTCCTCCTGAAAAAAGCAATACCCTCCGAGTCTGCAAACCCTATCAGACAGAGGTCCCTTCCGAGGCCCACCCGTGTGTCTGATCGCATTTCGAGCAAAGCAAACGAGAGGAGGTTGGGTCTGCCCGCACTGGGAGTCATATGCTGAGAGAAGTCCAGTTGTAAAGAAACAAAACAGAAAAAGCCACAAAAAAATTTGTATAAAGACATATTTTTGTACTACATGGGGACTCTTCCTGCATGTCAGCAATAAAATTTCCTGTTCTGGAGCCACCGTGGCCTGTGCTGTCTGCTCTTCTTGTCCCCATCACCTGTGCCTCCGAGTTGCCCACCAGCCAGTCTCCCTCCCACCCCATCCCAGCCTGGCAGGGCCTGGTTCCTACTGCGCTCGGCTCTACCACCAGGTGCGCTGGATAGCGCCCCCCCCAACCTGGGCAGGCAGCCAGCCAGCTACACGCAATCACTGTCTTGCATGGGGGAGGGCACCAGAAATCTCCAGCCCCACCAAGTAACCAAAAGGGAACTCCCTGCTTGGCTGGGCCCAGCCGGGACCTGTGCAGGAAGGAGGTGTTCCAGAGCAGCTGCTGCTTGCAGAGTATTGGTTCTCCCCCCTGCCAAGCCCCCAAGGTGGGGAGAACTTAACCAGACAGAGCCCATCCTGGTGCCCACAGGCCCATTCGGGCAGCTGGGGCAATAAGGGCCAAGCCAGGCTCTTTCCTGAATCGCCTGCTCCTTCCCTTCCCTCAATAGGAAGCCAAGGGACTTCCTTCCTTTCTTCTTTCCTTCCTTCCTTTGCTTAAATTTAGACTGCAGAGTGAGCACTGGAGCAATGAAACTGAAGGTAGGCTGGCCCCTCCCCAGGCACAGCACAGGGCCTGGCAGGCTTACCTTTGTGCTCAGGAGCCCCACTCAGGCCCTAGTCACAAAAGGAGCGGAGACCCATGCAGGAGGAGCCCCAAGATGCGGGAAGTCTCCGGTTCAGAGCAGACCCCCAGGCCCCGAGTCCCCACTTTCACCCCACAGCCCCACACCCACCCCAGCATCCACGCAGCGCCCATCTTCCTGGCCACTCCCAAATCTATAGGAATTTCGCCAGTTCCATCTCAGCCATACCGTATCTGTGGAGCTAGCTGTCCTGGATGCACCGCGAGAAGGGGCGCTCACAGCCAGCCCAGCAGGGCCAATCTCGAGCTCGCCCCACTGCCACCCTGGGCCCGCCTCCACTTTCAGCCTCCCTCCCGTGCTCCCGCCTGACCAGCTTCTGTTCTGTGCTGGGGCCGCCTCAGCACCCGCATGTGTCAGGCCTGTACTCAGCAACGCCCGGGGCAGCAAGCTGCGTGCAGGGAGGGGCTGTTTTGTACCTGGAGCCAGCCTGGCACGCAGCTCACACGCACGTCACATCGCTCTCCACCAGTTTTTATTGTGAGCCCCTGAAGCAAAGGAAGAGGGGAGGTCCAGCAATGTGGGTGTGTTCAACAGCCTCCTATATTCCTGAGAAGCCAAACAAGAACCAATAAATTTGGGCAGTTGTAGCCACTGCCCGGTCTCCACTGCGCTCTCGGAGCGGTCTCAGAGAGTGGCGGGCTGGGCCACCCAGCTGCCCGAAATGGGAAAGGAAGTGAGGAAATGGCGTCTCCCTCCATGGCCTAGTCGCTCAGGCCCCCAAGCCAAGCCAGCTGTGATCTCGAGTCTCTCCCTCTCTCCCACACCCCATGTCCCGTCTGCCGCTTCTCACAGCGCGCTGCCACAACCCCGTCGGAGATCTGAGCCCCACTCTCGCTTCCTGGTGTCCCTGCTCCCTGCGACAGCCCAGCCAAACGGCAGCCAGAGTGAGCCTTTCAAAAATCGGACGTCTTCCCTCCCCTGCTTACACCCCCCTGACAGCTTCTGCCCCTTGCAGGACAACACCCAGAGGCCTGTCTGAGCTTAGAAAGCTCAGCACCACCAGGCGCCAACCTGACCTCCTCTCCAACCTCTCAGCCCCTCACCCCTCCCCCGAGGGCCCCAGCCACACGTGCCTCCTTGCTGATTCTGACCAAGCCAAGCACAGCTTCCACCACAGGGCCTTTTCATTGGTTATTCTCTCTAGAAGCTTCTTCCCCACATATTTGCATGGCTCCCTCCCTCATTTCCCTCTGCTCAAAACACCACCTCCTCAGAGAGGCCTTCCCTGATCACGTACACCTGGTCTCCTCTAACTCCTCACCCCGCTCTACTCTCCATCGTGCTTATCTCGGCCCAACCTCACTCAGATCACCTGCCTGACCATTGATGACACCTGTCCCCCCAATCAACTGTGGACTCCCCGTGGGCGGGAAACTGCTCTGTGTCTGTGCGGGGGTGGGGGGCCTGGGGGCTGGTCATCACAGCGCCTGGGCCGTGCAGCTGGCATTTAGAGGGTGGGGGCCAGGGACCCCAGACAACCCCACAAGGAAGGCAGATTCCACAGCCTGCAAGACGTGAGCGAAAACTTGTTTATAGTCACCAGAGCCAAGAACCTAACCCCGCTGTAAACGTAAACAGAAAGGACTTGTGTGCACAGAATGCAGATGAATGTCGGGGAATGCAGCTACCGTGTGGAGTGGAGGGACTCTGCGCTTCGCTTGGTTCGGAATCTCACCGAGAGTTCGCCACCGTTTCAGACGCGAACACCTCCCAGCATCCCAGCGTACATCTGCACTCAGGGCTCTCACCTTCCCCACAACCGGCCGCTTCACGAATGCCTATCCTTTATTTCTAAGACACACATATATATGTATGTATGTATATGTGTGTGTGCATTTTAAATCAGATGTGGAGGAGGGTATATTAACCATAAATTTCTTTCAGGAGCATAAAAGGAGCAATGCAAAGAATCGTGACTCTGGGTCTGATGGGGTGGAGGGCCATGGCCTGTGGAAGATTGGCGGGGAGCATGGGCTCTGAAGTTCAAGTTCAGGCCCCGCCCCTTACATCCAGGGGGAAGAGCCTTTGTTAACCAACCTCTCTGAGCCTCACGGTCTCGCCTCTGAAACAGGAGTCACCCTACAAACTACACGGTTACTGAGGGGACCTGAGGGTTGAGACAGCACAGCAGTTAACAGAGAGCCCGAGTAACCGAAAGCGGGACCGGCTGCCTGCCACTACGCAAGCCAGTACTTGAGAGCAGGCTGCTGATGTAAAGGAAAGTGGTTTGTTCAGATGCAGGCCATGTGGAAGATGGGGGACTCACGTCACAAAGCCCGTGTCCCTGGGGAGATGGGGACTCAAGTCACAAAGCCTATCTCCTGGGAAGATGGGGGACCCATGTCTCAAAGCCTATCTCTACCTCTCAGTGGAGGCAGAAGTTTTTATAAGGAGGGAGATGGGAACAAAACAAAGAGATCAAGAGAGGGGGTTGAAAAGTTCTCTACATGCAGACAAGCACAGTCCATTTTGATAAGGAGAGAGATGGCCCGGTGCAGGTCATCCTGGTTTAGTCATCCTGGCTTCATGTCACCCTGGCTTCACGTCATCCTGGCGCCACGGTTGAAGGTCAGCACATCTCCCAGAGCCGGGATGCCTGAAGGCCAGATTCTGTATCTTCTGAAGTTAGTTCCTAGGATTCTTACACAAACAAGCTGCATATTAAAGTCAGCACTTACAGGAACAACCTCAAAAGGACGGTGGGGTGGGTTACAATTTCTCACTGTTACACCAGGTTCAGGATGGCACGTAATAGCAATTACTATTATTCATTTTGCAAACTCTCACATTGCCCTCTTCCCAACAGCTGTCCCAGGTGCTGAGGAGGCATTCAGAGGACCAGGCCTGTCTTGGGAGTCCTTGAGTGAGTCTCCTTCTTCCCTCCAACCAAGACCTAGGCAGTCTCTTACCCCACTGTGGGGTGAGGTCCCAGTGTGAGGAACAGAGCAGCCAGGCAAACAGAGCGGCTGGGGAAGGGAATGGTCAGGTTCTCATTAGGTCCTGAATACACCAGCCACACCCCCAGCCCCACCAAAAGGCTCTGAATCTCTCTGCCCTCTGACCTCCCATCAACACCTGCCTTTCCCGCGTTTCATCTTAAGCTCACTCTCTGGGCCTCCCAAGGTGACTAATCTCTAGTCTCACAAACAGACAAGAGGGCAGGGAGGCAGGCAGCAGGTCAGTCCTAGGCCACCAGACTGAGGAAAATCAGCAGGTGGGCAGAGGGGATGGGAGCCAGGCAGGCAGGTGACAGATATGCAGAGAGGTCCGGTCAGCACACCCAGCACACAGGGAAAACAGGTGGCTGGGCAGACCTACAGACCGGCCGGCCAGCAGGGAGAGGCAGGCAGAAAAGCGGATAGGCAGGTGGCCAGGAGGTCACATGGGCTGTGCAGATGGCCACAGGGGCCAAAGGCTCTGGGCATCTCCCCCAGGGCCTGCACGAACAGCCCACAGCTTCTTCCAACCCTCCAGGCCAAGGCGGTCACTTGTCCCACCTGGCCTGGCTTGGCCACATGTATCGCCCTCCCGTGTGTCGCTCTCTGAAGCGACCAGCAGCCATCTCAATCCCCACTCTGCTCCAGCATGGCCACCTGCTTCCCCAGGGCGGAGTCACACCTGACCCACTCCAAACACACGTCACACACCAACCCAGACACGCCTTTGTCTGTAGGTAGTGACACCCAGAGACGTGCATAGCACAGGGGTGCATGAAACAGCTTAACACAAACATATCCAAATTTTTTTTTTAAGTTCAGCTTTTTATTGCCTGTGTTACAAAAGAGGTTTGGTCAAGAAAACCAAAGCCCGCGTCATCATCAGACTCCTCAGGTTCTTCTTTCTCTGCTTCCATTTTCTTCTCCTCAGCTGGGGCCACAGCAGTGGAGGGGGCAGGACCTCCTGCTGGTGCCACACTGGCAGCTGGGACAGGTCCACCAGCCCCTACACTGCAGACGAGGCTCTCAATGTTGACATTGGCCAGGGCCTTTGCAAACAAGCCTGGCCAGAAAGGTTCAACATTTGCACCAGCTGCTTTAACAAGGGCATCGATCTTATCCTCCATCACCGTCACCTGATCGTCATGCAGCATAAGGGCTGAGTGGATGCAGGTGAGCTCCGAGACGGAGGCCATACTGTGGGAGAAGGCTGGGTGAGTGCTGCCGGGACTTGCGCTAGTTGCCAGATAAGTGAGGGCCTCACCCCAGTGCAGCCTTAGATCTCTCGGAAGGACTAAGCACCCTAGCGGTAGCTGGGGAATAAGGGCCATATTCAAAATCCCACAGCCCCCCACACAGAGCGGCAGGCGCCCACGGAGACAGACACAGGCGTGTGCCACACAGAGGCACACATCCCCAACACCCAGGGCTGCTCCCACAAGCACAGCCAAGACACGCACTGATCTTCACACGGTCGGTCAGCATTCAGCTGTTGACACAACCATGGAAACCCAGCAATATCCCAGCTGGTGGTCTGCTTCCGGCCTCACCTCCACTTCTCAGCCCGATTTAACGTGGTTGATGGCGTCCTGGTCCTGGCCAGGTCTCCCTCCCGCCCCATCACTCATCTCTCCTGGCCGACCCCTCCTCCACCCGACCCCTCACTGTCGGAGCACTCAGTCCTCAGGCTGCAGACCCCTTCTCTTCTCTCCCTGCCCCCTGGGTGATCTCACCCACTCCCCCAGTGTTCGATCCATCTTGGGCGTTGAGGACTTACAAACACTTTTCCAGCCCGGATTCCTCAGGCCTGTCAGACACCCCACCTGGACATCTCAAATCTATCTCAAATGAAACTCGGATTGCCCAAACCCCGCTCCCCACCTAGGCTTTCCTTGGGTGTCTGGGCCCTACACTGAGTCACTGTTCCATATTCCTCTTTCCCTCATGCCCACATCCCATGCAGGAAGTCCTACTGACACTCCCTCCACTCACCTCCTCCACAGCCCGTCTGGTCCAAGCCCTCTGCCACTGCTGGCCGGGATGGCTGCCAGCCTGCTCACAGCTCTGCTTCCCTTCTCACCCTGCATGGCCCATCCCACACTGAGCCCCTGAGGGGTCTCTCCAAAGGGTGTCACTGAACCATGACACTGTCCTGATTAAAACTCCAGGGGCTCCCCCCATGACACTCACAACATCTAAGCTCCTCCACAGGGTCCAGGGCCTCTTCCTGTCCTCACCCCTCATCACCCCCGCTCATGCCTCTCTGCCCCTGGGACAGGGACCCCAGGACACTACTTCAGGGCCCTGGCCCTCCTTCCTGCCCAACACTCGGCCCCGCCCAGATCCTGACACAGCTGCCTCTCACCTCCGCGGGCCCCTGCAATGCCGCCCAGGTGTTCTCCATCACAGATTTCCCCATTCCGTCATCCTGAACGCTCAGCAGCAGCCAAGATTCTCTCCTTCGTGTGCTGTCTGTCTACCTCAGTGCCAGCTCCATTAGGGCAAAGATTTGTGTCTGTTCTGCTCACTGCTGGACCCTCATTATTAGGAAGTACCAGTCGGTCTGACAGACATGGCCATCCCCACAAAAAGGCTCAAGTAGATACAACACGAAATATACCAATATGGGCAGAAATTGTGCCACATGCTCACCAAACAGACCAAACAGCCACAAAGACACCCAGGAGTCTCTTTCCCACCCCTGGGAGAGCCAGTCCTAGTCCTTTTCCCATCTAGATCTGCCCTCAGCTTGAACCCCAACTCCGGACTTGGAGTGGGGGTCTCCAGCCTGGGCAGAGAGGGGGGTCACTGGCCCACAGGCCTCAGGCAGCGCCTTCAGCTATGTCTGCAATTTCCTCTCCCCCCTTCCTTCCCTCCTCCTCCCTGAGGCTCCCGCCAAGAAAGCCTCCCCCTCACCCCAGCCCCAGCACAGGAAGGGGGGCCCACGAGGCGGGGCTGGGATCTGTGCAGGAAGACCCAGGCCCACACACTGATCACACGACTCATCACACACACAAGCCCTGAGCCCGTGTAGAAATGCATGTGCACAGGCAAGTTTAGCCAGAAGGGAAAGGTATTTTTGCCATGCACTCTGGTGCAGAACACAGAGGCCCTCAGAGGCCCCAAGCTGGGTTCTGCAAGGCTGGCCTGGGCCTGGCTTGAAGCCTGAGTCCAGCATTCATTAACCCTGCTGACCAGAGCTCCACCAGCTGGACACACTCACGCCTGGGCCCTGGGAGGAGAGGATGACAGTCCCTTCCCTTGGGTCCTGGGTTGAGGATCTGGCTGAGTACTGACATCTGGGCCGGGGAAAAGCAGGCAGTGTTCCCTGGGTGAGGAAGACTTCCAGCGGGGAGAGCAAGGTATAGGGACAGGGTTAAGGGCTCAGCCAGGCTCTAGGCTCAGAGAGCAACGCGTTCAAATTCTGACCGTTTTGGTCAAGTTTTTCAATCTCTCTGTGACTCAGTTTATGTATCCGCCAAGTGGGGATATTGACACCGAATTATAGGATTATTAAAAAGGATTAAATAAAAGAAGGGTTTATTGTAAAAGGGTTTAGCCCATTGACGGGCACCTCCATCACAGAGAGGACTCCATCCTCCTCATTATTATTATTGTTGTTATTCGTAGCCTGGGGGCGGGCCCCTGGAACCCGCCTCCCCTGCGGTTTCCTGTGGGGGGGGATAAGACGCCGCAGCAGGCCTCGTTCCCCCTCCTCTCTCTGTCCTCTGCCGGCCCTTTCCCTCCCCGCCTCCCCCGCCCCGCCCCGCCCCGTCCCTCCTCTTTCCTCGGAGGAAACTTTCCGCCGGCTGGTCCATCGGCCGTGTCCGGCCCGCGCTGCCTCGGCCTGGGAGCTGAGCTGAGCGGGCGGGGTGGCCGGACCCGGGTGTGTGCGACCACCGGAGGCACTGGGACTGGTCGGTGGAGAAACGGGGCACTGACGGTGAGTGAGCCGAGGCCTGCGAGCCGGTGAGTCCCCGGGGGGCGGGCGGGATGGGAGAGGGAGGCGGCCTCCCCTTGCCGGAGCTCGCCCAGAGAGAGCGGAAGACACCCGTGATTCTCCATCTCGCTCCCGGGACAACGAAACCGGACCTCTTTTGGGGACCTCACGAGGGGGCGGAGCCTCCTGCGGCCCACTCCCTAACCCCCAGGTTGGAGGGGCGTTCGAGCGCAGGGCTAGGATACCCAGGCAGGGCCCAAGTCTGCAACCAAGTCGGGACGCGCTCTTTCCAGGGTGGACCTGCGGCTGCTCCTCCAGGGAGAGGAGCTGCCCCCAGGAGGAAGCGGGGTCAGGGTCAGCTTCAGGCTGGGGATTAGGATCTGATCGTGCTGACCCCGCAGGCCGACAGGCGATTGCCACCCCAGAGCAGCATGGATGCCCCCAGAAGAGACATGGAGTTGCTCAGCAACAGCCTGGCGGCCTACGCACACATCCGCGGTGAGGGCGGCGGGGGAATGTACCCTTCCCTGCCCCTCTAAGGCCCCACTACACCCCTTCCCTCCTCACCCCTGCTGTTATAATAACCCCCTCCCCCACAGCTAGTCACCTACAACTAATTACCCCCATCCCTCACTGTCCCCCATTGCCCGATGGCAGCTACCTAATGTCCTTCAAATAGGAGGTACTGTCCTTGTCCCCTAAACTTAAAACCTGGAGTCTTTTCGATGGAATGACTCCCACCAGCCAGGGCCCCTTCATGACTTCTGCCCTCTGACCTCCAGCTAACCCCGAGAGCTTTGGTCTCTACTTCGTGCTGGGTGTCTGCTTTGGCCTGCTGCTAACCCTGTGCCTGGTAGTCATCAGCATCTCCTGCGCACCCCGCCCGCGGCCCCGGGTCCCTGCGCTGCGCCGGGACCGCCATAGCACCCTGGAGGCGGAGGACGAAGACGAGGACGAGGAGGACACGGTGACGCGACTGGGCCAAGACGACACACTTCCTGGTCCAGAGCTGTCCTCGGAGCCCGATGGGCCCCTGAGCGTTAACGTCTTCACCTCAGCGGAGGAGCTGGAGCGGGCGCAGCGCCTGGAGGAACGCGAACGGATTTTGCGGGAGATCTGGCGCACCGGGCAGCCGGACCTGCTGGGCACCGGCACGCTGGGACCCAGCCCCACGGCCACGGGCACCCTGGGCCGCATGCACTATTACTAACTGGGCCTCGTTCCCACTGCAAGGCTCTCTAGGTACTGGACGTGCACCTGAGCTCATAGCTACTGCGGTTCTAAGTGGGCCCTGCCCCCACAGCTCCCACGGTGCTACTGGGCGCGCATCCCCGTACTCCGGGAGGCGCCCTTCCCCAGTCCTGCCCGAAGACCCTGGGGGGAGGGCAGGACACAGGGTCCCTACCCCCGCTTCAGGGCACGATTAAGAGGTGAAGTGACCAATGAAAGCTGCATTTTTAGTGACTCAGTCTCCCTCTGTTACCCCTGCCTTCAACATTCCGCAGGCTCCTGCCATGCAGAGGGCCCCAGGCTACCCACCTCCATCACGCAATCCTCAGTACATGCTTACGTTCACTTCACAGACGGCGAAAGCACACTCCAGCACTTACCAGTCTCCCCCAGAACAAGTATCACTCGAATTCCTTACTCACACATTCCTTACCGGCACACGCCTGGACACACGTCATCCGTCCCTGCAAATGCCCAGGGTTCACGCATCACTGCAATCACGCGTGCGCGCCAGGCTGACCTTGACGCTAAGGTGCTTTTAGCCCCAGTGTAACCACGTGTGCCTGACTGAGTGGATGTGCGTTTCTGTGAGTCCTGAGCTGACAGACGGTGGGACAACTGGGAGGGGTCCGGGGATTCGAAAGCCGGGCCGCCAGTTCCTCTGGCGCACAGCTGGATTCCGGAATCCGGCCGCAGGCAGGGCCTGACCCTGCCTGAGCCTGGGCCCCTCCTGCCCGCTGGCGTCCGAAGGAGACGCCCCCTCCAACCACCCACCCCCTTCCATCCGGTGGGTAAAAATAGCCCGGCACAGGCCTTGGGAATGGTAATGAGAGCCACATGTTGGCCAGATGTGCCAGGGAGAGACCTCCGGGAATGCTGAACTCCAGCCCGCCCCGGCCCCGCCCCCCGCCGCGAAGGCCCCGCCCCCCGCACAGACCAGGCAGGCAGGGTGCGCATAGACAACAAAGTTTACTTTCTTGGGTTTCCCAAAGTCCTGTGCAAGGATGTGGGTGGCCGGAGCAGACTCCCCTCCAGGCCCCACTGCCGTCCTTCCCCGGGACCCCCCTCAGTGCATCTGCGCATGGCTGGAGCCCGGGGTCCGGGATTCCTGAGTCTTCTGCTTCATCTGAACCTAGTGAGAAGAAGGCATCAGGGGAGAGCCGGCCACCAGCCCCTCCCGGGCAGGGGTTCGCACCACACGCACCTCTAGCAACTGACGCTTCTCCCTTTCATTCTTCAGCTCCTCCCAGAGGTCGGTCAGCTTTCTTCTGTGGACAAAACAGTGAGGGGGAGGGGTGGGCAGGGCTCGCTTTGAGCCGCTCCCGCCCTTTTCTTTCCAACCTCCTTGCGCTCCCCCACTTACTCCAGCTGTACCCCCATCAGCTCCAGGGCACTCCTTAAAGACTCCACCTCATTCTGTAGCCTTATTACGTCATCTCTGTCACTTTTGCTGTTTGGGGGATTTTGCGGGACGAGTGAATGGAGGCTGAGAGTCTCTTGAGGGTCTGGAGTAGGCTTGATAGGATGTGGATTCTCTTGAGCTGGGTCTACCTCTTTAGGGGATGCCTCCTCTTTGGGTGTAGTCTCATCCTTTGCAGGTACCTCCTCCAGGAGGGTGGTGACCTCTTCTGGGGGATGAGCCTTCTCAAGGGCAGACAGGGACCCTGGCTCAGCCTCAGACTGGAATGCAGAGCTGTCCCTCTTATTCAGGGGGTGCTCCTCTGCCATGTGGACCTCCCCTTGGGACTGAGCCTCACTGACCAAGAGAGACTCGCTCTTGGGCAGGGCTGGCTCCAGGGGGAAGGCATGGAGCTGAGCGTTGTCCCCAGGGGAGGCCTCTCCCGAGAGCATCTGATCTGGGGTCAAGGCCTTTTCTAGGGTGGAGGCCTCATCCCCAGGAGGGGCCATCTTTGGGCCAGAGGCTTCATCTTCAGGTAGGACACCTAGAGCAGGGGCCTCATCCACAGAAAAGTCCCCATCTGGGCTGGGGGCCTTGTCCTCTAGAGCCAGGGTCTCCTCTGGGATGGGGGTCTTATCTGGAGTCAGCGTTTCCTCTGGGTTGGGGGCCTCCTCCAGAGACAGGGTCTTCGGCGGGCTGGGGGTCTTGCCCAGAGTAGGGGTTTTATTCGCAGGAAGGGCCTTTGCTCGACTCCTCCGTTCTTCCTGCTGTGGCGGTGGGGGTAAGGTCTCAGCTGAGGCCTTCCTCCCCTTGCCCTGGGACCCTTCACCCTCACACCCCACACCCCCGGGAAGTAGACCCTGCTGGGTGGTCTCCCACTCCTCCACATTGTGGGCCTCTCACCTGACTGGCCGCAGGTTGTTGCCGGGAAGCCTGGGTTCTGGATCGCTTTCTGCCAGGGTGGCCCAAACCCCCACTGAGGAGGCTGCCACTGGAGCCTGTGAGAGCAGACCGTCAGGGGCCCCGGGCCTAGCAGGATGCTGAGCCTTCCCCGGTCTTCGTCCCCCAGCCTCACCCCACTGAGGGAGACAAGCCAGACCTACCAGAGTCCCGGGAGGGGCGCTTCTGTCCATCTCCACCAGGTGTCCCAGACGGCCTGCAGCATATCCCCATCAGACCCAGGCAGGGTGGGCAGGAAATGGCATTCCCTCTGTACCCTCATCCTCCCCCCAACCCCACCCTGCTCCTTACTTGGCTTTGCTGGGCCCAGTGTGGGCTGTCATCAGCTTCTTGACCATGGGGAGGGCTGTTTTGGGCACCATCTTTTTTGGTTCTTTAAGAGCAGCTGGGAGGGAAGAGGGGAGCGCAGCATTTGTTCTCACCCATCCAAGAGCCCTTGACCCTGCCCTGGGCTGTGCACAGGGATGAGGGACTGGAGATGAATCATATTAGCTTCGGGTCTTGGGAGCTCTGGGGAAGCTGACCTCCCTCAGGCCACAGGGGCGCAGGGAACTGAGGGAGCACCCGAAGAGTGATCAGGGCAGTCTTTGTGCGGGGGATGGCACCAATACCACCAGGTTTTTCCTCCATGCTTTCCTGAGACCCACCCCTGCTCAGTGCGGTGACCGGTTCAGATCATCTCTGACCTGGACCATGGCAACACCTCCCAGTTCCCCCTCCTCCCCTCCCAGGAACTTCTTTGACTCTCCATCTCATTCATTCCCTAAGAGATGTCCCCCAGCCTCACGGGTCCAATCATCACCCACAAGCCAACGACGCCAACGCTTCCATTTCGAGCTCCTTCCTCTTCCCTGAACCCCAGACTCATACTGGACTGCCCTCTCATTATTTGCACTTGGTGAGCTAACTGGCCTCCCACGCTCAGCATATCCAAAACATCCCTCTTGCTTCCCAACCTCCTTGCCCCCAGCATCTGACCCTTTCCCAGTGCTCCCCATCTCTCGCATTCACCTACTTGCTCTTTCTCTCTCAAATTCACCTTCAAGATCTCGTGAGCAACCTTGGCCTCTTTACCCCCATGCTGCACACGTCCAACCCAGTGAGCCCTGTCTGCTGTCTTTATAACACACCCTAATCTACCTCGTCACCACCTCCACCACTACGCACTCCAGGTCAAGTCACCGCCATCTTCACCTGAACTATCGCAACAGCCTCCAACCCAGGGGCTTGGGCTGCATTCACCCTGCCTAGGGGGTGTTCCTCCCCCAGCAGCCCGAGTGAACCCATGTTCTGCTGGGGGGGCAGACATAAGCAAAAGAAGTAAAACCTGTGGTGTGTCAGAGAGTTATGAAGTATTATTGAGGGAGAATGAAGTAACTTTTTATACCCTCACCCGAGGACATGCTAATTGACTTTAGAGAGAGGGGAAGAGAGAGAGAGAAACATCAGTGTGAGAGAAATATCAATTGCCCCTTGTACACACCCCAACCGAGGACCAAACCAGCAACCCAGGCATGTGCCCTGACCCGGAATCGAACCTGCAACCTTTCTGTGCACAGCACAGTACTCCAACCAACTGAGCCACACCAGCCAGGGCAGAATAAGTATAATTTTTTAAAAAGATTTTACTTATTTACTCATTTTTTTAGAGAGAGGGGAAGGGAAGGAGAAGGAGAGGGAGAGAAACATCAATGTGTGGTTGCCTCTCAAGTGGCCCCCACTAGGGACCCAGCCCGCAACCCAGGCATGTGCCCTGACTGGGAACCAAACCAGCAACCCTTTGGTTCGTAGCCCATGCTCAATCCACTGAGCTACACCAGCCAGGCAGAATAAGTGTAATTTTAAATGGGGTGACTAGTAGAGGCCACACTGAGATGACATCAGAGTGAACCCCTGAAGGCAGTCACACACAGGGATATTCAGATCTGTGGACACACGAACAGCCACTCTGGCACATGCGCACATGCTGAAACTTACACACGTATTATCACACATGTATATGCACAGATCCCCGACACCACGCCACAGTGGGCCAGAACGTGGGCCCTCTGACAGACACCAGGCTTTGCGTTCTTGCTCAGTGACGGAGAAGTCATGGGAAAACTCAGGTAGGTAGCTCGACCTCTCTGTGGCCCAGTGTCCTCGCCCATGACACATGGGTGACAGCAGTACATTTTACAGGGCTGCTGTGAAGTTCGAGGGGCTTAATCCATATGAGGGGCTTAACAGAGCGTTTGGTATATAGTCCAAGTTCGTGCAAATGTTTTTTAGTTGAACTTACTGGGTGACGTTGGTTAACAAACTTATACAGGTTTCAGGTGTACAATTCCATAATACAACATCTGTATATTGTATTGTGTCTTCACCACCCCAAGTCAAGTCTTCTTCTGTTAAAGTGTTAACTTTCACTTCTGCGTCTGGTAGTATGGCTGATTAGGTGACCGGTGGGGCTCTCACACTGGACAGCAATTGTGTCCTGCTTAGGATCCACTCTGGGGGGCTGCTAGGATTAAAAGAGGTAGTGAAGGGCCACAGAAAGGGAGAAACGGGCCAGGATGGCAGTGAGAAGGCAGCGCTACTAGGACCCCCAAGCCTGGGGCCAGCAGCCAGAAGTCGAAGTCAGCCCTCTCTGGAAGAAGTCTTCCCCTGCTAAGGCATGCACAACCCCCACAGACGGAGATCAAGTCATGGGCTGACACACAAAGACCATACAACACATGAGAGACAGGCCCCTGAGAGCAGCAGACACAGCACGTAGAGACACTGAAACTGTCAGCTAGGGAAGACAGCGCAACTCTGGATAAACCATTTGAAGAAATAAAGGATGAGCCTGCAACGCAGTGGCCATCAGGAATAAACAGGCAGATGTGAAGAAAAAAAAGGAAGAAAGCCAAACTACTGGAAAGTAGCACTCTTGAAATAAAATGCAATGTATAGGTTAAACAGCAGATTAAATATAGCCAAAAAGCATGAGAGAGAATTAGTAATCTAAAAGTATAGTAGCCCTGGCTGGTGTGGCTCAGTGGTTGAGCACTGGCCTGTGGACCAAGAGGTCATTGGTTCGATTCCCAGTCAGGGCACATTCCTGGTTCACAGGCCAAGTCCCCAGCTGGGGGCGTGAGAGAGGCAACCAACTGCTTTTTCTCTCACACATCATGTTTCTCTCCCTCCTTTCCCTTTTCAAAAATAAATAAAATCTTAAAAAAAATAAAAGTGTAGTGAAATAAGGCGTGAAGAGTTGAAAGCAATGTTTAAAGGAATGGGTAACAGGAGCAGGACTCTGACTACGGCTGAGTGAGGCGGTAGACAGATTTGCACCCCAACACGGCAACTTTAAAGCTGGACAAAAGACAAAGCAACCGGCTCAGTGCTCTGGAAACTGACCAAAGGCATGAAGTCACCTGATAAGGATGTGTGCTTGGGTGGTGTTGCTGCCCACCGGCCCCCCGCTGACTCCTCCCCATCACCGACTTTCTGAGCGTGGGGCAGGTCGAGGATCAGCGATTCACTCTTCTGGTTGAAGGAACTCAATCACTCTGGGATGCAAACTTAGATTTGGCCTTGGTGTCACAGGTCTGATACCAAAAGCACAAGCAACCCAGGAAAAACGAGATAAATGGGACTTCATCAAAATTCAAAGCTTTTGTACATCGAAGGATACCATCAAAAAAGTAAAACGTTGAAATGAGTCAGTCAGAAAGACAAATAGCATGATTTCATTTATATGTGGAATCTACAGAAAATAAGCTAATAAAAAAGTGGTAAAAAAAAAAAACAACGTAAAGAATAAAAAACAATGCCCTGGCTGGTGTGGCTCAGTGGACTGAGTGCCAGCCTGAGAAGCGAAAGGTTGCCAGTTCGATTCCCAGTCAGGGCACATGTCTGGGTTGCAGCCGGGTCCCCAGCTAGTGGCGTGCAAGAGGCGACTGATCGATGTATCTCTTGCAAATCGATGTCTCTCTCCCCGTCTTTCTCCCTCCCTTCCCCTATCTCTAAAAATAAGTAAATAAAAAAAAAGAATGGAAAAGAATTATTTGCAAATCATATATCTGATAAGGGACTTATATCTAGCATATATAAAGAACACCTACAACTGAACAATAAAAAGACAAATAATCCAATTAAAAAACGGGCAAAGGACTCAAATAACTACATCTCCAAAGGACATACAAATAGCTAGTAAACATATAAAAACTGCCGAACACCATTAGCCATGAGAAAAATCCAAAGCAAATCACAATGAGATGCCACTTCATATTCCCTAGGACAATTATAATAAAAAAGAAAGAATAACAAGTGCTGGTGTAAATGTGGAGAAACGAACCCTCATTCACTGCTAGTGGAAATATAACAGGGTACAACGACTTTGGAAAACAGTCTTGACAGTTCTTCCCAAAGGTAAACAGAAAGTTATCATGTCACCCAGCAACTCCTTTCCTAGCTATATACCCAGAGAAATGGAAACATCCAAATAAAAACTTGCACAGAAAAGCTCATAGCCAAAAGTAGAAAAAACTCAAATGTCTGTCAGCTCATGAATGATGAAATGTGATACACTCATTTACACAATGGAATATTACTGGGCAATAAAAAGGAATAAAATATAACACATTGACAAAATTAATGAACTTTAAAAATATTATGTGAGGTGAAAGAAACCCATTTAAAAAGACAGGCAGAGGCAAAGCCACACTGCATGATATCAAGCATATTAAATGTAAGCAGATAAATGTCTACCGAGACAAGGCAGATTAGTGGTAGTCTCGGGCTGGTCAGAGGGCGGAGGAGACCGGTGGAGTAACAGCTCAAGAGTGTGAGGTTTCTTTTGGGAATGGTGAAAATGTTCTAAAATTGTGGTGGTGTTGGACAGCTTTATAAATACACTAACCACCCCTCAGTTGTATATTTTAAGTGAGTGAATTGTGTGGTTTGTGAATTTAAACTCAACAAAGCTGGTTTGTTTGTTTGTTTTTAAAAGAGAGTAGCAGGGCAGATTTGGCCCACGAACCACAGTTTGCTAATTTCTGGTCTAAACACCCCAATTAAAAGGCGGAAGTTGTCAGACTAAATAAAAAAAGCAAGATCCAACTACATACTCTGCACAAGACATTCCAAAACACGAACGGATTGACAGCGGGAGGATGGGAGAAAGCCCTGACTGGTGGGACTCAGCTGCCTGGGCAGAGTCCGCAGACTGAAAGGTCGCTGGTTTGATTTCCGGGCAGCGCACATATCGGGGTTGCAAATTCGGTCACCAGTCGGGTAAGTACAAGAGGCAACAGATCCATCGATGTTTCTCTCTTTCTCCCTCCCTTCTCCTCTATCTCTATAAATAAATACATCAGTTTAAAAAAAGAAAGGTTGGAAAAAGATACCACACAAATAGTAACCAGAATAGCAACCATATATTATCATCAGGAAAAACAAACTAAGAAAAATTACTAGAGACAAAGAGGAAGAAGTCATGATGACAAACAGGTAGGGATAACAACTGCAAATGTATATGTGTATGCACCCAACAACAAAGCCTTAAACTAGTGCATGGACTTCCGCCAAGATGGAGGTGTAGGTAGACACACTGTGCCTCCTCATGCAACCAAAAAAAGGACAACAACAATTTAAAAACAAGAAACGACCAGAACTGACAGAACATCGAACTGTATGGAAGTCCGACAACCAAGGAGTTAAAGAAGTATACATCCAGAGCGGTAGGAGGGGTGGAGTCGGGAAGTGGGGCAGCCCAGTGGAGAGGACTTGCGGCAAGGCAGAGGCTGGCGGACCAGGCGGCCCCACATTCGTGAGCAGATAAACCAGGCGAAACTGGGGAGCAGGACGGCCGCACAACCCAGGGTCCCAGTGCAGGAAAATAAAGCTTCAAAACACTGAAAACACCTGTGAGAGTTGAGGTGCTGGGAGAAACTCCCAGCCTCTCAGGAGAGTTTGTTGGAGAGACCCACAGGGTCCCAGGATGTACACAAGCCCGCCCACTCGGGAATCAGCACCAGAAGGGCCCAATTTGCTTGTGGGAATCAGAGGGAGTGACTGAAATCCGGCAGAGAGCAGAGCAACAGCCATTGTTCCTCTCGGACCCCTTCCCCTCATACAGCGTCACAACCCAGCGATGTGGGTTACCCCACCCGGGTGAACACCTAAGGCTCTGCTACGTAACAGGCAAGTGAGACCCCCCCAAAAAAAACAGCCCAAACGAAAGAACAGATCAAACCTTCAGAAAAAAACAACTAAGCAACGAAGAGATAGCCAACCTATCAGATGCACAGTTCAAAGCACTGGTGATCAGGATGCTCACAGAATTGGTTGAATTTGGTTGCAAATTAAATGAAAAAATGAAGGCTACACTAAGTGAAATAAAGGAAAATGTACAGGGAACCAATAGTGATGGGAAGAAAACTGGGACTCAAATCAGCGATGTGGACCAGAAGGAAGAAAGAAACTTCCAATCAGAAAAGAATGAAGAAACAAGAATTCAAAAAAATGAGGAGAGGCTTAGGAACCTCCAGGACATCTTCAAACGTTCCAAAATCCGAATTATAGGGGTACCAGAAGGAGAAGGGGAAGAGCAACAAGTGGAAAACTTATTTGAACAAATAATAAAGGAGAACTTCCCCAATCTGGCAAAGGAAATAGACTTCCAAGAAGCCCAGGAAGCTCAGAGAGTCCCAAAGAAGTTGGACCCAAGGAGGAACACACCAAGACACACCATAATTACATTAGCCAAGGTAAAAATGAAGGAGAGAATCCTAGAAGCAGCAAGAGATGAGGAGGCAGTTACCTACAAAGGAATTCCCATCACACTGTCAGCTGATTTCTCAAAAGAGACCTTATAGGCAAGAGGGGGCTGTAGAGAAGTATTCCAAGTCATGAAAGGCAAGGACCTACGTCCCAGATTGTTCTATCCAGCAAAGCTTTCATTTAGAATGGAAGGGCAGATAAAGTGCTTCTTAGATAAGGTCAAGTTAAAGGAATTCATCATCACCAAGTCCTTATTATATGAAATGTTAAAGGGATTTATCAAAGAAGAAGATAAAAAATATGAACAGTAAAATGACAGCAAACTCACAATTATTAACAATCACACCTGAAACAAAAACAAAAACAAACTAAGCAAACAACTAGAACAGGAACAGACCCACAGAAATGGAGAACACATGGAGGGTTAGCAACAGGGGAGTGGGAGGAGGACAGAGAGGGGAAAGGTATGAAGAATAAGTAGCATGGATGGCAGGGAGAAAATAGACAGGGGGAAGGCAAGAATAGTATGGGAAATGTAGAAGCTAAAGAACTTATGACACATGGACATGAACTAAAGGGGGGGAATGTGGGAGGGAGGGGGTGTGCAGGGTCGAGGGGAGTGAAGGGGGGAAACGGGACAACTGTAATAGCATAATCAACAAAATATATTAAAAAAATTAGTGCATGAAGCAAATGCTGATGGAACTGAAACGAGGAATAAACGATTCAACAATAATACTTGGGAGATTTTATTCAGGAGGAAGTTTAAGACTTTAGATTGTAAAGTTAAATATAACTATGATTAATGTAGTCTAAACTCACCAATTTATCACTAAACAGTAAGACTAGACTAAAAAAGAATAAAGAGTACTTTCTAGAGATGTTTGTTGAATAATGATGTGCATATAGTTAACACAACTTTACACTTAGAAATGATTCAGGCCCCAGTTAGTGTGGCTCAGTGGATTGAGTGCTAGCCTGCGAGCCACAAGGTCACCGGTTGGATTCCCGGTCAAGGCATAGGCCTGCGTTGCAGGCAGTGGGAGAGGTAACCAATCAATTTTTTCTCTCTCATTCTCCCTTCCTTCCCATCTCTCTAAAAAGAAATTTTTAAATCTTTTAAAAATATGCTAAATAAATAAAATCTCTAAAAAGTATGTTTAGCCGTGGCTGGTGCTGCTCAGTGGCTTGAGTGTCAGCCTGCAAACCAAAGGGTGGTCAGTTTGATTCTTAATCAGGGCACATGGCTGGGTTGCAGGCCAGGTCCCCAGTAGGGGGCATGTGAGAGGCAACCACACACTGATGTTTCTCTCCCTCTCACCCTTCCCCTCTCTCTAAAAATAAATAAATAATAAGTAGATTAAACTTAAAAAAAAAACAAAAAATGTTTAAAAATGATTAAGAAGGTAAACCTTGTGTTTTTTAACCACAATAAAAAAGTTATGATAGGAAAAAAAATTTAAGTACTTGATTATATTAACAACTCTGATGAGACTGAACAAAAAAACAGGGAAAAAAATTCTTAGAAATGAAAGAACCTATAACTGCAGATACAGATGAGACTTAAAAGATAATGAGATTATGAACAACTCTACACAGATAACTTATTCCAGAACTGTAGCCAGATTTTTGGCCAGCCATTGTTAACTAGAGGCCAGGAGACAGAATGTGGTCCGTGCCAGTCTCTTAAGCGCGAGACTTCTTCCCCTGAGTTCCTAGGTGAAGCCTTTTGGAGAGCACTTGAACACGGGTCTTTGCAGATGTAATCAAGTTAAGATGAGGTCACAATGGAGTAGGGTGGGCCCTAAACCAATGACTGGTGTCATTAGAAGAGAGAAGTTTGGACACACACGGGGCAGAAGACGGTGTAAAGACAGAGAGTGGAGCGATGCATCTACAAGGCCAGGTGGCTGGCACCAGGTACCAGAGGCTCAGCAGAGACACGGAAACGGTTCTTCCCCAGCGCCTTCACAGAACACGTGGCCAAGCCAACAGCTTGATTTCAAATTTCTAGCCTCCAAAAATGTAAGAGATTAAATTTCTGTTGTTTTAAGAAAAAGAAAAGGACAGAATTTTAACTAGACTTGTTTATAGCTATTAAAGAAATTTAAATCTATTTTTTCCCATGATGGAGAAAAAGAAACCCGGCAAGTTTCACCAGCTTTCCAGGAAAGATGATTTCCATCTGATGTAACATCTACCAGACATTTAACAAAGTCCATGCTCCTCAACTCATTCCTGGGACCAGTACAACACTGATAATCAGATGAGGACAGTAAAAATAAATGCAAAATCACTAAGAAAAACTAGAAAAATATTTCAACAGAAGCATTTCGTTTAAAATCAGAAACATGGTAATGATGTTCAGCATCGCCACTTCTATTCAATATTATACTGAGATCCTAACCCCTATATTAAAAAATAAAAAAGGCATAAGGGACGGAAAAGGTAGAACAAAATTATTATTACTCACAGATGACATGACTGTCTTCATACAAAACTTATTAAGAATTTAGCCCTGGCTGGTGTGGCTCAGTGGATTGAGTGGCAGCCTATGAATCGAAAGGTTGCTGGTTCAATTCCCAGTGAGGGCACATGCCTGGGTTGTAGGTTCAGTCCAGAGGCAACTGATCAATGTTTCTCTCTCACATAGATGTCTCTCTCCCTCTCTCTATCCCTCCCTTCCCCTCTAAAATTAATAAGCATGTCTTCAGGGGAAGATAAAAAAAATCTATATATAAATTAAAATAAACAGTTACCACAATGGCTGGCTTTAAGGTCAATATACAAAAATCAATTCACTTCTATATGCCTACAGTAAACAGAAGAATATCTAATTTTTTAAGAGACAGAATAAAAACTCTGAGGTATCTGGGAATAAATCTTATAAAAAAGTTGTGTAAAACCCACATACAGAATACAATAAATGATGCTGGCACAACTGACCATCCATTTGGAAAAAGACATAATTGGATCACCCTTTAAAATCAATGCTACATGGATAAAAGCACTTAAAAGTAAAAAGCAACACTTTAACATGTATAACCCACGAAGGATTGATCTTCAGCCCTGGCTGGTGTGGCTCAGTGGATTGAGCGCCGGCTTGCAAACTAAAAGGTCACGGGTTTGATTCCCAGTTGGGGCACATGCCTGGGTTGCGGGCCAGCTCCCCAGTAGGGGGGTGCACAAGAGGCAACCACACACTGATGTTTCTCTCCCTCCCTTTCTCCTTCCTTTCCCCTCTCCCTAAAAATAAATAAAATCTTTTAAAATATAATAAAAAAATACTTTATAAAGAAAGGATTGATATTCAGAATATATAAAGAATTCCAACAAAGTATTACTAACTAGGGAAATGCAAATTAAGTCCACAATGAAATGGTGTTTTGTACCTATTAGGTTCACCAAAATAATGAAATCTAATAATACCAAGTATTGAAGAGGGTTTGGATTATAAAGATCTCTTATACACAGATGGTGAAGCACTGAAGTATAAAATCACTTTGGAAAATAATCTGACTTTATCTAATAAAAGTTGAACATTCACATACTCTATAATTTAGCACTGCCACTCCTAGAATTATATCCTAGAGAAGCAATTATACCTACATACCAGAAGATAGGCACATGAATATTCACAGCAGCACTATTTGCAACAGTAAAAACTAGAAACACTAAAAATGTCCAACATTAGGAGGAGACCAGATATATAAACCGAAGTGATTCCCTAGGAGTATTATACAGCAGAGAAAAATGAACTACAGCTACACACAACGTGGATGAATCTTAGAAACATAATGCTGACTGGAAACAGTAAGTCCCAGAGACTATAAACATATACCATTGTTATAAAGCTCAAAAACAAGCAAAAATAAATTAAGTGGTACATTGTTTAGGCACATACATATGTAAGTAAACTTAAAAGTTCATGAGAACTATAAACACAAAATTCAGGAAAGTGGTTACCCTTGGTATGGGCGGAAGGTGCAGAATGGGAATGCAGAGGAACACGCACACAAACTCATGGCATGTTCTACTTCTTGGGTTGGAGTGACAGATCACGGGTTTTCATGAAGGTTTAAAACACAGTATATGTAGTGTGTGTGTATATATATATTTGCACGCACACACACACACATACACACAAATGTATTCTTGATATGTGTGAAATATTACATTAAAAAGTAAATTAGCCCTGGCTGGTATAGCTCAGTGGATTGAGCGTGGACCTGGGGACCAAAAGGGCTGCCGGTCAATTCCTAGTCAGGGCACATGCCTGGGCTCTGGGCCAGGTCCCCAGCAGGGGGCACATGAAAGGCAACCACATATTGATGTTTCTCTCCCTCTCTTTCTCTCTCCCTTCCCCTCTCTTTAAAAATAAATAAAATCTTTTTAAAGAAAAGGTAAATAAAAAGACACACATCCCCACAGACACATATACAAAGCTATTCATATACACACTTAAAAGACACGTGAACATACACACAGTCTTGTAGACGAAAACACATCAGTCCATTCATTCTCTTAGAAAAAAATGAAACAAACATAAACATGCTGATAGCTGCATTCTCCAGACATACAGAGAAACATGAACATATCGACACACAAATACTGACCCACATACATTCCTAACACACCCTCAGGACATAGCTCCTCAGTGGGTGTACTGGACCACTGGGGAGCTGTTGGTGTTTACAGGCAACTGACGGGCCTCCCGGACAACCCCTCACCCCAATCCCGGGCTGCCTGGGCACCCACCTGATTCTCGTGATGCCACTTTTCGTGGGATCAGCTTCTTGGTCTGTGCAAACAAGAAGTATCAGAAACTGAACAGAAGCCCCCACATTTCTAGGTTCACCCTCATTTAGGGGTGGCCCTCCAGCTGTGTCCAGTGAGCACTATGACCCCCAACTCTATCCAGAGTAGCCTGTCTCCCCGCCCCACCTGAGTGTCTGGCTCCTTACTTACTGGGGGTGGTGGGAGCACAAAGTTGTCTGGGAAAACTCCTCTTCTGCCTTGGGACTCTCCTTCCCACCAGCCCTTATCCTCTGTGGTCTGAGAGAGAAAGATGCTGTGGGGAGGTGAGCCAGGTCCCCAAACTCCTTCTTCCCCAGGTCCCACGCCTTCTCAACACGCCCTTCCCCATACCCTCCCCTGCCTGTGCCTTTCGTACCTTCCTCAGCACTTTCACCTCTTCGCCCCTCCGCAGTGCCAACTCATCTGGGGCCTCCGGCTGGTAGTCAAACAGGACTCTGTAGGTCTCAGGGTGGCAGACTGAGGGGAGGTCAGTCCTCTGGAGCCAACTCTCCTCCCCAAATCAGTCTGCAGCTCCCTCCTCCATCAGCCTAGCTGGGTCCCCACTCCCTGAAGTCAACGTGGCTTTGGGAAGGGCTATCCAAGGGATACTTTGGCTGGGTGCTCACCTGTCCGCAGGTAGTCTGGAGGGCTGTCATAGGTCAGGCTGCCCAGCTAGTGAGGGCAAGGAGAGGGAGGAACAAGCTGAGCTTCCACACACCCCCTACTCGCCTCCCCCACTCAAGCTCCATGACGAATGCACCACCTCTGTGCCCACTCCATCCAGTTTACCTTGGGAGGCCGCTGGGAATCAGGACTGATTGAAGGCATGTCTGGGTTATCAAGGCCTGGTGAGGGAAAGGGAGGTTGGCAGGGCTGCTAATTCACAGCTTAGATCATAGAAGAGGTCAAAGGGGACAAAGGGTCAGGATGTGTGGATCACAGGCTCACGCCACTGGGAGGGTCATTGGAGATTGCAGAGTCTGGTCACAGGGTCTCACGGGGTCACAGGGTCCAGGTCTCACTTGGGGGCCCACTGTCCAGCAACTCCACAAAGTTGGATGGGAAGGCTCCCAGCTGCCCGTTCTTCTTTCCCAGCCACCAGCCGTCCTCAATCTGCGGAGGGGATTGGACGCAGGGGCATCTCACTCTGCCCCAAAGGTCTCTCTAGAAATCGTACACTATTGGTTCTGCCCCGATTCTGCCCAATGACCACCTCCATCCTTGCTGCCTCAGTTTCCCATGTCTGCGTCCCTCACCACTCCCAACGCCCCCACCCTCACTTCAGCTCTCTCCCCTCACCCGGAGATGCGCTCCATCTCCCCCAGATCCTCTCATCACCTCATCCCCTACCTCTTTTATCACTTCCACTATCTCCCCAGCTTGCAGTTTCAGCTCATCAGCCTGCTCCGGGCTGTAGTTGAAATTCACTTTGCACCATCTCTGGGGGATCCAAGATTTGGCAGGGCGACCTGGAATGGAACGTGAACAAGGCCACTCAAGCTGGGCACCAGTCCGCGGAGCTGGAGAGGTGCGGGCGGAGAGTGCCTGGCTCAGTACCTCCAGGCTCCGCCCAGGGCGGAGTATTGTGCTCGAGAAACAGTCACAGACCCGCAGAGCGGCTGAGCGGCTCCGCCCACAGAGGCGCCAGTCCCGGAGAATTGGGGGTGGTAGGACGTAGCTGGCTCCGCACTCCCGCCCACCCTCTGGCCTCTCACCGTGAGTGCGCGGACAGCGTGGTCTCGGCGCCTCTCCCGCGCAGCGCAAAGTCTCCGGAATCTCCTGGAAATGAGGGCCAGGGGAAAGGGGCTCTCAGGTCCCCAGGGGGTGCGCTGAGACCCGACCGCGCCTCCAAGCCAACACCCGTCCGGCCTCACCTGCACCAGGCGCTCGGGGAAGAGGCCACAATGACCCCCCAGCTCTCCGCGCAGCCATCCCCTCGCGGGTCCCTTGCACACCTGTCGGACCACATCCCCCAGCGCCAGACTCAGTTCGCCCTCTTTCTGCGCGCGGTATCCTGCCAGGACCAGCACCTCTGTGGGCGGAAGCGCGGTTCAGAAGGGCCCAGCCAGGGCCGCCTGGCCGTGGCGCGAGTCCCGAGCTCCGCGTTGAGGACAGCGGGAGAGCGGGGTGGTAGTGTAGGCTTTGGTTGCCATTTCCACGCGGTGTGTAGAGGAGCCACCCTAAAACCACTGCACATACCCATAGCTTCCGGGACGCCCTCCAGAGCCGGGCAGGGAGGATAGTACGAACACGCGGGCAGCCGGGTACTGGGCCTGGGTAGGCTGGGACTAACTGCGAGATTGAAGCAAAGGAGGCGGAGACACCAGCGGATAGGACAGGTCTCGCTCCAGGTGCTGAGAGTGGGTGTGGGAGAGGGGGCGGCCCGGCTCAGCAGGTTCGGCCCCCAACCTAGGGGTGAGAACTCCAGGGTCTCGGGACAGTGCTGAGGTCACAGCTCCACCAGCTCTCACCAGCCTAGTCACCTAAAATTCCAGTCTAGCTGCCGCCCCTCCTCCCAATCCTAGCCCTCAGGCTCCCACCCACCTTCCGCAGAGCCTCCCCAGCCTATCCTCTTCCTGCTGGTAAGCTTTTAGCTGCAGGGAAGAGGTGGGAAGAGGCACGTACCAGGGTGGGGCCCCCCTGCAGGCAGGAACCAAGTCGAGAGCTGGGTGGAATGAGGTGTTTGCTCCACTGCGCACAAACCTACTTCTGGTGTACTCTGCTTTCGCTGGGAGGCGTGCAATCCTTGCTGGCACCCGTTTACGGAAGAGGAATAAGAGGGCAAAGACGCTTCCAGAAAACACCTTCGGATTCTCCCACAGAAGGGGGGAGGGGAAAGGCGGGAAGAAAGGAACTTTGGTTTTCGGTGCTTCTGGCTACAGCCAGTCCAGAGCTAGAAAGTGCTGAAGGTTCGGGCCCACCTGGTGCCCATCCCATGTGGGCTAGTCTGACTTTCAGGTGATCTTCCTGCTCTGAGGAAAACACAGAAGGCTGAACCTGTTACCACACCCCTTGGCCCCTGCCCCACCATCTTCGAAGCCAAAGTCCTTATTCATGACACATAGTGAAAAAATCTGGTGTCCAAGGTACAGGATAAAGTAAAACCATTGGGATGGGAATGCGGAGTCATAAACCACCAGGGGGCCAACTGAGGCTCCTCCCAGGAGTGTGGGGGCTGGTGAGGATGGGGCTGGGCAGGAGGATGGGTCCAGCTCCCAGCTGGTTATCTTCCAGGACCCCTGAAGCTGCTATGGGAGAGATCCATCCCGACCCCACCCTCTCAGGATGACAATGACCAGAGTCCATTTACATCTGCCACTTCATTTATTTATTTTTATTTGCAGGAGGAGTTGAAACAAATCTTTAAGGGTATTTGCATTTTTTTCCCCTCAACATGAGTCATTCAAGTAAAACCAACTTAACTATAGAAATGTAGCAAAGTAAGGAAAAAGCACAACAACCCAGGAGGCAAAGGTGGGGGGAAGAGGTGGGTGCAGTCCGCATATACCATATGCATAAGTGCCTATGATTCACCTGCTCAGGACCGCCTCCCCAGAAGGCAAGCACAAGGACCCATTTTAAGAGGATGTTTTCCCCCCAAACATCTGAGAATGTTTCAACTTAAAGCTTAAGGTTAAAAAGAATGAAAAGAAAAAAACAAAACAAAACAAAGAAAACCCCACAAACCACTCAGGCATAACCACCTTCCTTAACCAATCATAGGAGTTTCTTTTCATTTTATAAAAAGATTAATAAAAAATATTGAAAAAATTATTTTTTCATCTTATATTTGTAAAGATAATAGAATTCATAAGTTTCTTAGAAAACAGACCAGAAACCGCCAACCCAGTTTCCACCGCTGTTGCTGAGAGATCAGCAGGACTAGAAAGTTGGGATACTGGTGCTGCTGGTAGAGAATGGGAAGCTCGGCCCAGAAGAAATCAGAAAACATTGGGGGGAGGGGCACACGGGATGTGGTTAGGAGCAATACCATGTGACACATGGCTGTGCAGAAAAGGGGACACAAGGTGGTCAGAAAGGCCTTGAACTCCTCCTCGACATACAAAACCGGTTTTTACAAAGATCCAAGCAGTTTGGTCCCAAACTGAGGTGAACATTTCAATGTTTATTCACATGCTTTGTCTCCTCTTTTAAGAATCAAAATTGCCCAAATTAAATCTTTCTGCTAATATTACTACATATACCTAAAAAAAAAGAAGGGCTTTAAAAACCAGGGAAAGGGAGAAGAGATTGAAAATCATCAAATTAGTCCTCTTAGCTCCAAATGAAATGAAATTAAGAACAAAACTGGTTTCTAATAGGGAACAAACCAAAATCCAAGTATCGTTCTCCCCTCCCTACCCCAGCCCCCACCCCGTACACCAACAACAAATGAGACATAGCTAAAGCCCAACGCGTTGTGTTCTGTTCAAGAGCTGGGCCTGACCCCGGGTTCCAGGGTCAGCCGCCTCTGTCCAGTGGGACACTGCACCAGGAATGCTTTCGGCTATAGTAGGATTCTGCATGGCTGGTGGGGGGTGGGGTGGGATTTTCAGAATCTTCTTGGGGCTCCTCTGTTTAGCTCTTCACCAGCCATCTTCCCAGTGCCTCTCTCCCCTGGCCAGGGGCTCTCGTCAGAGTGGCCCCTACTCGGTGGTGGGCTGTAAATTGTCCTTCTCTTCTCGGTTCTCTGTTCCACTTTCATCGTCTTCAATCTCTCCTTCTTCCCCACTGAACTTGTCGTGGGCCCACTTGGGGCTGGTGCTGGACTTCCGGAACATGAACCTGCCCCGACCCCGGGGAAAGGCGCCTCTGCCCCGGCCCCGGCTCACCCACTTCTCACTGCCTTCGCCTTCCCGGTCATCGTGCTGAAAGGAAAGAAAGCTGCCATCAGTGCCACAGTGAATGAGTAGCCAGAACCCTCTTCTCTGGACTTACCCAAAGGTGACCTTTTCACACTAACCTATGTCCCCACCCACCTTTTGCTCCTTTTCTGTCGTCCTCCCTGTTCCACTCCAAAGACGCTACTGATTCAGATCCAAGAGAACATTCAGGTGGGCGCCTTAGGAACGCTATGGCTGCAGCTTGGACATTATAATAATGATGACGATGATAAAATCTTCACCGAGCACTAAAGACCTATACATGCGTTATCTCATTCGATCCTCACATCTACCCTATCATCATCACCCTCCACTATGCAAATGAGGAAACAAGCTTAGGAACTTTAAAGCAACTCCATATTATTTAGCACACCATCTCTCAAAGGATGGGTTTGAGAAAGCCCATCACGCCAAAACGTGGAACTGTGTCTGATCTGCGTTGTCAGGCAGTTAACAGAAGCAGCAACACTCAGAATACTACCACTCCAGCTCTTCCCACCCCACCCCCAGCCAAAAACAAAGACAGCAAGACCAAGAGTAAATGACTTGCTTATGGTTTCAGAATGAGTTAGTGGCAAAGGCAGGACCAGAACCGAGCCTCCCATCTTGTATCTCCCATCTTTGGTTTTACGCAAGGAGGCAGTGTGGCAGACTGGAAGGAAACACAATCTACATCTCAAACAATCCCTGCCTGGTCTGATGGTCTCGTGAGAGAGGAGGAGAAATTCAATGAAAGAACAAATGAGAAAACTTTGAAATCCAGAAGTCACTGCTCCCTTACGAGCCCCATGGCTTCACAGAGTCCAAACCACCCACCCACACAAGTAGGACTAGGCTGCTGGGGTGAAAGGGCCAGGGCAGGCTAAATGTATCAGGTCGGTGATGCTCTTCAGGTGGCCAGTAAGGGCAGGAAAAGGGCTGTGTGGCCTTTAACTCTCCCCTCTCTAGAAGCCCCACTCCAGCACCTGTTCTGGGCCCAGCCAACATTTCCCTAAATGCAGACTCAAGGGTCCTTGAGGAAGTCTCAAAGTAGCTCCCAGCAGCCCTAGAAAAGCGAAGGTGGCTTTACAGAGTCCTCTACACAACAGCCTGTTTCCTAGTTGAGCCAACAACTCAGACCCACACCAGCATTTCTCGTAGGTGACACTCAGCCCCAAGCTGGCCTTGGTCACAATACTCGGGAGTCACAGCTGCTTGGATCTAAGCCTGCCATTTACATAGCAGAGCTGAGACTCCACTGACTAGCCAGGTAATTCAGCCTAGAAGAGCCCCAGCTGAGAGAGGGAGAGAGGCCCAGAAAGTGCCTGGCACCTGGGAATGACCCAACAGCTGAAATGAGAGAATCCCCAGTTGTATTTAATCTCGGAGACACAGAGATCCTGAGCTCTCTTCCATGTCCATCTTGCACTGGTAAGTGACAGATCTGTGGAACTGTGGCTTAAGGGGAGAGTTTCCCTGGGCACAGGCTAGAGGCTGAGGGTGGGCATGAGTGAGCTGTAAACAAGTTCACAAACTAAAAAGGGAAGAGCAGCCCTCCTTCTTTATCCTAGAATCCATAAATGTCTCAGATGGTAAACCCTTCTGAGGCTGGAGCCACCCCTGTGGAGAACACTGCTCTCACCAGCACTACACTGTCCCAGAAGTACACATCCCCCCAGTGCAAGGTGTGTGCAGACACATTTCATCAGTTTTGAACAGACCAACTAAAGCCTTGGTATCAGCTACTACGCATGCCCAAGGCCCCAGCTCTCCCCGGTTATCCCCAGACACATACCAGGTAGTACTTCTTGCTTTTGGGTGTATACTCAGGGTCCCACTCCTCCTCCCGGCTTCTCTTTTGAAAATCGTTGTTGCTGTTGTTGTTGTTGTTACCAGAGTAGCTGCCTCTACCCCAGCCTCTCCCTCTGGCTCGAAACTGCTGTGGCAATAAACAGGGAAAAGCAACAAAGGATCAGGTCGGAAACAGAGGAAAACTTTTAACTCCCTACGTTCTGTTGAAACACTTTTCTGGCACAGAACAGACAGCTGTCCTCAGTCAATGTTGCTGGTCAGCTGGCTTCTAGCCATTCCCCTTCTGCTCATCTCAGGCCTGCAGCCTAGACAGAAGACAGCACAGCCCAGTGGCCTTCCCACACACAGCAGGAGCCAAGATACGCTGGGAAGTTCTGAGACCAGAAGCCCTAAGAGGCTTTTATAGCTCAGTGATTCTGATCACTAAAACAACTACAAGTGGGAAGCCTGGGCAATAGGAACCACAGATTTTGAGGTCTACACGTTGGATTACTTGTATCAAGAGCAACCAAACTGGTATTCTGATAAATAATCAGAATTGGTGGAGGCAGGGGCTTAGAGGAAAGAGGTGGGGGCAGGGTCTTACAAAGGTCCCTCGAGCTCGGCCTCCTCGTTCACTTGGACCCACGAAGTCTTTGGTCCCCAGTCTTGATTTGTCAAAGCCGGTGGTGCTTTCCTCTCTTTCCTCTGTCTCTTCAGTGTACTCCTCTGCTTTGTAGGAGTGGGATGAATGGGAGGAAGAGGATGACGACCTGGACCGGTCTCGTGCTCTACGGTGCTTCCTATGGAAACAGAAGAGCCAGGAAAAATCAATAAACTCCTTGGCTAGGGCCTCCTGGATAAGAAGCACAAGGCAAGGAGGAATGCATCCATGATGTGGACACTGAAGTACAGTAACCTAAAACACCCCAAATCACCCCAAGTTCCAGCCAGGTACCTGGGAAGATCCCAATTCTGTCAGTCATGTTCAGTGACATGTTTATGCCTGAGCCTGTGAAGAACATGGCACAAACACGTAAGGTGGAACAAAATACAGTCCACGGGCTCTCACTGCTCAGTATAACACATACACACAAGCTAGAAAGGCAGAAGGAGACTAGCACTGTAGTGAGGGCCCCATGTACGTGGTACTGGGACAGAGGCTTTATATATCACCATGCCTGTGCTTTTATAGTACTTTATTTCTCATAGGATGACCAACCCGTCTCTTGGAGCTGCTCTAAAGATTTAAAAAACAATTTGCTTCAACACTTTACACAGTATAGCAGGCACACAGTAAATGGCAATTCTGATTATTCAGTACTGTTCCCCCATTTTGCAGGTAAATGATTCAGGTGACAGCTGAGCAGAGCCTGGATGCAAACCTAGCTCTAATTATACCACCACTCCATATCCCACCTCCCACTTAGCTCAAACAGGTTGTGTTATTAAGCACAGGATCTGGTGAAACTCTTCCCAGAGTTATTTCTCTGCCTTCCCTTCATCTGGGGGAATTACAGACTACAGCAAATTAGACTACTAGGATGAGTCACGGCCCATGTCCTAGTGGTGGGTGCCAGCCCTGCCTCCAGGGAGGTTGCTACTGGCTGCCTCTAAGGTGGCAGAAAGGCCAGGCTCCCAGGGGTAGAAAGGGACTTACAGGGAGAAGCCAGCCAAGTGTCAGGGACCTTTCACTGTCCTCCCTTCCCTCATCCTCCTCCATTATGAAAAGCACCTTGCCCCTCCCCCACTTCCCATCCACTCCCACACAGAGATGCTCAAGAACTTAAATAACTGTATCCTACTAGCAATTTACTCTTTAAAAAATAAAAAAAAGACTACTTATTTTTAGAGAGGGGAAGGGAGCAAAAAAGAGAGGGAGAGAAAGAGAGGGAGAGAAACAGCGATTTGAGAGAGAAACATCAGTTGCCTCTCGAATGTGCCCCAAGCAGGGACCGAACCTGCAATGCAGGCACGTAGCCTGAGTGGGAATAAAACAGGTGACCTTTCACTTGGTGGCACAATGCCCAACTGAGCCACAACAGTCAGGGCTAGCATTTACTCTTAATAAAGGGAATATAAGTTATTGTCCCAGTATTCCTATAACTCAGGCATAGAACTCTAACTCCTAGAAATCAGTGCTATTTCAACAGGTTTCCGAAAGACTCCAGATATGAACCCTAGCACTGCTTCTTCTTGTGTTCCAGGGAAAGGCGTCGGATCAGTAATCTGAACCCAACCCTGAAAGCTCGAGGGGCTCTGCTCCCTTCCCACCAGTGCAGCACTGAAGTGGACTGTACCTCCACTTCCACTCCTGGCTGACGACTACCAGGTCCTTTACCTGTGGGCAGCCCTGAAGCTGCTAGGGCTCCTAATTCATAAGTGACACACTGGAAGGGACAAAGTAGAACAGAAAGTCTGAGTTTTGATGTCAGCTGGTCCTTCTGTGAACTTAGACAAATCGTCCTGAGCTTAGCTTCTTTATCGTTCAAATGGGCAAAATGGGTATCACACCAACTATCCAACTTATCTCCAAGGATCTGATGATCCAATAAACACACACATGCTTGTCAGATGAAGTCCTCAACAGCAGAAGCAGTGCTGCCTCTTAGAGGAGGTATGGGGCTTAGGTGTGGGCTTCAGCTCTGCTACGTTTAATGAGACATGATTGAAAAATCATGGAACTTTCTAAAATGTAAACAGAAACACCAGGACCTTGACATGAATGCTGCCCTATGAAGTTCAACAAAGCTATCTTTGTTTCAAGAATAACCCCTCTTGAAAGTATCAGTTAAATTAGTTTAAGAGGCATTTAGGATCAACAATTTTGTCCTATCTAGTTCCACACCATTTCTTTGACCAGTTTTATTAGCTGACAGTGACTCTGAGCCATTTCCAAAACATAACCTCCCCATGAGCAGCCTTACTTAACAGATACGTGGTAAAAAAAGAAGAAACTGCCTAAATCATTACCATCCCTAACCCTGAAGCTGTCTGCCTTGGAGGTCTGGTGTACCAGCCTAAAGGGTGCGGACAAGAGACCCCACTCGGGAGTCTGAATGAGGTGGCGGGGGCTCACGTACTTCTGCTTCTTCGATCCTTTATGGGTTTTCTCGGTTTTCTCAGCTGATCTTTCCCTTGAGTGGCTTGAGTCTCGGGAATCCACTGATTCTCTTGATTTGCCTCGTTTAAGATCTCTCTCCTTATGTTTTTTACGACGTTCAATATCAAGGCGGAGATCAACAGGATCATCTTTGTATTTTCCCTCAGCCTGCCAAAAGAGAAATCAAATGAAGGTTTTCGGGATTCAGGGCTGCCAGTTCAACCACCCCACAAAACTGCCGTCACTACTCCAATGGAGTGGTGCAGAGGAAGCTTTGGGAATGTGTCACCCAAGCTTGCAGGGGCCAAGGGGAGGGGATACAGGTGTCCCAAGAAGTCACTTCATTAGGATCCCTCACAGACCCCAAACTAGTTCTCCGCAGAGTAATGAAGACAGCCTTCTGAAAATGCTGTGTATTGATCTCGCTTTGTTTCCTCTCTGGCCCCATAACAATCTGGCTAGCTCGGCTCTGGCTTAGTCACCACCGAGAGAGGAAATGCTCATGCTACCCTTTTCCTACCTATACACTGCAGCAGTCGCCCCAGGCTTACCCTCTACTTGGAATCAGCTCCGATCACTAAGTCCAATGAGAGACAATGGCAGACTTAAGCGGCTTTTCTAAATGGTTTGTTATATTGAGAATTTCTCTAAAGAGGAAGTATCAATAATGCAGGGAGTACCATAACGGAGGATTCACAAAGTGGCAATACCAGGTCAAACTTTATTTAAAAAAAAGAAAAAATTGTTTGGCTAACTTTCTAGGGAGTGTAACCATCAGGGCACGTGAGCTATAGACATAGTGCGAGCCCAGCAGCAGCGAGGACCTCGAGCACGGCAAGGCTACCAGTCCTCGGGACACTGAGTGATGGCAGCGATGCAGGGTGAGTTCAGGGGCACTACACACTAGGGCTTGTCTCACGGAAGACCTCCCGCAAAAACAGCAAGGAGTGAGTAGTTTACTCTGTACTAACATTTCACTTACACAAACTCGGTTTTTGTTGAAACAAAGTTTAACGTTAACAGGAGTGGTAGGAAGTAAGTTTACCGCCACTGTTTTTGAGAGGGAGGGAGTGGGACTCTGCACCCTCCAAAGCCTTTTATGGAAAACAAGAAAAATGCAGGCACTGCTCCCTCAGGCGGTGCAGACAACCCCTGTCATGAGTTAGCTTTGTGAGGCACGTATGTCTTCTGATGTTTCAAAACCTTGCCTTTCACATGTGAGTGTCAATCTGTGGATACTTGGAGAAGAAGAAAAGGGGATGGGAAAGAAGAGGCTGTGCAAGAGTGCCGCCTCTCATCACAGTCAACCAACAAGACAAATGTGTTTCAAAAACTTAAAGATTAATATTTGTAGAAAATGTTTCAGGAGCATCAGAAGAGCCATCTCTAATTTTAAAATTTCAACTGTATATGTGAATGAAGGTCAATAAATACTGAGATTTCTTAAAACCCCAAATACAGTATTTCACAGAGAGTGCATACAAGCTTTAACCTCTTAATAACAGTGCACATCATTGCAAATGTAGCTGGGCTATCAAAGTAATGTTTAGCTTTAAAGCAACAGTAACCAACAGATGACAGATATGGTACAATGTTAGAAAAAACTGGACTAGCTGTTTCAAACAGTCTACTCAGTTAAGATATGAATATTTCACTCTCCTCTGACATGCATGTCTTTCTGAAATCATGGTTGGAAATAGTGCATGTATATAGTTGATTTGATAATACTTACAAGCAGAAAAATATCACAAAAAGTTTCTTCTCTCATCATGGGCACTTGTTCCAAAACTCCTCTCTTTTTTTTCTCAAGCTCACCTCAATAGACTTTGGGGTCATTTACCATATTCTAACCACTTCACAAAGGTTGTTGATACATTTAATAAAAATTAACCCTTTGTAGTTCATTTTTAGAATTATGCCCATCCTTAAAAGAAAAACACAAACTTAAGTAGAGAGTAATTTAAACAAACACATTTCTGTCAAGTTCATGCCCAACGCACTCATTTTGTTGGAATTACTGATCAAAGCAACAGTTCACCTTGTAGCCGGGTTCCCGGGGACTTTTCATTTCATCATGAGCCAAACCATGTTTTCTGAACGTACTGGGGGAAATGTCTATCCTCCTAAAATTGAAAACACAAAAAATGTTAGTATTCCACAGTTATATAACTTATATTCTTTGCACACAGTTACACTCTCCCATAGGCATGCACAAAAATGCACACAAAATCCCAACTTCTGAAATGAGAAATTTTTTATTCCCTCCAGGTAGTGTTACATCCAGGAAGACAGACTCACAGTCAAGCTTAGGATTTCAAGTTCACATCAAGACTATCTAACACCTGCTAGTACCAAAGGGCATTTTCAACTTGGGAATTAGGATGTAATGGCCCATTATTTACCTATGAGATTAAGTTTCGGGTGAGAAACAATTGCCTGGCATGACCCTAAATCCAAAATGACTATACATACATGGTTCTACAATACCTAGTGCAACAGATTCAAGAGCTGAATATTAAGGAATTAAAGATAAGGCTGCTCTAACCAGTATGGCTCAGTAGGTTGGGCGTTGTCCCACCAAGTGAAAGCTGGTTGATTCCCAGTCAGGGCACATGCCTGGGTTGTGGACCTGGAACCTGGTTGGGGTGCGTGCGAGAGGCAATTGATGTTTCTCTCACATCACTGTTTCTCTCCCTCCCTCCCTCCCTTCCCTTCGCTCTAAAGAAATAAATAAAATATAAATAAGTAAATAAAGACAAGGCCAACTTGGTTTCTAGACAAAGTTCCCCACAACTAAATGTGGTATTCTCTAAACATGCTAGGCTTTAAAAACCTTTGACATAACCCTACAAGCTCCCCAACCCCCTAGCCACTATAAATACTCCCCCCAAAACTGATACATGAAATACATGGTTGCTGAAGGAAATCTCACATTTACTGTACCTACAGAATGCTCAGTGATCTCAGGTCACCACCTGCTGGCTCCCAAGAACAGAACGGTTCATTTATACCAAAAGGCCGTTCTCCTCAGGCCCAAAATGAGAAACTTATAGCCATCAGAGCATGTCCCTTCCACTCACGACTACAAACACTCACTTCTATCCTAGGATCTGAAGGGTGGTACCTCAACTTCTGTGGCTAATGTGGCAAAGACAAGTTTAGTATCTAACGATCAGTCTCTCAGGACTACCTGCAGTGTAAGGTTGGGGTCCTCACCTGTGTATCTCTGGGCTTTTCTTGTTCTTAGCTGCCTCCTGCTCAGATCCTCTCTTTAGGTATTTAGTAAAGCGTTCATGTAATGTCATTCCTGAGGACCCAAAGTGATGCTCTGTGGAGAGTCAAAGAAAAACACATTATGCCATCAAAGGCAAACACAATACTCAACTCTTTTGTACGAATCTGCAGCCACAGAGATGTGACTAAAGAAGTCAAATCCCTAACAAACATACAGAAAAGAGGAAGCAAAAAGGCTGATTTACACAACCCAGTGCTGGGCACTGGATTACCATGGTGGCTCCCTAATATCAGGACGTGGACACGAAGAGAGAAACCTTGAGCCCACTGTCCTTTCAGTCACACGGCCAGCTCCTGCTTGTCTAAGTCTCAGACGGAATCTGTGAGTGGCCCCACCAAGATTCTACATGACCTTCTCTCGGCCACTCTCCAGCCTGCCTACCTCCACTTGCCCTTATGGTGGGGAAGAATTCACACCATAAGGCTGACAAAAGACCTCTAGAGGCTTCTACCTGCTGGACATGAAAAGAAAGAGGTGCAGGAGAAGCCACTTTTAATAGCTCCTTTTTCTAGCATTTTAGATCTTCATGTGAAAGACCTTACCTATTCTATCAATCACAGGTTACAACTAGCAATTCAGAATGTTCAGCTCTGCCCTGGCCTGTGTGGCTCAATTGGCTGGGTATTGTGCTGCAAACCGAAAGGTTGCCAGTTGATTTCCAGTCAGAGCACAAGCCTGGGTTGCAGGTTCAGTCCCCAATTGGGATACGTATAAGCGGCAACAACATGATGTTTCTTTCTCACACTAATGTTTCTCCTCTCTTTCTTCCTCCCTCCCCTTCTCTCTAAATAAATAAAATCTAAAAAGCCTAGCACTATAATTTAAAAAACAGAAACTCCTCCCTGGAAGGGATTTCCTTCAAGCCAGTCTGTAGCTTCAAAGGCCCTTTCAGTAAGATAAAGGGCCCCATGTCCTGGCTGGTGTGGCTGAGTGGGTTGATGGCCAGCCTACGAATTGAAAGGTTGCCGGTTTAATTCCTGGCCAAGTACCCAGTTGGAGGTTTGCGAGAGGCAGCCAATCACTGTTTCTCTCTCACATGAATGTTTTTCTCCCTCGCTTCTCCTCTTTAAAAAATAAATTAAAAATCTTTAAAAAATAAAAGATAAAGGACCCCAAAAGGTTCCCTTATTCACCCAATCATCCTGCTTATAACAGAAGAAGCTAAGCAGCAGCGAGAGCGCCTAAGCAGGCCAGAGCCCAGACCCACCTTTAACGTGGTGAACAATTGTCACTATGTGCTGGGCAAACAGTTCCGAGGGGCTCCGCTGAGACTGAGCTGACTGTATGTGCTGGAAAATGGAACGAAATTCCTGTTCCTTTTTGTTGCTATGAACTAGGTCCCGACAAAGCTTACGTTCCTGAGCCAATAAGCCACTGGGTCTGCAGGGAAAAAACACACAAGAAGGCCCAATGTAACAAGATATATATAAAGTCACAACATTTAAACCCTAAAAACGCAATGCATTTCTTCAGAGTTTTTACATTTACCCACAAAGTTCTTTGGATGAAGTGTTAAACACCTCAGTGACTGTTTTGGGGGTCACTGCTGTTTTTTTTTTTTAACATACCCAACAAATGGGAGTGTATTTCAAAAGATCAACTAGCTTGGCCAGCCGGGGCCTTTCAGTGAAGTGACACAATGAAGCAGGAGTGGGATGTGGCTGGAACGTGGCTCAGCCTGACTCCCAAGAGGCTGCATAGTTTTTATCCCAGGTAAAAAAGCAACCTGGACGTCACCACTTCTTCCTGAAGTTCTCCTCTCACCCACAGCCCCAGCTCTAAAAACTGCTACATCATCTCATGGTGAAGGCCTCTAGTGGTAGACTCTGGTAGCCTACTAAGAATGGAGGAATGGACCCTGGACGGCTCTACAGACAAAAGGCACCTAAATCGAAGTCAGGAAGGAACAGAGTGCAGGCTAGAGGCAGGGGAAGTGTGTGTGTATGTTGACTAGAGAGCAGAAGCAGCAGCACAGGGGACCCAACACCAAAGCCAGTCACTAAAGAAACACCCTTCACCACCCCGTGATCCTGACGCCAACACATCAGGAATCGCTAAGTGACACACTCCCCACTGAAAATGGGCACACCCGAGGGTACCAGCACTGAAACTCAAACGGCAGGGGAAACACAGGAGGGGCCTGTCTTGCTTTCGGAATGTCCTTAGGAAAAGGGGTTAGAAGACACCATTTAGGCCACTGAAGTCTCCATCAAGGGCTATACCTCACCTTGCAAGGTCCTCATCAAAAGAGTCCATCCGGACATTGACTTGGGCCTCTCGGGTAATGGAAAAGGAAGACTTCCCCGAGGAAAAGTCTCCTTTGGCTCCTAGCTTCTCTCGGCTCTCAGAGGTCTTTCTTGGGGGAGGTGACGAGCTTTTCTCCTGGACTGCCTTGTAAGCAGTCACTCGGAAGTTCTTTTCAGGCACAAACCCCCTGTGCCCACTTTCGGTTCTCTTGAGCCCTCCCCGATCCTCCTTTTTGGATCTCTCTGAGAAAGACTCCTCCTCCAGCTCCTCGGTTTTCCGCTGCTTTTCCTTGCCAGAAGGCGCATACACGAGGCCCTCCCATTTGCCTGACTTCTCCTCCTCCTGGTTTTTGTTTGTGCCTGCTATGACTTTCGACATAAATTTGGGTTCATCATCAAACTCAGATTCTTTCCTTCCTTTAGCTTTGTCCTTATCTTGATCATCCATGTCCTCCTTGTGGAAGTCAGCCATCTTCTTCTCAAAGTCATCTCGGAGCTTATACCTTTTGGGAGACTGGCTGCCCCGAAAAGGCTTCTCAGAATCAGTTTTGGGAGCAAACATATCAGATTTTATTTTCGAATCACTCATGCCTGTATCAGAGAAGCTCCCTTTCTCTTTCATTTTCTCTTTATCAGTATTTGTTTGTTTCTGTTCCTTATCTTTTCCATTCTCTGTCTTCTGCTCATCTAGATACCTAGTTACAAAAACACAAGAGAGACACACAAGAGATTTCTTAAGCAACTTGATCTAAACATCACCACGTGGACTTGAGTTTTTGAATTTCTGAACTAAACATGCCTTGTGGATTACTGTGTTACCAAAGGACTTTCTACTTGGTCACTTTTATTAATTTAGAGAAAAATATTTGCTCCACAGAGCTGTGTCTTACAAAAAAACCATAAAGAAATTAACAAAGGTAATTTTTAGGATACTAAAAAACGAAACCTACTTACCTGTAGGTGGTCTAGGAAAAAAAAAATTAAGGTCTTATCCAACCTTCACTCAGTCACTTACAATCTGCTTTCAGCAAAGTTAACATAGAATGTTCAACCTTGGACTGTTTTGCTTTTATACAACTCACATTTGGAAATACAAGTCTCAAAAGAGACCTCAAATTTGCTTCAAGTCACCTAGAAGATCTAAATATGAAATATACTGCAAACACAAATAGAAACAAAATACATGTTAATTGAGGGGAGAGGCAAAAATCACCCTACTCTTTCTTATGGAAAAGGAGAGCTCATGCCCAAGCCTTCTAATGACATTCACAGTTCTGGCAGGAAACAAAACTTACATTTTCAAGTAGACTTACTGAAGGCTGGAAAGTATAGATTGTGAACATCTCCTCTGTACCATTAGCGAAGAAATATGGCACAACAGAATCAAAGGACAGAAGGACATCAAAGAATATGCTAATAAGAGAAAAGAAAAAAACCCCCTTGCCCAGTAATTCCCTCTTGACAACCTGGTCTCAGTGAAACACCCGTTACATCTCTGCCACCCCAAACCATACAATCACACGAAGATTTGGGTTCCAACTCACCGTGCCACCCAGGGTACCAAGATGGAAGCACTTACATCCTCTCCTAACACGCAGCCCAGCTGGCTCCTACCGGGACACACACCCACCTTGTGATTTTAAAACAAGGCCTTTCTGGACTAAGCCTTGGACTTTGCCATTCTGCCCAGTCTCCTCAACTGGAGGGTTGAGGGTGCAGCTCTTCACCCTGATGGGCTGATGTAGATCAATCATAGCAGGTGGTGGGTCTTAGGGGGTCTAACAACTCCAACGGCCATTCATTTTGGCAAACACCGTATTTTTTTGATAGCTGACCCACAACTCTCTACTGTTCTCTGGCTTACATTGGTAGAATCCAAGGCAAATTTTAAATGTGAAAACATCATTGCAGAGTAGTCTAAAGAAACTTTATGCTGCAATACAAATTCAGGAAGGTAGGAAAGCTAGAGTTAAGCTTAAGATTTCCTTGGGTGATGCTTTTAAAGTTTGCTAATGAAAAGTTTAGGAAATGGGGATTACCTTTTTACCGTTAATCACAGCTCCAACTTTGTGTTACAACTAAACTGCCAGCTGGTAAGACAAAAACACAACCAGGCAGGGGACACCAGATACTTGCCTCTTTGTATAGGCTGCTCCTCCTGACGCAGCAGCCTCCTCCTTCTGAGACGAGCCGTATGTGGAGCCAGAGGCCGGTGGACTCTTACCCACAGGGCTCTTCTTGGATGGACTCAAGGACCCAGAGCCATGGTCAAACTGACCTTGGTGTGTCCCAGCCTGGTACCCAGAACCACTCTGCAGAGCTGAGCCCATCTGGGATGTGCTGGAAAGTGGAGGGCTAGGTTTTGGCACAGGGCTGGGACGGGGAGATCGCCGTCTCACCACCACAGACTGGAGGGGGCTTTTCAGAGCAGGGCTCCGCTCCCGGGGACTCAGATCAGATACTGCCGATGCCCGTGATGCAGAGCCAGCGCTGTAGGTGGTAGCATCTGCCCATGGCTTTGAGCTCTCAGATGCTTTTGTATCTTGAGAGGATCCTCCGGAGAACGTCTGCTCCTTGGCCTCTTCTCCCTGGTTATCCCCAGCAGCCTGAGATGGCCGGCTATCCTTGGAAGAGGACTTTTTCTCCTTTGCAGACTTGCGCTTAGAAGATTCAACTCGGCTGTGGTTGGAGGAAGAACGAGAGGATGAGGAGCGCCTTGACCTGTCAGAGGAAGACTTATCAGAGTTTCTAGAATGGCTCCTGGACCGTGGCGAAGGCGATCTTCTCTTTGGGGACCGGGATCGGGAACGGCCCCGACGAGGACTGTATGCTTGCCGATAATTCTGCCAATTTGAGCGGTAGTTTCCATAGCCTCCTCGGTTATACTGGCCCCATGGATAAAAGCCTCTGTTGCGCCCACGGAAATAATAGGGCCTTCTATAGCCTCTGTTGTGACCTCGGAAATCCCGATTCTGATATACTCTTGGGTGATTCCTCTCTCTGTTATGAGCTGGAGAATATGATCTGGAACGAGACCTAGAACTGAAAGGGGAGGGAGGAGGGGTAGGGAGAAAGAAATGTTTAAATTTTTGACACAAGCAGTTTTATTCATGAAAAACCTGTCAACAAAAAGTAACACTTTGAAATTCCTGCTCACAGGATGCATACTTATTAAATCCTACTGCTTATGGACCATATTAAACACAGAAACAGAGATAAGAATCACTTTAGTAAATGAGACACAAAGATTGCTTCACTAATATTATAGCAGTTTAAATGAAGATATGTCTATAGTGAAAGAATATGAAAATATTAATGCAGTAAACTGAACAACGGCCATTTTAATACAGGATACTAATTGCTGAAAGTCCACTGTGCCCAGACAGGTCCTTCGGCCTCTACACTGTTACTGTGTTACAACACGCTACTCCCCATCTTATTCACCTCTCGCTGTCCTTGCAGGGCTGATTTCTCAGACTCCACTAAGACCTGGGTTTGTAGAAACACAGTAACAGGTCTAAATCAAAGACCACTTAAATAGGAACTTGGAGAATACATCTGTTCAAAGCTTACAGAATTTTTAACTGAAATCAGTACAGCAAAGCATATGAATATTAGTTTTTTACTGGGGACCTAGAAATGGTCTCACTATTTAGGTCCATTTCTGTGGCTCAACTACAAAGATATTACGTAGGTGCCACATGAGGGCACCATCTGACTGTAGACACCGAAGTCCACAGGAGATTAGCAAAGAGAAACTACAATACCCCTTTCCCATGCATACCTTTTCGGTCAACCTAAAGCCTAAACGTGTTCTTTATTTAAAAATATAGAACTCTTAGCTTCAGCAAAGGTACATTTCCAGAAGCATGGGTATTCAACAGTAACCTAACTTGGTTAAAATTACATGTCCATGAATGTCAGGCTGGTCGATGACAGGCAGCTTTGTTTCCATCAAAAAGTCAAAGACTGGATTTGTTGGTGTCAAAACGCACTGGGGTTCTTGGACACCACCTGTCTTGTCAACTATGATATGGATCATTAAGATTAATCATTACTCCTAAGTAGTTAGCTAGAAATATGTAAAAGTACTAGAAAATGCTTTCTGAAAGTATTCTCTTTACATATAGAATAAAAACCTTCAGTTACTCAGCAAGCCTGACTGGAAATAGACTGTTTGTTTTATAAATAACTCCATTTAGCAAATGTGACAGGCTTTAACAACTACAACAAAATAGTATTTTTAAAAAGAAACTTATATTAATTTAATCTAAAGAAGATAAAGTGGGGCTGGTTTTCTACTACTTACTACCTGCAATGCTCAGGTCCTTTACCCTAAGAACAAAAAGCAACTGGCAAAGACGACGCATTATGCTGCTGGTTAATGATTACTATTTAAGTACAATTTAAAAAAAACTTACCTTCCACACTTTTCATTCGAAAACAGTACAATGTAAGAAAAGGAGGAGGAAGAGGCAGATGCAGGCTATGAAAGTGAGTATGACCCAATTAAATGGCTATACTTGAGGGAGGTGATGTACCACCCTCACTAAGGAGGGTTTAATTCATGTGCCCATCCTCAGAGGCTACTGCTGCTTCTGTCACCAATTACTAGTGAGGGCCCTGTGGCAAAATGCATCCAAACCCGCAGTCACTGCACAGATGCAGGAACATGAGTCTCTGCAGATTGCAAATGAGGTTATTTACAAAAGGTTACTTAAAAGGATACAGTCTGTGAAATATACAAGGAAACAATCAATTTTCTCCAATTCTGTAGAACTCAGCAGTTAAATTAATTTAAAGGCATGGTTTCTCAAACTCTCTGGATAGTACACTTCCCTTGTAGGAGAAGGAAAACAAAAGGAAAAAAAATCATGAAACAGATAAGCCAGAAATAAGAATTGAGCATCCATTGGCAAATTTATCTGTTTCTAAAAACCAGAGAAGTATGAAAACATGTTTACTTGTGGAGAAATTCCTCCAATAATGATCTTCTAAGAATAAGATAGCACATAAAATGGCTCTAGACCTACCGCAGCACATACTGCCTGCCTAAGATATTTCTCCCTCATTTGCCAAGTCAGTGACCATGCCAAATGACTGGTAGAATAAGGGAAAGCGTTCTGTCCAGACAGATACGCCCAGAGTTCCAGTTACCACCAACACTTCAGAGGTGGTTAACATTTCTCAATCTGTGTCAGTTCCAGTTTATCTCCATTTTGGTTGTATAGCCTCTTGTTTTTGAACCAATTACTTAGCTTCCATTTACTAGATAGAGTTTTAAAATGTTACCTTTCAGAACCAAATGAACTAAAACTGAGGTTTAATCTGGCCAAATCAAAAGACTCTGGGTGCAAGGTAAGAGTTACTAAGAGTCTTTGCTCAGTCCCAAAGCCTTGACAGTAATTTCCTGACATATATAAATTTATTCAGTGGGTTTTCCCTCTTCTTTTTTTTTTGAGACTGAAAAGATGGGATAAAGTTATTTATATAGACTCTGACACAATTGGGTAACTGACAGACTATCTAGTCTAGGGCCTGAACAAAGTTTGGGAAAATGCATGCCCCCCCAAAAACATGAGAGGGGGAAAAGAAACCCAAGAATGGTTACCCTCAGGTGTAATGTCATCTTGAAAAAAAAAGTCTATTATTTCTTTTGTTTGAGGGAGAGACTCAAGATTTCTAACTTCCTGTTCTACATTACACTGGAGCCATCAATGCTTATGCACACCTACTTTCCATTCACTGTTTGGTCTGAAATTAGTTTTCAGGCAGGCTTCTCACAGACTCCACTTCAGAAATTAACTTGTTCTTATTAGGAGGCAGACAAAAAAGTTCCCACCATTTGTTTAATAGACTCTTTTAGAAGTGCCATAATTTCGGACTATAAAACACACTCCCCCTCAAATTTCAGGGGGAAAGGAGTACGTCTTATAGTTCGAATATAGCCTGCCTGACTCACAGGGGGCAGGGAGGCGGATGGCGGACGGTGGAGTGGGGTCACAGGTTATTAAATATTTTACCACATTTCTTGCTTCAAAAATTTTTTTTCCTATTTTCCTTGTCTAAAACCTAGGTGCATCTTATAGTCCTAAAAATATGGTACTAAGGAACCATCAAAAATAAAGCTTACAACAGCAACTTCTCCTGAAGTTCATTTTAAATTTCATAATCAATTCATTTAAGTAAAGAATTCTGGCCCTGGCCAGTGTGACTCAGGTTGGTTGGAGTACTGTCCCATAAACTCAAAGATCATGGGTTCGTTTCCTGGTCAGGGCACATACCTGGGTTGCAGGTTCCATCCCTGGCAGGGGCATGTACAAGAAGCAGCTGATGGATGTTTCTCTCTCACAACAATGTTTCTCTCCCTCTCCCTCCCCACAATGGTCCCTCTCTCTAAAATCAATAAGCATGTCCTCAGGTGAGGATAAAAAAAGAAAAAGAAAAAGAAAAGAATTTTAGAAACTCATCAGAAATAAACAGGAGGGGGTTCCAAGTTGCAAAACTGAGAAATTATCTTCTTGCCTAGTGCAATTCTGACAAAAAAAAAAAACAAAAATTGTGCAGAGTCCCCTTTTGGTATTTAACACATCGGTGTTTCTCTCCCTAGTGCACATACAGAAACTTGTATCTACTGAAAGGTTCTCATCTACTCACAAAAGAAAATTAAAAATCTTAAAGAATTAAAGACCCAACTCACTACACATCAAGAGGAAAAGATGCAGGAGGTCTGGACTCCTATTCTAAGACATAATTGAAATGAGGAAATATTACCTAAAGGTGTGAAAACTGACGGAATTAAAGATTAGCAATATTCAAAAGAATTATTTGCATATTTGCACATTTAATAAGACAAAGTGATGTCTACAATAGTGATTTTAGATGTTTTATAGTTTTAAGATGACTTTACTAAACAGATGCAGCCTGTTAGTAACAGGCATATCAGGTGTATACAAATGACTCCTGATAAGTGTTTTAAGGTTTATTTTAGTGGGATAAGACTTCCTTTCCTTGTAATGTTGATCATACTATTAATCTTCTTAGCTATCAGCTATCTTCTCTTTCCTGATGAAAATAAACTGGTCCAAGCCTCCAAAAAATAAACCTACATTGAAAAATAATCAGATGTAGAGGGTTAAGCGAACAGCTCAAGTTTTAAAAAATGCTCTTTCTTCCAAAGTAGATGAGAAATAGTATGTGCTGGCAGAGGAGAAAAGGAGTTAGGCAACAGTATGGCAAGGAAAGCTGATCTGGATTCGTAGCATTTGAAGAAACCTGGAATATCTTACAACCCAACCTCTACCTCAAGCCAATCCCCCCGCCTACAAGCATTTGACATTCACAGAAAGTCTAACAAAAGATAACCTCAATATACAATCACACCCACTTACCTCAGCCTGCGCTTCCTTGAACGAGAGATAGATCGACTTCGGGATCGAGACTTCGAAAATGAACGAGAACGAGATCTTGATGCAGATCTTGAGCGAGAAGAACGAGATCCAGACTTTGATTTGTTTGTTTTTGACATCTCTGAAGAAAGGGTCAGTCACTTTTCAATTACACCTAATGTAAGAAAATAGATTCAAACAAATGAATGGGAGGGTCCCTTTGTAAACTTGAACTTCTCTGGACACTTAGTAACAAACAAACAAACAACAAAGATGAAATAACTGATTAAAAAAACCACTCTGACCTTTCATCAAGAAGGATCTGACTCCTAAGCCAGTAAATGGAAAACTTGACATGTACTGAGGAATGCTATAAAACACCGGCAAAAATGAGGAGAGCTAGCAACATTTGGTGCAAGGTCTTTTCTTAATATGCAAACAAGTCCTGTGAACTAAGTTAGATAACCTGAAATGGCCTGGGACAAGTCTGTCCCAGTTCTAACAAAAGAAACCATATGCAATGTTATCTTGGTTATGGTCTGTCTTGGAAATGGCACACATCTGATCACTTCTCTAATCCCTGGACCTTGAAGTCATAAGGCATATCCTTAACATTTACCTCCAAGGAAAAGGTTTTAAGCCCTGGCTAGTGTGGCTCAGTGGACTGAGCACCAGCCAGCCCGTAAACTAAAAGGTCGCTGGTTCCATTCCCAGTCAGGACACATGCCTGGGTTGTGGGTCAGGTTCCCCTGTTGTGAGAGGCAACCAATCAATGGGAGGTATCTCTTCCACATTGGTGTTTCCCTCACTTTTTCCCTTCATTCCCCTCTCTCTAGAAGCAAGTAATTTTTTTAAAAAAGGAGAAAGTTTTAAAAGCATGAGTATTCTCAAATATTTTAATACAACATGTACATATTGTATCCTATAAAATACAGGATATTAATTCATAAACACAGGACTAAAGTAATTTATAAAGTGAACCACCATTACTTTCTTCTGGCATCAACCTTACTTTAGGGTTATTTTTTTCCCACGAAAAAACAAAATTTTCTTGTTGCTTTCCCCCCACTACAGGAATGAACAGAGGGCCTCAGAGTTGCCCTGCCAAGTGACCACTGGGTTTGGTCAGCAAGGTGACTGTCAAGGTGACTCATTTATTCTTCTTTATACACTACTAGAACTTGGGGCTTCTTCCAAGAGGCAAAAACTTAAAGTGCTAAAGCATGTCTACCAAAGACCAGGAAGAGTAAGGATCAGTAAAAGATTACAAAGTTAAGAAATAGCCAGACCAGGCCAAAACTCTAGGGATTGTGAAGGGAAAATAATAACTACAAATATTTCACCCTCTCCTACCTCACAGATTTTTTTTTTTTTTTTGGTTAGTCAGATCTCAGCTCAAAAGCTATCTGCTCAGAGGTTTGCCCTGGCTGCCCAATCAAAAGGAACTACCCAGTCTTTCTCTAGGATCTAATCCAGTACACCTTGTTTTTTCCTCTTCAGAAAACACAACTCAGTACTTGGAAACTATCCTATTGACTTTTTTGTTTTTCCATCTTTATCCAACTACCAAGAGAAGGTAGGCTTTCTACCAGCAGAAATCTCGTCTTTCTTATTTATTTAACACACAGAAGCACTAACATAAAGGACAAATGGAGACCAGCCTTGACACTTCCCTGAGCAGACAAAATCAGTCAGACATACAACTAAAGCTTAATCCAGCTCATTTTGCCAGGCTGCCTTGACCTGTGCCATTTCTTGCATATGCCTTTAGGGAAAAAAATCAAAACTTGGACTGTTTCCCAAGGTTTGAATGAACCAACCACTGAATATTCTGTTATAATCAATCACTGTTTTCTCACCATATAAGCTGCTTTGTAACAATATACCCTTTAAGCCTCATTCCCTGTTTTGGTTTGAGTGCTCCTGGTTTGCAAACTGTGTTTTTGGTGTGTACACAATAAACTTCTACTAATAACTGTTTCAGCCTTTAATTGGTTTTACTTCTGTTATGTATGAACTGTTTTTAAAATGTTTTTTATGAACTTAATTTTATTCTCAAAGACAGCATCATTTTTTAAAAAAGATTTTATTTACTTATTTTTAGAAAGAGGGGAAGGAGGGAGGGAGAAAAACATCAAATTGGTTGCCTCTTGCACACTACCAACTGGGGACCTGGCAGGCAACCCAGGTATGCGCCTTGACTGGGAATTGAACCAGCTAACTTTCAGTTCGTAAGCTGACACTCAATACACTGAGCCACACCAGCCAACACAGAGGGCATTATTATGTCCCATTTTACAGATTTAAAGCCAGCCATCCTGGCTCCAAGCCAGCGTTCTTAACCACTATTATATTCCACACAGAAGTCATTCACAGATCCATAGAACTAATGAATATGCATCTTCCCCACTCTTACCAAGTTTAGGACATGGTAAAGGAGGCAAGAGACAGACAAACTGAAAGGTGATATTTGTTTCTAATTATTATGTTCAAGTATTAGGTTTGAATTTTAAGAACTCCTGGAAAGGCAGAAAGTCCAGGAAGCTGCTGTAACTCCAGCTCGTAGGGGAAATAACCATAATCTCAGAGACACAATTGAGGGAGGTCTGAGAACCTGCTAGTAAGCCAGAGACAATGGGTGATGAGGAAGAAGCTGCTTAATGAGGACACCACAGACCTATATAGTCTAGATCCTGCCAAAAGGATCAAACTGTTGTGTGCTCTATTGAGGTCAAAGATACTCCAATTTGGAGCCAATTTTTGGAGGCAGTGTCACTGTACAAAGCCAGGGTAGGGGGATAAGTTACTCAGAGATAGGAGGTGGAGGTGTAATGAGCAATTTACAGAAACTGAATGCTGAAAATACATTTTGTTTTGCTGGTTGGCCTTCAGCGTATTTTGGGATTCTGCGGGTTCGTTCTTGCTGAATGGCTTTTTTCTGTCACAAGTTTAGGGATATCTTTGCCTAGCAACATCTCTGTCCCATCTTCAATTTTAGCTTGTGTCAGAAATAAAAATCTTTTAGATCAGTTACACAACAGGTGGAGAATATCAAACTTTAAAAGAAAAAGAAAGGGCAACAGTTAGTGGAAAAGTAAACACTCATTTCAACCCTCAGAAATTGGAAAAATAAGAAGTTAATTTTCATTAAGAGAAATAACCTAAATACACTCAGAACCGAACTTAACACATCTACGTATTTTAAACTTACCAGAATTGACACGTATACTCAAGAGTGGCAATACTGCAACACCACCCCCACTCACACTCCTGGAACTTCTCTAATGTGAATTAAAACTGACTTATTTTTTAGCCCTGGCTGGTATGGCTCAGTGGATTGAGCGGCGGACTGTAAACCAAGGGGTCGCCAGTCCAATTCCAAGTTAGGGCACATGCCTGGGTTGCGGGCCAGGTCCACACTTGGGGGCACACAAGAGGCAACTACACGATGAAGTTTCTCTTCCTTCCTTCCCTTCTCCTCCCTCTAAAAGTAAATACATAAAAATCTGTAACAAAAATGTTTTTTATTTGTCTACTTTTAGAGAGAGGGGAAGGGAGGGAGAAAGAGGGAAACATCGATGTGAGAGAGAAACATCAGTCGGTTGCCTCTCACATGCACCAACCAGTGACAGAACCAGCAGCGCTGGCATCTACCCTGACTGGGAATCACACCAATGACCTTTCACTTTGCATGACAACACCCAACCAAATAAGCCATACTGGTCAGGGCTGAAAATTAATTTTAAAAATATCATTATACCTTGAGAATTAAATGGAGTAATTTTGGGTGATACAAACCACAGCTGCAAATAAATAAGTGAAACAATTCATTCAAGAGGACTCTATCTAGGCAGTGGGTAAACAATGCTAAATAAAAGTAGACTTGATCCTTGCCTTCGCAGAGCTTCTAATCTAGGTACACACAGACAAATAAGCAAGTGAGCAAAACTGCAGGTACACATTCCGGTTCAGAACTAGGAAGTAGACCAAGAACACATGCAGGCAGATACATGCAGTGTGGTGGTCACGTAGACAGCATGGTCAAGAGGTGACATTCAAGCTGCTACCTGAAGATGAAGAAAGAGTTGGAAAAAAATAATGGGAACAAACTGCACAGTGGCCAGCAATGTGTGTGGGTTTTCTATGCAAAAACTAATAGAAGAGGTTTTATTGATCTTATTTATCTTCAGTAATTTAATGTTGACACTCCATAGCTGTTCTCATCTGTATTTCTTTATTATTCAGGCTGATCATATTTTCATAGCAGTTTACTATTTTTTTAAAAAAGACACTTTGACAGAGCAAATCTATTCACTATGGTGATACGGCAACATTATAAATTGTAAAGACAATACTAATAAAAGATGTTACCTGTCATACTTTATATACAAACAATATCTTTGTATCTTTAGAAAAACTGTCAAATAGAATCCAAGTCTTAACCATAAATGTGCAGAAGTCTGTCCTGTTTTGGACCACAAGCCTTATTCATAATAATTAAAATAATTTTCTAATTTAAAAAAAAGAAACAAAAGAGCAAGTCACATAAAAAGGGAAGTGTCCAAAAGATGTGAAGTTTCTTCTCTCAATATACACAAATATATATTTTAATCTAAGGTAGAGATAATCCTAAGTAAAGCCAGCTGATCAAATTACCAAAATTCACTCAAAACCACTCACAATTCTATTCTGAAGGCCTTCAACCTTCATACAAACAGAGGTTTTCCCACTTCTGACATTCCTTCCATGTCTGTGCTCAAAAAACGTAATGGAAGCGAGACAGACAACTACTATCTCAGAAATCAATTTAGCACCTTCTACATGTTACAAGTCCCCAGTGTTTGGTTTCTGTTCAAACTATAATTTCCCCAAAAGGAGGTCTTGCTTCTTCAACAATGCCTACTCTGTTGGGAACCGCCTTGCCTGGTTTCAGAAACTCTAACACCTCCTGGCTAAGGTTGAGTAAAAAGACCTTGGGACCATAAGCCACTTAGGAGTTATAGCTTTTCTTCTCTGCAGGGCACTGCCTCTGCCCTTTCACCTCACCCTGCTTGGCCCTGGGCGGGTGACTGGTTAGTCAATGATGGGTAAGATTCATCACAGGAGGGATTCCTAAGACAGGAACGGTCACAAAGGGGCCCTCAGGGAAGGCCCTGGGGGCTATAGAAAGAGGGGATGATGGACCCTTGCCCCTCGGCTTTGATGCAGTCTGAGTCCTCATTCTATCTGCAAGAAGTCTCCTAATCTCTTGGCTGCCTTACTTCCCCTGCCTGACTTAAGCCTGAAACAATGCTGGAGGTGGGTACAGCCCTGTGCTGGAAAGGGTGGGTTCCCTGGGGCAATCAGGTCTAAGAAAGAACGCATAAAATCCTATGAAAACTACTTTGCTAATACCCTCAATTTAAATAAGGGTCCAAGCATGAAGTGAGTTTGTTCCTCAAAGTTTTACAGCCCTTTAACTATCTGACTCTGACTCAGAATAAGCCCTCAGAGTTCTCTGAATGTTATCTATTGTTTAATCATTTCTGCCTGACAATGATTGATGAGCTTTACACATATGCCCTGTATTCCTATGCAAATTGATTGAACCCAATAAAAGCCCACTGAGGAACAGGTTCCTGGCCCTTCTCCTCTGGGAGATCAGCCACCTTTCCTCCCCAAGCAGATCTTATGGTAGACTTATTCTCACGGGGGGAGGGCCTGCAGGCAGAGCCCCCTGACACACTACTCTTCCTGGCTGTACATACTACTTCATTAAGAATTTTATGAAAAAATACAGAACTGTGGGCATAATATGATAGCTTGTGGCTATGACATGTGACATGAGGTTAAAAAATGTCCTCTCAACACAACTATTTTGGGTAAAAAGATTTCTACAATTAAGATAAGGTAGCCATGTTTCTACACCAGCATTTTATTTTTTTTAAATATATTTTATTGATTATGCTATTACAGTTGTCCTATTATCCCCCCTTCATTCCCCTCTACCCTGAACACCCTTTCCCACCCACATTCCCCCCCTTTACTTCAGTCCATGTGTCATAAGTTCTTTGCTTCTACATTTCCCATACTATTCTTGCCCTCCCCGTCTATTTTCTATCTACATTCATTGCTACTTACTCTTCATATCTTTCCCCCACTCTCCTCCTCCCACTCCCCTGTTGCTAACCCTCCATGTGTTCTCCATTTCTGTGGTTCTGCTCCTGTTCTAGTTGTTTGCTTAGTTTCTTCTTGTTTTTGTTTCAGGTGTGGTTGTTAATAATTGTGAGTTTGCTGTCATTTTACTACTCTACACCAGCATTTTAAAAGAATCCACCTAGTGACCAATACTATCTATTTGATAGCAATGATCAATACTTAATATTTATTGATAGGAGGGATCAAAACCAGAATTATCTTCTGCAGGACAGGGCCCTTGTGGTATAGGCCCCCCGCCCAGGTGAGTGTTCTAGGAACCCATCTGTAACAGTGTACCAGCTGGCATTGTTGTGAGAGGCTGCATTTGGTTTCAGTGGATTTTTTTTGAAGACTCTTTCAATGCGTTTGCCCATTCCACAATGGGCGATTTACAAGTGCACCTGCCCACACCACACTTGAGCGTTCAGCAGTTTTTGACCCAAAACATGTTCCACCTTCCTTACTCACCCAGATCTTCCCCCATGGACTTTTTTTGTTTCCTGGATGAAAAGAAGTCCTCAAATGGAAACACTGTACCATGTGGAAGAAGTGAAATAAAAAACAGCAGAAGCTCTAAGGCATCAAAATCAATGATTTCAAAAACTATTTTGAGCAGTAGGAAAAAATGTCTCAATAGGTGTATTGCATTAAATGGAGAGTACTTTGAAGGTGACTGAAGTTTAAACATATAAGAATACACAATTTTTAATAAATTGTGGTGGGGGAGGCGGGTTGAGGGGTTGGTCCTCCCTAGTATTATGTGCTTGGCATGTTAGGATGCAGAAATAATAAGACCTAGTTCCTAAAGTGCCAGTTAAGGGCCTGGTATGAACCCAATACCCTCAACTTTGTAACATTCTTCAGATGTCGTGGTTTCATACCCACATTATCACCCTCTTTGCCAATGAATCAATTCCTGTTTGTTCTCCTTCACTGTTCTACTCAGAACTTAATGTAACCTAATATAGAACTATTTAGACTCTATTAATGTGTTCTAAGATTTCTCTTTCTGGTAGCCACACCTCGTGTTTTGGCTGAGTCACTAAGCGCTGAAGTCCTTTTTCATAACCCTTTTTCAGATGCAAGATATCCTCCTTCTCCATCCTATATTTATACAACTGTTGTTTTATTCCCCCCTCCCGCTTTTTATTTAAAACCCAAGTGTAGAACTTCAAACAGTCCTCTGAAATCATTTCAGATACAATTTTGTCACTTGGAGCAAGGGTTCATTTTCAAACTGCTCTGCAGAGCCACTTGGGACGCAGTTTCCAGTCCCACCACCCTTTTCAAAGCCCAAGCCTCTCCACCCAAACCACTTGTCTAATTACCAAGCAGATCAATGGTCCTTGAAAGAACACAGCTCTCGAAGAACAGATGCATTTTACGTAAAACATAATGCAGCAAAGATCTTAAGATATACAATTACACGGCTTTTATAGCGTTAAAAACACAGATCTTATTTTTCAACTCCAAGAAAAGGGAATAATGTTGGCAGAGAAGGCCAAAGCAAGCTTCTCTAAATCAAAACCCCTCCAAGATAGGAAAGACTTAAATTACCCCTCTGCCCCTCTCACACCGGCAACATTTCTTCCTAGTGTCCCCAGTGCTACGCCACGCCAGCATTGTGCTTGGCACATGAGAGATGTCTGCTGAATTCACCAGAACACACACTTTGGGAGTACTGACTACAGTTTGCCCCATGTTTGGAACGTTGTAGGTAGCCTATTGAGAGGTTACATTTGGCAGGAGATTGGGTCTCTAAAATTAAGTAGTGCCAAATAAAGCCTCTCAACAGACCACCCTGGGGTTCCAGCTTTGGCAAACTACTTGGCCAGAATACACAGAAACCACACTGGTAGCCTTCAACCCGTAAATACTAGGTTTATATTCAAAAGGGTCTCATCATGAGCGCGGGCTGCAAACCAAAGCATCGCAGGTTTGATTCCCAGTCAGGGTACATGCCTGGGTTGCAGGCCAGGTCCCCAGTGGGGACCACATGAAAGGCAACCATACACTGATGTTTCTCTCTCTCTCCTTCTCCCTCCCTTCCCCTCTCTAAAAATAAATAAATAAAATCTTTTAAAAAAGGGTCTCATCAGAAAATATTTAACTGTTTATTTTTATAGAAAGAAGATTCAGAGACTTCCAGCCAAGATGGAGGCATAGGTAGACGCACTGGGCCTCCTCACACAACCAAGATAGGGACAACAAAGATATAGAAACAAAATAACAACCAGAACTGACAGAAAATTGAAGTTTATGGAAGTCAGACAACCAAGGATTTAAAAATAGACACATTCATCCAGACCGGTAGGAGGGGCGGAGTCCGGCCAGGTGAGGGACACCGAGCAGAAAGCTGAGCACCTGGGGTGGCGCGCAGGCCCACAGCAGGCAGACCCTGGGCGCACAAGCAGTGGTGGCTGGTGAGCCCTGGCCAGGGGGTGGCGACCGGCGCACCCAGCGAGGTGGCCATTGTGAAGCAAGGCACTGCACGAAACTCAGGGTCCCAGCACCGGGAAATACAGCTTTCTGTCACTGACTGAAAAGGAAGGTCCCACGGGGTGCACAGGCCCACCCACACCGGAATTGGGGCCAGAGGGGCCCTGTTGGCTTGCGGAATGTGGCGGAAGGGTCTGGGGTCCTACAGAGCAGAGCAAGCGCCATTGTTCCTTCTCGGACCCCGCCCCCACATACAGCGTCACAACCCTGCGACTGGGGTGCCCCGCCCTGGTGAACTCCTGAGGCCCCGCCCCTCACTACAGGAGCTCCACAAGACCAAAAAACAAAACAAAAAACAGCAAAAAGATGGCTCAAACAGAAGAAGAATTGAAAGCCCCAGAACCCATCCTTTTAAGTGACCAAGAGATAGCCAACCTATCAGATGCACAGTTCAAAGCACTGGTTATCAAGATACTCACAGAATTGG
>CM052542.1:21357511-21465538 GCA_028533065.1 Trachops cirrhosus | reverse complement strand
AAAAAAAAAAAAAAAAAAAAAAAAAAGAAAGAAGATTCACTACCAGTAAAGCAAATAAAAATGTAAGGCAAATATACTATAACCTGAAAAGTCCTTAAAGCGTTTTTTTTTTAAGATTTCATTTTTTTACTTTTAGAGAGAGGGGAAGGGAGGGAGAAAAAGAGGAAGAGAAATAGCAATGTGCCAGAGACACATCAACTGGTCACCTCCTAGATGCCTCCAACCATGAACTCTGCATGTCAGCAACCCAGCATGTGTCCTGATGGGGAACTGCACCAGTGACCCCCTGGCCACAGGCCAGCACTCAACCCACTGAGCCATATCAGCCAGGGCTTAAAGCTCTCTTAACCCATGGAAGGATATGGAAATTGAGTTGGGCTAGGAAATTAATGCCTATGGCAAACAGTTTGAGTTCTGGATATTTACACGTGTTTTTTTTTTAATTGAATTTATTGGGGTGACATGGGGTAATAAAATTATATAGGTTTCAGGTATACAATTCTATAATGTATCACTTGTATATTGTATTGTGTATTCACCACCCCAAGTCTCCTTCCATCACTGTTTATCCCCCCTATACCCTCTTCCACCTCCCTACATCTAAGTGCTTCGAATGGCTTCACTACTATAACTTAATGTCCATATAAAGCTCTGCTGGGCAAATCACTGTTTTTATTTCCTTTTCTCATTCCCATTAATATCAAAATTATTATCTCACAGGATATATTCAATTTCAAGAAATCTCACGTATCTCAAAGGGCATATCAGAGCATTCTCATGGCATTAACTATCACTTCAATGCCCACATTACAACCAATGCAAGACCAAACCATGTTTGACATATTCTGATAAACACCAGCCTCTTCTGCTAGCAGCACCTGCTTCCCCTACAGCAAAAGCACAGAAGTACCTTTATCATCAAACTTTCATTACTCTTACTCCAAGGTACCATGACAGAAAGGCCAAGTATTAATTCAAGGAAGCAGAAGTGTTAAAGGTCCCAAATAAGATCTAACACTAAAGAATTTCAGGACAGTTAATAAATACCACCCTTTAAAAGAAAACTCATGGTCAAAACAAAGGTTAAGAACTATCACCTACGGAAATCTTCCCAAGAAATAACCCTCCAAAAAGAAATGCAAAAATCTCAACACGAGACGGAATCCTTTTGGGAAAATCTGTAATTTAGGATGTGAATATCATTAAGATACACTAAAACACTGAAATAAGTGTTTCACCTAAGATGAGTTTATAAACACACAAGTTTTAGGAATACTGAATACTGAGAAAGTAAGAAATAGAAGTTCAGAGAAAAAGGTGGCTATGGTTTCATGACCCATAATAATTATCTAAAGAAAAATATCCACCTAGCCCTTGCCAGTGTGGCTCAGTTGGTTGGAGTGTTGTCCCATACACCAAAAGGCTGTGGGTTCAATTTCTGGTCAAGGCATGTTACCTAGGTTTCAGGTTTAATTCCCATTCAGGGTGCATATAGGAGGCAACCAATCAATAAACCTAAGTTAACCAAGTCAAACAAAACTTTTGTCCTGCTTCTGGCTGAGACAGGCTGGGGGGGATGGCAGTACATTTTTATCTAGCAATATAAAATTTATAGATAGAATATTTATGTTGACAATGGGGGGTGAAGACTTTAAATTGGACTCTCCTGAAAGGCTGGGAGACATCATTTCCTCAAGCAGGATAATTTAGCTACTCCACTTTGACTTAGTTAAGAACATCAAGCTCCTCCGGCTATGTATCTTGAATATGTTCGTCAAATACTCTTGTAGCTTGAATTTAGTCTCTGGATGGACCTGCCTACCAGAAAAGACTGCCCTAGGCAAATAATGGCTTTCCTGGTAGATCTGGATCCACTGGAAATTGAGTCCCTGGCACTTTATCAATAACAACTGCTAACATTTACTAAGATGTTCCAGGTGAGAAGCTAGAAACTGTCAGCATGATCTCATTTATGCACGCAAACATCATTAAGTACCATGTTCTATACCTGTTTTACAGAAGCGGAAGTGAGGACTTACAGTGTTGGTAACTTGCTCCCCCATCTCCCCAAGTTCTACATAGCTCATTAAGTTCAGAATTCAAATGATAACATTATGACGGAGTCACCATTACCCTTATAGACTATCCCCATGGTATACCTCACCCATCAGTCTCTTTTGAATTTGATCAATTAAAAATAAAAATCAATCCCAGAAGCATAACTACCTAGAACCACAAGAGCTCAGATGCTTAACCAAAGCAGCCAACAGCTCTCGCTCTCTTCCCCTACCCCTATGTCTAACTCATGACATACGCAAAAAATGGAAATAGGCTCTGCCGGAAATCTGACTCAGAACATCCAGTACAAAAACAAGTCCCTTGCCAAAGACAGCAGGAATGTTTCTGCTGCAGACAATTTCAGAGAGCCTAAACTAGGAAAGCTACAGCCAGTTATAGAGAACAAAGAGCTTTGTGTAACTAGAAACCAATACCAAAAAGCATGAACATAATGACCAAAGGTAAAAAAAATGGTCCTCGCTTGGAAAAGGATCCATCCTTCAGAGGGGCAGCTCAACACCAGCCTCTTTCTGGGGGGATTCCCTGCTCCAGAATGTACCTGTCACACCAGGCCTTTCAGCACAGCACTATTCTCAAGATTAATCAGGACACGGCAGAAAAATAGTGTGAAAAATTAAAACAGTAAAGCTTCCTCCCACGCAACCCCCACCCTCACAGTCCTAGGCAATCACTAATCCATGTTCTATCACTACATATTTGCCTATGCTGTACACTCCATATACATGGAATCCCACAATACGTGGGGTTTTGTGACTGGCTTCTTTCACTTAGCATGTTTTCAAGACTCACCAGGTTGTAGCATGTTATCAGTAGTACATCAACCATTTTTTTCCACCATGATACATCACATTTTATCCATTTATCAGCTGATGAACATTGAGGGTGTTTCCACTTTTTAGCTATTATGCATAATGTACTATAAACATTCATGTACATGTTTTTGTGTGAAGATGTTTTTATCTCTTGGATACATTAGGAGTGGTACCGCTCAGTCATATGGTACTTCTATGCTTAACTTTGTGAGGAACTGCCAGACTATATTCCAAAGCAGCTATATAATTTTATATTCCCACCAGATGTGTATGAGGGTTCCCATTTCTCTACATCTTCAGCACTTGTTATTGTGTTTTTATTATAGCCATCTTGGTGTCAAGTGCTACCTTACTGAGGTTTTGATTTTTATTTCCCTAATGACTAGTGATGTTGAGCATCTTTTCATACGTGTACTGGCTATTTTGGAGAAATGTGCACCTTCTTTTGGAGAAATGTCTATTCAGATCCTTTGTCCATTTTTAAAATCAAATTATTGGATTATTTGTCTTTTTAATGAGTTGTATAGTTCTTCATAAATCCTGGATACAAGTCCTTTAGATGCATGTTTTGTAAAGTCTCCCATTTTTGTAGGTTGTCTTTTCACTTTCTTTTTTTTTTTTAATTTATTTATCTTTAGAGGCGAATGGAAGGAGAGAGGGAGAGAAGTATCAATGTGTGTTTGCTTCTCATGTGTCCCCTGCTGGGAACTGGCCTGCAACCCAGGCATGTGCCCTGACTGGGAATCAAACCTCAATCCTTTGGTTCGCAGGCCCGTGCTCAATCCACTGAGCTATACCAGCCAGGGCTCTTTTCACTTTCTTAATGTTAACTTTTGAAGCACAAGGGTTTTTAAATTTTAGTTTTTTTAATGAAGTCCAATTTATCTTTTTTTCTCTTGCTGTTTGTGCTTTTGATGTCTGTCATGTCTAAGAAGGGTTTGCACAAGGTCACAAAGATTTACTCCAAAGTTGCCTTGTAAGTTTTATATACTTTTAGCTCTTACATTTAGATCTATGACCCATTTTGATTTAAATTTTGTGTTACGGTGTGAGGTAAGGGTCTACTTCATTCTTTTGTGTGTGGGTATCCAAATGTCCTAGTACCATTTGTTGAAAGACTATTCTCTCCCTATTGAAATATTTTGGCATCTTTGTAAAAAAATCAACTGATCATATATGTGAGGGTTTATTCCTGTACTCTCAATTTTATTCCACTGATCCGCCATGTTTACACTTATGCCAATACCACACTCTTGATTGCTATAGCTTTGTAGTACTTTTTAAAAAGGATTTATTTATTTTTAGAGAGAGGGGAAAGGAGGGAGAAAGAGGGAGAGAGAGAAACATCAATGTGAGAGAGAAACATGGATTGGTTGGTTGCCTCTTCTGTGGGCCCTGACCGAGGACCAAACCCACAACCCAGACATGTGCCCTGACTGGGAATCCAACAGGCGACGTTCTGCTTTTATGGGATGACAACCAAGCAAGCATTCTCCAATTCCTTCCCTTTTCAAAACCGTTTTAGCTATCCTAGTTCCCTTAGAAAATTGCTGGTGAAAAAGACACAAATGATGGGAGACAAAGAAAAGATACATGCACACTCTCCTTTTGGGGAGCAGCCCACATCATTTCCTTGTCATTCTTCCTCCACTTCCTCCTTCACAGGCACACGTCTCCTAAACTCTAAAGCAATGAGCAGCTGGCAGTTTATCCCCGGCTGATCCCCTGATCATGACCCCAAAGCTCCCTTTTCTCTGACTTTCCAGGGCACTCAGGCAGTCTAGCCTAGGCTCCCCTGTGGCTTCTTCTATGCTAAGTCCTTTCTTGGGTCACTGTCCCCAGCTTTAATAAACACATCCTCATAGACACACACACACTCAAGACAGAGGCAGCCCTGGCCTGGTAGCTCACTTGACTAAAGTGTCGTCCTGATACGCCAAGGTTGCAGGTCCAATCCCTGGTCAGGGCACATACAAGGGTCAACCAATGAATATATCAGTGGGTGGAACAATAAACTGATGTTTCTAAGATCAATAAATAAAATTAAAGTTAAAGAAAAAAGAAAATAAATTCACAATTTGCAAAGGACTGTAGGCAAAGCTATGGGACTGATTTGTGCTCTGTATGCCACTGGGTAGTTAGGGGTAGGAAAGCAGAGCTCAGGTGAAATATTAAACATGTTTACTATTTTACGCTTTTCTCAGGAGATTATACTCTCCTGTGGAAAGTGGAGGGGAACAAAGAAACAGAATCAAGAGCAGGTGTGGGTATCTCTAGGGTAAAAAAATCATTACTAAATTTCTCAAACTTTAGTGAATTATATGGAACTTGGTAGAACTTGCTTTAAAAATGTGTAATACATAGGTACAGGTGTACGTGTAAGACATATCTATTCCCTGACTAGTGTGGCTCAGTTGTTTGGGCGTTGTCCCAGAAAATGAAAGGTCACTGTTTCAATTCCCAATCAGGGCACGTGCCTGGGTTGCAGCACGGTCCACAGACCCTGCAAGAGTCAACTAACTGATGTTTCTCTCACCCAATTGTCTCTCCCTCTCTTTCTCCATCCCTTCCCCTCTCTAAACTCAATCAGTAAATGAAAGACAGATCTATATAAGCACTAAAGCAAACTACAAACAACGGTTACCTCTGTGGAGCATGAAGAAAGGTATAGAAAGGAAGGGGACAGAAAGGATAGCGCATTTGCTTCTTACTTTATGTGTAATTGTTTAGCTAGTGATTACAGGTGGCTTCCTACATTATGCTAAAAATGGTTGGTGACATTCACAGTTAATGGTGTTGATTCTTTTATCTGTAATGGAGAATTAACACATCTACCTACTTTTTGTAAGATATTTAAAAAATCTAAAATAGTAATTCCCACATGGCCCTAAATAAATAAAACTGCACTTTAATTGCTAAAAGTCCATTTTGGGCGAACTCACTACAGTGGACTTGTTTTGTTCTTTTATAACTTTAAAGAAGGTTAAGAAAGGCTAGCCTTAAAGCCAACTGGGCTCTATTTTTTAAAAGTGATTTTTATTATGGAAGGGTTGATTCAAACACCAACAGTAGAAAGGTGTAGTGTAAGAAACCCAGTGTGCCCATCATCCAGCTTAAAAAATCATCAACTCTCTGCAGGTGGGCTCTACTTATGGTCAAAATCCTAGTAAGTTCGTGTGGATACTAACAGTCTCCACAGCTTTTTCCCATTCCTTTTCCCTAAAAACATCAGAGAATCCTGACATTAAAAACCCAAACATAATGAAGGGACCAAACAGCTCACCCTCTCTCTACATGCTTCTCCATTTGTGCTCTGCAACTATGTCTGAAAGGAGAATCATTTATCAGCAAAACAATCACTCCAATTTAAATTCAAACACATTTTAAGTAAATTCCAAGTACAATGTTAAACTATCTCCTAATTACAGTAATAAGCAATCCAAAATACCAGTCCCAACATGGGCTGTTTCATCAACTTGTTTTTAGAAGTGTGACTATTTCATAACAGCTGAGAAAATTGTTGAGAGGGGCAAAAATATACATTAATAAACTACATCTTTAAAATTTTTGATTCTAAATTCTTTAATATTTATTTATTCATTCATTCACTCATTTATTTATTTATAGAGAAGGGAAGGAAGGGTACAAAGAGAGGGAGAGAAACATCCATGCGTGGTCTCTCACATGCACCCCACACTGGGGACCTGGCCTGCAACTCAGGCATGTGCCCTGACTGGGAAATGAACCGGCGAACCATTGGTCTGCCACTCAATCCACTGAGCCACATCAGCCAGGGCTATTAAACTACAGTTTTTGATTAACAACCCCAAAAAGCTAAAGCCTCTAAGTCTACAGACTCCAAAATCCACTCTAAAATTTGTGAGCTCACTTCCAACTGCTTGTTTGGCATATACAGAAATATTTAACGTTGTAATTTTTTTTTACTGTCCTGAAAATAACTTTTATCAATGAGACATTTTGGTTCACTTATGTTAACAATAGACCTGTTTATAAAACAAACTCTCAACTGTCCTTAATAGCTGTTGTCAGGCTAGAAAGTGAATTCGAAGGAGGAACCAGATCTACAAACTTCACCAAAACAATTCAGCACTGACTGGGTCACCTCTGTATTCAGAACCAGGAGGTTGAGGGACAATGATAAAACCCACACCCCAGAGAAATAGTATCTGGCAATTGATTCTTATGTTAGGGTAACTACAGAAACAAAAGGCCCAACTATGTGTATTTTTTCACTTCATTAAAAAAAAAACTTACATTAGCTATTCATGGACACATGGATAATTTTTCTAAGTGAGCACTAAGCAGTTTCCCTGAGGGTAAGCTCTGAAGAAACTTAAAAGTACAGCACTTAAGGAATGGCAAGCCTGGCATAAAAGCACATATGGATTACTGTATAATAATAAAGTTTTTTCCCCAAGGTCAAGAATATTGCCAATGTGGGAAATATTGGGCCAGTTCATATTCACAAAGGTTCAATTTCAAGTCCTCCGAAAAGTTCACCTCTGTTCTTCCTTTTCTAGCCTGTGTTTCTTTGGATGGCAAACAGGAACAGAGTTATCTGTCTCTTAGAAAATTCATACCAAACTGCATAGCAAAAAAAAATCCAAAAACACCAATGACGACTTTCAGCTGTCACTTCAAACTTGAGGAAAAAGAGTAATTCCTTTCTAACACTACTGCTACTTACTTTGAATGATTTGGGCTGTTCTGATCTATTCTGACAGAGGTTGTCTCCAAAAGCCACCCAAGGCTCTGCCTCTGAATATTCTCAGGTATTCTGTGGGTGGACTATGGGCTCCTGTCCATCTAGCAGAGAGCCCACCTTATCTCTTCTTGACTTCCCTCCTTTCAAGCCCAAGCACCAACCACCAAATGAAACAGCAGATGCTTCTCTAGCATTCTATTCAGCTCCTGCAAAGTGTTTTCTTCTCTCCCACCCCCATCACCCAAACATATCAAGACTCCTGGGGGAGGGCAGAACTGATCTTTTTCATTGCCAACAGTGAACAACGAAAACTTTTAAAAAGTTTGTTTTTTTTTTTAAAGTTGGCACTAAGCAAGTGTTCAAGCACCTTAGATGAGATAAATTTACCAAAACCAAAGTAATACTCCTAATAAACCCAGAAACCCTTATTGGGAGCAAGTTTTTACCTCTCTGTACCTATTTTTTTCATCAATAAAATGAGGATCTGAAACAGCTCTATCACTGAAAAACAAAAAAAAAGTTTGCACAAACTGAGCAGGGCATTCCTCATCCCTACTTTAGCCATGTCCTAAAAGAGGAATTAAATGGTAAGGGTTAATTTAAGATTTTGCTTTTCAGAAAGAATTACCCCTCCACTCCCAATCCCATCAACTGTGAAATTTACTCATGAAAAAATAATTTATGATTCATATCATAGTCGACTCCTTCATAAAAACTAGCCAGTCTGCCTGAAAGTAGATAGATATTAGCTGATCAGGGGCTCAGCCACTTACCTTCTGACTATACTTAAATTTTAATTACTTGCACTGGGAGCAATCCACCTACACTAACAAACTCAGGCAGCACCAGCCTCCCTTGGGAAAGGCGAGTTCCCAGCATGAGTCGGGGCTCTGCTACAGACTCCCACCAGGGTGCGGACACTGCTGCTAGCTTCTTTCCTTCCCACAGGCCCAGCAGGTGTCATCTCCTTCCTGCTCTTCACAGACTAAATTAGTTTCTTGTCCTAGTGACATGGCAAACTCCACCCCTTCCATGTTTCACTTTGTAAAGGAACAGGACCATATACTTCTCAGTAACTCATAAAGGTAGGAAAAATTCAGTGAGATATGTATTTTCAATTTGACACAGAATATAGCACACAGAGGGGCACTAATTATTTCAGGCCTTATTTCCAGAATCAGCTGCATAAACTTTTCTTTATTACTTAACACCAGAAAAAATATATTAAATAATTAAAGATATTGAAGACCAACCTTTGCTGGGAAATCCCTTTATTCCTTCTTTCAATCGAACTGCTGTTTCTCCCCCAGTCGGACATGAGAACATACAGAAGTCTTAAAACATCTGGGATATTATACAATATTCACAGAAAGCAAACAGTGCTTGAAAATTAAAAACATACAAATAATGAAGTCTGAAGTCACCAGCTTGAAAAAAGCTAGTAAAATGCATTAAAATTGTTTTACACACATTTATTTATTTACCTATGCATTTATAGTGCAAGGAGAAGGGAGGGAGAGAGGGAGAGAAACAACAATGTGTGGTTGCCTCTTACACATCCCCTACTAGGGACCTGGCCTGCAACCCAGACATGTGCCCTGACTGGGAATCAAACTGGCAACCCTTTAGTTCACAGATTGGGACTCAATCCACTGAGCCACACCAGCCAGGGCACACACCAATTTTTCTTTACTATTAAATATGCCTCCTCCTAATCCTGGCTGTTATGGCTCAGTGGACTGAGTGCCAACTTGAAGACCAAAATGGTGCCGGTTCGATACCCAATCAGGGCACATGTCTGGGTTGCAGGCCGGGTCCCCAACTGGGGCATGCAAAAAGCAACCAATCAATGTTTCTCTCATACACTGATGTTTCTCTCCCTCTTTCTCCCTCCTTTCCCCTCTAAAAGTAAATAAATAAAATATATTTTTTAAAAATATGCCTCCTAAAGGTACTCTGAAGGAATATGAAGTATGTAGGTGGTAAACCCAACTTTACTTGCCGGCACCCTGTGTTACAAATATACGGTTTATCTAGCAATGTCACAGCAAAAGGAGGTGACTTGGAATAACAGAGGAATTCTGGGGGACTTTAAGTAATAATCTCTGTAGATTTCAGTTTATTCTTTTGTGAAATGTGGGTAAATACTGGACATACAACTTACTTTCGAAGATTTCAGGATGGGTAGTAGGCTGAGCTTTGCAAACACAAACAGGACATTGCACTAAGAGGTGCTTACTGGAAAGGTAAATACAGAATTATTTCTCAATTTTTTAAATAGTATTTTCTCTTTAAAAAAGATTCACAATCTCTGTACTTTATAGTTACTTTGGTAAGATTGGTGTGAGTATATTCTCCAAAAAGTAACATGATCCAACAAGTACCAAGAGCATTCTGCAGTTCTATCAAAATGTACTGAACCCTTATTCATGACACACATTATGCTGTATGCAGCAAACAAGACAAGCTCCCTCCCAGGCCTGTTGTAATTACAGGTAGAAAATAACCTCTTATTATCTCTTCAGGCTCATAATGTGACTTTGGAAGTTTTCTTTTGCTTGCACCAGAGTAAAGTCAGAAAGGAAGTCACCAGTGGTGAGAACTTTTCCAAGTCACATCCCCTCTTTGATTGAACTGAAGTTTTCTTATATGATGATAAAAACAGGGTAAGGCTTTAGTCAATAATAATGTATTAATACTGGCTCACTATGTATCATACAAATATAAGATGTGAATAGGGGAAACCCAGCATAGGAAATATAAAAACTATTATGGGTTAAACTGTGTTGCCCCCCAACTCCCAAAATGTACATGTTGAAGTCCTAACCCCAAGTACCTTAGAGTATGATGTCATTAGGAGACAAGATCTTTACAGACACAGGACTGGTACCCTGACAAAAGGGGAAAGTCTGGACACTGAGATAGGCAGAGGGAAGACACTATGAAGAGACATAGGGAGATGATCATCTGAAAGCCACAATAAGAGGCCGGGAACTCATAGGTCTCAGAAGGAATCAATCCTGCCAATGCTTTAATATGTTTATTTCTAGCCTCCAGATCAATGGAGTAATAAATTACTGTTACACAGCCTCCCAATTTTTGGTACTGTGTTACAGCAGTCCTAGCAAACTAATATGAGAATTCTACACTACCCTTGCAATGTTCTGTAAACCTAACACTATTCTCAAACGAAATTTTTATTTTGGGGAAAAAAGAGTAATGGTATCAATACTGACAGTTATGAAGACGAAGGTAGATAACTGGGAAATTCCTGCTGGATGAAAATAGTACCCATAATACCAACACACAGTAAGCAACGAAGTTAGGACTAGAATTCAGGTTTCATTCAGTGTTTTCCACAATATGTTACTTCAAGATGAGTGCAAAAGTGGGTGTAAGTGAGGGAGTATGCGGAAACAAATACTCAACCTAAAATGCACTGTCCCAAATGGACAGAACCCTCATTGAGACTCATTTTATAATACTGGACCAAGTTCTGCAAGTAGTAGTAGCTTTACCCCCACCAAAAGAACTGGGTTCAAATCTTGGCTCTTCCATTCATTAGATGAATAAGATACTCTCTCAATCTTCCAAAAGTGACTTATACCTCACAAGATCCACATGGGAATTAAATTAAATGTGTGTGTAAACTGCCTGGCATACAGCAGGTGAGCTCCGTAAGATACATTTAGCTATAACCCCAGAGTGAGACTAGAACTTCTCTGACAGCAAACAGATTTAACCACTGATTCCATTTTCTTGCTATTAGTAATAAACAGTGAGATCTCCCTACGCAGAACAATGAAGTTTTATACCTTTACTGGATGAATTGGCGAATGCTGTGCTGAGGAGGTGTATAGAAGCAAGAGAAAGTCCTATTCTAAGGTCATGACCTTTAGAGAAAAAAAACCCTTTGCTGCTGGATGTTAGCAGGGAAAAACAACAGCAACCTGAGGAGCCATCCATCTGGAAGTTGTTCATCACAATATCCCCAATGTGGGCAACTTTTATCTTCTGACGATTTGCTCAATGGATGTCCATGAAGCTCAGGATCATCTACGCAATTAAAACCTTATCATCAGAGAAACAGAATGAACAGCACTGCATAGTCAGCAGCTTAAATAATCTCAATTCACCCCAGAGGCTCCTCTCCTGTATCCCCAGGGGAGGGTAACAGCAATTTTAGTTCCTGTTTTAAATAGGTGTGTTATCATTGGGGAACATTTTCTTCTCATTTTTTAAAGAGGAACTCTCAGCTTTTCTAACTTAATAAAGACACTAATGCCTATGGCTTCCTTCCAGCTCTAATTATGGTGAACCTTTTAAAAAACTAAATTAAACTGTCAATCATCACACTTAAGTATGTATGCTTTTTTTAATATTTTATTTATTTTTTAGAGAGAGGAACAAAGGGAGAGAAACATCAATGTATAGTTGCCCCTCACATGCCCCCACTGGGGACCTGGCCCACAACCCAGACATGTGCCCTGACTGGGAATCAAACTGGCGACCCTTTGGTTCACAGGCTGGCACTCAACCCACTGAGCCACACCAGCCACGGCAAGTATCTATTTTTTTAATGAAATTATTATTAGTAACATCTTGGCCTGAACCAGTGGTCCATACTATAATCACCTACAGAGCTTTTTTTAAGAAGCCCACCTATCAAGCTTCTTATCCAGGGCACCTTGAAAGGGATTCAGAACCAGTGGTTGATGGCCATTACTTGCAGATTCCAAGAACCAGGATTATGGTCTCTCTTCACCAAGTAATCATCCCACTGACACACAGACATCACTGTTTACGTGGAGTTCTACATAAAGATTGTTTACAACTCTGTTTAGAGAAATAATTTGTTTGACAAGTTTTACAGACACTGGTCTTTTATAGGATCAAATCATCTTATTCAAACAAGCCTATCACACAGAAGTTTAGAGGGGAAAAAACATTTGCATGTTTCTATCATTTTATGTTCATCTATCACTGCTTAGAACTATGTTTGAAACATAGGAGGGTATAATTCAGTAACTAAATCTCATTAATTTATTTGCTCCTTCAGGAGTATGAATGAGCTCTTGAAGTTGGACTGTCCAACACACACATGGAGCACATTATTTACTGAGCACGTGAAATGTGGCTAGTCTGAAGATGAACTGTAGACACAAAATAAACACTGCAGCATTTTAAAGACTCAGCACAAAAATCAGAATGTAAAACATCTTAACTATTCTTATATTAATTACATGTTGAAAGGAGAATATGTTGATATATTAAATTACATAAATCATTAAAAATTAATTTCATCTGCTTTTTTAAAAATGAGGCTGCTAGAAAACTTAATTACATGTGATTCATACATTAGACTTCTCTTGACGATGCAGTCCTAAAAGATAATAATTATGTCTTTTCAAATGCTCAAGTTTTGAACCTAATTCAAAATTACTCAGTCACTTTTAAATTCCTCATTTATTTTTGAAGTTTCTTGTCTCTGTCCACTAAGACTCTCCTGTTGAGGTAACTATCTTATGTCTTTCCATTTCACATCTGTATTTCACCAGATAAGGAAAAAAAGAGATGTCTTAAAACACAAACAACTCTACATAAGAAACCAAAAATGACTCTGAGATCTATCACTTTGAATCTTACCAGTCACCTGAGTTTACAAAGGGTATAAAAAGAACCCAACCCCCAGTCAGGGCACATGCCTGGGTTGCAGGCCAGTTCCCAGTAGGGAATGCACAGGAAGCAACCATACATTGATATTTCTCTCCCTCTCTCCTTCCCTTTCCCTCTAAAGATAAATTAAAAAAAAAAAATTAAAAAAAAAAAAAGAACCCAACCCATTGCTTCCATTTAAAATAAATTTATTAAGGCATTACTCAAAGCTATCTAACTCTGGACACAACTCAACTACCCCAAAACCAAGTGGATCCAAACACTCAGCCAGAACTTAGTTTGGACACATGTGATCAGTGCCACCCTTTCTTAACTATCTATAATCAAATTATTTCCTAGGACATCTTACATAGTTTACAGTTGCCTTTTTAAAAAGGAACAAAACTGAATTCATCATATTTATACGTGAAAGCTCTGGCTTGCCATAGTTTCAAAATTCTAAATGATGTGGCCCCTGCCTACGTCTCCAGCATCATCTCAAACCACTGTCTTCCCCTTCTAATCCCTCTCCCTGAGCCACAATGGCAGCTTTCTCTCTTTTCCTTGAACAAGCCAGGCATTTAGTGTGAGCACCTTTACATCTGCCACTGTCTCCACGTAAACACTCTTCTACAGTCTCAAGCATGGCTGGCTCCTTTCTCATCCTTCAGATCTCAGGTCATCATCACCCGGTCTTCCTTTAGTATATTATCTAGTGAAACCTCACTGCTCCCCCACCCCCAAGTTATCTTGTGGTCCTATTTTTCTCCTAGCACTCAGGAAAAGCTGAACTTACCGTATCTGCCCCCTCTCAAACTAGAAAGTGAGCTTTCAAGAACAGGGGTCCTGTCTGTCCTGCTCACTACTGGTATCCCTAACACAGAGAACAAGCACTCAAGTGTCTAATGACTGAATAAAAAGTCAAAAGTGGCCTTAAAAGACAAAAATAAGAATCTTAAGGTTAAAATTCAGTATGTTTATTATGCCAATTAACTTCCTATGTACATGTCCTTCTAATCTTTATTTTTAAATTTCCAATACTTAAGTCTCTTTATTTATTCATATTTACTTATTTATTTTGTTGACACTGTTACAGATGTCCCCACTTCCTCCCACTTTGTCTGCCCCCCCCATATTTCAGTCTCTCAAACTGCCATATATCAGTATGGATAAAAGTAAGAAGTATGGAAATAATCAACTATATTTTGTTTACTGAGGCTAAAGAGGGAAGAAAGGCTTGCATCACTAAGTATTTAAAAGTGAATAAGGCTACAATAATAAAAACATTTGAGTATTAACATAAGATTAGACAGCTAAATGGAACAAAATACAAAGTTTAGGAATATACCATATAATATAATATACCCTTACAAAGGTGGCTTTTCAAATCACTAGGGAAAAGGATAAACCGCTGTTTGGGAAAAGTAATTAACAATGTGATTTTTAAAAAGTAAGATTTTATCTTCTTAACACAAACAAAAATAAAATTCCAGTTACATTAAAGAAACGTAAAAAAGTAAGCCATTAAAAAACAAAATATTTGCCCTGGCTGGTGTGGGTTAATGGACTGAGTGCTGGCTTGTGAACCAAAGGGCCACCGGTTTGATTGCCAGTCAGGGCACCTGCCTGGGTTGCAGGCCAGGTCCCCGATACGGGGCACATGAGAGGCAACCATACATTGATGATTCCCTCTTTCTCCCTCCCTCCCCTCTAAAAATAAAATCTTTTTAAAAATAAAAATAAAATAAAATACTAGGCACGACTCACAGATTCAAAGAGTGGAAGCTTGGTTGTCAGGGGGCTGGGGGAGGAGAAATGGGCAGTTACTAATCAATGTGCACCAAGCTGCTGTTAAGGTTTACAAATCTTGTACAAAACCGTACCTATAGAGAACAATGTACTTGTACACTAAAAATCTGTTTAAAAGGTGGATCTCATCTTAAGGGTTCTTAGCACAATAAATAACTCATCATCCATGATGGTAGCAAATTGAAAAGCCTTTGTGAGAGATGGGGAGAAAATGGTTTGTAATTTATTGCAATTGAAATCCCTGACTCACTTGGGAAAATGCAAAGAACCAACTGTCATTTTGTCCTGGCAACTGTGGGAGCACAAGTTCTGCAAGCGTACCAAGGGAGTATCTTGTAGGGACTGGGGCTGTTAAGAGTTGCATGAAATAGGACTGATTAAACAGAATTCTTGCTGAATATGGAATATATAAATATATCCAAGTGAAAAACGACAACAAAGGTTAAAAAACATAGCCAAGGACAGCTCCCAGAAAGTAGAACAAAAACACAGAGAAGGGAAAAACAAAGATAAAAAGAGACAAACCTGCAGGATCAGTTCTAAAACTCCAACATCCAAACAAATTCCAGAAAAAGGGGAAAAAATAAAGGGGAGAAAAATCAACAACATAATTCTAGAAAATTTCCCAGAACTGAGGGACATAAGTTTCAGTCCACTGAGTGACCTGCTAGCACACTGAATGAGAAGAGCCACAACAATAACATCATTACGAAATTTCAGAACATGGGAGGGGGGCAGTTTTAAAGTAATATAAGGGCAAAATAAAGGCATTCTTAGATACGCATGTTTGAAAATTCACATCTTCAATACCTGTTCTCAGGAAGCTAATGGAAAAAGGTGCTCCTCTAAAATAAGTGATTGAATCAAGAACGGTCTGGGAAAAGATAAGAGGATCCAGCGTGAAGCAGGAAAAACCATCAGGACGATGATGCACCGATGGCACGTGTGACCACTGGGCAGCGACCTAGAGCACACATCCAGGATGGAGCAGAGCAGAAGGCATCTCCAAGAAGATAGTATTTGTAATATATCCTAAATGCTTCCAGTATTGAGCAAGATTTACACTTCTGGGTAGAATTCGAAGAGGAATTACCAATAAAAATATGAAAATTAAGCAAGAGAGACAAAAAAAAGATTAACAAAGAAAACACAAAGTTGTGCAGGAAAAAAAAAAGAAAATGGACTATAGCATCCAACATTATTTAGTTGTGATAAGGTGTACACAACCATAATATTGTCAACACTAAATGCTGCTCTAACCAAAATTATGTTATAATCAGAGCGACAATAAATGTGGGTGTGTAAGGTGGTCAGGATAGTATTCAAGAACACTGCTACTATCCAAGGTGGGGAGTTAACAGATAATACCAAAAACTGGAAAATCAGTAAGTAACAAAATAAGCTTACTATTTAGGGTAACACGGAAAGAAACACTAAAGAGTTGGAAATGATAGCTGGGGGCCTGGAAAGGGGGTGAGATGGAACTGTTGTTTTTCATACAAACTCTAGTGGAGCTGACAAGGGGTTCTTGCACAGGGGTTCTTTCATGTATTAAAAATGAACAGTACAATCATTAATAAATAATACAAGAATGAACCCTGTGTTTTGTGTGCTCACAACTATAAACCTACTTTTGTCCACCCCTGTATACATGAAGTTATTCATGTCCATCACATAGTTACCTTGGGGGAAAATGAGAGAAAAGCTTAAATGTCTACCAAAAAGGAACTAAATTATATGGCACATCCATGATGAAATGCCATGAGTCATTTAAATATGCAAATATGCTCTTGTTAACAAGAACCAGGTGACAAGACAGTGTAACCCCAATTTTGATTAAACGCACACATATCCAAGTAACATATACATAAAGAGACTATTCACCAAAATATTAACAATACTTACATGTAAAGTTCAAAACCTTTTTTAATATTTCCAAGTGAATACATGTGTTATTAAAGAACTCAAAAGTCAGTTAAAATGGAAAAAGTAAGTGCTGATTCTCTAACTTAGAAAGGAATCAAAGAGGAAAGCAAAACTACTTACCATCTTATTTCAGTTTGTTAAAATGACACTTATTCAAGAACCCAGAACTTCCATTAAGTAATCTTATGAATAAAAAACTCTAAATATAAACTGGATTTAGAAGTTAGTGAAGTTACTATTAGTTCCTTTTACCACCATGCATTTACCTTATTTGAACAATGATTCGACTTGCACTGGATCCCAAACAGACACTACCTCAAAGAAACAACGGCAATGTTGCTGGCTTCTCCAATTTACAAAGTCAGGATACAATTCTGGAATGAGAGGAAATAAGCAGTGTTAAAACAGCTACCTAACCCTTGCAGATTGCAAATTGAAATACAGACACTTGAAATCTCTAAGTAAAAAATCTACTGTAGCCCTCAATTTCACTCCAAATGGACACAGGCTTCTCTAAGTATACTAGCCTGAGTGTGTCTGCTTGTCTCTCACACACGTTTTAACCCATCCAACTTCCTACAGTAAGGATGCAGTATGGAAAGTCAAAACCTTCCTCTTATAACCTGATACTTTCACTGGCAACATTTCAGGTGCTACAGTTTGCATTATGCAGGACAAATTCACAAACTCCATAATCCAACCTGAAAAATTACTTCAGAAGAATTAGTATTTGAAATAGAAATATTTTACTGAGGTATGCTGAACTAAATTTAATAAATACATTTCAAGTTAAAGTAACTCCCCATCCTCATCCCTCAAAGCGTGCACACAAACCCTTCTGATCCAGCTGTTTAAATATTCCCAGACCTAAACATTACTAACATGGACATATACAACAACGCTATGTAGGGTTTTATTCAAAACAAGAAAACAAAGATCTAAGACCAACAAGCTCATGTATGTAGTTAATGTCCTCACCCTTAGCTAATTAAAGCTTTATCGTTCATTCACATTACTATAAAGTAGGAAGGCACCATAATTCAAATAACCTAAAGATGCAGGCTCAACATTAATCTTTTTTTTTTTCACTTACTCAGCACGCACTCAGTCAAGGATATCCACCTTAGCTTTTTCTGAAATGCTAAAATGGTGGCTTACACACAGCTGAACCCTTGTCTTTGTGGCCAGAAAAAGAAAGGCATGTATTTCCTTAAACTCTGGTCTCTTGGTACACAGGGAACCCTCAGCCTAGAATGCCTCTTCCTGTCTCACCAAACTCATCCCTATGAGGGTCTCCTCCCGCAGAGAGCTGGACCTGGCTTGCCCGGGCTGGGTTAGGTACCGCTTCTCTGTGTTACCCTAGACCTGTATCTCCTTACACTCATCATCTCATTCTGTGAATATGTTGATTTCCCTAACAGTGATATGTGTCTGCTGAGTAAACTGATTACCCAAGCAATAAACTCTTGACCTATACTAAATGTAACTAGGCAATTAACATTACAAACAGGCAACAAAAACCTACCCTTAAAACTAACAGGGTAAGATTGCTTTATCTAGATAATTTTATTATCTAGATAACAGACAGACCTTTAACCAAATTAACAATAATGTTGGTCTACAGTTACTTAGTTGACAAACAGTAAAAATATAGCATTTTCAAAAACTCATTCAAAATACTTTTGCATATATCCTTGTAGGTTATTCCTGGAATTCATCCTACCTTGTTGCATCACCCCAAATTTCTTTCCCTGTTTCTAATCACAGAGGTGCACATCCGTTTGAGGGAAATTGAGACGACTGCTACAGGACAGAGAACTGCTTACTCTACAACTCCTGGAATTAAGGAAAGAAACTATTCCAATACATCCATCCTTAAAATTCTAACCAGAGAGTGTGCGCACACACACACATACACACACACACATCTTCCATTTTACTCTCCCATCACATTTCTTTTATATTAATTAACCTCGTCTTAGATATTGGCAAGAATTTTATCATCCCAACAGGTCTTCAATCTCCCATTGTACCAATGGTGGAGAAGCAAATCGGAGCTTCAGGCCCTTGGTTACACTCTGCAGAAGGAAGGAGACACCTGAAGCCCCAAGTCATCCCTGCCACCAGTTTCTATGCACCACCACCCTAATTTGCCCTGCCTATGTTATCCAGACAGGCAAAGGTGTACTTTTCGGCTTCTACCTGCTGTTAATGGGGGAGATGCAACATGCAGTATACCTCTATTTTCTTAGTTCTATAAACCTGAAACTGCTCTAGAATTAGGCGTTTAAAAAGAAAAAAGGCAAGTGACTTTAAGTAGTGTTCCCTGGCTCTTGATACTTTGACAGATATTACTGATACTGCTCAGTTATTCACTGGAGTAGTCAATGCTGAGTTTAAGGTGAGTGAAGAGTCAGCCTTTATGAATAGTCTGTGTGGAATTACAGGCAAGAATTTTTTTCAAAGAAGTTGAGAGAACAATAACTCCATACAACCTGAACTTGAACTGCTAAAATGTGTCATAAGTGATGGTTAAAATGTGTGGAAAAGGGCTTAGTTGGACAAACTTACAAAGCTTGTGAAAACGTAAACTACTTAAGGCATATGGTTATTCTGCCCTGGCTGGTGTGGCTCAGTGGACTGAGGGCCGGCCTGTGAACCAAAGCGTCGCTGGTTCAATTCCCAGTCTCTCTTGCAAGTGAGAGACAACCACACATTGATGCTTCTCTCTCTTTCTCCCTCCCTTCTCTCTATAAAGAAAATCTTTTTTTTTTAAGTATATGGCTATTCTCTACTATTTTTGTCAGCAGGTACTCTGCAAAAAAATGTTAAGCTATTGCAAAATTTTAAGCTGAGCCAGTATTGTCAAGAGAGACCTTATTAGCTCTCACTTCACTTTTGTAGACTTAACTATTGTCAGTTCTATGAACTTTTATCAAAAAGAGGTGAATCCTGACCTGACCTACCAAAGAGCAGTTCAATGGCTTAGCAGAGGTAAAATTTTATTGATTTTTTTTTTAAAAAAAACCTCAGGGCTGAATCTGGAAATTTTCTGAACAAGAACCACCCTTAAACACTATTATTGAATACTGAATGGTTTTAGAAATTAGTTTTGTTGCACAGTTGATAACATCTGTAAATAAATTCTATTGAAAATTACAGATTGTGTGGGGGGGGGTGGGGTGATTAATGGTGGAGAGGGTATGGCAGGATAAATGGTAATGGAAAAAACACAGTAAAATAAATATACATCAAAAAAAGAGGAAATTACAAGGCAAAATAGCACTTCTTTGGGAAACATACTGCAACAAATTAATTTGAATGCTGTTTAAACAATGCTTAAATCATAAGTAATGTCAGGTTACTTTATTCACTCCCGTGCTAGCAAATGTTAAAACAAGCAATGAGATCTCCATCCCCACACAAATTTTAAGCCAACATATTTTTAGTTCAAACAGTTCCAGCATATTTCCAACCTCAATACAAGTACAAAGGAAATCTCCACATTGCAAAATCCATCTGACTGTGTAACTGTAGAACTTCCATCTAATCTTCAATTGGAGATGATTAATCTGCAGGGTAATGGCATACTAAAGGCAAATATCAAGAAGACACTTTTAACAGAATTCTATAAATGCCTTCCGAGTGATGAATATACTCAATTCAAATCATACACTCATGAATTAATATTAGTTTTTGGCAGTACCTCTCTTTGTGAAAAGATATTTTCAAAGATGACACATGTAAACTGGCACTACAGATTTCAACATTCATAGGTGAGTATTTGTCATCAATTTTGATAGGTTAACTCTGAACCCATGTTAAATATTATCCCCCAAAGAATTCCTTTCTACTAACAGATCTGTATTACAAAAGTTGTATTCAATTATTTTTTTAATATTTTATTTATTTTTAGAGAGAGGGGAAGGGAAGTAGAAAGAGAGAGAAAAACATCAATGTGTGGTTGCCTCTCACATGCCCCCTGCTGGGGACCTGGCCCGCAACCCAGGCATATGCCCTGACTGAGAATTGAACCAGCGACCCTTTGGTTTGCAGGCCGTGCTCAATCCACTGAGCTACATGAGCCAGGGCCAATTATTGTTTTTAATTATGCCAATACGAAGTTTTCTCTCGTTATGCACCTACATAATAGCCTCAGTTTTGCCTCTTCGCACCCAAAGCCTAGTTTTGCCTGGACCTTTACAAAAGAAAAAGTTTGCCAACTTTGGTTCTACATCATTTACCTAACAGAGGTATGTAGTGCACGTGACCAAACAGGGATAAACCCTTAAAGAGCAGTATTTCTCAAAACTGTGAGTCACAAATGACAAACTATCATGTTTTTAATACTTACATCCAGCAACTCACCGTAAGACAAATAAAATTAGTAATCAATCATCCCAAAGCTGTTTACAAACCACTGACCCAATAAATAAGAAAGAGTGCATGTTCACAAGTCAGACTGCCTCAGTGTGATCCCCACCTCCATCTACTGGTTACTTAATTAAATCCATCTTTGTTTCCTCATAGGTAAAGCTGGTTCCTACTACCCAAGATTGCTATCAAAACTGAATAAATTATTATGTATGTAATGTTCTTAAGTCAGGGCTTAGCAAGCATTTAGTACTTAATAAACATTATTATATTGTTCATCATGTCAAGGCCAAACTGACTGAAAAGAAAAAGACCTCAACCACCTAGTATGGGTAGTCATAGGGTCATTAAACAATCACCATCTTTCTCTTGAGAATTCAGAATTTGGCTTTATGGCAGATTCAGAATAAAAGTTGCTTACTACATCTTCAAAAGCCTCTTTAAGAAGCAGTGCACTATGGTAACAAACCCAAGCCTGTACTTGATTCCAGGCTGATCGAGTATGCCTCCAAAATGACACCATCATTCTGTGCCCCAGGTTCTCAACTTACATGAGAGGGATCAACATGCCATCTGTACATGATAGTTTCTACTTAGACTGATGATTTTTAAAATCACGTGCTCATGCAATGCAGAGGTGCCTCGGAGCAAAATAACATCTCATCTGAAGAGTCCTATTCATCCACAGGATAAGACTGTCTTATCTGAAACCATAACAGCTACTTTATCTCATTTATCATCACTTTATCCATTACAAAATTTTTATAAGCTACCAGTATCCCTACAACATAAGCCTCTACTTCCCTGAAAACTAACAGTCCTACAATATCACTAATACTGGCAGTAAGTACCAGATCAAATTCCTGTTTGTATTCTCAGTGTCTAGGTACGTTTGTTTTTTTTTGTTTATTTTTTCAAAGATTTTATTTATTTCTTTTTTAGAGAGGGGAAAGGGAGAAACACATCAATGTGTGGTTGCCTCTGGCACACCCCCTAATGGGGACCTGATGGCAACCCAGGCACATGCCCTGGACTGGGAATCGAACTGGTGAGGCCAGCACTCAACCACTGAGCCACAGGCTCAGGGCTGTTTGTTGAATGACAAATATTAACTATATAGTTTCTTTTTACTATGGTAAAATATACAGAACACAAATTTAAAATCACTTTTAAGTGCATAGTTCAGTCCAGTGACACTAAGTATATTCACACTTACATAACTATCACCACCATCTAGCTCCAAAACTTTTTCATGTTCCCAAACTGAAACTGGGTACCCACTGAACAGTGACATCCCCACCACCACCATGCTGTGAGTACCCTAGGTACCTCATATAAGCAAAATCATACATTTGTCCTTTTATGTCTCGCTTATGTCACTTAATGTAATAATGTCAAGATTCCTCTATGTTGTTGCACACATAGTTTTAAAAAAGGAAAAAATGCATACAGAATCAGAGAACTTGTGATATTAACATAAACTTTTACTTGAACAAAAATGTTTAATTCTTCTTTTCACCTAGTTTTTTCTTTTTAGTAATACACAGAAAAATTCAAGCTGTACCTAAATACATAATAAAAAGAGGTCTCCTTCCTAATTCCTGCCCTCTCTCTCCCTAATTTCCAGTCCCTCTCCTTGGTTTAATGTTTTATTTTGAAACACAATTGCCAACCACTTGTTGTCTGCCTTTGAGAATGTCCCCTTAGTAAGATATTCATTTGGCCTATCAGGACTGGCTATTCCTCTTCTAAAAACACTATAACATAAAGTTCTGAAACAATGTACACTAAAAAAGTTTAAGCACTCTTACAAATGTCTCATTAAGATAACATTCACTGAGTGCACCCTATGAATAATGTCTTTGCTAGGCAGCATGTTAAGGCAAGAAGCATGTTACAACCTCTGGAGTCCCATAAAAACGAATTTAGGCCCTGGCTGGTGTAGCTCAGTGGACTGAGCTCAGGCTGCAAACCAAAGGGTGGCTAGTTTGATTCCCAGCCAGGGCACATGCCTGGGTGTGAGCCAGGTTCCCACTAGGAGGTGCACGAGAGGTAACCACACATTGGTATTTCTCTCCCTCTCTCCTTTTCTTCCCATCTCTCTGAAAATGAATAAATCTTAAAAAAAAAAAAAAAATTCAAAACATTTTGACTCTGACCAGGTGCTTACTTGATTGGAACATCATCCCGTACACCAAAAAGTTGAAGGTTTGATCCCTGATCAGGGCACATACCTAGATGCAGGTTCAATCACCCGCAGGGTACAGGCACATACAAGAGGCAACTGATAGATGTCTGTCCGTCTGTCTGTCTGTCTGTCTGTCTCTCTCTGCCCACCCTCCCTCAAATCAATAAACATGCCCTAGGGTAAGAACTTAATAAATCCTTCTCTGTGAAATCTAAGTGGGCAAAGCAACAACTACTATGAGGCCCCATCTATGATAGGCAGAAGTGATGCTGACAAAAACATGAAAAGGCAAACTAGACCAGCACTGTCCAACAGAACTTCGAGACACGGTAAATGTTCTTATGGTAGCCACCAGTCACGTGTTCCTATTGGCTGTGTATAAAACTATTAAAATTATATTGAATTTCAATTAACTTAAATTTAACCATCCACATGTGGCTAGTGAATTAGCCTGAACAGATCTAGACCAGGTACTCAAGGTAACTTTTTCTCCCCTCCAAAAAATCTAAAGCTCAGTACATATTTAATAGACACTGACAAAGGAGGAAATGGAGCCACAAAGATTTTTGAACCAAACAAAACCATCAGTTCTGGGCATTTTTTTTACTCACTGCTATTATGTCAACACATATGATTCTTCAATCTACATCTCTTTTCTACCTAGCATTCTACTGTATAAGGTGTACTATAATATAAGCAGTGCCCTAGAGTTTGTACATTTAGGGTTCTTTCCATTTATCACTTAACATAAATAACACTGTAATAATTACTCTAGAAGTAAGGTATATACTATTCTCCAGAGTCTGCAGAAGTTTATATTGCTCCCAGCAGTATTTGAGGATGTCCATTTCTCCACTTCATCGCCAGCAGTGTCATGTTTTTTTAAAATCATGATGGAGATCTGAGAGAGAAAATGCTACCTCACTGTTGATTTACTCTGTACCCTGCTGATTTTCTTTTCAATAAAATATATTTTGTCAAGATAATCTAATTTTTGACGTGGTTAGCCCATTGTTCCAGAATTGTTTATGGATAATTAAGCCACCCTTCCCTCAATCTTGAGATACCACCTTTATAACATACTCTGTGCTTTCCACCTGCTATCAATTGAGGGCTTGGGTGTTTTACATTATCCTTTCAGACAATGTCACATGACTACTTTCCATTTCCAAATAGTTAACAAGCAGCCCATCTACCATATATAATGATAAAATTTGTTGAATCCCTACTATGTGCCTTGGCACTGAGCTAATCCTCTAACCATCACAATAACCCCATTGACAGTAAACAGTGACTTCGCTCTCCATTTGAAATTGAACAGATACTCCAAAAGGTTTAACAACTTGCACCACAGTTCGAATTAAAAAGAAAAAAAAAAGCTTTTGAGAGGAAGCAGACTTCCATTTTTCATCATATTCATCTGAGAAAATCAAGACCTCTAGGTACCACAGGTCATATACCTCCATAAGCATGCCTTACTAACTGAAACTGCAGCTGAAAATATTTTGCTGAAAATGGAACAAAGAGTACTCCCTATCTAGAAGAGAAAAAAATTCCTATCAATTTACTTTCATGTTTCCTCCAACACCACGCAGCCTCCATAGCTAAAATGGAATACAGTAAGCCAACAATCGATTAAATATATTCTCTTCCTCATTCTGTACTGTCATTTAACAAGGTACTACATTCAAGGCCACTTTAATCACCCCTGGCTGGTTGAATGGTGAAACAATTTATACGTGCTGAAGGTAAAATGTCCAGCAAAAACAAGCATGAAACAGAACTAAAGGAAGAGAGCAGACAAGCTAAATTCTTTGCTAGGAACAAAGACAAAGCATTCTCCATCAACCCAATAATCAACATATCACCTTCTAAATGTTTCAGGAAAATAAGAGGACTATTACAAACAAATGCACTTTTGCAACTAAGTCCTTCTGAAGCAAGGTGTTAAGTATTAAGCTTTCAGTCCTGGCTGGTGTGGCTTAGCAGCTTGAGCATCAGGCCTGCTAACCAAAAGGTCCAAAAGGTTGCTGGTTTGATTGCCAGTCAGGGCACATGCCTGGGTTGCAGGTCAGGTCCCCAGTAGATGGTACAAGAGAGGTAACTACACATTGATATTTTCTCTCCCTTTCTCCCTCCCTTCCCCCTCTCTAAAAATAAGTAAAATCTTTTTTTTAAAAAAAGATTATTTATTTATTTTTAGACAGAGGGGGAAGGGAGGGTGAAAGAGAAGGAGAGAAAGATCAATGTGTGGTTGCTTCTCATGCTCCCTGCACTGGGGAACCTGGCCTGCAACCCAGGCATATGCTCTGACTGGCAATCGAACCAGCGAACCTCTGCTTCGCAGTCTCGTGCTCAATCCACTGAGCCACACCCGCCAGGGCAAGTAAAATCTTTTTACAAAATAAATAAATAAGTAAAATATCAGTGCAGAACTGCTCTAAAATGAGCCCTACCAACTCAGTCTCTTTCCCTCAATAGCTCCTAAGACACCTCTTCACTGCAACAGAATAGTTTAAAATCTCTTGTCCAATCTATACTTTGCTAAAGTGACTGAAGATTCAGGGAAAACAATCATTATCACAACCTACTTATCGAGTTACTTCAGTTTTATAGCACCAACTTTAGAGGATGGGTTTTGAATACAAAATTTTAAAAAGCACCTTTATAATTCACTGACCATAGGTATATACATTTTAAAAATACAGATTGGTGAGTTTTGACAAAATACAGTGTGTAAACACCACCCCAACAAAATACAGAATATTTCCATCACTCCAGGAAGTACCCTCTTGCTCCCCTGTAATCTCCTCACCAACCACCACACAATTTTCAACTGTCAGGACATATCTCAGTAAACCGGGACTTGACAGTGGGAGCACTCTGAAACTACCGCCCAGCCAGCCACTTACTCATTCCTGTATCAATTCATCCTTTCAGTATTTACTAAGCTTCTTCTGTGGGACAGAGATCACCCTAAGTATGGGGATTCGGCGGGGAATTAAAACAAATCCCCTCTTTACTCTCTAAAATAGTTGAAGACACAATAAATTAAAAATAAATAATATGACGCCCCATAGTAACATCACAGGGTAGGGCAGTTATCAGTTGATGAAAGAGGCACTATTTTAGACAGGGTAGTCAAGGAAGGCCTCTCTGGAACACTTCCCAATGTGCTACATGCCTACGAAGGGACATAAGAACTGCTGAAGCCAAAACTGCAATACAGCACCTCTGTGACAGCTAAGCAGAAAGAACCTGACAGCATACAAAGCAAGGATCAGAAGAATCACTTTGTTAACTCTAGAACAAGGATTTCGTATATTAAAAATTCTACCCACTTCGTTTTTTCTTTTGGGCAATCTCACTCTGACCTCTGACCAAAGCCCTCAATCTCCTTCATTTTTACAGTTGTTTTTTTTCCTGACAGCTCATAGTCTGATAGCCAAAGGCATCAGAGTCAGGACTCCAGGACACATCCTTTAGATACACTGGGACCATCATCTGGGGAAGCCTGAGGTAATGGAGAGCCCTGGAGTGAAGAAATCTCTCGAGTAAATGTAGAAAGCAACCTCACCTCTGTGATTTCCTCTATCAATCTTTTATTTATACTGCTGTTTTGATTAAAATAAAGAAAAATGAAATTGAGTTATTAACTCCTCAAAAAACATACAGAACTACTGAAGAAAAGCAATGGACTTCACAGAGGCACATCATTCAAACCAACCAACCAACCAACCAACCAACCAACCAACCAACAAGCCCCGGCTGGTGTGGCTCAGCTGGTTGGAGCATCATCCTGTAATCCAAAAGATGCAGACTCCATTCCCAGTCAGGGCACAGGCCTCGGTTGCTGGCTCAGTCCCACCCAGGTTGGGAGGGTGCATGTCCTGGGGGAAGATAAAACAAAAAACAACAACAAAAAACACCTGGTCCTTATGCCTCAGGACAGAACCAAAAGTCTTCTAATTAGACATTCAGCAACTTCTCTTTGCTTGGCCTTCTATCTTCTGAAACACGCCAAGCTATGCAGTTACAACATTCCAGATGCTAAAAAGCAAATGAGGCAAAATAAAAATGAGGACACTGCACATATGCCAGCAAAAAGGTATGGGCGAGGGTCACATCAATGCCTTCACGCTTTCTAAAAGTCCTTGGGTTTCTTCAGTTTAGAAACAAAATAATTCAATATTTTGGGTTCACCCCCCCCCCACTGCTTCACCTACTGAAGTTAATTAAAATTTCCTTTTTTTTTGTAAAAGAAGAAACAAAGAAATAAGGCACCAAAACAAAAAAAGGTTTAATGGTGATGTACTATCAAAACAGCAGCATGACTTTAAGCGGGTGCATTAGCAGCCTGTATCATATATCTAGAACAAGGACAGCAAATTAAAATGCCTTAAGACAAGTAATATAAAGATGTAAAATAAGCATCAACTAACATTTTGCTCCATGTCAGGGATACATGTCAGGCTGTGGTGAGGTCTGTGACAAACCGGAGAACATGCCCCCCCCAAAATGGCTGCTGTAAAGCTAAAAGAGAGCCATACCTGCCAGATCTGATTTTTTTTTTTAATTGATTTTAGAAACAGAAAGGAAGGAACAGCCCTGGCTGGTATGGCTCAGTGGACTAAGTGCCAGCCTGTGAAACCAAAGGGTCGCCAGTTCAATTCCCAGTCAGGGCACATCCCTGGGTGATGGGCCAGGTCCCCAGCAGAGGGCACGCAAGAGGCAACCACATATTGATGTTTCTCTCCCTCTCTTTCTCTCTCCCTTCCCCTTTCTCTAAAAATAAGTAAATAAAATCTTTTTTAAAAAAGGGATGGAAGGATGGATGGATGGATGGATGGAAGGACGGACAGACAGAAGGAAAGAAAAAAGGAGAAACATAGATTTGTTGTTCTACTCATTCACGCATTCATAGGCTGCCCCCTGTATGTGCCCTGGCTAGGGACTGAACCACAACCTTGGCGCAGGGTGGAGGAGGGGGTGGGCAACGCTCCAACCAACTGAGCCAGGGCCAGATCTGATTTTTCAGAAGCAGCCTAAATCCAAATTTTTACATGAAATCTCCCTGTTCTTTAATGCTGACAACTAATTCAAATTTTCAGCACTGTGTGAGTCAAACAAAACACATCTGCAGACTGAATTCAGTCCACAAGCTTTCAGTTTTAAACCTCGGCTATAAAAATTATACCTGGTTCTCAGTGGCAGAGCTCTAACTTTGGGGCAGAAAGCACACCCGAAGCTTCCAATAATAACACACTATCATCTAAAAATATATGAAAGCCCTGACTAGTGTGGAGTGGGTTGGGCACCCCCCACAAACCCAAAGGTCCCCCGGTTGGATTCCAAATCAGGGCACGAGCCTGGGTTGTTGGCGGGGTCCCTGGTTGGGGGCGTACAAGAGGCAACTAATCGTTTGTTTCCCTCTTTCTCTCCCTCCTTTCCCCTCTCTGTAAAAATAAACAAAAATCTTTAAAAATTAAAAAGTACATGATATATATATATATATGAATAAACATCTGAAACCCCTCATGTTGAAGGGAAGACATTATCTTACTCTTCACACTAAGGTGCTCCATTTGTTCCACCAAACTAGGAACTGTGAACAAAACCCAATGAAGAAAACATGAGGCAGTTGATTCTTTGTGAAACTGAGTCACTAATGTCCAGCTTCCTCAGTATGTGCACCAGCCTGTACTTCCAGACAAAAGCCAACTAAAAGATGATTTCTGTGGCATGGCACTTAATCTTGACTTCAAACAGAAAAAGAGTTCCCTTGAAAGTAAAGAAAAGACAAAACTTTTAGAAAGAGTACCCATGATTTTATTCTCCTGGTAAGCTGGGGGCAACTACTTTTTTATGAGTTATAACCTTACACTGGACAGTCTAGAGCAGTGATTCTTGACACTCTGACACGCTCACTAACGAACATGATGGAAGGTAACTTTTTTTTTTTTTTTTTTTGAGAAAATGGACTCCCTCACAAAAATTTTAGCGTTCATGGGCTCCCTGCAGCCCACGGACCACAGATGAAGAACATCCTGTTCTAGAGAATATTAAACCCACGTAATTGCCAAACCCTCGGTCTCCTCCAATGGATTCATACCTACTCCACTGATCTACTTCAGGCAACCAGATCTCCGGCCTGGATCAGCACAATGGCCTCTTAAATGATAACCCCCACCATCCATTTTCCACACCTCTGCAAAAGTGCCTTTAAAATACAAATCAGACAGCAACCCCTCCCACCCTTCTAAAGGCTTCAATTGCTTCCCTGAACAGCTTACCTCTCCCTTTCATCATTAGCCACCTTCTTTACTGTGTGTCAGGCACACTCAGCCTCTTTTCAGTTCAGAAAGCTCAATTCTTCTCAAGTTTTGGTACATGTTCCCTCCACCTGGAACATTCTCTTCATGACACCCTACAAAACTAAAACTGTCTCTTTACTCCTGATAAAAAGAACTCTGACTACCCTTAGGTCGTTCCTTTTTTGACTACTGGAGTCCCCTGCTTGATACTTCTACATCACTTTTCTCAACTTGTAATTTATTTGCTTATTGCTGTGTCTTCTCCCACTACACTGTAAAAATCTCTAAAGGCGAAACCCATCTGTCTCACACCCGTATGTACTCCCAGAGCCTAGCACAGGAGCCAATAGATGGTAGATTCTCAGGCACTATTTGTTTAACCTATCACTCAAATACCGAATTAATCTCGGATGTTTACAGAATGAATGTGTGTAGCAATCCACCAAAATCTAGTATTTGAGAGAAGAGCATTAACCACAGTTCTTTCAATTAACCACACTTCCATAGAGGTCACTATGCCCAAGAGAAACAGGCTAGCACCCTAAGATTTTCAATGGTTTAAACCATTCATTATAGCCCTGGTCAGGTAGCTCAACTGATCAGAACATTGTCCCAATACGCCAAGGTTGTAGGATCTATCCCTGGTCAGGGCACCTACAAGAAGCAACTAATGAATGCATAAATAAGTGGAAGAACAAATCAATGTCTCTCTCTAAAATCAATTTTTTAAAAAAAGACCACCAATTCTAAAAAATAAATCTTATGCTTTTTTAAACAGTTTTTATTTACATATTTTTAGAGAGAGAAGACAGGGAGAAAGAGAGGGAGAGAAACATCAATGTGTGGTTGCCTCTTGTGCGCCTCCTACTGGGGGCCCAGCCCACAACCCAGGCATGTACCCTGACTGCAAAGCGAACCAGAGGTCCTTTAGTTCGCAGGCCCACGCTCCATCCTGAGCCATACCGGCTAGGATAATCTTTATGCTCTCTCAGTCAGCCTCATCTCTCCCCATCTCAGTGCTAATCTTGGAAATACTCCAAGCTTTCTCCTGCCAATTTCTTGGTATAAAACAGGACACTCCTTTTGCAATCCATAACTTCACCACTGAAACCAAATTCAAAAAATATCTGTACTTGATGTTAAATATGCTAAAGAACTTCTGCTGCTGCTTTCATTACTGCCACCACCACCACCACTAAAATTGGACGGTACCTAGTCTGCACACTAAAAACAACTGCCTCCAAAATTGAAGAGCTTTCACTCATATAAAAGGTTTTAAAAAAAAAATGGACCTGGCACCTGTAGCTCAGTGGATTGAGAGCAGGCTGGGAACCAAAGGGTCTCTAGTTCGATTCCTAGTTAAGGCACATGCCTGGGTTGCCAGCCAGGTCCCCAGTAGGGGGCGTACAAGAGGCAATCACACATTGATGTTTTTCTCCCTCCCTTTCTCCTTCCCTTCCCTGCCTCTAAAAACAAATAAAATCTTTTAAAAAAAAAGGGAACTGTACTGGACATAAAGGTTTGTTAAACAGTTTCTTATAAAAACTCCAACTCACCTCTTCAAAATACAATCAAGCCTAAATAGCTGAGAAAAATGTGTTTTTCATATTGCTAAAGTGTGTACACTAGTTCACAAAACACATTTCCCAGTTAAAAACAAACTTGTGGAATTTGTTCCACAAGTTTTTCATGGAAGCCGCCGTTTTGGGGTCTATACAACAGATTTGTATATAACGGTACACACATAAGGTTGTCTAGATACCAGGACAGGCTACAACAGACAATATTCACACACAAAAAAACAAACAAACAAACAAAAACGGAGGGCCATCTGGCATGAGACATGTCTTTCTGGTCTGGACCTACACTCTAGAAATCCTACAAACGATGGTGATGATAGTAACAGTGTTTAATACCTGTCAGGTAATGAGCTAAGTGGCTTTCAATTTAATCTCACTTAATCTTTATCACAATCCTACAACATGGCCACTGTTTCTTACCAGTACTTTGGAGATAAGGAAACTGAGGCACCTGCAAGTGAAGGCCCCTGACCTAAATTCAAAGCTAGCAGGGCCAAACTTTGAAACCAGACAGGTTGGATCCAGGATCCGTCGGTTACGCTGCCACCAGAAGCTTCAATGGTCTCTCCGACCAGGCTCTACCATACCCAGATTTTTTTCCTACCCAACTAACGATCACCCCGTAAACACTGCACTACCATTGAAGGCTTCCACCTTCGGAGCGCCAGCGCTGCTCGCCAGCTTCTGCCGCCATGCTCCTCCCCTAAGACTTAGAAAAGCAAATAGAACAGCTGGTAAAAGTTGGTTAGGTCCTAAGGAAGGCAAAGAAAACTGCCTCGTATAAACAGAACACCGGCCGATTATCACTGGAATGCAAGTCGGCCTCCCTCCAGTCCAAGAGACTGAATAAAAGTGGGCGCACCAATGTTCCCGTGGCAGAGAAATTTGGACCATGACTCCTTTGGCCACACGGCAAAAAGAACAGAAGACGTACTAACATTTACTGAGTGCCAGCCACATGCGCCCTAAGGGAAGACAGAGCCAGGCCAATGGAGACTATGTCGGCGGGGGAAAGGACACTCAAAGAGTTCCGGGAAAAGGGGAAATCCAAACAATTGGTCTCACCCGACTGAGGAGAACGTGGAGACCAGTCCCCGACAACTTACAAGAAAAAGAAGGCAGGGTAGAAGGTCCTCGGAGAAAAGGCGGCCCAGAGCCTCGGAACTAGGCCGGGGCGAGGGGAAGCCCAGTAGGGCGGGGAGGGGGAGGAGCCGGAGGGAGCGGGGCCCGCTTAGAAAAGGCCCGAGGTTGGCGCCGAGGAGCGGCTCCGCGCCAAGCGGGCCTGGGGACCCTGACCCAGCCGCCGCAGTGAAAAGATAAAAGACGAAGTGACTGAAGTCGGCCCAGCGGCCCTAGTTCCCAACAGAGGCCCTCACTCACCTAGGCCCACCACAGCGATCGCGGCTGCAGCCTCGCAACGGCACAACCGGCCCAAACCTCACCCCCACCCGACAGCGCGCCCCGCGTCCCCGCTCTCCCACAGCGGCAGCGTCGCCTCGCTCCCTCCTGGGAAATGTAGTCGCAGAGCCGTCTTTCTTTGCAACTTGACGGTGTGCTGAACTACGTTTCCCACAAAGCAAAGCAAGCGTTGGGCCCGTCGTTTTGCGTCACGCGCCAGGTTGTCGGCAGTCACGTGGGTTGCTCCGTTCCATCCCCTCCCCCCGCTTGGGTGGCCTGGGGAAGAAGGAGGGAGTTGGAGGCGAGGGGCGGAGGCGTTGCTGACGCCACAGCCCCCACCATTTTGGAGCCAGCCTGGAGGTTGGAGCAGCCTGGAGGGAGGGCCTGAGCCCCACCCCCTTGTGGCCTGCTTTTGCTGTTGAAAAGTCTGTGAGCGGAGAGCCCGATCTCCTGGCGTTCAGTCAACCCTCACTTTGTGACCTTGCACAAATCGGCTCCGCTTTCTGAGCCTCGGTTTCCTCTACGATGAAATGAGACTCATAATTTGTACCCCACAGACTGTTCCGAGGCTCCGGTAAAGTCAGGCGAGTGAAAGCCTTTAGTACCCTGGAAGTGCGACTCAAGATGGAGTTGCTATTGTGATAATGACCTCCGGAGATGCAGGAGCTCCGGCTGGAAAAGCTCTCTCCAGCCTCACTCCCGCCACCGTGCCCCTTCTCCATCCCTACCTTTAACAATGGGAGCACCAAAAGAGGTTTTCTGAAAGTGGAGCCCTGTGAAGCTTCTTAAAATGGGTGTCACTCACCTATTGAACCAGAAGTTTCCCCGGGAGTGTAGCCTTGGAATCTACATTACAAACAGACCTCTCCAGAGATTCTTAAGTACATAAAAGTTTGTGAACCACTGCATTTATCAGGGTTTTGCACATTCTGATTTCCACTGGAATTCATGACACAGTGAAATCGAATCGGTAAAGACTGAGCTCAGATGTCACCTCTTCTGTGAAGCCTTCCAAGTTTACTAGCTCCTTCCGGCTCTATACTCCTACCGTACCTTTACACTTTATTCTATGTTATCAGGGCCTGTGTTTGTTTTCACCACCAGATGTGAGCTCTTTAAGAACTGAGATCCATTTTGATAGATTTCTGCATCTCCAAAGCAAAGTAAATTGAAGGACTCGACTGCTCTTTTGGAGGAAAAGCTCAAGCAGTTTAAACTCAAGTCTCAGACCCTGCTGCAGCCAGCCTCATCCTTACTAGCCTCAGCAATATTGTTTTTTTGTTTTTTAAAGATTGTATTTATTTACTTTTAGAGAGGGGAAGGGGAGGTACAGAGAGGGAGAGAAACATCAATGTGTGAGAGATACATAATTGGCTGCCTCTGGCATGCTCCCAACTGATGACCTGGCCTTTCAACCCAGGCATGTGCCCTGACTGGGAATCAAACCAGTGACCTTTGGTTTGAAGGCCAGCATTCAATCCACTGAGCCACACCAGCCAGGGCAGCAACATTCCTTTCTCACAGCTTATTCTTTCTTGCTTCTTTGAGCCCTTCCTGTGAGCAGTCCTGTGGGCTACATGCTGTGTAGTGCTTCTTGAAACGTTCTGATTCAATTTAATTTTCAATTCACAGATTTTCTGAGTGTCTACTATATGTCATGCCCAGTACAAAATATAAAACTAGGAACACAGAGGTAAACCAGATGATTACAAAAATGCAAGTCATTCTGCTTGGTTTCTAACATACTCTGTACTGGTCTCTTCTTACCTCTGTCCCACCTCTGACCCTTCCCTAGCCCAGAAACACCCTACACAGTTCCAGCCTCCTCTCTCTTCTCTCCTCATTCTGCCTTTCTCTGAGTGACCGCTGTCCTTGAGTGATGTGGTGTACTCAGGTAGCTTTTAAATCTCTCCTGTGCATTTTACTTCCTGTCTACATTTAGCAACAACTTAGTTCCAGATGTTTGGAAATCACCATACCCCGACTTCCTTCTGGCATCTCAAATCAAACCTGCCATTGCCCTGACTGTTGTGACTCAGTGGGTTGACCATCATCCCACGGACCAAAAGATCACCAGTTCGATTCCTGGTTAGGTCACACACCTGGTTTCCAGGCCAAGCCCTGGGTTGGTTGGGGGGGGCGTGTGTAAGGTGTTTCTCTCACACATTGATGTTTCTCTCCTTTTTCTCCCTGCCTTTCACTCTCTCTAAAATAAATAAAATCTTTTAAAAAAAGAAGTCTATCACGTGCATACTTAAGTACCGCTGTGGCAGGTGAAACACAGGAAAGTATATGGTTTATATACTACAACAACATAGAACAGGGATCACAAACTTCCGTCTACAAGCCAGTTCCAACCCACCTCCTGTTTTTGCACGGCCAGATGCTAGGAATTGCTTTTACATTCTTAAATGGCTGAAAAGCAGATCAAAAGAAAGCTAATATTTCATGACATGTAAAGAATAATATGAAATTCAAAGTTCAGCAGTCATAAATTTGTTTAAGCATTGTCTGTGTCTTCTATAATAAAAGTATTTATACTCTATGACCTGCAAAGCCTAAAATATTTACTATCTGCATTTTACAGGAAAAGTTTACAGACTCTTGGCATAGAATCTGGAGGTTTTGACTTAGGCTAGAAGGTCAGAGGAGGCTTCCCTGAGGAAGTGACCCATAAACATGTAGTTATTCAGGCAGAGAATTGGAGAAGAGCATTCCAGGCAGAAGGAACAACACATGGGAAAGCGCTGTGGTCTGACGGAACCTGGCACATTCTAAATATTGCTAGGCCTGCCATCGACTCTAGAGTGTAATAGGAACTAAAGCACAGGAGCCCTTCTGGGTCTGATGGTCCAGTTTGGCTCTAACTCTGAGAGCAATGGGAAGCCATTGAAAGGTTGATAAGCATGAGAGGGATTTGCAAAGCAGGCAAGCAGAGGGAATGAACATTGGCCTTAGTCTTATGCTGAAATACTGAGAAAAGGACCCCGTCTTTCTTTTGGGATTGCTGAACCAAATACAAGTACAGTAGCAGCCTGGACTTGTTAATAGCCATCTTTGCCACGATTGGAGAGAGCCCTCCGGAGAATGAAGCCTAACACTGTTGGGAAGCAGAGCCATGAACTGAGAAAGACACACCGTTGAGCCCTTGGATTCAGCCATGCCTGAAATTAGCAGTACCTCTGGACTTTTGCATGCAAGAGCCAATAAATGAATTCATTTGAATCGGGTTTCAGATTTCCTTTTTTAAAGGATAATTCTGGCACAGTGTGAGAATGGATTGGAGCAAATGTGAATGAAAGTGGGAGACCAATTAAGAAATTATATTACAGTAGTTGAAATGAGAAGACACAGTGACTTGACCTAGTGCGTTCTCAATGGGGATGAGGAAAAGTTGGAGGATTCAAAAGATGCTCAGAAGATATTAGGACATCAAATCTACTGGTCTTGGTGATTGGATGAAAGAAGCAGGGAGCGGTAAGGGTGACCCCCAGATTTCTGGCTTGAGCAGCTATATGGATGGAAGTACTATTACTGACTCCCTACACCACTGTGCTTGTACAAGTCTGCCCACACTCATCACAGTGTCCTGAAATCATCCATTATATGCCTTTGTCTCCTGCGAGAGCCGTGTCCGAGATGGTAGCAACTAGTTTGTTCTTGTCTTCCTAGGGCCCAGTGGTGGGCTAGTCACAGAATTGGCACCAGTAAATGCAAACGGACTTTTCTTAGTTCTTCTTTCTCTTTTTCCTGTAGAGGCTTCTCTATCCTTCCAGTTGCCCAGGTTCAAAATTTCAGAGGAATCTCGGCTTCCTCTTTCTACCTTACCATATGGCATCGGTCACAAAGTCCAATGTATTCTACCCCAGCACATCTGTTGAATCCCCTGCCACCCTATCTCAGGCTCTCTCATGTCTTAGCACTGTAAAGTGGTTAGAACAGTGCCTGAGCCATAGTTAGTGATATGTAGGTGTGGCTATGATTAACAGTCCTTCCCCCGCCTCCCTGCCTCACGGCTCTTTCCAGCCAGGCCAGCTTCGAAAGACAGAGCACTGTCATTCAAGTACATCTCTGATCATGTTGCTCCCTGACTCCAGGGCTCTCAGGACCAAACCCTAAGTCCCCAGTGTGGCCTACAAGTTCCTCATGGTCTAATCTCTGACTAACTCTCCAGCCCTACCTTCATCTTCAAAGGTTTTCCATTGTCATCAGGATGAAGGGTAAGTTCAAGGCCTTCCACCCTCTGGCCTCCATGACCTCATCAGCCTCAGCTCCCTCGTACGCAATGGTCCAGTCCTGTGTGCTATTCTTGACCAAACTCCGGACTTCCTGCCTTCTCCTGCCAGCACATGCCTTCCTCCCCAGTGGCCCCACCTATCAGCGGCTTATCTCATCGGGTCAAGGTCCCCCTCCCTGAGGAGTACCCCAGCCTCTCTTCTGCCTTTGTTGTGATTTCTGCACATGCATTCCTCCTCTAACATGGGAACAAATAGAGTGGCCATCTGTTGCTGTGCCTACTCAGCATCCTTCCATTCCTCCTCCTCTGGTAACAGCCCTCTGATAATCCTTTGAGAAGTCTTCCCTCCCCACCCTGGCTCCAGGGTGAACAGGTGACTCTGGCCGATCAGCACATTTCATTCCTTTGACCTCAGTGATTTGCAAAGCAGGCAAGCAGAGGGAATGAGCATTGGCCTTAGACCTATGCTAAAACACTGAGAAAAGGACCCCGTCTTTCTTTTGGGATTGCTGAACCAAATACAAGTACAATAGCAGCCTGGACTTGTTCATAGCCATCTTTGCCACGATTGGAGAGAGCCCTCCGAAGAATGAAGCCTAACACTGTTGGGAAGCAGAGCCATGAACTGAGAAAGACACACCGTTGAGCCCTTGGATTCAGCCATGCCTGAAATTAGCAGTACCTCTGGACTTTTGCATGCAAGAGCCAATAAATGAATTCATTTGATCATGACTAGCAGAGAGAAGTTGTTGGAGCTATGTCTTGTACACAAGACGCCTTGAGGGTAGGAAGGAAGATGGGGAACCAGAACAGATTGAGACCGGCACCGTGTGTGGCCCTGTAAACTGGAAGGGCCACCCGTGGAAAAGAGGAGCAATTACCTTTGCTATTGCTCCAGCCACCCAAAGTGCCCTTACTCCTGCTTTGCGGGAGAACCACACCAAACATTCTGGTCAGGGTAACAGTTGGTCCAAGGCAGGAGGAGCTGGTGGGGTAGGGGTGAGATGCAGGCGTCACTCTCAAACCCTAACACTAGCCTTTGTACCAACTTCCGTCCATAGGTTCTTCTCACTGAACTGGACAGTATACCGTGTCCTGTGTCCTTTGTATTTCCCTGGCACAGAGGGCACCACAGTTCTCACCATAAATAATAGAAAGTTCTCAACATAAATAATGTAAATTACTCGGGTTTGATCGAATCCCTGTACCATTTATGAGATAGGAAGAGATACAAGATACACAGAGGAGATGCAGTCTAACCCCTGCTCTCAGGGGGCTCCGGTGACCAACAGCCTCAGAGGGCAGGGAAGGCTTCCCAGAGAGGAAGCACGTGCGCTCATTCTGGAAGGATGGGAGGGCCGTGGCAGGAAAAGGGCAAAGGTGCCAAGATATGACAGGTTCATTCAAGGGAATGCTGTGCTTCCCCAAGGACACTTGTAAGGACTGTTCTGTGTGACACCCCCACGTCTCCACAGTCTCTGAGTAAGCAAGAGGGCGGGTCTTCGATCCACTCATATGGGCAGATGGATTGCAACTGAACACTCAATGCCAGACCCTCATAAAAGGAGAAGAGGCCCCGGAAAACGTCCTGTGGAAAAGCACCAACCGCCAGTCACAACTCTTCCCCACCCTTGCTCTGAGCAAGTTCCTCTTGCAGTTGGGGTGTCCCCCTTTGGGGTGGCAGTAAGTGTAACATCACTGACCCCTCTTGGACTCTGATTTGATAGCGCTGGGTCCCTGCAACGCCAGTTATTCCCAGGAAAGTCAGAATCAGGCCTCAGAGGATCACTGCAGGCCCCGCTCCGGGCTGAGAGTCAGGCCCAGACCCTGCCTCCCCCACCGCCACCTGCCCCCTCTTGCCTCAGAAGCAGGAGCCTGGACCTCTCTGATCTTACTTCCCCAAGCTACTTCAGAACAAGGGACTTATTCCTCGTTGGCACAGTGTATTTTACTCCTCGAACCTGCTTCTTTGAAACAGCTGCTTTTTTAATCTTTGGTTTAACTCAGTGGTCCTCAACCGGGCGAGATTTTATATCCTAGAGGAGGACACTGGGCAATGTCGGGAGACACCTTTGGTTGTCACAACTGCAGAGGGGGGTAGGGGGGATGTGAGGAGTTGCTACTGACATCTGGTGGCCAGAGGCCAGGGGTGCTGCCAAACATCCCACAAAGCACAGGACCGCTCCCACAGCAAAGAAGGATCTGGCCCAAAATAGGAATAGTGCTGAGGTTTAGAAACTCTTTATCTTGCTTAAAGAGAAAAAGTTCAGTAACACTGAGCTTTGAAATACACTTCATGTCTGGCCAGCAGTAACTAACACCAGGTTGTCGTTTTGCAATTCATCAATAAATTCATCCTTGTTCTCCTTTCCTCAGCTCCCGTGTGGGGAGGCGGTAGATTCAGGTGGTGGTGGTGGACAGGGGCTGCGGAGGTAGATTAGGGGCAGGTGGGGATGAGAGATGGGGGTCACGCAGTGAGAGCACAAGCTTTGGCGTCACATCTGAGTTCACATTCCAGCCCTGACTAGAGGTGAGCTGTGTGCCTTCAGGCAAGTGACTTACTCTGTCTGAGCCTATTTCTTACCAGTGAAAGAAGCAACTCCTACTTTCTGAGGACTAGGCACTCAGCTAATAATATGACTTCATCCTTAGGCAGTCAGGGAGCCACCAGCGAGCGCTAAGAGTGTCAGCTTTGAGTGGTCTCTGGGGCAGTCTGGAGGAGAGACTGCTTACCCTCAGTGTCTGTGTTTAATTCCCTCCAGGCAGGTCCGAAAGTCCTTCTTGAAGTCTAACTAGAATCTCTCCTTTTGCTCTTGTTCAGTTCAGTGCCTCAGCAGGTTATTGCCACCACAATGGTGTGACTATGCTGCAGTGAAACAGATTGAGGTTTAATTTGCAGTTTGGTCTCCTTGCCGTGGACATGTTTCCTCTTTTTTGCCTGGGGTGAGGACTGAGGCTGTTAAAGGCTTTGGGGTTGCCAGGCCAAAAGCAGAGGTTGCCAGGCACCGAAAGACATTCCCCCCACACCAGGGCTTTTGTTTACCAAGGTCTGGGCTCTAGGCAACGAGCCTGGGTTATTCCAGAGCACAGGGCTCCCAGGCTTGGGAGGGGTGGAAGCAGACCCGTCAGTTCTCCCAAGCCTGAGAAAGTGAACGGGGTCTGCGGATCTTTGCCACCGCTGTTGTCTCTGCTTGAGTAGTAGCAGCTTTTCACCGCTCCCACACAGGTCTCCCAGGGCTTCGGGTGGACGGAGAAGCTGCTGTTTGCGGGGAGGGGGTGGCTGTGTGAGTGCTAAGGATGGTGGTCTGAGAGTCACAGCAAAAGACCCCTGTGGCTAAGCCAGCCACCCAGACCCATGAGGAAAGGTCAAAGTTGGTTGATGATCCGAGCCTTCCCCTGAGTCTTATAGACTGGAGAAACCCTCAGGAATCATACACAGTGCTTCAGAGGGGTGGGGCATTATAAAAAATTAAGTAAACTTAACACTAAATGAAGTGCATTCAGAGGTAATAGCATTGCTAGTTCATCACTTCCTAATTATTTTACTATATTTTGCTGTTCTCTGTGCTCTCAGGTTTATTCACATCTGTATGGTGGAAGTACTACCTAATGGTGCACTGCTGCCCACCGCTTCCAGCAACATCATCAGTGACGTCAGGTGGGCAGCTTGAAAGTGGCCCCGGGAGCATTGACACCATGGAAATTGGCAGATGCTACAAATCAAGTCTCTCCCTAGCAACCTCCTTCCCCTAAGCTGTTTATAAACATTTACACCACTGGGTAGAGGATTCCCAAAATATGACTGTGATTGAATGTGGAGGGGGTGGTTTGGAGCAGATAACATGACTAAGAAAAATAAATACATGTGACGTGTCTTACATGTGGGTATTGTGGATAAAAATGCACAGTTGCTACAAATACCTAGTCCAAAAATACTTGGGAGCTCATCTCTTCCCCTCTGTGAGAGACAAGAGTGCATACTCACTCGCCAAGCACCCCCTAGCATGCCCGCAAACACACCCGTGGTGCCTTCTGGGTGGAATAAGGCGAGAAACACCTCGAGGGCAAGGGCTTTGCTCGCTGCGGCTTCCACAGGCCCTCGGACCCCTTCTCAGTCTCGCTGGCTCTCCCAGTTTCTCTGGCTTCTGAGTCAGGGCAGTTGGGCCATGCTGGGGGGCAAGAGGATGCACAAAGGCTAATGGGAGAAACAGGAGTTGCCTCTTCTAAGCACAGGGATCTCCTTGGGAGCAGGGAAGGTTGGCAGTGGGCGGCAGTTCCTCCCCAGCAAACACTTGGCAATGTCTAGGGACATTTTTGGTTGTCACGACTTGGGGGAAAGGTGCTAGTGGCATCTGGTGGGCAGAAGCTAGGGACGTTGCTAAATAAACACCCTACAATCAGTGCCCAGGACAACCCCCCACCCAACATCAAAGAATTATCCCGTCCCAAACATCAGTAATGCTGAGGCTGGGAAGCCCTGGGATAGGAGACACGGTGGGGAGAAAGTCAGGCAGGCTGGGGTCTCGGAAAACATAAAGAAAAGGTGTGTTCGCCTGGTAGCCACTGATCCCCTCCTCCCCCAGGACACCCACTTATTTCTCTGTGTGGGTCACTCAGTCTCCTTTTCTGGGCCTTGTCCTGCCTTTCCAGGCTGTCTCTGGTGTCCCCATTTATCTCTGTTTACCTCTTGGTCTCTTTTCCTCACTCTCAGTCATGCCATCTACTCTGGCTGGATCCCTGTGTTCTGAGACATGAGACAAGCCTTTGGCATTCATCCTCCCTCAGCCCACACTAATCGCTCCAGCTGCCTTGGCCTGGGAGCCGGGCCAGGAGGTTGGTGAAGGGGGAGGGTAGGAAGACAGGCCAGGATGGCCTAAAAGTCCCCATTCTCCCCACCGCCCATCCTACCTTGACCCTAGGGCCCTACTGCCTGCCTCCCAGAGGCCTGGAGCTCCAGCCTGCTCGCCTTCTCTCGCCCCCATGGCCCAGGACCAAAGGCTGCCTGCCCAAGTGGCCTTGCCCTGCCCACGGGACACATTCCTCCCCACGCCAGCTCCTTAAATTCCTCCTCCAGCCTAGTCCAGCAGCTGTTACACAACAACTGGGGGCTGGGCAGCTCCTCATCCACAGCCCTGACCCGGGCAGTGAGTGACACCGGGCTCCTGACGGCCAGTGAGCCCAGAACCCTCTGCTTAGTGACCAGTGGCCTCTGCCCTGGCCCTGGTTTCCAAGACCGAAAGCCCGGAACTCAGAGCCAGGACATGGTCCCCTGTGCTTGGAACCCAGTACTTAGCATTAAGCCAAATTACCAGCACCCATCACCAGGACCCAGGACCCAGGACCCAGCCCTCAGTGCCTGCCGCCAGAGCTGCCCGATCTGCCCCTCCCACTCACCTCCCTTGGGAGATGCCCCAGGGGGCCTGGGCTGCTGAGTGCAAGGCCAGCAGCACCCACGGTGGGCCCTGTGTGAGGCCAGGGACCCTGTAGAAAAGCCTGGTGGGGATTCTTTTTTTTTCTTGAGAGAGAGAGGGGAAGGGAAGGAAAAAGAGAGGTAGAGAAACATCAATGTGTGTTTGCTCTCACGCATCCTCAACCGGGGACCAGGCCACAACCCAGGCATGTGCCCTGACTGGGAATCGAACCGGCGACCCTTTGGTTTGCAGGCCCGCACTCAATCCACTGAGCTACACCAGCCAGGGCAGGGTTCTTAAAACAAATTTGAGGAATTTTAAAGTAAAAAATCTTTAAATGAGGATTTAAAATAAAAATTAGGGAAAGGGCCAGCAATATGCACAGAGGGAGTAGAAGACCAGGGTATAGGGTGGCCGGATAAAATACAGGCTGCCCACTTACATCTGGATTTTAGTTAAAAACAAAGATTTTTTTACCTTTTTCTTTCTTTTTTAAAAAATTATTTATTTATTTATAGATTTCTTAAATGTAAGTATTTTGAATATATCATATGTTGAACATACCATACCATAACATGGTACTCGAAATACCACCCCATATTTCAAACATACATTTACTAAAAAATTATCCACCTGCTTTAACGTGGGTCCTGTATGTTGATGCATAAAATCTAGCAGCCCCACCTGGAGATGAGCCTCCCCGCCAGCCTTCACCCCAGTTATCTTCCAATAGCCTTAGGTAAGGAGACAGTATTGCTAGCACAGTTCACTTGGGGGTAAAGGAACTTCAGGGAATTCTATTTTTCATTATTTCTACTTTAGTTTTTTTTACATTTATTGATTTTAGAGAAAGAGAAAGAAAAGGAGAGAGAGATCAATCTGTTGTTCTACCTGTCCACGCATTCGCTGGTTGATTCTTGCGTGTGCCCTGACCAGAGATTGAGCCCGCAACCTTGGTATAGCGGGACAATGCTCTAACCAACTGAGCTACCCGGCCGGGGCTATTATTTCTACTTTTTTTTGTATGTTCTCATTTTCTTTAAGGAGTCAGCATTCGTGTTCCATTAAAAATCCAATAACATAGACTCTACATCTTGCCTAGATTATTGCAACATGTCCCCTTTGTCCACTCTTTAAAATGATTTTTTAAAATGATTTTTTGAGTAAGTAATCCAGTCTCATGATTCAATATTCCATAGGTATAAGTGAGCATGCAATGAAATCCGTCTCCTGCCCCTGTCCCTCAGCCACCTAGCTCCCTTCCCCACTTCTCTGTGTCTCCTTCCAGAGACATTTTATTGCCACAGCCTTACAACTGTCTTCCTGCCTCCGATCTCGCCCACCCGCCTCCAGCTCGTGTTTTACCTCCTGACTTAAAACCCTTCTGAGGTTTTCCATGCCCTGGGAGAAAGAGCAAGCTTCCCAGCTAACCAGGATACAAGGCGCTTGGTGCCTGATTCCTGTCCAGCTTCCAGGACACTTGGCGATGCCCCAGCCTGTCTCGCATGGCACCACAGAAACACGACCTGCCCATTAGTCTCCCTCACCCCGCCAACCTGTTCTGGCTTCCATGCTCTTGCACATGTTTCTCTCTGTCAGACATTTCTTGTGCACAGACAGCATCTACTGGGTGCCAGGCGATGGGGGCTAGGAAGGACACAGTGAACAAACCGAAACGTTCCTGCTCTCGTGACTCAGGTTCCGGCCGAGGAACATTTAATGGGCAAGTGGTTACAATAAAGCCTCTGTTGTATTAGGGTAGCCACAGAGTTCTGGGTCAAAAAAGGCCTCCAGGAAGAAGTAGTATTTAAGATCTGAAGAGTCATCTCCCCATCACGGGGCTGGGTATGGGGGCGGGCAGGGGAGGGTGTGCAGGTGGAGGAAACAGTTCATGTAAAGCCCTGGAGACTGGAGAAGAGTCACAAATGTGAGAAGCCCTGGGAGGCGTGTGCATTAATCCTGAGGGCCATGGGAAGGCCTGGGGGGCACTTAGCAGGAGAGTGTGGGGGCAGAGAAAAGGTTGGGGGAGAACACCTTGCTGCTCTTCCTAGGATGGAAGAAACGACAGCAGCCTGGGCTGGCGTGAGGCCCTGGAGACAGTCAAAGATATTCCAGAGGTGAAGCAGCGTGAGGAGTGAGTGACTTCCCAGGGATCTATCTGGCTTGGGAGACTATCTGGTGGATCCTGATGATGTTCTTTGGGATGGAGTTTCTGAGTTCGGTTTGGACTTGATAAGTTCCTGGTGCTTGCAAGATGTCCAGGCCAAGGTGTTAATCACACAGATATGAAGGATGTCACTCTCAGGAAAGAGGTCTGGACTGGAGACTCTTTTTTTTTTAAGATGTTTAAAAATTTCTATTTACTTTTAGAGAGAGGGGAAGGGAGGGACAAAGAGGGAGAGAAACATCTATATGAAAGAGAAGCATTGATTTCTTGCCTCTCCTATGCGCCCTGTCTGGAACCGGACCCACAATTCAGGCATGGGTCCTGACCTGGGATCGGCACCCTTTCTCTTTGCAGGACGATGCCCAACCAGCTGAGCCACACTGGTCAGGGCTGGACTGGAGATTCTTATTTGGCCATCAACAGCATAAAGATAATAAAAATGCTGCAGAGCTTAAAAAAAATTTAAATATGTTTATTGATTTTACAGAGAGAGGAAGGCAGAGAGAGAAACATCCATTTGTTGTCTCTTGTCCATGCCCCGACCACAGATCGAATCTGCAACCTAGGTATATGTCTTTTATTTTTTAAAGACTTAATGTATTTATTTTTAGAGAGAGGGGAAGGGAGAGAGAAAGATAGGGAGAGAAACATCAATGTGCGGTTGTCTCTGGTGTGCCCCCAACTGCGCATCTGGCCGGCAACCCAGGCATGTGCCCTGACTGGGAATCAAACTGGCAACCTTTTGGTTCACAGGCTGACATTCAACCCACGGAGCCACACCAGCCAGGGCTGTAATTGTACATTTTACCATAATAAAAAATGGACAAAAATGAAAAAAGATAACTTATACTTTTTAAAATTAATTTTAATTTTTGGATAACTTTAACTTTTAAAGACAGTTACATTTTGTAAAACATTTTATGTTCAAATTAAATTTGCATTTTCCAAACAAAAATGTTATACCTTACAGTTCCCACTGTTTTAATTTTAAACACAAATTTTGATTATTGAGTTTTGATAGTATTTTTTAAAGATTTTATTTGTTTTATTTTATGTTTTATTTTATATAGAGAGAGGCAAAGGGAAGGAGAGAGTGAGAGGGAGAGAAATATCAGTGTGAGACAGAAACATTGATCGGTTGCCTCTTGAACACACCCCAACCAGGGACCGAACCCACAACCTAGGCATGGGCCCTGACCCGGAATCACACCAGCAACCTTTTGCTCTGCGGGACAACACCTAGCCAACTAAGCCACACCAGTCAGGGTAATGTGTGTGAGTTTTAAATTAGCACAGGTGATCACAGAATGATGGAATTGAAGTAACTCAAGCTGTTCTTAGCCTTTGCAGTCCTTGTGTCATTGTTGTTTAGCCTTTGCAGTCCTTGTGTCATTGTTGTTTATTCTGAAACTGCTGCTTCAACTCAGGGATATGCAGTGTCACAGAGTTGGAGAGGCCGACTGAGCCTGATGCAAGCTGGAACGATTCCAAACTATTAAGAATTTACTTTCAGCCCTGGCTGGTGTGGCTCAGTGGATTGAATGTCAGCCTGAGAACCAAGGGGTCGCCTGTTTGACTCCCAGTTGGGGCACATGCCTGGGTTGCAGGCCAGGTCCCTGGTTGGGGGCATGCAAGGGGCAACCACACACCGATTTTTCTCTTTCTCCCTCCTTTCCTCTCTCTAAAAATAAATAATTAAAAAAAAGAATTTACTTTCAAAATGAATATATGTATCTGAGTCTGTGCATGTGAAGCGACGACCAAGTGAGACCTCTCCTTATTAACGTCCATGGGGGACAGTGTTTATTAAAAGCTAAGTAACAAGTTTGTGCTAATTTGAAACTCACATACATATTGCTAAAACCCAACAGAATCTGTAGCAGCAATTTAGACCTTAGACCCATGAAACATTTCTTCAAGGTGAAGTAGTTTTTGACTGACATTGTTTAAAAGTGCCAATGGATGGTGGTAATAAAAAGAGCCAGTTTGTAGTCATTTTTGTTATGGCACTTTAATTCCCTACAGACAATGCACCTGTGCTGCCCCACACCTGGGGCAGACCCCTGCCACCCTCTGACCTTGGTAGACCTCTCCCCACAATACTGGAACCCAATTCCACCTGTGGACCAGAGCTGAGTGCCAGGGGCTGCCCTTTGCAGTCATTCAAGTCTGAGCCCTTAATTTAATGGAACTTCTCAGGTGTTGCCTCCTTCAGGAAGCCTCCCTTGACGTTCTCTTCCTCTTTGAATCTAGATCAAATACTTCTTTATATCCCCATAGTTCCCTATGCCTGGTTCTGTCAGTGAACGCTTACATTGTATTGTAATTGTATCCTTTCACTTCCAGGCTGAGCACCCTGAAAGTAAGGACCTGGCCCTGTGGATCAATTAGTGCTCACTGTTACAGCCTCATCAGGATATGTCCAAGGTGGCTATCTGGAAGTGAAGTGGTTTGGGGGAAGGGGCTGGTAGTACATAGGAGTTGAGCTGTGCCAGGAAGTCAAGGCCCGTTGAGGTGGATAGAGGGCATTGCAACTAACAAAATTCTTTTTTTTTTTCTTTCACCTTGGATACAATTCTTTTTTTTTTTTATTTTAGATTATTCAGTACAGTTTCAATCTTTTACTCCCATTCCAGCCCACCCACCCATCCCTCCCAACCTCCCTTCCATTTCCAAGCCCCGTAGTTTTGTCCATGTGTCCTCTATATTTGTTCCTACTAACAAAATTCTTTTATTCTATGTGCCAACTTAAGAAATGGATCACCTTATCACTAGCTCTAATTTTCACTAGCTCACAGAGGTAGGGGAACTGCCCACAGCCATAGAGTGAGTCAAGCCTGGACAGGCTCTGCCTGACCTCTCAGCCAGGACCACCAACCCTAGCCCGGCATGGGACCCAGCACATCCGACGTCGCCGATCGTGCCATGTGCTCCCTTAACCGCCAGGGGCCGCCAGATGCTCGTTCCTGGGGAAGCGGGGCCCAGGCTTAAGGGTGGGTGGAGTGCCTGGTGACTGCTCCTTTGAGCGAGTCCCACCGGCCTCGCTCTGGCTGGTGGAGCTGGGGTGTCCTAGTACAGAAAGGGTGTGTGCTAGGGCGGGAGGCGGAGTGTTGTAAGAGAGCCGCAGTTGAGGAGCGTTGGCGGCGGGATGGGGGTTGGGGAGGGAAGGGCAGTTGTTGTCTCCTCTGGCCCTGCCTTGTCTGGCCCTGTTGGGGAAAGGGCAGAGATGTAGAGAGGGAGGACTCTGCGGAGCGCAGGGCTCTGCCTCCGCCTCCATTCTCCTCAGTCTCGCTCAGGAACAGACCGGACATTCCTAAGTCTCCGGCGGAAAACCTGGAAATAGACCCGGAGGCCAGCCTCCTGCGGCCTGGGCCAGTTCTTCCAAAGCCCGCCCTGCCCAGGACTTCCCGGAAGACCCCTGCAGGGCCCGAGGCCCCCGGCCCCTGAACACTGTTCCCTCCCAGAACTTTCCCTGCACCCGTTCCTCGGGCTCCTCCCTCCCAGCCTAGGGGATGGATCCCTACCCTGAGCTGTAGGCCTGTATCCACTCACGTCTAAGTCAAAGTCATGATCTGTCCCCCTAAACCTGGCTGCCTTCCAGAGCTCCCTTGTTATTTGACCCCGAAAGCTGGGAATTATATCCTTGACACGTTTCTTTTTCATTCCCCATATCCAGTCCATTTTTTCGCCTCCTCCTACCTCTTGGTCTCTACCCACAACTCACTGGACCACGTGCCCATCATCTCTTGCCAGAATTGATGCTCTTGTCTGGACTCCCTACTGCCACGCTTGTCCCCATCTCCTCCTCTCCCTTCTCCAGGTGGCAGCCCTGATGATCTTTTCAAACCATCAGTTGTTATCCACCTGCTGACATCTTTCAACAACTTTCCAGACCAAACTCAGCATAGCCCACGAGATCCTGAATGATGCAGTCCTTCCTGCCTCTCTGGCACCATCCTCCTTCTCACTCTCTATGTTCCAACTACAGTGGATCACAGGGCCTTTGCACGTGCTGTTACTGCTCTGCCTTGTTAACTAACTCCTGCTCCCCCAGATCCTGCCTCTAACACTGCTTTCTCAGGAACACCCTCCCTACCCTCCCTGACCAGGCCAGATCTCCTTATTGTTGACTCTCCTAGCACCCCATACTTCTTCCTGTATTTGTCATGCAGTTACCCTTCCCACCCCACCATCTACAGTTTTGCTTTCCACAGTTTGTTACCTGTGGTCAACCATGGTCCAAGAATATTAAGTGGAAAATTCCAGAAATAAACAATTCATAAGTTTTTAAATGCATGCCATTCTGAGTAGCGTGATGCCCTCTCACCATCCTCCTCTGTCCCGCCTGGGATATGAATCCTCCCTTCGTCCAGCACGTCCGCGCTGTGCGTGCCACCTGTTCGTTAGCCACTCAGTAGGTGTCTTGGTTTGATCTCTTGTCACAGGATCTCAGTGCTTGTGTTCAAGTCACCTTTATTTTACTTAATGGCCCAAAAGCCCAAGAGCCATGATGCTGGTAATTCGGATATGCCAAAGAGCCTCCTTTGAGTGAAAAGGTTTTTGACTTAATAAAGAGATTTTTAAAAATCACGCTGAGCTTGCTAAGGTCTACATTTAAGAATGAATCTCTCTGGGAACTTATGAAGGAAAAAGAAATTTGTGTCCTGGCTGGTGTGGCTTGGCGGATTGAGTGCGAGGCTGTGAACCAAAAGGTCGGTGGTTCGATTCCGTCAGGGCACATGTCTAGGTTGCAGGCCAGGTTCCCAGTTGGGGGGCGTGCGAGAAGCAACCAATTGATGTATCTCCTGCACTTTGACGTTTCTCTCCCTCTCTTTTTCCGTCCCTTCCCCTCTTTCTAGAAAGTACAAATAAAATCTTTAATAAAAATTGTGCTAGTTTCCTGAGACCACATTCACGTAACTTACAGTGTATTATCATATTGTTTTATTACTGGTTATTGTTGTTAATCTCTTACTGTGCCTACTTTATACTTTATATGTATACAGGCGCAGGGAAAAAACCATAGTATATGTAGAGTTCAGTACCACCGTGGTTTCAGGCATCCACTGGGGCCTTGGAATGCATCCCCTGAAGATAAGGGGGTCTACTCTAATTGTAATTGTCCACTTCTTTGTAATATTATTTAATGTCTGTTTCTTCCACCAGACTGTAATCTCCATGAGGGTAAGGACCACATCAATTTTTGCTCACTTCAAAATCTCCAGCAGCTATGTGCCTGGCACAGTAGTGCTCAGTAGTCCTTGAATATATAAGTGAATTCATGTTGCACACTTCTCTCCACTCTTCCTTCTATTTCCCCTTTTATTTCCTGAGCCCGAGCCTCCATCATCTGTCCTGGACCTCAGCAATCCCTTCTTCACTGGTTTCCCAGTTTACGATCAAGCCCCTACAGGTTTCCTACCAAATGGCCCGAATGGTCTAATAAAAACACCAGTCTCACTATGTCACCCTCTCCACCCCCTTTTTAATAGCCTTCTGTGGCTTCCCATGGGTCCTGGAATAAAATCCAAACTTCTGACACAGCCTTACAAGGCTTTGTATGGTCTGGCTCACCTCATGCCAAGCTCCACCTCCTCAACGGACCTTTCTTAATTCAACAAAAACCGAGCGCCTGCTGAACAGGCACTGAGGATCAAAGGTGAGTAAAAACAGACTCCTTCGGACCTGCTTACGATCCTCCGGATACTTGAACACAACTCCTTCCCACGCAGGGCCTTTGCACATGCTTTCCCCCTCGTCTGGAAGGTGCTTCTCTCTCCTTTCTCCACATGCCTGACTTTGCCCTCTCAACACCTACTCCCCCATCAGCTCTCAGCTCAAACACCATTTATTCAGGGATAGCTTATCTGACCCCCAACTTAGGTCCCTGAGTAGATGCTTTTATTGTTCCCTATAGGCCACCTTCACAGCACTGACCACACTTTTATTTTTAAATGTTTGTGTGGTTATTTGGCTGATGCCCATCTTCCCCCACCAGCAAGCTCCAGGAGCTTCCACATCTAGTTTTCGTTACCATCATATCCCTCTGGTGCTTAGCGGGCGCTCCGCAATTTATTGAATAAATAAGTGACTCCCCAGCGGAGTATTCAGAGTGCCGCCTTCAGGGAAATGTTGGTGCCTCTGCCTGGTTGCGAATGAGGTGTGTACAAAGGACCTCTCATTGAGGAAGGCCTAGAAGCTGTTCTGTTAGTTGTTTCCCTGCCCCTCCTCGTCCCCAACACCTGTGATTTGGCTCCACTCACCTCTCTCCCCCACCCAGCTCACCCCATTGTCATTCCCCAGCAACACTGGTCCTGCCCCCACTCCTCCAGGGCTTCCCACATACTGACCCCCTCCACCTGCAACTCTCCTGCCTGCTCTTTAACATGGCTGGTTCCTCCACATCCTTCAGGTCAAGTTTAACTGCTGCACCTTTAGAGGACACTTTCATCATAGCTCACAATGGAAATACATTTATTTATCGTCTGTATCCCCTAGATGAGTTAGAAGCTTTTGGCCCCACATAACAACATCCAACTGCACTGGCTTAAAGAAGGAAAGTTGTCTAGTGGTAGCATGGCTGTTGAGGTTGGTTAACTCAGTGATGTTCTCGAGGATCTCGGTTCTCCCCCTCTTGCCGCTCTGCCAGCCTCGATGTCGGCTTTGTCCTCTGGTCGGTGAGCAGGATAGATGCAGCAACTCCAGGCATCAGTCGGACCTCAGATCCATGGGCAGGGCTTTTCCATCATTACGTGTCTTAGGTAACTCTTGCTGTGTAAGAAATTATCACAAAACTTGGCAGTTTAAAACAACCTTTATTACCTCACAGATTCTGAGGGTTAGAAACCCAGGTGTGGCTTAGCTGGTTGGTTCTGGCAGAGGGTCTCTTATGAGGTTATTGTCAAGCTGTGGGCCAGGGCCGAAGTTCAGCGAAGGCTTGACTGGGTCGGAGAATCTGCTTCCAAGCTTATTCCCGCGGCCGTTGCCAGGGGGCTTCGGTTCCTCCATCCGGTCTCTCCACAAGGCCGTCCGAGACTAGCAGCCGCCTTCCCCCAGAGGGAGCGATCCAAGAGTGAGAGCACCCAAGGCAGAAGCTGCAGCGTCTTTCGATGGCTGAATCTTGGATGTGACGCCACCACCTCTGCTGTATTCTCTTGGCCACTCAGCCCAGCCCTCGTACAACATAGAAGGAGCTACATGGGGTGTGAACAGGAGGCGGCAGGATACTGGAAGGTCAACCATGCCTGGCTACTTCATGGTCTGTTTTTCAAAAGTGAGGGAGCCTCTCCTAGGAGCCCAGGAGGCTTTTCCTTTTGCCTCCTGGTTGGAATTTTGTCACGTGCCCGTACCTAAGCCAATCACCCACGAGGGCTTTCGGACCACCATTTTTGGCTCATTACTATAATAATTCACCCTGGGGCTACAGTCCAGCTCCACTGAAGCACAGGGTGAGATCCAGGAGGCAGATGGCCACCTGAACAAAATCAGAATTCTGCTTGGAATGAGGAAGCAGGGATGGGGATGGGTGTTGAGTTGGCAACTCAGTGTCTACAACACTCACCTGCTGAGATGTAAACTCCCTGAGAAAAGAGGCTACATCTTTTCCTACTAGTGTGTCCCCAGCATGTAGCCCCCTGCCTGACAGAGAGTAGGTGCAATCATCCTTGTTAAATGAATAAATGAATGAATCCACAACTGAACTGGAAGACCACTAGGCCTACTGCCGGGTGGGAGCAGAGAGCCCCAAGCCCTGGCTCTTTTAACAACTTCTTAGAACTCAGGAGGCCACCTGCTACCACCCCCAGCGCCAGCCCCAAGGACAGACAGGACTGGCAGAATTATTCTCACTTTATTTCTGGAGAAGTTTGATCAGATGCAATAACACTGATTCCAGGCGAGGGCAGGGGCATGGGTACCCCTAAAGCAACCAGCATCCTGTGGCCCAAGATGTTCCCCCCACCCCCAGACCTGGGCTCCCCCTCAAGTTACAGTTAAATAGAGAGAGGAAGATCTCCCCAGGGAGTCTTGGGAGGGTCTGCCTCCTGCACCCGCCCCCTCCAGGCAGAGGAGTCTGAGCACAAGCTATTTACAGTATTCACATCCACTGTACCCCACCAAACCAAGGCAAATACTACAGGCGGCCCCTCCCCAAGGGAGGAGGCCAAAGAGGCTGTGAGTGTATGTGTGTGTAGGGGAGGTGTCCGCGCGTGTGAGCACACAAATGCATTGAGGAGCAGGGTCTGGCTCCAGTCAGAGAGACAACAGTCTATAAGGTGCTGATTAAAAATAACAGAGAGGACCCACCCCGGGGCCCAGGCCACTTCCGGCTTTGTCCTGTCTCTTTTCCAGATATCCTGGTAGATGACACAGAGGAGCGCTCATAGCTGTGCCTGGATCCAAGGCAGCCCCTTAAAGGACTTCTGGGGAAAAAGCGGGAGGGGCACAGTCAGGCCAGCTGTGCCTCCAAGCCCAACCAGCCGGGGTGCGGGGGCTGGGGTGTGGAGTGTGAGGAGGCCTCTGGCAGGGCTGGAAGAGAGGGCAGGGCTGGGGGGTTCTGGGAGTCAGGGATTCCTACCTGTGACCTGCGGGGGCTGCACCACGGCTTTCTTGAGGAAGGCTTCTGCTTCTGCGAAGGGCAGGAGTGCCTCTGCTGTTCGGCCTAGACTCTTGTCACCAGTGGGTCCCTTGGGGGAGAAGCCGTTCTCCTGGTGCGCTGGGAGAGGCTGCAGGCCATTCACCAGGGGCCCCGGCGACTCCTTGCTTGGCAGGCTGTGGGTGCAGGGCCAGAGCTCAGCACCTCACATCCTACCACAGCCCAGGCACCCACAGCTCCAGCCTGCCCCTGACTCCCTGCTCAGGGCCCCGGGGAGTGGGAGCTAGTACCTCCATTGAGGTTCCTGGGAGGCCAGCTCCTCTTTCTGCACAGCCTCCTTCTGCAGGCCTGGGGATCGAGGCTCGCCAGATTTGACAGGGTCTATGAAAGGGAAGAAATGGCTGTCAGCTGCTGGCTGGTGAGAGGAGGAGGTGTGGTGATGGGGTGGCGAAGGGGACAGAGTGAGAGGAATAGGACCTTTACCTGGGCTAGAATTATTGGTGTTTGCCTCCTTTCTGTCCAGCTTCTGCTTTGAAGAGGAAGAGCAATCAGACCCAAGGTGTATCTGGCCACCCTACTGATGTGCTGAATTCTTCTTTCCCCCACCCAGACCCTGAGCAGCCAGTCACAGCCTCCTTCCTCCACCCTGAGTGCCTTTCCTCCTCACTCGGCCCTGACTCCCAGCGCTGCCCTCTGGGGAATCCTGACCTTGGTTTCAGCAGCTTCTGACTTCCGAGTCCTCTTCATGATTTCCTCCAGACGCTGTTGGGAGGACCCACATGGGTTAGACTCTAGTGCTGCCCTAATCTTACACTTCCCACCGGCCAGCCCCAGTCCTGGGGTCTCTGGGCCCTTCCAGCTCTTATCGTCCTTTACAGGCCAGGAACTAGAACTTGCCCCAATGCCCTCTTGTCCTACCTTTAGAGTTCAAGGTAGGGCCCACTCCCCTATCCCCATTAGTCCCAGTTAGTGGAAAGAGGGACTCAGCCAAGAAGATGACCCCGCCCACCAGCGTCCACCCTGCCCACAGAAGTCCCGCCCACTGCTCTATCCATTACCTTCTTGCGCTCCTGCCGCTCCTGCTCCTCGCGCTGGAAGTGCTTTTCCCGTTCCAGACGCTGCCGTTCTGCTTCTTCCCGGGACCGAGCTTCGGCCTCCTCTTTCTGCCAAAGACCCCAGAGAGCTTTGAGCAGCTGGACTCCAGCCTTCCCTCCAGGCCAGCCCCAGCCCAGCCCCAGCCCCAGCCCCAGCCCAGCCTGCCCGCGGGGGCACCTGCTTCTGCAGCCGCTCCTGCTCCTCCTGTTCGGCCTGCGCCTTTTCTCGGGCCTCTTGCTCCTCCCGCCTCCGGGTCTCTGCCTCCCTCTCAGCACGGGCCTCGGCCTCCCGAGCCAGCTGCTCCTCTCGCATTCGCCTGGGGGACACAGGGAACTCGCGCTCAGCCCTTCGCTTCTTTAGCAGGCCCCATATGGGTCCCCTTGGTCCCCAATAGTGTACTCACTTGTCCCTTTCTGCCTGCAGCTTCCGCTCCTGTTCCTCGCGCTCCCGCTGCTCACGGGCCTGGCGCCGCTTCTCAGCCAGGAGCCGTGTAGCCTCTTCTCGATCTGTGGTGCCGGCCATGGGTTTGCTAGGGGCGGCTGTGGGGGCGGGCACTGGGGGTGAGGTCAGGACAGTGGTATCTGGGGTGAAATCAAGGTCCAGGAGTCAGCACACAACAGCTCAGGCACTTCTAGCACCCCTGTAAGTCCGGTGAGTCCTAGACCTCTGGGCGACCCACCCATCCAACTTCCACCACCCACTTAAGAGTGGTGAGATCCTCTTTTCTGGCCCAGGTCCTGGGATTGGACCTGCTGAGGGCAGGGGCCTCCTCTTCCTGTCTGCCAACACCCAGTCCCCAGTTATCTCTGGGCCCACACCGCTGACCACCTCCCCTACACGGGCAAAGCTGTCTTCTCTTGCCCCGCCCGCCTTTCTGCATCCTCTCTTCATGCCCACCTGCAGGGATGTCAGCTGTGGGCTGTTCCTTCTGGGCAGGGGTGGGTGAGGGCACAGGCGAGGGTGCTGGTGAGGATGGGGCTGCAGGCTCCTTCTGTTCACTGGCTTTGCCCTTGCTCTGGTTCTTGTCCTCGTGTCCTGCCGCACTGGGGTTCTCCTTTGCTTCATCCCTCCTCCGAACCCGCCCCTTGGGTGATGCAGTGGTGCCTCGGGGGGATGGTGGTTTTGGGGGCAGAGCATGGTTGGGCCCCGGGCTGGGGCAGGGAGAGGCAGGCCTGTGCCAGGATGTGGAGGGAGAGGACGGCCGGGCCTTAGACTTGGGACTGAGAGAAAAGGGAAATGTTAGGCCTGGAGGACACAGTGTCCTCACGGACACATACACACACGGGGCATGTCATTCCTCAGGGAACTATCCCTTCCAGCCTAGGTCAGTATCCCCATATGCTCTCACAAAACCGTAGTATTTCCTTTGGGAGTATATGTCTCAGTTTGTAATTACACATTCATGTCAGTAATATCCGTCTCCCCACTAGCTGATAAGATAGTAAGAGCAAAAATGACACCTGGTTTGGCTCATAAAGTTTCCTCAGCACCTAGAATGGAACCTGGCAGGTCCACTCATTCATTCAGCAGGCATTTGTTGAGTGCTTACCAGATGCCAGGCACTATGCTAGGTGCTAGGGTACTTCAGCGATCGCAACATTAAAAAAAAAATCTGCCCTTAAGGAGTTTTCATTCTAGAGGTGGGTGCCCAACAAATACTTTTGAACGAATGAATGGCCCGGTGACAGGCAGGCTGTGCCCACCTGAGTTCAGAGGCTGTGCCAGCAGAGAGGCGCGGGCGTGGAGAGGCAGGCAGTGACTGACGCTTCTTAAGGTTGCGCTCCCGGGCCAGAGCACTCTTCTCCTTCTCATTTTCCCGCTCCTTGTCTTTCTTCTCCTTTTTCTGCACCTGTGAGGAAGGGGATGGAGAGTGGGGAGGCAGGGAGCAGAGGTCAGTTTGCCCACACTCCCAAGCTGGGTTCCCTGTCCCCACCTGAGCGTCCACTTACCGGGGATGCCTGGGGCCTGCGGTGGGCGGGGGCGGGGCTGCCCACTGAGCTGGGCTTGCGGCGCTCCCCACGCTCCCCGGAGGAGGGGGTGCAGCGATGCATGCTGCTGCGGGGGGCGCTGCATGGCGGCATCAGGGGGCTGGCAGAGGCCGAGCGCGGGCACACCGGCACGGCTGCAGAAGGATGAGTGTGGTCGGGATGTGGCCCACACGTGAGGCTGGCCCCTGCCCGGCCCCTTGTGGGGGCTCTCCCAGGGCCACTGCCCCTACCCTGGTCCCGGCCATTGCGGGGCAGTGTGACTGCACTGCGACTCCGTGCCAGGAAGGAGAGGGTGGGCGTCATGAGACGGTCCACGATGCTGCTCTCCCATGCACTCAGCTGCAGGCTTCGATCTAGGGGGAGAATGCCAGGAGGAGCTGGTCACCACAGGAGTCAGGCAAAAGCAAAGGGGGGTGACCAGGTACCATTCCATGCCAAGCCCCAGGAATTTCCCCCAGGAGGATTCTATCTGATCACCCCCGGCCACACTTTTCTGCCTGGGGTCTGACCCACCCAATGCAGACTGAGGCAACAAGACACTTTCCAGGGCAAAGTGCTGCAGACCTTGAGGGTCTCCTCCTCCTACTCTTCCCAGATGGAAGGGTTCTGAACTGTGAGCTGCCCAGGGTTGGTGTCCCACTGTAGGGCCCTTTCCCTCCTGCTGTCAGAGGGCTGGGGAGGTATGACTCCATGGATTTGGGACAGTAAGGGTCCTTGTGCTCCTCTGACTCAGGAGGGTCCCAACTTTTAGGTGTCGCATGCCAGGGAGAGGCTGCTAGGGGGCCTGGCTGCCCTGGGCCACCCTGCGCTGTCCCCTCAGCTGCTGGGTTATTTTTAAACCTCAGTCAGGTGGGTTTGGTACAACAGCTGATTTGGTTGCTAGGCAACAGAGCAACCAAATAAAAGCTGGAGAAACTTATAAATAACTCCTACCATGGCCCTTCACATGTGAGCACCAGGGCAGTGGGAAACAGAGGCTATGCCACCCTGGTTGGCCACAACTCTGGAGCCAGCCAAGGCCATGGCCGGGCTCTGAAGGCAGACAGGGCAGGGTGCACAGGCCCTCCAGGGTATAGAAAAAGGGACCCCTCCACACACACACAGCACCCAGGCCAGTCTGGTACTCGGGGGCAGGGCCACCTGTCTAGGGCTGGCCTAGGCCAGCTGGCTGTGGTTGCAGACGAGGCTGCCTGCCCATTACCACCCCCACCCCCACCTGCTCATGAGGCCCCTGCCAGGCTCTCTGCCTGCTCTCTGCCCTTTGTCTCTCTTCTCCTCCCTGCAGGGCACATCTCTGTCCTCAGGGTCCAGACCCAAATGCCGGCTCCCCCGAGGGGCACAGAGCCCCGGGTGGGGTGGAGTGGGGATGGAGACCTGGAGTGTGTGAGGGCTCCTGGGACCTGGGGCTCTTGCTGAGCTCTGGAGGAGGCTTGGCTGAGGCTACAAGGGACTCTGGAGGGAGCAGGGCTGGGCCTTCTCTTACTTCTACTGGGGGAGTTCCAGAGCGTGGCAGAGGACTTTGAGAGCCGCTTGTTGATTATAGAGTCCACATGTTTGGGCAGGTTTACTGCCGACACAGAGCACCTGCTCCCACCTAGAGGGGAAAAGACACGGCATTAGGGCCGGGCCACACAGGAGCCGGGGCGCACTGAGGCCTTCCATGCAGGATGCTCCGCGGGCAGGTGGAAGGGGAGGAGTGGGCAGGCTAGGAAGGGGAGGGGGAAGCAGACTTGGCTCTGGGAGGAGGGAGGGGGGTAGGTGATCAGGGACAACCTGGACTGGGGGAGCCGACGGAGAAGGAGCAGAGGAAGGAGCTGGAGTAAAACTAGAGAAACTACAGCCTTCCTGGCCAGGAAGCCATTCTCTAGGGCTGGGCGCTGCGAGCCCTCCCCCACGACCACCCAGTGCTGCAACTGCTGACACTGCCAGGCCAAGGCGCTATGGCTACAATACCCACGTAATGGGACAAATGCAGAGACGTTCCTAAACAGAAGAATCCACAGTCACAGTCATTCGCACAAATCCACATACTCATACGGAAAAAGACAAAGACGTGCAGGCACAGGCAGATAGGGTGATGGGCACTTCTGCATGCGTACGTGTGTGCAAACATGCACAGACACAGAAACACGGACACGAACAGGTAAGGTGTCGGACCCAGATGCACACAGGCACGAACACATCAAGGCAACTCGATCACGGTATTTGTAACGGCTGACAGTCGTGGGGGTGCTTACCGAGTACCAGGCACTGTGCTGGACACCACACACATGTTACCTCACTTGATCCTCCCAAACATCTACCTACAACCTCGGAGGCAAGTAGTATTGTTATCCCCATTTTACGGAGGAGGAAAGTGAGACATCGAGAAGTTAAAGGTCACGCCGCGAGTGCCAGAGCTGGGACTCTAACCCAATTCTGTCTGACTTGGGAGCCCTCGCTGAGGTCCACAAGGCCACAGACGCACCACAGCAAACACATATGACACACAATGCCCAGATCCATGAGCACATACACCAAAAGATACACAGCTAGAAATACTGAACCTTGCCATTACATAAAGATACCCAAACACTGTGATACATACATGCCAGCAAAGAATCAGACCAAAATCTACGACGGCCCTACATGAAGAAAACTCAACGACAAAAATCTACCTTCTAAGACAGGTACATGAGGAGGTGTGTGTGACCGTTTCCTTTAAATAGCCCATGTCTACGGGGCATTATAGTCCTTTTTTATGCATCGTCAACTAACAATAATTGTCAGGAGCAAAGAAGGCTAAACCCAAAATGACAGGTTTGACAAGCAAACCGAGAGAGAGCATCCGCCTCTGACTTGATCGTGGAAGTCCTTGGGAAGGGACCATTTGGTTTCTAGACTATTCCAGAAGACACACAAGTCACACGAAGCAAGGCATACCTGCTGCAGGGAGCTGCCAGTCCTCGCACTGAGGCTGCTCCCTTCCCCCACTCCTCAGGCCCCGGCCTCACCCACCCACCCCCCAGACTCCCCCATCCACTCACTGGTCTTACGTCCTGGGGAGCTGTGGTGCAGGGCCCCTGCCCAGGACCAGCGCTGCTGCCGGATTTCTGCCCACGTTTTCTTCACTGACCGCTGGATGGCCGCTTCATAGCGCTCCTGGTGGGGAGGGCGAGAAGAGAGAGAGGTCTGGGCTCAGAATCATTCATTGTACCTGGGACAAAGACCCCTCTCTCTCCTGTGACAATGCCCTCCCCCAGATGTTTTCTCTGACTCACTGCAGGTAACCAAGGTTACTGAATCCTTGCTATGACTAAGGACCGTTTGCAACAGATCCCTTTCGACTTGTTCTTGGGGAGCTTTTCACTGTTCTTGAGTCATTTCCTGAGTGTGTGAGCTGTTTCTCCAAGCACAGCATGGTACTCTCCCTGCCGGAGGCTCCCAGGTGGGGCCGTGTCCCCTTGGCACTGAGGATCCTGACCGTGGGGCGATGTTTTCCTTTCAGCCTCAGGTCACTGGGCAGAGCCAGGCCACCTTTTCCTTTCATTTCCTCACTGGTGCTCACGCCAGGTCTCTGCTCACATCGTGGAGCTCGGCACACGCACACATCTCTGCACGTGCTCACGCGCACACACGTCTCTGCACAGGCACACACACACACATACACACACACACACAGCCCTGGTCAGGTGGCTCAGTTGGCTGGAACATCATCCTGGTGTGCTAGCACTGCGGATCTGGTCCCCACTCAGGGCACATACAAGAATCAGTCAAGGATGCATGAATGGGTCTCTCTCTCCAATCGATAAATAAAAATTAACATCAACAACAAGCATACACACACACGGGGCACATGCGCGCACACAGAAATACCTGTACCGACCGCACAGGGCTACAGGTGCCCACACTGGCTACTACTGACCCAAACATGTCTGCAGCTGCACAGATGCCCATATGTTGTACCCAGAGACCCAGCTGCAGATGGGAACACCAGTAAGACCATGTGGGTGCAGATAACGCAGAGGCATGAGCACAGACGTGTGTACATACCGAGCCAGTGCACAGATGTGTGTGCGCACAGGTACACAGATCCACGCACGCACAGTCAGACGTCAACACAAACGCACCTTATTTTTCTCGAGCTTCTGTCGCTGCCGCTCCTCCAGAGCCGCTCGGCGCTGCTCGGCTTTGAGCCGCTGCTCCTCCAGCCGCCGCCGGCGCTCCTGGAGCTGCTTCTCCCGCAGTGCTTTGGCCTTCTCCTCCTTCTCCAGCCACACTGCCTTCTTGGCCGCTGTGAGAAAGGAGCCCCAAGACGTGTGAGCCCCAAGACGTGTGAGGGAGTCTGCACAGGGTGGGTCTTTCTCCTGCCTGCTCGGTGGGGGGATGCCTCCGCTCCCAGGCCTCAGAATGGGAGGCCTCTTTCCCCGGACTGGCCTCGGGTCACTTGGCACTGAAGGACGGACGAGTTCTTCAGTGCCAGATCCCTGTCTGACTGTGGGGCCTGTCGGACAGATTTTCGTGCACGGTGACTGAAAGCACGAGCCTCTGGTCTGTGTCTCAGGCGCTCCAGGAGCGGCATGACTTAGGCAAATGATTTCATCTCCCTGAGCCTGGTGCCTCGTCCTCAGTTTGGGTTGAGAGCATTAGCTGGGCCAACGCGTGTGCCGCTCTCAGCACCGTGCACATGATTAATTCACTGCTCCAGAAGTGTTAATGTTATGAATAGGACCTTGAATAGGACCTTAAGGGTGATGATGATGAGGGTGAGGAAGGTGATGATGTTTCCCAAACACTCACCCAGGTACTTGGCCCGCTCTTCTCGCCGCTCCTTTGCCAGCTTGTGCCTCTCTCCTGCCTTCTTCACATCTTAGTAGAGGAAACAAGGACAGATTCAGGTCAAGTGGCTCCTCCAAAGGAGGACTGTGAGCCTCAGGGCCCTCCCCCGAGGCCACCCCCCACCCTTTTCCCCATCTCCCCCAGGGCAGAGGAGATTCCCTCTGGTGGTATCAACCAGGGCTGGGACCCTGAGCTAAGGAGTTCGGCCAGGACTAAGGACATCACACACACCTTGTTTGGCAGAAGGGCTGTCGGAGGCTGGCGCTGCTGTTGGGGATGGCTGGCTGCTCCTTCGAGGAGGCCTGGAATCCCGTGGGCCTGTGGCTGGTGGGGTGGGCCCCCTGATCTTCGCTTCTGAGAAAGGGGACTCTTCCTGCTTCGGGGCTGGTCTAGGCCCGAGAGGCCCTGGGGGGCTTTCTGGTTCCAGTGGGAGCTGCTCAGAGTTAGTGGCATTTTTCATGGCTGGAGGGGTATCCGGGGGAGTGTCGGGGATGAGGGCTGACATCGAAGGCGGCGGTGGCGGCGGTGGCGAGGGGTCACCCTCTGGAGAAGGTCTTGGCTCTGTGGGGGTCCTGGCTGCCACAGCTAGAATACCAACACAAGAGAGGAGAGTCAGATGGCACATAGGCACCATTAGTTCAACTTGAAGCTCTCTTTCCCTCGCCCAACTGTCTTATTCGTTCATTCACCCAACATGTTCATTGAGCTCCTTCTATGTACTAGGCCCTGTTCCAGATTCTAATGACATAATGGTGAGAAAATAGCCATGGTCCCACCCTCTAGCAGGGCAGACAAGGAGCTAGGCAGTTACAGCAGAGAATAAGTACTATGTGGGGGGTAACGCAACAGAGATGGTTAATCTACATTTGGGGGTTTCCTGAAGAAGTAACGACTAAACTGAGCTCTGAAAGGTGAGCTAGAGTTGGCAAAACCAGGAGAGAGTTCCAGCAAAGAGAAGAGCATTTAAAAAGGGTGAAAGGGAGCAGGGTGTTTTAGAAAAACAGAAAAAGTTTGTACCAAATGGTCATGATTGGTTTCCATGTCTGCCTCCCTCACCTTTCCGCTTGACCTCAGGGACACCGTGAACCCCGGGTCTGGGGCTCAGAGGGCGCTGGCACTGGGCACACGGGACCAGCAAAGAGGAAGGACAGCACGTGGGCACAAGTGGGATCCCAGTCAGTAGGCAGCCAGCTCTGTCCACTGTGTGACCTCTTTCTTCTTTCCCAACCACCGTCAGATTTCTTCTTTTAAGACATTAATATTTCAGGGGCCTTGTAAAAGATACCAAAGCACGAAGGCAGAGAGCCACATGATTTGGTATTGCCTGTGTATGTACACAGGCGGGCACGTGGACACCAAGGGGCAGCTAAAGACAGGCCTGGGCACCACTCAGTGAGGGCCCAGCTCTGACACCAGCACTGAGAGGCAGGAAAGGAGGGCCTGCTTCCCTGGCTGGTAAACTTGGGCAGGCTAGTCAACTTCGCTAAGCCTTCATTTTCTTTCTCTCTCTCTCTCCTTTTAAAAGATTTTATTTACTTTTTTTTTAAAGAGAGGGGAAGGGAGGGAGACAGAGAAGGAGAGAAACATAAACATGTGAGAGATACATCAATTGGTTGCCTCTCTCACACCCCCCAACTGGGGAACCCGGCCGGCAACCCAGGTATGTGCTCTGACTGGGAATCGAACCCGCGACCTTTTGATTTGCAGGCTGGCGCTCAACCCACTGAGCCACACCAGCCAGGGCTAAGCCTCGGTTTTCTTATCTATAAAATGGGGCAATGACCCCAAGATAGTAGAGATGTCAGTAAAGTGCCTGGCACAATTCCCGTGCCAGGAAACAGCACTTCCCTCCCTTTCCCTGTGGGACTTACAAAGCTCCCGAAGAGAAGCCTCTGCATGAACCCTAGGATGCCATCTGAGGCTACTCTGGGCACTGAAGGGACAAGTGGTGACACAGCCACTGACCTGGATTTAGGGAGCAGGGCCACGGTCCATGGGAAAGTGAGTCTAGGGCAGCATTTTTTGCTCTTTTTAGGTGCCTCCACTATACTAGGTCTTCGGCTCTGGGAACTCTGGCCCTCTCAGGAGGTGGCAAACTCCCCATCCCTATGGGTGACAATGTGTGTGCACAGGGACTCCCAAGGAGTCACCTTTGGGACTGGGCACCTTTTTCAGGGAGACAGGCATCTGGTGGGTGAGTATGGGCTCTAAGGACAGACTATTTGAATGTGAATTCTGCCTTCCCCACTAACTGTGTGGCCTGGGGCTAGTTACAGACCCTCTCTGTGCCACAGCCAGCTCCTCTTCTACAACACGCAGACAGGACTGTGAGGAGTTATGAACGGTTATGTATTTCTCCAAAGCTTTCTATATTGAAAGTGTTTACACACGTTAGTTTAATCCTCACTGACAATACTTAAGGAAGGAGGCACTATAAATATCTTTCACACAGATGAGGAAAGTAAAGCAAAGAGACGTCGAGTAAAGTGGTTTGAAGTCACTCAGCTGGTAAGTGACGGCAGCTGGACTGGAAGCCGGCCTCTGTCACCAGAATCCGCGCTCTTACCCATCACACCGCCCTGCCTGTTTGAGGCAGTATGAGGTAATACGTGTTACACAAGGAAATTATGTAAGGCTCACACTATTTTCCCCTCATTCCTTTCCTTCTAGCTTTCTGGGCTCCGAGAAAGAGCCTCAGCTGAGGCCCTGCCTCCCCAGCAGCACCAGACTCCACGCCAGTCCACCCAGCTCTCCCCGCGCCAGTGCCAGAAAGCTGCCTTGTCACTGCCGGTCTATTTCCCGGCCACCTGCAAACTCCTTTCCAACTCCAGCCGGCCAGAGAACCACAGCAGGTCCTCGAATAACGTAGTTTCATACAACACCTTCTTGTTATACCGTTGATGCCGTAGGAACCTAACTGTTGTTTCCATCAATTAGCCTATGGTAAAACTGGTTGCATTCTATGTTGTTTCACTTAAAGTCACAGAACCTATTGACGATGTTAAGTGAGAACTTACCGTAGTAGCTTACAATGAATTCATTACGGTGAATGCTTACTATGTGCCAGGAGCTGAGCTAGAACCTTTAAAAAAATTGTTTTTAAGAAAACTAGTACGTGGCAGCATTTGAACCCAGAACTGCTGGGGACCAAAAGGAAATCTAAGGCATTTAGGCGCATCAGCACTCAGCTTGAAGGCCGAGTGAGGGTGAGGTCCGCATGTTGCCATTCTCCTAGCACCTGTGCGTGCTGCGGGTGTTGCAAGGAGAACGGGTAGGCGGATGTTTGTCTAGACCTAGGCAAATCACACCCACCAGGCAAGGCCGTGAATCTCCACCAGGTCCTGATGAGCTGTGTAAAGGGAACCCGGGAGGAGGGAGGGAGGGAGGCGGCCAAGGACCTGCACCTGGGCGTCAGACGCAGCGGGGTTAGAAAGGTCTTAGGCTTCAGAGTTGGATAGGCCCGAGCGGGGAAACCTAGCCCTGCTGTGGACAAGCCCTGCGCCTGTCCGAACCTGTCTCCTCACCAAGTTGTTGGGACCCATGGGGAGTAGGTACATCATGTCTGCGCCTGACAATCTGTCCTTTTCTTTCCATCTCTGCCACAAGAACCCACGTGGGCCAGGCCCCCGTGACCTCCACGTTGTTAAATTCAGCAGTCATCTCTCAGGCCTTGTCGTGCTAACTTATCAGCCCATCTGACACAGTCCATCCCTCGGTGCTCCTTGAACACTTTGACCTGGCTTTGAAGACAACGCCTACCTGGGTTTCCTTCTGCATTGCTGGCTGTGACTTTTCAGATGTCTTTGCTGATCCCTCAACTTGCTAACCTCTCAGCACCCGAGTGCCCCAGGGCTCAGTGGAGGACCGAATCTCCCTTCTGTCTACACGCACCTCCTCGGTGATCTCATCCAGACTCACGGCTTTCATACCGTCACTCTGCTGACGACAACCAAATTTGTTTCTCCAGCCCAGACCTCTCCCTCGAGTTCCAGTTTCGCTCGTGCAACACCCTACTTGACATCCCTGGATGTCTTACAGACACCCCAAATCTAACACATCCAGAAATGAGTTTCAGATTTACACCCCACCCCCACCCCCCAGGCTGCTCTTCTCCCAGGTTTCCCATCTCAGCCAGTGGCGACCCTGCCCTTCCAGTTTCTCGGGCCAAAACCCGTGGAGTCATTTTAGAATCTTTTTCTTATCTGATCCCCCATATCTAATCTCTCAGTATATCTTTTTGGCTCAATGTGGCAAATATACTCTGAATCCAATCACTTTTACTACCTCCACTTCTAACATCTTAGTTCAGCCATTGCCATCCCCTTATAAAAGACTCCCCCCCCCCAACTGCTGTTCTTCATGCCCCTTTGGTCTCTTCCTAGCACAGCAGCAAGGAATTCTGTCTAAAAACAAGTCAGATCAAATCATGCCCTGAACCTCCAGATGCCCCATCTCCCGAGGAGGAAAAAGCAAAGGCACCACAATGGCCTCCAAGGGCCCTTCAGGACCCTCCCTCTCGGACCCCATCTCTTCCTCCCCTTCGCCCCTGCTCAGTCTATTCCAGCCGCTGCTCCTGATGTGCGCCAGGCACGCTGCTGCCTCAGGGCTTTGCCTTGCTGTGCCCTCTGCCAAGAATTCTCTGTCCCCGGTTCGTGCGCGTCTCACTTCCTCAACTCCTTCGGTCCTAACTAGAATGTCACTTCTCAGTGTTGCCTTCTCGGACTCCCTATCCAAAACTGCAAACTGTAGTTGGCGTCTCCCTTTTCCAACTGTACCTCCTTCTTTTCAACTCTATTATTCTCCACGAGCATTAATACCACTTTCACGCTCCCCCCACTGGCAGGAGATAATCTCTACGAGGGAACGAATTTCTGTCTACATCGCTAGCCATTCTATCTCTAGTGCCAGCAGACGCCGGCACACAGGAGCTCCGCAACTACCTGTTGAATGGACTCCACCCTGGCAGATACCATCGGCATCTCTCACCTGGATGACTGCAAAGTCCTCCCACTGCCCTCCCCACGCCCATTCGCCCATTCTCGCGCTGCGCCCATGGAGCAGCCGGAGTAATTGTTTCCGAATGCAAATCTGAAACCTCTCAGTGGCTTCCCACTGCTCTGCAGATAAAATTCTTGAACCCAAGATGCAAATCCGGCATAGTTTGAAGTCCCCAACCTTTGAATCTTCTCTCCACCTTTGTTTCCCACTTGCTCTCTGCGTCGCAGCCACACTGACCTTTTCATTCAGACGACCAGTCACGCAGCCCCTAGCCTTGGGGGGAGCATGCTCTTTCTCGTCTGTTCTTAGACAACTCCCAGTGACCCTTCGTATCCTGCCCAGCTCAGTTAGCGTTCCCTCAGGGAAGCCTTTTCCAGGCTTCTCTGACCAGGGTAAAATCCCTTTTGCATACAACCATGGCTCCAAGCGCCTCTCGTTAGGAGCTCCGTGATTGTTAAAGTCTCAAACTTCCTCAGGTGGTTCTCTTTTCATTGTCAGCTTCCCCCCAGGTTGTGAGGAGGCCCTTCGAGGGCAGCATCCTGTCTGTTTTGCTCTCTGCTGCATCACCAGCAGACACCACACTGCCAAGTACACGCAGACAGTCAAGAAATGCTGTTAAATGAGACTAAAATGCTGCATTGGAAGCCACCCTGTCCTAAAACAGTTGCACAGAGATTTTTACTCCAACAAAGACGAAACCCGTGTGGCAATTTATGGCAAAGGAATAAACTCTTGAAGGGAAGCGAAACAAGCAGCTCCATCTCGGTTGAGTTTGGGCAGCTTCCTGGACCGAGGAGCTCAGGTAGAAGTTAATAACAATAACAAAGAGGGTTTATTCCAGCAGCTGAAAAAGAAAGACTTCTAGAGAGGCAAACAGGACTTTTGGAACTCTTTTTTGGACCTGGCGGACTATTGACCTGGAATACAAATATTTTTCCTCAGAATTATGCCAGCCCTAATGAAATGTCATTGTGGCAGTGTTAGCCAGAACAGATTATATTAAGCCAATTAATTCCTTGGTAAATTATCTATATGGCATGGCTGAACTAACTTTTGACGAGCCCCATTTTCAATCCTAACATGTGATCTTTCATTTTATTTTATTTTTGGTTTGTGTCTAAATGTGAGGTTTTAGCCCTGGCTGATGTGGCTAAGCGGACTGAGCGCTGGCCTGCAAACCGAAAGGTCGCTGCTTCGATTCCCAGTGAGGGCCTGTGCCTGGGTGCCAGGCCAGGTCCCAGGTTGGGGGCCTGAGAGAGGGAACTGATTAATTCAGTGTTTCTCTCCCTCTCTTTCTCCCTCCCTTCACCTCTCACTAGAAATAAATACATAAAGTGTTTTTAAAAAATAAATAAATCTGAGGTTTTAGCCACTGTTAGTTTTATTTTGCTACATCAATATCTACCAGAAGTATTTGTTCAGAAGTGGATAAGAGGCCGTTTGTACTTATTTCCTGGCACAAAGAGCGCTGGCAGGGCAAAGGTGCAGGAGCTGGTCACAGGGTCAGTAAGTCTTGTGTTCTCAAGAGTCCCAAGAGGGGCTGTATCTGGGGTCTGCGGGAAGATTCAGGCCAAGCCTCTCGGAGGGCCTGTCACATCACTCGCCCTCTCCACCCTCTGGGAGCTGGCAGTCCCGTCCTCTTGTCTTTCCCTCCTCCCACCTCAACAACTGCCTCAGGGCCAAAGACTCCCAGCACTGAGAACTCAGCCTGGCTTTTTGGTTTGCCTCCCTGACGGTGCACAGCCACAAAGCGAAGAGCCTGGGTCTTAATCCTTCTTGCAGCCACAGAGCAGGAGTTCTGTGTCAGTTCAAGGAATACCTGCATGGGTGAATGGAAGGATGGACAGACTGTGGAAAGCTACTTAGCCAGCATATAGTGGAAAAAGCATAACCTCTCTAATCCTAAACATCTCAATCATTATCAGAGCCCTGTCTGTGTATGCCCTGCCAGCTGCTGAGCCCAGGAAGGGAAACAAACCAATGTATCAAAGCCCTACTGTATACTAGGAACTTTCCCTCATCTCATTGAATTCTTATGACAATCTTAAAGGGAAAGTACTATGGATGGTCCCTGATTCACAGGTTAGAAAACTTAGATGAGGTGAATTGCTCATGGCAATGTGAGAGGTAGGACATGAACCCAAGGCTATCTGATGACAAAACCCTTATGTCAAAACTGTTTCTGATAGGCGTCACCCTTCCCCGAGGCTCCAGCCTATTCCTTGAAGAAGGAAATGATGCGGTGGTTCCCCCAGGGAGGTTACCCCTAAGGAGATTACCCCCATGACGAGGACGGGTGCAGGTGGGGCCTGCAGGCACTGAGCTCAGATTGCAGGAATGCAGGGAAGGCAGGCTCATGCTCAGGCTGGCCACCAGGAGGCAGGAAGTGAGGCATCCGGGCAGAGGGTGCAGGGTGCAGGGGACAGAGCCAGAGAGTGCCAGGGAGAGCTGGTGGGGAGGGATGCACAGATAGCGTGCTGAGCGGGGAGCACAGGGAGGCAGAGGCAGGAGGCGGAGAGAGGAACTGGGACAGAGATCAGCACCTCTAGCCAGAGCCCTCCCGGCTCTCACAGGAGCTCCTTAGGTGGTAGCACTGGACCAGACAAATGAAGACAGTGAGGCCAACAACAGGGAAAAAATACACATAGAGAGAGTGAGTACACGCCACAGAGAGAAACACCAGTGTGGACAGAGCCCCACAATGGCAAGAGATGAGATACATTTCTCTCTCTCTCTCCCACTTCACACATACGCACAAAGACAGGGATCCTCTGCATGCTTCAGAGACACAGAGCGCTCAGAGACATGATGTCCCCAGTATATTTACACAGCCTCATCCAGGTCACTTCTGCCTTGCCCCTCCGGGCCCAGGGAAAGTCCAGTTAACAGTAGCAACAGCTAATGCTGTGTCACTGACAACCGAACGCTTTAAACATGTCAGTTCATTTCATCTTCACCACAATCCTATGAGGCAGATCATATTACCCCGTTTTACAGATGAGGAAACACATTCAGAGATATTAACATGCTTGCTTAAGCTACACCACCGGTCAGTAGCAAAACTGGGGTTTGGACACAAATCGGTTTGACAGTTTTCACCCTCAGTCTAACCACCCAAAGGGACAACCTCCTGAGCTTCCTCTCTTTCTGGAGAGACCTGCTGGGAGCGTGGGGGTAGGCAGGAAGGACAAACCCTGGGGGATGGATGCCTGATTGTGGGGCTGGGACAGAGGGGCCCTTAGGGGGCAGCATTACTTCCGGCGGAGCCAGCTATGAGGCGTGAACTGGGAGGGGACAGCCTGCTCCACTGAGCGGTCCTCAGAACCTAGGCCACAGACCCTTGGCCAGACACTGGGGCCAGGCCACAGGCCTCTGAGAAAGCTGGGAACCCAATTGAGACTGCAGATCTGAAGGAGCTCTCTGGCCGGGTTGGTGGCCATTGTTTCCAGCCTCCAATCAGGAGCACCCACTTCCTGTTATTTTAGGCGGCAGGAAATGACCCGATCCCGCAGCCCGGGCTCCAGCATGGCCCTCCCTCAGCCCGGGCAGAACTGCCCATACTGAGGCCTAAATGCTGAGGGCAGAGGCCAAGGCCTGAGGCTGGCCCACTGGCTGGACTGCCTGGGCCCAGGGCCTTCTTTTGGTCTGACTTATTCAGACTCCGACCTGGCAGGACTGGTGGTTAGGGAGAGGGACACGCTCTCTCTACCTCTACCTACCCAAGAAAAAAGATCATGGGGTCCTCAAGACCAAGATGCTCACAGAATACCAATCATGCAAGGGAATTGAGCCAAATTGTCACCCACTGGCTTGGCATGATAATGCAGCAGAGAGGTTTGGTGCACAGGCTTTAGAGTGAGACAGGCCTGGGTTCAAATCCTGCCCCTGCCACTTCCTAGCTGTGTGACTTTAGGCAAGTGACTTTGCTTCTCTGAGCCTCATCTGTAAAATGGGGATAACACTAGTCTGTACTTATGCTTTGACGATCAAATGAGACAAGGCATGTGACATGCTGAACACTGTGCCTGGCACAGAGAAGGCCCTCAAAAAATAGGAGTGGAAAGTAAGTTCACCAGAGAGTCTATTCCTCATCTACTTCTGCTCTAACAAGTGGCGAGGAGTGCTGCTGATGGCCACAGCAATGCCACGTCCTCTAATCCTTACCATGCTCTCTGCTCCCCTCAGGACAGAGCTGCAGCTGAGAGGTGATGGAGAAGCCGCTGAAGGCTGTGCCCCGGGGTGCCAGGCAGAGCTGCCACTGTTAACAAAGCTGCATTATCTGGACCTGGCTCTCTGACTCCCTCACTGGCCCCAAGGCCCGGCAGGGACCCAAGGACATGACTCCCAGCTGCTTTTGGCCTAACTTGCAGCCTAGGTCAGACCTGAGACCTGCCTGGACTGCCCTCAAGTGCCACCACTGCTAGTGTGGGCCCTGCTTTCCGCTCCTTCCCCCAGTCCCTCAGCCCTGCCCATCACCAACTGATGGCCTCCTGAGGGAAGGCAGGGGGTGAACTGGCTTAGTGCCCTTCCCTCCTCATCTGCATCTGCATGACTACCCATTAGGGGCTTGTCAGAGGCCTCATTACTGGGCCCACCAGGCCAAGGAGGGAGGAGGTTGTCAGTGGGAGGTGCTAGCCAGGCTGGCTGCTGTAAGTGGAAATGTGGACCATTGTGCTGGCCTCACCAGTCTCTCCTCCTTTCAGGTTCACCTGGAAGCCTCCTCCTCTGTGAAGCCTTCCAAAAGCAGAGCCCTCTGACCACTGTATTCTACCTGGGTTTCCCTGCAGTGAACACACCTGTCTCCTGCTGTGGGCCAGCAGCTCGCAGAGGGTAGGGACTATCTGATTCATATCTCTGCTGTCTGCACAGCTGGCCCCAAGCTGGCACATGGCAACCACAGGAGGTGTGCTGGGTGGCCCGTCTCCTGTGTCCTCTCTTACCCCCACTGCCCCACCACACCCTGGCTCACATCTGTCTAGAAGTCCCACTCCCCTTGCTGTGTTCCACATTTACCTCCTGAAGTTCTAATCAATCACATCTCCTCCTCAGGTCTCCAAAGGGATTGAGAATAATAATGACAAAAAAATGAATTGCTAGTGTTTATTGAGCACTAAGTGCATGCCAGGGCTAAGGCTAAAGGTTTTATGTATTCGTGTAATTAATGACCCTACTGTCTGTATGAAATAATTCCTAGCATTATTCTAATTTTATAGATGGGAAAACTTAGGACTTAGGTTAAGTGACTTACCTGAGGTCACACAGTAATAAGTTATGAAGTGTAGACTTAAACTCAGATTCCAGAATCTACACTCTTAAGCAAAGTGACTCCCAACCCCTGCCCTCGCCTCCCCTAAACGTGTTTCCTCCCTCTCTGCTGGCACAGTTCCCACTGGCATGACCACAGTGACGGTAACGACACTGTCCTGCGGGTGTCTGTGTGCCAGAGTCTTTCAGGGACCTCATCTCTAGCCCCAACTCTAACCCCCAAGATTGATAACGCTGCCTCCATTTTTCAGGGGCATAAATTGTGTCTGGAGAAGGAAAGTCACTTTCTCTGGTCCAGTTGCCAGTAATTGGCTTACTGGGATTTCCATCCTGGTCTTCAGTCCCAAAGGTGGTACCACACTCGCCCGCTACTCCATGTTGCCTCCTGTTAACGCTCAGTGTGCAAAAGGGTCATGTCATGCGCTCTCAGTCTCAGGGCCATGCGCCAAACTCTCACAGGGCACAACTAGTGGGCAGGACCTTTATTCCTAGGAAACCCTTGGCTCAGAGGGGACCTCTGTCACCTTCCACTTCTCTCTGTGTAAGGAACAGGCAACATTACAATCCAGGTTCTCACGTTACTCCATCCAGACCCCTGCACACAGAATAATCTTCCCAACTAGGACCCTGTATACAGGCCCCACACAGACCCCCCAGTACAGATAAGCATCCCACTCAAGTGCCCTAATTATAAAGTGACCAGCCACTCAGGCCCTCATCTATAGGCCAGTCATCACCCTGATGCAGGCAATGATGGACACACTGGTGCTGGGGACCCTCGGGTGCAAGGGCCAGTAACCAGCCGGAATGGACCCAGGCTGGGCCTCTCTGGGTGTTCCTTCTCAGACTCTGTGCAGAGCTAAGGCATACCCAAGCACCCTTGTTTCGGCACAACCTACAAAGCTCCTGAACCACACCGGTCTAATAGCCTCCCTTCTGCGTCCTCCACCTCCCACACCCATAGGGTCCCCTCACAGCACCCACGCGGGCATGGGGAGGAGCCCACCCACAGCCAAGCGACTCCACCTTGTCCTGGGTTCTCCACACCCACAGACACTGTTTCATCCTGCACCCACGCCCCAGGGGCCAGGGAGGTGACAATGGGGATTAGGCTGTAGGATTCCTTGGAGGTGTGGGGATGGGGCCACCTCCCCCCTGAGTCAGTGGGAACAGAACTTGGGTCCTCAGTAATCATCCTCTTCCCTCCCCTTCCAGGAAGAAAAAAAAAAGAGAAATCCCTCCCTCCAACACCAGGCCCAACCAGAAATCTGTCCCCACCCCCTCATCAGCTGCTCCCAGATCCGAATGGGATTTGCAGAAGTCCTGGGCGATGGTGGTTGGGTAGGTGGGGTGAGGGGAGGGAGAGCTTTGATGGTCTGGGGCCTGGAAAGAGAGAGAGAGAGAGAAAGAAAGGGAGACAGACAGTGAGGGGGTATGTATCCAAAGTCTCAGGCTGAGGAATGATGTGCCAAGTCCCCGGAGTGCCGGCTCAAGCCTTCACCTCATTCTCCAGCGGGAGACTCAGGCCCACAGAGGCTGGGAAGGAGGACGAGCGGGATAAGCAGATTTATTTCTCTCTCCTTCCTCCCCAGATCGGGCTGGGTGGGCTCCGGAGTAGGCCAGGCTGCAGGGGAGTCGGCCCACTCCCCAGCTCCCGCCTTCGCCCCAAACAATGCTACCTCCCCCTCCCCCTCGCCTTTATCCGGCGGGTTACTTGGCAGCGGCGGCTAAAGACCTCCCCCTTCCCTCCCCTCCCGCCTCGCCTCTCTGCCCGCCCGCAGCAGCAACAGGCCCTTTGCGCGGCAGCTGGAGGGATGGGGTGGGGGCGAGGTCTGAGCCCGGGCCTGAGCGTGGGGTACCAGGGGCCCACGCTTCGGTATGCAGGGCTTCAGTCCTCAGAATCGGGGCCCGCAACACACACATTCAGGCTAGGGTCACACGTGCCGACCGGGGGATAGGAAGGAGGACAGACGCGCCCTGGCTCAGTAGAAGAGGATCTTCAGGGCCCGGGTGGATGGGAAGGGGGGTGGGGGCAGGGAAGTCGAGGTGGCACTGGGCTGGGGTTGGCGGGGGAGGAAGGGTCAACCGACAACTCGGAGCGGGATCCTAGCGGATCCCGCCGCCTTGTGCGCCCCAGCGCCCGCGTTGAAAGAAGGGGTAGCTGTCAGAAGATGCATCAGTGGTCCCGAGTCGCCTCCACCGCAGCAGCCTTTATTTTTAAACTTTAACTGGTCAGAGGGCGCGGCGGGGGAGGGGTCCCCGCCCAGCGGGCCAGCCTTGTCCTCGGCCTCCCCGAGGCTTCTCGACCTTCCCCCATCTCGCCTCTGCGTGGCTCCCGGCATACCTGAGGGTGCGCCGGCACCCGGCTCTGCTTGTGGGCCGTTCTCCATGGCTGCGGCGTCACTGGGGTGTCTTGGGGTCTTGGCGGCGGCGGCCAGCGGCCAGGACAGGGGTCCCGCGGCGCATCACGCCCAGCCCGGCCCGGCGGGCAACGACTCGGAGGCGAGACGCTCCGGGGGAGGTAGAGGCTGGCTCGCCTGGTGGCCTGAAGGCTGGAGTTGCCGGTCGCCCAGGTTCTAATGGGCCCGGCTGCGATCTTGCTCCCTGCCGGGCGCCGGCCCAGTCACCGCCGCGGCCCAACCCTATTGTACCGCCCGGGCTGGGCCTGGCCTCTCCGCTGGCGCGTACCAAGTGCGACGCGGGGAGAGCCACCTCCGCAGTGCCCGGGGACCGAGCCGCCGCGCGCCCCTCCCACCCGTTTCGCCACGGACCTGGGGTGCCGGACCTCAAACTTCCTGACACCTCTCCTGTGGTTGCAGCTGAGGGACCACTAAAGCTCCGGGAGGGTCCCCATCGAGCTGCCTCCCCCTGCGGCCGCACGTTGGTACGCGCTGCCGCGCGAGAGGACTACGTTGGGAGCGCTCTGGTGACTCACCCGCCGCTAGGACTGGGCGGGGGGAGCGGAGCTGGGAGCCCCCAGTCCCACCTTGGAGCCTGGGAGCTCAGGCTCTGGGGCCTTGGCGGTAGCTTCAAGTCTAAATTCTCTCCCAAACCCACCTCAAATAAAATCCTGAAGGAGGGTCACAGGGAGACCCCTAAACGGGCTAGGCTATCATCTCTTTGCAGCATCCTAGGGTTGGTGTCTTCCCTGCTCCTCTCGGGTAATTACAGGCCTGCATCACTGCTTTACCCAGGTCTCTAATCTGCTGGGTCCCTCCCAGCTCCATACTGGGTGGTCTTGGCCCAGTACCTCCCCACCCCTCGTCAGAAGACCCTGTCGATTCTAGGAAGAATTTTCTCCCCTGTGGCCTGTTGACGGAGTGACTGAGCCCATCTGACTCTCCTCCCACAAGGAACCCCACTTCTCAGCCCTGCGCAGTGAATGCCCCAAATCCCGTTAGTGCCAGCTGAGGTGCGGCCTCCAGCCAAGTCAGGCGAATGCTGGGCAGAGAAGGGGGAGCCTGCTGGGAAGGTGGATCGATGATGGTGGTGCTACAGAGATTGACAGAGCAAGGAGGAGGTGCAACTGGGCCTGCCCACCCCAGCCCTGCCCTTTGTCCTGAACTCTAGAAGGTCATTTCTCCAGTTCTCCGGGTCTCCATTGTCCAGAGATTAGGCCCAGTGAGATGTTGTTCTCCTGCCCCCCTTTCCCGCCAGTGTCCCCTTCCTTTGAGCAGCTCCAGAGAGCAGCCCTTTCAGGGAAGAGGGCAGAGAACAAAGGGGTCTGGGTTTCGGGAGGAGTAAGTAACTCCAGGGCCTGAGCTCTCTGGGGCAGGGGGTGGGGAAGGAATAGTTCTCCCTCCAGCCCACAGTCGTTAGCAGAGGTTGATAGAAGGCCTGCAGGTGGAGTGGTAACCTTAAGCTAGTGTCTTAACTTTTCTTAAAGTCGGTTTGTTCACCTACAAAGTCAGGAAAATAATGGAATGATGGGGTATCGTGGGGTTGTTGGGAAAGGTGAGAAATATTGTAACACAGATGAAGTGCTGAGCACAGAGCCTGGCATACAGGAAATGCTTAATAAATAGGTGTGATGATGACGGTGGGGCTTCAAAGGCAAAAGCACATTGTGACAAGGAGCAGATGCCCCAATCTTTGTGGGCAATCATCTCACCTGCAGGGTGAGGGTGGGGGGCTGTGCGGACAATGATGTCCAGGACTGTCCTTTGTGAGGTCAGAGAGGCCTCAAGGCCTGCATGTTCCAGAGCTGGACAGGCCCAACCTGAGCCAGGCAGCAATTAGACTCAGAATTCATAAACAGAGCCCACCTGAGGGAGAGCCATCAGAGATGGAACTTCCTCTGCCTCCTACCTCTGCTCTTGAGCTGACCTCAGGGTCAAAGACGTGTAGGTGGGAGAAGTGAGATGCCCTCATTGGCTAGAGCTCAGAAATAGCGGAGGGGGAAAGGCTAGCTAATGAAAAGATAGGCCAGGGATGGATTTGAGTGCCAGTGGACATCATTAGCTACAGGTTGCAGATCATGGAGAGCTGCTAAAGAGTCTTCAGAAGGGGAGGGTGAGCAGTGCTACAGAACTGGAAACCCTCTGTTGGGTCCAAGGATCTGAGATCGACTTTGTGGAGCTCACTGCAAAGTGACAGTGCATGGTGTTAGCCTCCATCAGCGATAGTCAACCAGAGGCAATTTAGCCCCCTACGGGACATTTGGCAATGTTTAGAGGCACTTTTGATTGTCACAATTGGGGCTGTTACTAAAATCCAGTGCTTAGATGATAGGGATGCCATGTAACGTCCTACAGTGCATGGGACTGCTCTCAGAACAAAGAATCATCAGGTCCCAAAACATCACTGGTGCCAAGGTTGAGGAGCCCTTCCCTAGACTGAGGGTGGGGCCCCCTGCGAGATGCTACTGTTGTGGACCAGCAGGGCATTAGGCAACTTGCCACACAGTTTTCCCTGTCCAGCCTCAGAAGGCTTCCTCCGTGCAGAGGGGGCCCCAGCAAGTACTGGGAGGATGGAGCCTGGAGAGCACCCGTGTCCTGTGAGAGCTGCAATCAGAAGAGACAGAGGGAGTACACTTCTCTCCATTCTCCCCATCACTGACCAGGATCCACAGCACATCCCAGGCCTCGGCCACTGAGAGGATTTAGAGTGGGTGTCTCTCTTTGAGTCTGAGTGACAGTACCTGAGGGGCTCCACATGCCCCCCTCCCCCCTAAAAACATTACAAATTCTGAAGAAGCAAGTGGGGACACGTGCGACATCCCGAGCTAAAGAGCTAAAGCTCCAACAGGATGCCCTGACTTCCTAGGTGACGGGGCTGGGAACTCTGTGGCCTCTCCAGTGCTTCCCCTACCGCCCAGGCCAGTCCCCTCCCCCTCTATGGAAACAGGAATGAATGAGCTGTTGGCCTCACCACAGGCTGGAGTGGGGGCAGGTCACCGAATGGGGATCAGAAATATGTCCCCTTTCTGATCCTTTTACGAAGAGGGCAGGAGTTTATACAACTTCTTAGGTTTGGTGAGGCAGGGTCCAGGGTGAACCTGATGGAGGGGTGAAGGAAATCACTGGGAGATTTGACAGGAGGATATGAATCAGGAGACAGGCCCTGGAGGCTGTTTTCTCACCCACAAAGTAGGAAGTAGGAGGGGCCTCATGGTGGGGTGGGGACAACTGGGAAGAACAGACATCAGATTCTCCTCCTCCACCCCCAGGGTACTGGGGCTCCAAGGGGTCTCCAACCCAGGCTGCTTTCCCAGGGAGCCATAGCCCCTAGGGCCCAGTCCCTGGTGCTGGATCCTGGAGGTGGAGAATGTCTTCAAGAGCGTTGGTGATATCGGCTGCAATAAGGCCTCCCTCCAGCTCTTAGGGAGCTGGCAGAACAGAGAGGGATTGGAGGGGGAAAAACTCAGACCCAAGGCTAAATAGGTTCAACCTTTTAGATTCCTGGGAAGAGGTCCTTGTCTAAAAGCCCTTGCTAGGGATGGGAAGCTGTCCCTGCTGTGTAGTAGGGAGAAGGAGATGGGGGGAACCTTGTGTTCCTAAATGTCCTGGCCCTGAGGGGTGGTGGAGAGGAACTGGGATTTGGGAGAATGATGGGAGCTTTAGTAAGAGCCCCTGGAGTGGCTGTCTAAGGAGACTTTGAATTCCCATCTAAGCCAGGAGATCCTATAGTTCAGCCTGAGATGGACCCCACCCCACCCTCGATTCAGGACTGTTGACATTTTGTCCAGTCCCAAAGAAAAAGATAACAAGAGGACGAATCAGGGGCAGAGAGAAGAATCTCAGAGGTTGGAGGCTCCGCCTCCAGTCTCTCCAGAACCTCCCTGCTTGACAGCAGGCTGGGTGGGGTCGGGCTGCTGGCCGTGACTCTGACTCAGGTTTCTGTGGGCAGCCAAAGGCAGCCGGCAGGGAGGAGCCCAGACCGACAGGCCAGCCAACTGCAGCTTTCACCTCAGCTGTCCTCTCTCCTGGGAATGCAGGATGCTCTTCTCTGGCCGTGCTGGCCTCTGGGGGCTAATTGACCCCTGCTTTTCCCTCTCCGCCCCCTCTTTTCCTTCCCCAAACCCTCAGCCTTTGGCCCTCTTCCCTAGGCACTGACACCAGAGGAAGAGTCAAGGGGCGGTCTGTCTCCAGGGAGGCCCCAGAATGTCTGTGCCACCAGGAGCAGGGTATACTAATGATTTGTCCTGTACCAGGAGGTAGAGACCAGGGGAATCCTGGGCACTGGCTTTCAGCCTGAGCAGCCTGAGGCCCCCCAGTCTTTCCCAGTCCTGTTGGCTCAAGTCTAGACAGGCTGGTTGTCATGGTGAAGGCTAGGGGCTAGAATGCAGCTGCTGTAAAGTCAGGCAACTAGGGGTAAGTGAGGAGAGGGTGTTCAGCTACTCCAGTCCTGCCCCTCAGAATTGACCAGCCAGGAAACAACAGTTGCTGGAGCTGAAACCAAAGGACTCTGGTCGGGGACTGTAGGAGTTCCCCTTGGTCATGGGTGAGGGTGTGGCCAGCACATTCCCCTGGTGTTTCTGGGGCCTGTTTTTAGAGAGTGCCTACTTTGCACCCACGTGTTCTGCATACACTGCTCACCAATCTTCATAACAAGTGAGAGAACCAGCAACTTGCCTAAAATGGCGAAACTGGGATTATAACCCAGGACTGACTGTCACCAACACTAATGAGCTTTTCTGGAAGTCAGACAGTGCACTTGTTCTAGGGCGGGGAGCAGGGAGAAAGTGACCTGAACTTTAACACACTGGATATTCTAGCAGGAGGTCACAGGTGGTAGGATGCAGATGCTGGCTGCGTTTGGGGTTTGGGGACAGATCTCTTCGGGTCTGAAGAGGAAGTCAGTGGCAAAATGCTTGACACATAGTAGGTGGTCACTAAACATTTTTGTAATGAAGAGGCCAGATTTGCATGTGAACCATTGCTAGTTTTGGGACACCTTGAAATGATTTAGCTTTGAATTGCAGCAACAGCATATGAAGCTAGTTGCAAAGAGGGACTTTCCGAGACCAAACCCGGGGAGAGAGGAATTTGCAGAGCATATCTGAGTGGGGGTTGGGGGAGGGAGGAGTTGGGGGGGGAAGTGTGGATGATACAGGATTGCTGTAAGGTGCGGACGCCACCCAGTGGCCAGAATGCAGCCTGGGGGAAGACAGGCTCTGCAAGTTAGCCGCGCGCGGAGCACTCTGGAAGTTGTAGTCCAGATGCGCTAATGGGCGGTGCTGCCTGCGGAGCCGTTGGGTGTGGTAATCTGACGTTTATCGGGAAGGGACAGGAGAAAGTTACCCTCCTCGCCGGACTACGAGTCCCGTGGTGCCCTGCGGCGGGCCGCGCAGGCGCAGTGAGCCGTTGCCGGTCAGTACGGAAGGCTAAGGGGCCGCCGCGGGGTTGAACTGTGTCAGAAGGGGTCGCGGAATAGTGGGTTTTTGGCGAGGCGGGGTAGGCGGCCGGCACCATGTCGAGGCAGGCGAATCGTGGCACCGAGAGCAAGAAAATGGTAACTCGGAGCGTGTGACTTCGGCGGGCGGCGCAGAATAGAGGCATTCTGGGGAAGGGGCCCGGCGCCGGGCGCAGTTGAGAAGGGGCCCTTCTCTGAGCTCTGGGAGGGGAGTGGTTCCGCAGGAGGAAGGCGGAGGCTGCTTGGGGGTTTGAAGCGGGAGAGCCACTCCGGGGACGTCCCGGGCCTGAGGCAGGTTGGGAGGGCCGCTGGAGTAGCTCAGAGACCCCTACCCCACGGCCTGAGTGCAGCGGTGCACCTGTGTGCTAGGCCAACAACAACGACGGTGGTAACAGTAATAACCACCGATTGCTCTGCTACGTGTAAGGCACTGGGCCAGCCACTTTCCATATATTATCTCATCTAATCTGCCAAATAGTACTTTCAGAGAGATTATATTATCGCCATTTTCCAGCTCCGAGAGGTTACGTAACTTGCCCAGATTTACAGGTAGGAGGAATTAGGATTTGAACCCCTGTCTCTCTAACTCCAAAACTAATACCTCAGCCTTCTAGGCCATACTGTCTCTCACATTTGCCTTGGCCTGGAAAGAGATGCTCCGATAGTGGTCTTGCCAGAGGAACTTTCTGTGTGGTGGAGTAAGAAGTGGGCCACCGTAGGCAGTAAGTGGCGCCCCTCTGGTGAGGGGAGTCTCCTTTCTTGTCCAGGGAATAGTGGCTCATTGTCACTTGTCCCATCAAGTTTGGCTGTGGGTATGGTCTGGGTCTGGGAGATAAACTAGATGACATTTTCCTCCAAACTAAGGGGACTTCTGGGCAAGTGTTCCTTTTCTTTAGCATATTTTTACTTCCTCCAGAATGTCTCAGGTTGTCCAGGGTTGCACGCTGGGCAGACCAGGGGCCTTTTGTTGACACTTAGCCCCAGAGGGGATGGTTAAACTTCCCTGAGACCTTTGCGTCTTACACCAGGAACAGCCACCAAAAATGTGCTGCGGGAGGCCCTGTTACCCCGAGGAGCACTTTTCCTCAGACCCCCTTTGAGAAGCTGAGGTGTCCATCACAGATCTTCTCTCCAGAAATATTAAGTAGAAAAGCATATGCACAGACATGTACTTACATTTTAGGGGGATTTGTGGGCCCCCTCCGTAGATTACAGGTTAAACATTTCTGTTCTGGAGGATATAGCAAGAGTTTAAACAAAGAAGAAAAATAATATTTTGCTAGGAAACTGTCATGTAGGGGAAAAAGCATGGGCTTTGGTTGGAATTCTGTCTTTTTCAGCTGATCCTCAGTTTCCTTATCTATAAAATGGGGATAGTAATGCCTAGTTAGGATTAAATGAGATTTCAGTATAACATGAATGGGGCATGGTATATGTTTCTGCTTCCTTTTCTTTTTTTATTTTTAGTTTTTTATTTTATTAAGATTCTATTTATTTACTTTTAGAGGGGAAGGGAGGTTTCGAGAAACAGGGATAGAAAGAGAAACATCAATGTGTGGTTGCCTCTCACACACCCCCCAACTGGGGACCTGGCCCACAACCCAGGCATGTGCCCTGACTGGGAATCGAACCAGCAACCTTTTGGTTTGCAGGCTGGCACTCAATCCCCTGAGCCACACCAGCCAGGGCTTTATTTTATTTTTTTAAGTTTTCTTTTCTTTTTTTTTTTAATTTGTTGCTTTTAGAGAGTTGGGGGGAGAGCGAGATTGAGATTGATTTGTTGTTCCACTTATTTATGCATTCATTGCTTGGTTCTTGTACTTACCCTGACCAGGGATTGAACCCACAACCTTGGTGTACCAGGACGATGCTCTAACCAACTGAGCTACCAGCCAGGGCCACCTCCTTGTCTTAAGATATGAGCAGAACTTCCTGTTTAGTTTTCATAACCTGCTGTTGTTTTGTACATTTTTTTTCTTCCCTGAAATCAATATTGCAGTCTTTAATACCACTTTAGTAGGGACCTGCAGTCTCCACCCCCAGCCCCAGTATCCATTCAGCTTTGTTGAGTGAGGGAATTGTGGAGGGCCAACGGCACACTTCTGCCTCAAAGCTTTTGCATCTGCTGTTGCTGCTTGGAACTCCCTTTCCCCAGGTAGTCACTTCATGTACAATTACTCAAATGTCACCTCCTCACAGAAACCTTCCCTGATCATATTAGTCTCCTCTTTTGTTACTCTACTCCTTTTTTCTTCATGGCACTATTTCATTTTAAATGTTTCTTTATAAATTATATATCTACTTATTTATTTTCTGTCTCCCCATGAGAATGGAGACTCCATGAGAGTAGGAATATTTGCTCCCCGCTCCATTCTCAGCACCTAGAATGATGCCTGGCACTGGGCAGTCTGTATTTACTGAATGAACCATGAAGGTTTGGTATGTCTTCTCATTCAGTTCCTGCTGGTACCTACTTGGGGCTTGTCGCAGGATCCTCTTTGTAGCCACCTGGTTTCCCACGCTCTTCTCTGCTTGGGTACCCACCTCTAACAGCCCTCTTCCCAGACAGCCCAGTCTTCTGCAGTCAGCAGTCTTCTGATTGCTGTGTTCCCACTTAAGCCTTCCAGGACTTAAAGGGTTAGTGTGCCCAAGTAGAAACAGACCGTTTGTGTGGCAGACTTCTCTCGATTCCCAGCCGTATGCAAAGTCAGTGCTAGGTAAGGTGGGCAATGCAGAGATGAAGTGCGAGTGCCTACCTGGGGAAGCATGTACTCTGTGAGAGTCAGAAAGTACCAGCACAGGCACAGGACTGTCTGGGGTGGAGTCCTGACCTCACTGCTTGCTTGCGGTGTGACCTTGGGCAAGTTTATTCACTGTCCTAAGCATCAGTTTCACCAACTTTAAAAATAAATTTAAAAAGGTAATAATAGTATCTACGTCATAGGGATGTTCTGAGGATTAATTGAGGTACATAATGCATGCAAAGTGCGCACTGTGACACTACACCTAAGAACACAGTTGACACTCGGTAAATGGCAGCTAGCACTTATTTTATTTTATTTTTTTAATGTATTTTATTGATTATGCTATTACAGTTGTCCCATTACCTGCCCCCCCCCCCCCTTAGCTAGCATTTTTATTGGTAGAGGTATTAGCCTTTGTGTGTCTGTATACTGTTTGGTTCTTGAATCTCAGGGACCATCAGGCCTGCCCTTCTTTTGTGTTGTGTTACTGGTAACCCATCCCCAGTGCTCTATTCTCCAGAGCCCAGGTGAATTACTACTTCGTAGCAGCACTCAGCATCTCCGTGACAGGTGGCTGGAGAGGCAGACAGGCAGGGACTCAGTCCTGTTACTGGCCTTCCCCAGCTGCTAGGGGCAGTCACACTAGATTACTGGTGTTGACAAAAATAGTAAGTGTGACTCTTGGAGCATTAGCTCCAGAAATCAGCCCGCTTAAGGAGATTCGATGTTTTGTTTTGGGTACTAATTAAAAAGCCTTCTGAAAACCATCAAGGGTAGTAGCTCACCTGAGTGTAAGGCTTGGCTTAGCTTGCTCTGCTCAGGTTGTGCCTGAAGTACTTGGAGATCATATTGGCTGTGTGAGTGTGAAACCACTCCTACGGTTTCTTGGCCTGCCAAGCAGCTTTTAAGTCCATTAGATCAGGAGTCCCCAACCTCCGGGCTGTGGACCGGACGGGTCCGGGCCTGTTAGGAAACCAGGCCACACAGCAGGAGGTGGGCTCGAACATAATGCCCTTGAATCATCCTGAAACCATCCACCCACCCGCTGGTCCAAGCAAAAATTGTCTTCCACGAGACTGGTTCCTGGTGCCAAAAATGTTGGGGACCCCTGCATTAGATCCTCCCAAGTATTGGCATAACAGATTCTCCTGTGACTGATTTGTGGGAGGAGATCGAGGTTTAGCGAAGTGAAGTGACTGACCTAAAGTCTCACATCTAATAAGCAGGAAGTTCAACTTAGAAGCAGGTCTTCTGACTACAAACCAAATATTCCTTCTATATGCCTTACTGGTTGTTACAAAGTTCTTTATATTGATTCAGAATCTCCCTCTTTGAACCTAGTTCAGGGTGCCGTCTGGCACCACACTGCAGAGCACCAGTTTAAGAATAATCTCTACTGGAGTTCGTACTATGCCCTGGGCACTCTACACTCGTGTTGGAATCCCCCAGTAACCCTGCAGGGCAGACGGATTGTTGCCATTGCACAGACGGGAAAAACAAATTCAGAGAGGTTGAGCCCTGGATTAGGGTCACATCATTTTTTACAGGACAGGGCTCAACTATAGGGAGATGGAGTCTCAGTTACTTAAACTGTCACCTGTAGAGTGGGGATACATAATGTTTGTTCTGCTGACCTCTCATGCTTGTTACGAGGAACAGTGAGAAACTGTGAAGACATTCTGAAAGTTTTATAAATTTGATGACCATTTTTATTAAACATAATTAAAGCAATCAAAGTAGAAGCGTTGCAGAAGAGATTCATGTTTCTGTTGGGAGGGGGAATGTGGTACGTAGGTTGACTGAAGAAATCCGACTGGTTGAAATCGCTAGCTTTTAAGGTACCACGGAACCTTTTGTTGTAAGGGTCACAGAACTGAACACCCAGGTCTTCAGGTTCTGCAGCCTCCTCTTCTCTGACCTCTCCAGTTCTCGCTCTGTCCACTGCTCTCTACTCACACTAGTCTCCTGTTTCTCAGGCAGGGCAAGCATACCCCCACCTCAGGGCCTTTGCACTCGCTGCCTAGAATGTTTTCACCTGGACATTACCTTCATGCCTATCCTTCCTTACTTCCGTCACTTCTTTTGCAAATAACGCCTTAAGGAGGCTTTCTCTGACTATCCTATTTAAAATTGACACATGTGCGTGTGCACGTGTGAACATAAATACCCCCAATCTCCTTTTGTGCTTAGTTTCCTCCACAGTACTTACCACTGTCTGGCAAACCATATATTTTATTTATTTGGTTCATTATCTGTCTCCCTCCAATTATATAGTACCTGGTGCATAGTAAACATTGAATGCTTTTTTTCCTATACCACAGCCCTATTACTATTTTTATTTTTTAAAAATATTTACTTTTAGAGAGAGGGGAAGGGTGGGAGAAAGAGAGGGAGAGAGAGAGCGATGTGCAAGAGATACATTGATTGGTTGCCTCTCATGCCCCCTAGTGGGGACTAAGCCTGCAACCCAGGCATGTGCCCAGACTGGGAATTGAACTGGCAACCTTTTCGTTCACAGGCCGGCGCTCAATCTGCTGAGCCACACCAGCCAGGGCTGATTTATCTTATCAGTAAATTGGGGGTTGTTGCATTTATAAGGAGCTTGATAACATCATGATATGCTTGTTACTTGGCACCATGGTGGGCTGCGGCTCTTGGAAGTTTCTATCCAAGGGCTCATTAATAATGGAAGGAAAGCTCTCCTGACTTAATGCAATGAGGCCAAGTCTATGGACTGGTTACTGCTGGATTGCTTCCATCCATTCATGCCTAAGCCATTCTAGTGCCAAACCTTAACTTTACTAAAAAAATCATTCTCCTCCTTAATAGCTTCTCCTTAATTGCCATATTTGGTAAATGGTCTCTTGGAGACACCCTATCTGACTGTTTTAGTTGAGTTTAAAGAGCTTCCTGATTCTGAAACTGATTCTCTTTGACTTCCTAGTGCAGCGAAATGTTTTGTTTTGTTTTAGGAGGGCTTATTGATATTGCAGTTGTGGGGGACAGTGTATATAATGAACATTGGCTTAGAAACTCCTGGTTCTTATCCCCCAAAATTACTTTTGTCAATAATTAGCTGTTTGGCCCTGGCTGGTGTGGCTCAGTGGGTTGAGCGCTGGCCTGTGAATGGAAGGACGTTGGTTTGATTCCCAGTCAGGGCACATGCCTGGGTTGTGGGTCAGGTCCCCAGTAGGAGCTGTGCGAGAGGCAACCACACATTGATGTTTCTCTCCCTCTCTCTCTAAAAATAAAGAAAGAAAATGTTTAAAAATTATTTAGCTGTTTGTCCTTGGCCAAACCTTTCTGAGGACTTAACCTTTCTGAGTCTCAGTTTTCTCATCTCTAAAATGAGATTAATTCCTGCCCTTCTGCTCTACAGAGTTATTGTGGGTGGGAAATGAGATGATGAAAAACAGAACGCAGTGTGTAAGCAAAAGGCATTCACATTGTTACTCTTGCAGTGACCTCACCACCGGGCCATGGGGATGAGGTGGAGACAAGGTGGGGAGGTTTGGGTCCTGAGACCCTGGGACTTTCTTCCCCAGGACACTTAGCTGTGCTCCAGGTCTGACAAGCCTCCCCTCAGAAGGGAGTGGTTGAGTGGCGGTCTCGATTTTTCGGCCTCACATCTGTGTGAGTGCGTCCGTCCAGTAAACTGTTAGCACACTTCTCACTTTGTATGACTCTGACGGTGCCTTCCCCTGACCTGCTGCTTTCACTCTGTTTTTCATCTGTCTTGGGTCTTGCCATTCTTTTTACCTTCCACATCTCTCTGTTTCTTGGTTTCTTTACCTGAGAAAGTTTTTGTGATTTTAACTGTGATTATAATGGAAACCAGTCGAGGTCAGTATTGTGTTCCAAGTACACAAAAGATTGTATTCCTTTCCGAGTTACCCCCTTTCCTGGAAACGTTCTAGCTGTACGTCAAAGGGAACATAATTTTTTCCCATGCTGGTGACTTAGAGGAGGGGGTGTCGTTCATGCGGTGGACTTCATCTGGGACTTCCGTGCCTCCCCTGGGGAGGACCCTCTGGGGCCTCGGGAGTGCAGTCTAACTCCCGGCCAGACACTGCCCACGCGGTAGGGTGCGGGGAGGCACTGGTCACACCTGCTAACCCGCGGAGCGCCGTTCGTAAGTGTTTGCTCTGGGACTGTCTTTCGCAGGATCTAGGGAGTGGCTGCCGCCGCCACACTAGGTTCCACTGACTGGGGCTTAGGTTTGGTAGCCGTAGGGGACTCTGGGTTGGCAGAAGCCCACCTTGGTCAAGTGCTGGAAGAGTGACTGCACAGTGCATGGGGTGCCTTTCACAGCCTGTTTTGTGGTGGGTCTGGCGGCAGCCCTGCCCTGGTGACCCCGGGGAATCAAGTTCCTTGGCCACTCCGTAGGGGATGATGTTTTCTCCTACCAGACACGGGTGACCTTCCTTTGAATCCCGACAGTTGCGTTGAGGCCAGTCCAGACTCTCCCCAGACTTTCTCTTCTGTGCGCCTTGGTCCTGACAGCCTTTTGGATCTCTTTCAGAGCTCTGAGCTCTTCACCCTGACCTATGGGGCTCTGGTCACCCAACTGTGCAAGGACTATGAGAACGACGAAGATGTGAACAAACAGCTGGACAAAATGTGAGTGGGTCCCTCCGCAGGAGCGGCCCGACGGGGCTCCCTAGCACCTGGGGCCGCGTGGCCCGTTGGGTTCAGAACAGGGCCCTGTCTCTCTTAACCGACATCTGGTTTCCACTGAGCTCATTTATTGGGATGTTTTGGAATTATCTCTGTTTTTCTTTTTTACCACTGACAGCCTCATGTACAGTATATAAGACAGTCAAAGCCCGTAATAGAGTCTGTTTTCTCATTTCCTTCCCAGGGGCTATAACATTGGAGTTCGACTGATTGAAGATTTCTTGGCACGATCTAGTGTGGGAAGGTGCCACGACTTTCGGGAAACGGCAGATGTCATTGCCAAGGTCATTATCCTGGGCCAGTTGGCCAGGCCGAAGGATTGTCTTTGGGAGGCACAGCTTACCACTCTCCCCCTCTCCCTTAGAGAGGCCCTTAGTATTTGACAAGACTAGTTAGGCAGCTGTTTGGGCCAAAGAAGCCTTCCTGGTGGTTTGGGAATAGAACAAATTATGTAGAAAGGAAAGAGTGGCTGGGATCGTCCCTGTGGGTTAAAGCGGCACTGAGGTCAAAGCCAGGCCTCAGCTGGGCAGACGCAGCAGAGTAGCATGGCGGCTGAGAATGAGACACACCTGGCTTCAAATTCTGATTCCCATACTTACTAGTCCCTAGCTAACTTAATTTTTTACCCTTTTAATTACCAGTTACTATTATTTATTTATTTGCTTGCTTACTTATTTATAATCCTCACCTGAGGATGTATTTATTGATTTTAGAGAGAGAGGAAGGAGAAAGAGAGAGAGAAAAAAACATCAATCGAGAAACATTGATTGATTGTCTCCCGTATACACCCCGACTGGGAATCAAACCTGCAACCCAGGTTTGAGCCCTGACCAGGGGTTCCGCCCGCAGCCCATTGGTGCACGGATGACACTTCAGCAAACAGAGCCACCCGACCAGGGCCCAGTTACCTCATCTTTCAAATGAGGAAAGTAAGAGCTTCCTCAAAGGGTTGTTGTAAAGAGTAAATTAAAAAAACATGAGCGTTCAGGTAAAACTAATGCACTTAATGTGGTGTACATATAGTAAATGTTTGCTATTGATATTAGAGTCATAATATAGGAGTAATAATAAGTTATAAAATACCTATAGCTTTGTAGTGTCAGTTACCTGAAGGTTGGTTCTTTCTGATGTACAGCATGTTAGCCTTGCCGAAATCCAGCGGAGAGTTTTGTGAGGGTTTGGAACTAGGAGGGTGGATAGAGGGAAGGATGTCTTCAGAGTGATTCTGCCCCAGGGCCTGCTTTCCCATTCAAGAAGAAGGGCTCAGATAGCACCCCACTCAGAAGGTCACTGCTCCCCTCCGTTAAGAAGTGCAGGAGGACAGCAAATTGCTGCCCACCTATGTGCAAGGGAGGGGTGCGGGATTGTGCACAGGTGCCTTTCCCCCTGGAAACCTAAAGCTTCGGCGTCTCGCAGAGGCCACAGTTTTGTTCCTGAGCCGCTTAGTTCCCCTTTGCCAGACCATCACCTTCCCTATTGTACAGCCCCTATTGCTCTTCCCATAGTGCTCTCGTGTGTCCCCTGACAGGTGGCGTTCAAGATGTACTTGGGCATCACGCCAAGCATCACCAACTGGAGTCCAGCTGGTGACGAATTCTCCCTGATTTTGGAAAATAACCCCTTGGTGGACTTTGTGGAACTTCCTGATAACCACTCATCCCTTATTTATTCCAATCTGTTGTGTGGGGTGTTGCGGGGAGCCTTGGAGATGGTGAGTGCAGCTCTTTGCCCTCTGGGACACCTGAAATGTAGTAGGGGCTTGATAAAATGTTTGTGCGGATAAGAGGGAGAAAGAAGAAAGGCCTGTGGCTCACCTGGCCCTTCGCCGCGTGAGGTGGTGATGCTGCTGAGCATAGGATGCAAGCCAGACGTCTCTACATGGTGATGAGCCTCCCTGCCAGACTGGGAGACGTGCTGTGAGCACCCGAAGCCCAGAACATCCATTCCCAGGTTGACTTAATGTGGTGCCAGTCTCTTTCGGGTGTGTTCTTTGCTAAGTCTCTCCTTATGGGTCAGGGCCACTGCCTTCTACCAGGGAACACTAGAACTGACAGTCTTGTCATGTGGGAAAGCAGCCCCCTTTTTTGGCTGCTGTGGGTGAGCCAATTACAGACCTCTCCCCCACGGTTCCCTGGAGGCTGCAGCTAGGCAGCCACCCCTTCGTTTTTCCCACTGTCCCCCAGGTCCAGATGGCTGTGGAGGCCAAGTTTGTCCAGGACACGCTGAAAGGAGACGGTGTGACAGAAATCCGGATGCGGTTCATCAGGAGGATTGAGGACAATCTCCCCGCTGGAGAGGAGTGACCGTCTCCAGGACTTCAGGGCAGCCAGCAGGAGTGCCGGCCGGAGTCAGAAGCCTCAGTGCCCCCTCTGCCCTCTAGAACTGAGTGACTCTTTCACACGGATGTTACCTATTCTTCTGACCTTGTTTCCACTCTCCATGCTAGTGAAGAGCAGACTGTGATACAGTTCAGTTACCCCATAAGTGTGTACATTCAGGAGGGAAATCCTTTGCTGCCTTTCCCTCCTAAGGGGATGGACGCAGTCATCTTTGGTTGGACTAGAAAGAGCTCAACCATTTTACATTCCTGTTTGAATTTTCCAAAGCAAAATCCACTTTGACCCCATTAAAAGGCAAGACTAGCACATCTATCCCTGGGCCTTCAAAAAGCCATCGGCACATGGCTGTAGGGGACCCAGGGTCATGGGACAGGGAGGAGAGGTGGGGAGGGGTGGGTCGGAGCTGCTGGTGGTAGTGTGGCACACTCCGGGGCTCGCCAGGAACCGGGGGCCAGTCGTGCTGGAACGCTGACTTCTGGGAAGCCACCCAGGTCTCTCATTCCTCCCTGCTGTTTGGAGGCAACATCTCCTCTTTTTACAGAGGGTTCGTCCTTTTTTCTTACAAATTGTTCAATAAAGACACATTCTTGAGTGAAGTCCCAATCCTGTCCTGTTTTCTTTCTGCTCAGCCCTGGGAGTCTGTTTCGATGGGGCAAGGAGACCAGCGAAGTTCCTGGGCCCTGCCTTGCTTTCACCGGGTCCAGGAATGGCTTCTCTCCACCAACCAGAGAGCCTGGGAGACCCGGGAGCAAACCATTCCCCTTCAGAGTCATTTTTTGGGTCTATAGTCAAATCTAGGATCAGACCCTTGTCCTAGACACACCTGAGCCACCAAGTTGGGGGATTTGGCTAAGAAAGACAGTGTGGACCCTGGTGTTGGGCACCGTGTGTTGTGTGCTCGCCACGTGTTGGACTGCAGACACTGCATTGTCTCATTCCCAGTAACGCCGTTTGTGGAGAGGAGGCCACAAGTTGCCTAAGGTCGGACAGCTAATAAGTGGGGAAGCTAGGGTTCAAAGCCCCAGCCAAACTACAAAGTTCATGTTTGTTTTTTCTTAACTTTTGTTTAAAGAAAGATTTTTATTTACTCTTAGAAGGCAAGGGAAGGGAAGGAGAAAGAGGGAGAGAAACAATGATCTCTGTTGCCTCTCACACCCCCTCCCGACTAGGGACCTGGCACGTGAACCAGGCATGTGCTCGACTGGGAATCAAACTGGCGACCTTTTGTTTTGCAGGGCGACGCCCAACCCACTGAGCCACACCAGCCAGGGCCAAGCCTATGTTCTTGATGACAGGTTAGCACTGTGGGTTGGGGAGCGGGAGCAGAGGTTGTCAGGCCTTGTTTGGTAGCACTTTCGGGGATATCTAGGGCCTCGAGGTCCAGATTCTCAGGTTGTTGGTGGCGGGGCGGTGTGGGCCAGGCCTTCTGCAAGGTTGGTGGACAGGCCTGAGATGAGGAGCAGTAATGGTGCATTGTGCGTGAGTAATGTCTTGGTTGTTCACGTTAGGACCAGCGTCTGGGACACCAGTGAGAGGCAGCCTGCACGCGACCTGCCTCCTCCAGCTCGGTTAGCCCACTGCGGGGGAGGGGGGTCACTTTGTGTCTCCAAGTACAGAAGGCTCATGCTTTCTCCGGGATCCCATCCTTCTCTGAGCCTCTACTTCCCCTGCCAAGTAGAATATGGGGCCCTGGGGCAGGCACCCCATTTCGGTCAACTGTATTCTTGAACTGGTGTAAGGCTGGGTCCAGTTGCACGAGACTTCGAGTGGATGAAGAAGTGAGGTAATGAACGCTGGACCCAGACATGGGGAGGTCGTGTGGTGCCCGGACCCTGGCAAGAAAAGTGAGCTGTGCCACACCCCCTCTCCAGGGCCCTCGCCCTTCCTCTTCTCCCAGTGCCGCAGCCACTTTCTCTGCAGCTGTTCGTTCGTACGGCTGAGGTTTGGATATTTCCTTTCCCCAAGTGAATCTCAGGTGACGTGACAAGGTGGGCAAGCTGTGGAAACAAAGCACACACCACCCGCCCCCTGCCCTCCGCCACCTGCTTGCACCATGACTTTTCCCAGTTACAGCCCCACAAGGAAAGGGCTGAGGACTACAGAGCCTTTGGAACATCACTGAATCATCTTTCCCATGTGAGCCAAACATAAAAGTCCCAGCAACCCCTGCTGGCACCCCCACCCCAGGATTAATTCTCGTAGACTGCATATCCCTCTGCCTTACTGTGACTGTGAGGTTGGGACCCTCCCCGGGCCCATTATCCTTGACGTGCAGGCACACCTTTCCTGTGAGCTGGGCAGGTGTACCTGGCTGCATGGGGGGCGCTGACTAAGGAGGGCTCCCAAAGAGCCTGGGTTGCAGGGGAGTTCTGGGCCTGGAGGGGTCCAAGCTGGTGGCTTTTGGGCTGGATGCTGACTGGGCAGAGCTCTAAGGAAACCCTTGTTCTGCAACCTTTGGCCACCAGGGGTCTCCAGATCACCACTGTACTGTCCCAGAGAGTGACCATTGGACCCCAGGTATTCAGAATTTGCTAGAAGATGCACCTGATGGAGCAAATCTCAGAGGCTGGTCAGAGCCAGGAAGTTCCCCCTTCCTCCAATCACAACCATGGGACCGGAATGCAAAGCTCGGGTGGTTGCCAGGCTCAGGGCTCTCCTCCGAAACCCAGGGCATTGGAGAGAAAGAGCACGTTGGCTAAGAAGCGGGTGGCCCCCATTTGCACCCCCAGCTCTCACACTGGCCCACTGAGTTGTACAAGCCAACTCCGAGCCCTCCTCTAACCAAACCCTCACCTCCTGATGGAGACCAGAGTGCCAGCTCTGTTCCCCTGGTGTAAGAGAGTCCTGTTCCTGCCCCAGACTCCCACCAGTGACATTTCCATACTCAGGTCACGCCTTTCCCTGACGGAGTGGCCTCCTTACATTTGTACTGGGCATACCGGTCTGGGAAAGAGGTGGCAACAGAGGCCCAGGAGCAGAAATTGCATTAAGTAAAATTAAAATAGTCTCCTAACAAGTAGTTCATTGTGGATGGTTGTGGGGGGTGGTGCAGGAAAAGCATCCTCCCGGTCTCCCAGAGCTTAAGTGCTACCATGTGCTGTTCCCTGGAAGCCAGAGGGCCCGTAGGAGGCGGAGGGGGCGGGGTGGCAGCAGGCGAGCCTCGCTGTTTCGATCTCCAGCCTTTGATGTAGGGCCAGGCCTGACCCCAGGACTGCTGCCGGCCACTGCCAGGGGAGCTGTGGGATGCAGCGCATTCCTGGGGGCAATTTACGCTTCTGGCAGGAGGAGAGGAAAGTTTCTACTGTGGGGAAGGGGGTGGAGAGAGGGCGCTGCAGCAGAGTTTGGGGGTGGGTGTTGTGAGGAACAAGGGAGGGAGCCAAGGCACAGGGCAGCACTCTCCTGCCTAAGCCTCTTGGGCGGAGGCCTCCTCCAGGAAGCCTTCTCTGATAGACCCAGAGCTGGGAGAGCAGCACCCAGCCCACATCTACCACCACCACACATGAGCCCGCCCAGGTGTAGCCAAGGAGGATGGAGGATGCTGAGAGAAGCAGCGGCTCTTCCCTCCTGGCTCTGGGGCCTGGACTGTGGGCCACGAGGGCCTCTAGGACCGAGCTGGGCTAGAGGAGGGGTGGGAAGGCAGCGTGATGGGCAGGAGAACATGCGTGAGTGCGCACAGATGTGACTCACAGCCACAGCTAACATTTATTGAAGAGCGTGCCAGCGCTGGGCTAAGCACTTCCCATGCATTTCTCACAGTATTCACACCAGCCCTGTCACTGTTCCCATTTTGCAGGTGAGAAAACAGATAACACCCCCTAATGTGTAGTAGAGTCAGGCCTGGAACCCAAGTGGTCCAGAAGGGGACACTTCTTATCCAGTATGTCACATGTTCCATATATGTGTATGTGTGTGCTTCGGTGTGTGTCTCTTTTCTTGTGTTTCTTGGGGAGTATGCCTATGTGTGAACTCTTTCATTTAGTAAACATGTAGCCCCATGCTGGGGGCCGGGGACATGGAGGTGCTGGGAGCTTCAGCCCAGGGAAGCCGCTGAACACAGCGTGTGGCGGGGGAGGAGAGGAGGGGCGGAAAAGGAGAGACCCAGCAAGTCCTGGCTCAGCTACTTACTGGTTCTGTGACCCCAGACAAAGGATTTGAACCCAGAGCCTCAGTTTTTTCATCTAGAAAATGGGGATCGCAATGCCTCCCTTGCTGTCTGTTTTGAGTGTAGGCTGAGTGTTCCCTGGTTGGCAGTTTCAATGAGCGTGACTATTCCTGGGAGAGCTGTCTTGTCACACCTGTGTGGACAGATGAGCGTCTGAGGGTGTGCAGGTGGTAATTTTGCGACACCAGGGCCATGTCTTTGTTCATCCCTGTACCTCTGAGCACCTAGCGCGCTCAGGACGTTTTTCTTGCCTGGGTGTTGACTGAGTGTGAGAATGGAGTGAGGGGGCCCAGAGAGAGAGCGGCATGGGCCGTGTAGGCCTGCACCGGGGCCAGCTACATAATTTATGGGGCTCGGGGCAAAGTAAAAATGCAGAGCCCCTTGCTCAAAAATTATTATGGAAAAAATTATTATGAATTTCAGGATGACCCAGCAGAGCATTAAACCAAGGCCTTCTGAATATGGAGCTCTGTGTGACCACACGGACCGCCCGCCCGTGAAGCGGCCCCAGCATCCCCTGGCCTGTGGCGCCCCTCCAGCCGCCAGGCCAGCCCGCTGTTTAGGGGCCGGATAAGGAGGCTCCGCCCAGGACCTGCCACTCTTCCTGAGCTGCCTGAGGAAAGGTGGGGAAGGGGAAGGGCGGCCCAGCGTGGCCCGCCAGGAGAACGCAGAGGGACCCAACGACCTGCGGACCTCTCCCCCAGAGAGTCCCATACCACCTCCTCCCAAGCCACCAACCGGGCCGCTGGGTGGTCTGCGCACATGTGGTCACAGTTAGATGTTGATTGAAGCAAAATTGTTATAAGATTAGAATATTTAAGGTAACTTTAATTTGCACCACATTACTGGGATTTTTGAGGATAAGGCTAAGAGATCTGCTCCGGTGGAAGCGGGGAGAATGGTGGGCTGCAGCAGGTGGTCTTCATTTCTCTAGTCCTGTAGGCGAGGCCTCTGGCAACTGAAAAGGAGGAAGGAGGGCTAGACAGAGGGAAGGACTTCCCAGGGATTGTAGAACCAGGAGTCTGGTCCTCTACCAGATGTGGGACGTCAGGGGTGGGGATGGAGGGTGCAGAATCACCAAGGCAATGGTGGAACAGAAATTTACCAGCACCACACCCCTCCCCAAGCTACTTGCACACCCATGGCCACACATCTGTGCAAACATCTCTCCCTCCCCTCTGCTTGCCAGACAGATGGAAGGGTGGGGTGGTTGAAGCCCAGAAAGTCTTATTTCTATAGATCAAGTAAGAAATTGAGAAGGAATGGGAGGGTCGTGGTAACAGTGATTACAGTTACTCACACTTATTTAGTTTTCACTGTGTGCCAGGCTTGTGTTAAGTCCTTTCTGTTAACTGTCTCTTCTAAGGGGCTCCAGAGTGTGGTGGGAAAAGGGAGGACTGGGGAGCCAGCCCGCCACAGGGAGACTGAGACAGCCTGTGCCGTAGCTTTCCCATCTGCAAAATGAGCACAATACTATTCTCAAAGGGTTGTCGTGAGCATTAAATGAGTTAATCTATGTGAAGTGCTCAGACTAGTGCCTGAGTAAGAGCCCTGTGAGGTTTAGCTGTTGCTATTAAAGACTATCATTAGCCCTGGTGGGTGTAGCTCAGTGGATTGAGCACGGGCCTATGAACCAAAGGGTCGATGGTTCAATTCCCAGCCTAGAGCACATGCCTGGGTTGCAGGCCAGGCCCTCAGTAGGGCGCACACGAGAGGCAACCACACATTAATGTTTCTCTCCCTCTCTTTCTCCTTCTCTTCCCCTCTCTCTAAAGAAGTAAATAAAATCTTAAAAAAAGAGAGAGTATCATTGACCCCCTTTTAAAGAGGAAGAGGACAAATTTTGAGGTTTGGGGAAATTAAGTCACTTGCCCACAGTCAGAGAGGCAGAACAGGGATCCAAACCCAGGTCTGCTCGACTCCCCAGCTCATGCTCGGAACCGCCAGACATATGCCAGCACTGGCTCAGCCGGGGGCTGTGCCAAGCAGGTCACACGCCTCATCAGCTTCAGTTTAACCACCCACCCCATCTGATACCTCCGCTCAGGCCTAGAACAGTCCTTGCATCCTTTCTGGCCAGTCTTTGATTCTCGGGCCAGAAAGACACAGCTACTTGTCCAAGGCCACATGGCAGGTAACAACGGACAAAGCGACCCATTGAAATCCAGACACCACCAGAGACAGACCGAAGGTGGTAGCCCCTGGCAGGTGGGGTGGGGAACCTGGCTGGGAGTCCGGGCTGGCCTAGCCCAGACTTCTGGCTCCAGGACACTCATTTCCTGCCTTGAGGTTTCTACGGGAAGAGGCAGCTGTGGCAGGGATATGGGGTGGCTGTCTCAGTCGCTGTAGGAGGACGGGCAGCTGAGGCCCACCTGGAGGGTCCAACTAACACAGGGCCAGAGGACAACAGGTCAGGCCTCCCAGGGCTGGTTGGCAGGTGGAGGCCCTGGAACCCTCTGTCTCTGCAGGGCAATCGGCAGGGGTCAAACAAGGGAGGGGATGGGGAGGGTGTGTGCCAGTAGAACCAGGCCAGAGGCCGCAGGAAAGTTTGTGAAGTGAGTCAGGAGAGTCAGGGGTGAGATCATGGGGGACTGGCAGAGCACGTCTGAGTGTCTGTGTGTGTGGAGCCCACAACAGCCCCTTCTTCAGCACAGTGCACCCCCCACTTGCCTGCTTGCTTCACCACCTCCCCTTTGCTGAGCTCTCTCCTCTTTCCAAGAACAGCTCACACTCAGAGCTAAATACTCTATGTGGACTCACTCATGGGTTTAATCCTCACAAGCCTGTGAGAGCTTTGCAAATGAGGAAGCTGAGGCTGCAGAGGTTAGGTACCTTGTTCAAGGGTACTTCATGCAGCTGGTGAGCCCAGGCACCCTGAGTCCATAGTATCAATCTTCAGTCTTAGCTGCTTAGCTCCCACCCCTCCCTGAACATTCAACCCCCTTCTGATCCCCATCAAAGGTCTGGTTTTCACACCAGCTCTGGGGGAGGGCCTTGTAGGTACCTGCCAACCAGGTCCCCTCCTCTTGCCCAGGCTGTGCCTCAGCCTGGCTCCCCTGTGGTCCGTCTGGGCTGGCTCAGGCCGAGAGGCCATACCCAAAGGCCCTGTTCAGTCCCCCCAGTCTGAGTGGCACGACAGGAACAGGCCCAGGCTCTGGAGGTGGGCGAGGGTGAGAGGCCCCACTGAGGAGTGGCAGGGCTGGTGTGTACCTTGGCAGGGGGACAGCAAAGTGGGAGGCCCTCAGAGGGCAGGCGGGAGGAGGGGGAAGGGGCGATGGAGGTAGGCCCGGACCCAAAGACAGGCAGACTTGGACCTTCCCTGATCCTTCTCTGGACCTGTTGAACACCTGCATGCATGTGTGTGCACTCACATGCACCTCTGAACCCCCCTTCTCTTGGCCTCAGTTTCTCTAGACTCCCCCTCTGCACTCGCTGCCTCCACATCTGCTCCCATGGCTGGTCCTTTGGCTCTTGAAGCCTGGTTCCTGCCCCTGCCTCCCACCTTGACAACCAGCCCTAATTGCTGGGCCCAGAGGGTGCTCTTCTGTGACCCCTGACCCTGGAGCCCTCCCTGGCTTTCTAGAAACATCTGCCTTTGTCTTCCGAGTCACTGTTCTCCTGGTTTCTTCCCGCTCCCCAGCAGCACCTTCTTTGCCTCCTGGGCTGACCCTCTTCCTCTGCACTCCCTCTGAATGTTGACCATGCCCACACGCTGGCCTGGCTTCCTCTTCTACTGCACTCCTTCGCTGGGCGTTGTCCCCACAGCATCAGTCACCACCTGCCCAGCACGAGCTCCTAATCTTTAGCCCAGAAACCTCACTCCCACCCTGGTTGGTGTGGCTCAGTGGATTGAGTCAGCCTGCAAACCAGAGGGTCGCCGGTTCAATTTCCAGTCGGGCACATGGAGGCTTGGTCCCCATTTGGGAGCATGCGAAAGGCAACTGATACATGCACCTCTCACACACTGGTTTCTCTCCCTCTCTTTCTCCCTCCTTTCCCCTCTCTGAGAATAAATTAGTAAAATCTTTTTTAAAAAAAAAAGAAAAGAAATTTCACTTCTCTTGTGGGTATATGAAGTCCCACCGGCACCCCCAGCTCAATGCATCCGACCACTCTCCTCTCGGATGGCCCCTTTCCCATTGCCTATCCAGAAACCCGGGCACTGACCTGGATACCTCCCTTTCGCCCCCACCCACATGCTACCTGTTCCACCTCCTCAACTCCTCTCGCACTTGGCCCTTTCCTCTGGCCCCCACTGTCCTCCCAGGACCAGCTACGATTGTTCCAGCATCCTCCTCACCCGTGTCCCCTGCCTCTGTCTTCCTCCGCACAGAATCAGCGGGCGCTTTCTAAAGCGCAGTAGCCCTGACCAGTCACTGCACTGCTGCAGTGTCTTCTGTGGCTCCCATTTTCCTGAAGGTGAAGTCCAAGCAGCTCCAGCGTGGCCTACAGGATCTCGCAGCGTGCAGCCCCTGTCTGCCTCCGAACACACAGGCTGACCTCCCTCCACCCGCTCACGGCTGGGCCACAGCCCCTGCGCTGCCCCTTCCCGGCACTGAGAACCTCATGCCGCGCCTCTCGGCAGGCCTGTGTGCCCTAGACGGCAGCCCTCGAGGGCACAGGCCTGCAGGCAGAGGGTGCGCGCGAGTGAGTGCTGGACAAGCGGTTCGGGACGTGTGCGGCTGTGGGGGTGTCTCAGAACGGGTCTCGGAGCCGGAGGGAGGCGGACGTCGAGGCCGAGCTGGGCGCGCGGGCCAGGCGGGGCGCGGGCCTTGGCCGTGCCTGTGGAAAGAGGAGGGTGGAGGCCCCGCCCCGCCGCGCCCCTCCCGCCGCCCCGGGCCCCCCCTTCCCGCCCGCCCACTCCGGCAGCCGCGGGGACGGCGGGCAGAGCGACGCGGAGCCCCGCCGGCGGCTCGGACCCCGACGACGCCCCGGAGCCGCCGACGCCCCCTCCGCGGAGACCGCGCGCGCCCTGGGCCGCCCTCGAGGGTGGGGAGCGGCGCCCCGCGGCTGCCCTACAGGTACCGGCGGGGAGGCTGCTGCGGATGCCGGGTTTCGGGAGGCTCCGAGGGCAGGACCCGGCCCGTGCTTCACCTAGACTGTCTGGGACTGCCGGCCCAGCGCCTCCTCGGGCTACGGGAGGGGACTGGATGGGGACTGGATGGGGACTCGGGCCTGGGGGTCGGCGGTAGGATGGCGGAGCCCATCCACTTCCCTGCGCCCGGTCCTCCTTCCCCACACAGAAGTCGCCCAGCAGGATCCCAGATAAAGCCCCCTCCTCCCTCCGTCTCCCAGAAGGGGGGCTCCCCGACGATGTGGCTCAGAGCATGTCCCTTCACCTCCAGGATTCTTCCTTCCCACCTGCGGAATGGGAATGACAAAGTCTCCTTGGCAGGCAGGGTGGAGGAGAGAGGAGGGCGTGCGTGTGGGGCCTTCGCTCGCGCTCCAGCCCCAGGCAGGGAAGCCCCTCAGCTCTCGCCCCCCTCCCCGCCCCCGCCTCTGCCATGGCTGGTTTGCTGGGCCACCTTCCAGTGTCTCCGTTTTTCTGCCTCTGTCCTCACGTCCCTCCTATTCTAGGTGTCCTGGCAGCACCCCCCACTCCCCGCAAGCAAACTGGAGACTGAGGTTTTTCGGAATGTCCCTGCAGGAGGCTCAGCACCTCCCCCCAGCTCCAGACCGAGGCTTTGCAGGGGTGAACAGCCGTGCCTGGCCCAGAGGCACTGGGGGCAGGAGACGCTGCGCAGGAGCCCCTGCACCAGAAATGCTGTTCAGACCAAGGAGCCCAGGAAAGGCAGGCCCTCTGCGTCTGCTTGCCGTGTGTGTTTCCGTGTGTGAGCCTGTCAGTGTGTGCACTTGCTGGGTGTGAGGGGGACAGCGAGTGTCTGCCAGTGTTCTTAGTGTGTGTGTCAGTAAGTGTGTGAGGCCCTCAGTGTGCATGAGAACATGCTAGGTTCCTGACACAGACGTGCCACTGACCTCTCTTGGGGGGACCTTGGCAATTCACGCATCCTTCCTCCTGCCTGCTTCAGTGCCTCTTGCTAAGGCCTGTGCCTTGTTTGGTGGCCAGGGTCCAGCCCCTCCTCAGAGTGCTCTTAGCAAAGGTACCCTCCCAGGAGCTGTGGGCAGCACTTGGACGGTCTGGGGGCTGTGGGGCTGAGGTGGCTGGAGGGGCAGGCAGCCTGGTCCCTCTCTGGGGCTGGTCCCTACTGCCCTGAGCAGATGGAGGCCCTCAGGGAGCCCATTCTTGGACCCAGGGGAGGTGGCGGGTCCCCTGAGGAGGCACCATGGTGAACTGGTCGTCTGTGCTAGGAAACAGATGCCCCCACTGCCTCCTACTGGGCTGGTAAGCACTGACAAACCCTTGAACACAGTCATCCCCAAATGACAATGAGGACACATCACAGACATTCTCATGCAGTCACACACAGCAACACTGCCTCCCAGTGACAGTCACAAACAATCACACAGGTGAACATGCTCTGAGGAAACACATACCCCCAAAGATGTTGAAACAAAGACAGACAGGGCACATGCAGACACGCGCATGTGCCCCAACTCCTACGGACACACGGCAGCCCCACACGGCCCAGCCAGACGAACTCAGACAGGAGAACACACGCACATACCCTCACACCCAGACACACTCACCAGGGTCTTTCTCTCCGGTTTCACATTGTCCACCACAGAGAAAATGAGTGTTTCCACTCTTTGTCTCAGAGGAAAGGGAAAGAAAAAAAAAATGGAAGCAAATGTGTCTGCTAGCAAAAGAGAAGGGAAAAGCCCTGGCTGGGTAGCTGAGTTGGTTAGCGCACTGTTCTGATACCCCAGGGCTGCAAGTTTGACCCCTGGTCAGAGAACATACAAGAGTCAGCCAATGAATTCATAAGGGGAATAGCAAATTGATCTTTCTCTCTCTCCTCCCCCTCCTCTCTCCTTTTTTCTCTCTCAAATCAATTTTTTAAAAAGTTTATCAGTGCCCTGGCTGGTGTGGCTCTGCGGATTGAGTGTCAGCTTGCAAACATAAAGGTTGCTGGTTTGATTCCTGGTCAGGGCACGTGACTGGGTTTCGGGCCATGTCCCCAGTCAGGGGTGTGCGAAAGGCTACCAATCAATGTTTCTCTTATACATCAATGTTTCACTCCCTCTCTTTTTCCTTCTCTTCCCCTCTCTCTAAAAATACGTAAGTAAAATCTTAAAGTAAAAAGAAAGAAAATAGGGAAAGCTTTAAAAATTTTTATCACAAAAAGAGACAGAGAGAAGGGAAAGATTCCAAACAGGGCTGTCAGCCTGAGCACCCCTCACTACCACCCCTGCCCCAGGCCTGAGCCAGACCAGAGGTTGGCAGAGCCCCAGCTTCCCTGCCCTCCCACACCAGACCCCCTCCCACCAGTGGCAGGCAAGGGGCTCGCCTTGTAAGAAAGTGGGGCCTTGGATGAACTGGCCCCGTTTGTGGCCTGAGGCACTTGAGGAGTTGGGGTGGAGGAAGGACCAGAGGGGCACAGTGACCTCTCATACGGGGTGCAGCTGTGTCTCGGGGTGTCCATCGAGGTACATGGTGCAGGCCACAGTGTGTGCAAGGGAAGAGTGGTCAGGGAGGCAGCTGGGTAAGGCTTTCTTTCTTTTTAAATATTTTATTTATTTATTTATTTTAAAGAGAGGGGAAGGGAGGGAGAAAGAGAGGGAGAGAAACATCAGTGTGTGGTTGCCTCTCATGCACCCCCTACTGGGGACCCGGCCTGCAACCCAGACATGAGCCCTGACTGGGAATTGAACTGGCGACCCTTTGGTTTGCAGGCCGGCACTCAGTCCACTGAGCCACACCAGCTGGGGCCCGGCTAGGACTTTGAAGCGGACAGGAACTTTGACAGGTGCAGGTGGTGAGGGCGAACGGGAGGGCATTCCAGTCAGAGGAACAACATTGCGTGGGGAGGCGTGGTGGTGGGAAGCTGCAGAGTTCTCTCAGGGGACTCGGGACAGTGAGTGGTCGTTGGCTCACACTGTGGGGAAGTGAGTGGAGGGCGCTGGCAACTACTTTGAGGTCAGATTTCTAAAGGCCTTGTCCAGAGAAAGGGTGTGAGCTGCAGAGTGGTGCAGCCTGGCTGTCACTCTGGTTTCCTTGGGGGTCAAGGACAAAGGGGGACCTTGTAGTCAAGGAGGAAGGTGTTAGGACCTGAGGTGGGTGGTTGCCATGGGGATGAGAGGAAGAAGTAGATGGAGAGGAGTAAGAGGGGACTGGACAGGCCTCAGTGGCTGATTGGCTGGGGGGATGAGCAGCGGGCAGGCCAGGTGCTTTGCACTGGGTGACTGTGCCCTGTCCCCAGAGGAGGCAGGTGAAGGGGACACATAGGTTTGGACCCCAGGGTCTGGTATGCTGGGATGGCAGGGGTCTGGGTGTTAAGTGTGGCCATACATTGGGGCAGGGGGAATAGCGCCTGGAAGGCCTGGGGTGTGTACAGAAACCCAGTGGGTGTGCAAGGTCACAGGTGTACCCATGAGTGTCCAGACATCAGCCAGGGAGGTCACACTCCAGGACAGGGATTTCCAGACCTGCTCTGTCTGCAGCGGGTCCTGAGTAAGGCAGAGCATGCAGCAAACACAATAGATGGCCTTGGGAGTCAGGCAGGTCTCGGCTACCTTCCTTGTGACCCTGGGTAAGGGACCTCCCAGCTCTGGGCCTCAGTTTCCCCATCTATGAAATGGGAACGCTAATACTTGTCTCCAGGGTCGTTTTGCCTACATGGGGCTGAGGAGGGTCCCAGCTCACACAAGTGACCAGGGCGCAGTGTGGCACTTTCACCCAGGCTTCCGGTCAGTGTGTTATACCCGTGTGACTAGATCCTGGGCAGGGACTCGGGGGTCGGGGGGACCTGGCTCTGCTTCTGTTCAGATTCTTGGAAAGTTTCAAATTGGGAGGTGACTCTTCCCATGCAACCTGGATGGCCTAAGATTCTTGGCAATTGGAGGGCAGAACAAGGGGGTGGCAGAGACTTGGTGCCTCACGGGGAGAGCCACGCCGGCATTATGGGCTCCTCTCGTGGGTGTGCATACAGAGGCTCCCAGAGGAACTTGCCCTGAGGTCACTCAGCAGCCAGTGGCAGGACTGAGCCCAGAGTCCAGGACCCTGGGCTCAGGGCTCCCTTCCTCCCAGAGTACCTGGGGTGGAGGGACCCTTGTCCCCTGAAGTTCTCTAATTTCAGTTCTTCTTTCTGTCCCATTGGAGGAAGGGACCAATAAGGTCTGTGTCTCCATTTCATCTTTGTAACAATGCTGCAGGGCTTGGTGGCCCATTTAACAGAGAGGGAAGCGGAGGCCCCAAGAGGTGGGTGACCTGGCCAAGTGTCCCCTTGCTGAGTACTGGGCTGGGATTCACTTCAGGTCTGTGACACGCTCAGCTCACGTTCCCACTGACCCCTGGTCCCTGCTCTCTGCTTGGCTTGGCCAGGAAAGAAAAGGAAGCTCAGTTGTCGAGCATGCACAGCATACCACACATTTTCACAGCACAGGTGAGGTGCTTTCTGAGGGGGTGAAGAACCCCTTTTAAATGGGGAAATAGAGGCATGAGAAGGTCAGGCCTAGAGCAAGCCCAGAACAGTGAGGGCTGGGATAAGTTGGGTTTTCTAGTCTCTAAAATGTGCCGTCCCCATGGGCCCTGTGAGGGAGGGCAGCCTCTGGCAGGAAGGGGTCCTGGTCTCTGGTTTCAGTTCTGCCACTGGCTGCTGTGTGACCTCAGGTGAACTCTCCTCTGGGTCTCCGTCATCCCACCAGTGAAATGGGCCAGAAACACCATCCTGGCTCTCCTTGGAGCCAGTGGTGAGGAGCGACGTAGATTGTGGGAAAGGGAGGAGCCCTTTCTCCTCTCCTGCAAGGTCTCAGGAGGTCTGCCTACATCTAACACCCACAGCCCTCCATACCCAGAGGTTTTCTGTTCTTTCCTCCCGCTGTGGCGGCGGCCGGCGGATGCACAGCTCTGCGTGGGCCCTTCAGACCACGCTCCTTCTGACGGGCGACTGCGGCTCAGCTCGCGGCAAACATTCTTCTCATAGTTCCCGAGCCCAGCAAATCCTGCCGCTTAGCCAGGAATGCCGAGCCCCCTCCCGCGGCGGTAGCAGGAGCTTAGGTGGAGGAGCCCTTGGGGGTGAGGCAGGAGGGGCTGGGGGGCGGAGGACCCCACCCCCAACACACCGTCCCCAGTTGCAGGCCCTGGGAGCTTATCCCCGTCGTCTACGTCTACGGACTCGCAGCTCCGGTCCAAACCCCAGGGCCTCCGCGGTGGGCTGGCTGGGCGCACTTGGGCAGGTGACTTCCCGCTGGGCCTTGGTTTCTCCACCTGTAAACTAGGGTTTATAATCTAACTCACAGGGTTTTTGGGAGGGGCCATGGTCGTGATGGTCAGAATAATATACTAATAGTGAACATTTATTGACTGTTCCTTTATGCCAAGCACTGCTTGAAGCCTGCTATGTGAAATGGACTGGTTTAACCCTCACAAACGCTCCATGAAGTGGGAATCGTTTCCGTTTTGGAAGCAGAAGCCGAGGTGCAGACAAATGAGGTCACACGCCAGTAAGACAGGAGGTAGGGCTGGGAGGAGAAGGCATGGAGCTGGGCTCTTAACCCGTCGTGATTTTTGAAACAAGACTCAGCCCCAAGCCTGCTGGTGGTAGAGGCTCAGACAGTGGGGAGGGGGCCAGCTATTCACCTCGTGGTTCTCAGCACCTCGGTTAGGAAAGTTGGGATGAGGAGGCGGGCCTGGGGTCCTGGCCAGCCCCCTCGGAGCCCAGCAGCTCTTGCAAGCTGATGGGGCTGGGAGTGCCTACTGTCCCACCCACATCTGGCCTGGGTTTAAGGTGGCAGCAGGCTCTGTGCGAGGAGGAGATATCCCCGGGGAGGCGCTCAAGGAGGGGATTACGGAAGGCAGCTAGGGCGGAGGTTAAGAACAGAGTCCCCGTTGAGATGGGCTCAGGCACTGCCCCAGCTTCCTATTTTGTAGGGCGCAGGGAGCCTTGGTCCACTGGAGGGCGCCCCTGAAGCCCGTGATGAAGGCTGCCTGCTCTGTGCCCAGCCTTGCAGGTCCCTGTTGCCACCTGGGTCCAAGTAGCCCATGTAGGGGTGGAGAGGCGGGAGAAGGACCTGTAGCTGAGGTCTCCAGGAAGCCCAAGTATACAGGGTTTGGCCGTTTTGGGGGCTGGGCAAGCTCCAAGGTTCAGAGCCAGGCCCCTGCGCTTCCTAGCCCTATAATCTTGGAGAGTGAGTGTCACCTCTTGGGGTCTCCGGGCTCCTCTTCAGAAAAATAGGACAGCGATTTCTGCCTTACATGGTTATGGGAGAGTCACCGGAGGTTTGATGAAAGAATGCCCGGAGCGTGCTGAGTGCTCTGTCTGGCACAGAAAATGTACTTGGGATTTAAAGGGCTAACATGTTCGGCAGGGATGGGGAGCCGCTTTAAGCTGGGCCTGGGGTCTTTCACCCTGATATTCAAGGCATTTCTCACGCTGACCCAGCCAGCCCTTCTCGCCTCAGATCACCTGTGTAACGGAGAGGTGAAGAGCGCCAGCTTTGGAGTCAACAGCTAAGTTCAAAATCAGGCTCTACCCCTTATGGGCTGTGTGACCTTGGGTCAGTTACTTAACCTCTCTGTCCTTCGGTTTCCCCATCTGTTTAAAGGGAAGGCAAAGTACCTATTCCACTGGATTGTTGTAAAGATTAAATTAAATAACCCATGAAAGATCTCAGAACAGGGCATGGCATGTAGTAGATGAACTATCATTGTTAGGTATATTTACTTCGTTTATTTGTGTGTGTGTGTGTGTGTGTGTGTGTGTGTGTGCTTTAATTTCCATCCTGAGCTTTGGCCTCTCCATACCCTCACACATGCTGTTTCCTTGGCCTAGACGGATTGCCTCTCCCCCGCCCCCCACGTCTTCACCCAGTTAAATCCATGTTCATTCTTCAAAACTCAGATCCCGTAGAAGCCGTTTCCCCTCCCCGAGCCTGATGGTGGGGTGAGGGCGGGGCCAGAGCAGCGGGGGTAGAGTTGGGCAGTGAGGCCCTCCCACCCTGGCGCCCGTCAACCAGGCTGGGTCCTCAGACTCACCTGTGGGGTCATGGCGTTCAGAGCGGTGAGGACGGAGGCAGGGCTCCTGAGGCAGGGCTCCGCTGAGTTGGAGAGAAGGCCTGGGAGCCGCTGGCCTCGGTGTCTGGCTGCCTGTGCAGTGAGAGACAGGGCTGGGCTGTCAGAATTTCCATGGGAGCCGGCAGAGGCGAAGGAGCAGCTGCGGGAGAGAGTGATGCCGCCCGGAGGTCTCCCTGCCAGGTGGGCTGGCTGTGTGTCCACTCCCCACCCACCTGGGAGTCACACCTGGCCCTGGACTACAGCCCCATCCCCCTAACCCCGCCCCACTCCCCGTGTACAGCTGTGTAACCTAGACTATGGCTTGCGACAGCCTGGCATCAGGGTTGATTAAGGCAGAAATGGGAACCTGGCCATTCAGGGTCCTGACTATACTACCTCCCCACAACCTTCCGTGGCTCCCCATTGGTTTCTGGAGGAATGCAAGCAGCATGGCATTCAAGGCTCCTCACTAGGCTGCCTCAGCTTTCTCAGCTCCTGCCTCTCCTCTCAGCCCCACAGCTCTGGATCTTCCCTGAAGCTGCCAAGCAGCTTCCTACGGCCAGAAATTTCTTTTCTTACTTTGTCTGTCTTCAGACCCCTACTCACCCATCAGGACCCAGCTCCAGTGTCCCTTCCTACCCGAACCCTTCTGGGGAAACCCAAGGGGCAGGCAGTGTTCCCCGCTCTGTGTTCTCACAGCCCAGAGATCTTAGCCAATTGTGCGGTGGCTGCTTGTCTGATGCCTCCAGCTGGTTCAGAACCAGGGCAGGGGCCGGGCCATTTCTGTGTCCCGAGGCCCAGCCTAGGGGGCCCCGCACAGTAGGCATTTCCCCGGGCAGGAACCCTAGCCCATAGCGGGGCCACCCCAGCGCAGGGCCTATATGTGGTAGGGATTTCTCTGGTGTGAAGGCAGGCACACCGAAGGGGCTTCCTCAGCCTGGGCCCTAGCATGGGAGAGGCTCCATCAAGTGAGGGCCAGGCACCCTGTGGGCACTACTAAGGATGCACGAAATGAATGAAGGGAGTCGCATCCTGGCTGCCTGAGAAGAGGGACGAGGGTGGGGCCAATGGTCCAGGAGGGGTCTTGGTAGGAAGCCTGTGGTAGGCGCTGGGGTAGCTGTGAGTTAGGGCAGGAGGCTTCCCGGGCTCCTGGAATCTTCCTCACTGTTTCTCTCTTCCACCCTCAGGCCTCCCCGCTGCTGGGACCTTTAGCAGCCCCTCCAACCTGAAAGGTAAGCTGGATTTGGGGCACCCGGCCAGGGACATCGGTGCCTGGGTGAGGCCATTGCTGGCTGCTGTCCAACCTTGCTCCCTCCTGCAGCAGCGGAAGCCCCTCCCAGCCCCAGGATGTTCAGCAGGCAGCCCCTCTTGCAGGTGACCTCAGCTCCCTGCGGCCTGGGCTTGGACATTTCGGCCCAACTCGGAAGCAGCTTTTTCTCATTTATGAACTATTTCTCTCTGGCTCCTTGGCGTGGGCCTGTGTTTGCTCGGCCTGCTCGGGTGCAGTGGCCTGGCTGTGCTCCCGCCGGGCCCCCTCCCTGCCCAGCCCCTCCTGCAGCCGCTGCCTGCCGCTGCCGCCGCCACCACCGCGTGGGGAAGCCACGAAGGCCCAGGAATTTTGGCAGGCGTGGGGAGGCAGCGGGCGGTGGGTGGCGCTCCGGAAAAGGCTGCAAATGTGAACCAGAAGGCGAGGGATTGGCAGCGAGGAGGCCCTGCCTGGCCTGGCCTGGGGCCTGGGGGTGGCTGGCTCTGGGGGATGGGGGGAGCAGTGGGGGGGGACCTTGTCCAGTCTCTGTCAGAAACTCAGGGCCTCTGCTGGGCAATGAGAGTGATGGCACCCGCTGAGACCTGAGCCCCGGGACCCCTGGCCACCTGCCTGAGCATACGCTGCTGCCTGGGTCCTGCCCGCTGCTGGGCCTCTTCTGGGTCATCTGCCCCCATCTGGTTATTCCTATCTCCCTGGACACTTAGTTACCTCAAGATGCTCCTCCCCAGGGGAGTAGTGGGGTGTCTAATCTCAGAGATGGGCAGGTGGACCTAGATCCCTGTGGGGAGGGAGGTTCACCTCTAGCCCCTTCCAGCTCAGAGCTGAGAAGAACTCTGGAAGAACCACAAAGAAAAAGGGGTCCTATGAGCAACCACCCTACAGGCTTGGCTGGAAGTGGGAGATGGGTGGTCAGAGGTCTGGAGCCAGAGCCCCTGGGCTGCAGACTGTATTAAGCCCCTACTGTGAGCCAAGCCCCAGTCAGGGATGAGGTAGGGGTGTGGGCAGAGGTGCCTAGGAGGAGGAGGTTCTTCCTGAGGGAGGCTGCTTGGAGGAGGGGGCATTTGAGCTGGGTCTTAAATGAGGAATAAATGTTTGCCTGGAGGAGGGAGACGGAAAGGGCAGTCCGGGCAGAGGAGAACATGCAGGCAAAGGCAGGTGGGTGGGTATAAGGAAACACTGAGAAGCTTGGAGTGTCCGGATTCAGGGGTGCAGTGGGCTCCTCAGACCCCCTAAATGTGCATGTTTTCCCCAGGGGTGAGTCCCTGGCTCTCATCCAGGCTGTAGGAACCCTGTTAGTGTAGCCCTATCTTTTAAAAAATAGTTTGTTTATTTATTTTAGAGGGAGGGGAAGGAAGGGAGAAAGAGAAAAACAGCATTGATGTGTGAGAGAAACATGGATCGGTTGCTTCTTGCATGCGCCCCAGCTGGGGACCTGGCCC
>CM052542.1:21316020-21348929 GCA_028533065.1 Trachops cirrhosus | reverse complement strand
TGGCCTGCAACCCAGGCATGTGCCCTGACTGGGAATCGAACCGTGATCTCTTGGTTCACAGGCCCGCGCTTAATCCACTAAGCTACACCAGCCAGGGCTGAAAGTTAAACTTTAAGTGTTAGAATGTTATGTTATTGTTAATGGTTCTATATTATGTATTCAATAGGAAATCATGGTTTATCAATAAAAGTTAAAATTCCCATCTTGAAAAAAGAGGCCTTGAATGTCATGCTAAGCACATGAATTTGACCCTGAAGGCAGGGTGGCGACCCCGATGGACATCAATGTAACGTGAAGTCAGATCTAAGGCAAACCCCAGCTCTGCTTCCATGAAACCTTCGCTTTAGTTTGGCATGTGGAAAATGCAGATGACAAGAACAATACCTTGTTTAAAGCGTTGTGTGGACTGAGTTCCGGTCTCCGGAGAGCTCGTCCCAGGGCCTGGCAGAGTGCCAGCCCAGCACTCTGAATGGTAGTGGGTGTTACCATCCTCACAGGGTGTTGAGCAGGGGCTGCCAAGGTCAAATCCGTGTTGTGGAAGGAAGGGTGTCTGGCTGCAGAGGGACTGGTCTGGGGAGGCTGTTGTTTGGGGGAGGGGCCAAGACAGCAGTGGGGATGGAGAGCCATGGGCAGGCTTGGGAGGGGGTTAGGAGATAACTTCTGCAGACTCTGAGACTTTGGGAATTGCTTGTGAATAATATCTAAATTCTGATTTTCTGTGCGTCCCCGGGCCTGGTGCCAAACCACCTAGGGGCTGGGCTTGATGGCCCCTCTCGGTTCCTCCCTGCAGCTCGCTCACAGACGCCATGCGGTGGGCTCCGATGCCCCTGTCTACACCACCACCTCTGCTGCCTCCGCTGCTGCTGCCGCCACTGCTGTCGCTGCTGCTGCTGGTGCTGGGGTGCGGGCCAAGGGCGGCCACCGGTGGCGGGGCCGGCGGGGCAGCAGGCTACGCGCCGGTGAAGTACGTGCAGCCCATGCACAAGGGACCAGTGGGGCCGCCCTTCCGCGAGGGCAAGGGCCAGTACCTGGGTGAGCACCATCTCCTCCCCTCCAGGTCACAGCCCCTCAATCCCCACCAAAGATCCCATCTTCACTTTCTTCCTGATGCTAGTCCGGGGCCTCCCACCCTCCGAGGGCCCCAATCAACTGGCTGTCCGCTGAGGTCTTTAGTAGGGTGGAGGAAGGGCAGGCAGGCGTGCGGGGTGGGGTTGGGGGAGTAGAGGGGCGGTGGTCTGCTCTGACTGGCTCTGGAGGGCAGCTGGCGCCACCTGGCGGCCATTCCACCCCACGTCAAGCAGGGATGAGAGGCTCCCCAAGCTTTGGGGGAAGGCCCATCCCAGGTAGCTTGGATGCTAAGAGCCCTGGGTGAGGACACCCTAAGGCCTCCAGGATTGCCAATGGACCCCCCTAAACTCCATCTTTCATGAGAGCAGGGCGTGGTCTTCATGAACAGATACAGGGCCTTGTCTTCTCCCAATGCACCCCGTGCTAGTGTGCGGGAGGGGGTAGACGGGTTCTCTGTCCTCACTGACCAGGCCCCTGACTGCCCCTTCTCTCTCTTTCTCCCAGAAATGCCTCTACCGCTGCTGCCAATGGATCTCAAAGGAGAGCCTGGACCCCCTGGGAAGCCTGGGCCTCGGGGGCCCCCTGGCCCTCCTGGCTTCCCAGGAAAACCGGGCACTGGAAAGCCAGGATTACATGGGCAGCCTGGCCCTGCAGGTCCCCCTGGCTTCTCCCGGATGGGCAAGGCTGGTCCCCCAGGGCTCCCTGGCAAGGTTGGACCACCTGGGCAACCGGGGCTTCGTGGGGAGCCAGGGATACGAGGGGACCAGGGCCTCCGGGGGCCCCCCGGGCCCCCTGGACTCCCCGGGCCCTCAGGCATTGCTGTCCCTGGGAAACCAGGCCCCCAGGGGGTGCCAGGGCCACCAGGATTTGGTGGGGAGCCAGGGCCTCAGGGGGAACCTGGGCCCCCAGGTGATCGAGGCCTCAAGGGGGATAATGGGGTAGGTCAGCCAGGGCTGCCTGGGGCCCCAGGGCAAGGAGGTGCCCCTGGACCCCCTGGCCTGCCTGGTCCTGCTGGCTTGGGCAAACCAGGTTTGGATGGGCTTCCAGGGGCCCCTGGAGATAAGGGTGAGTCTGGCCCTCCCGGGGTGCCAGGACCCAGGGGGGAGCCAGGGGCAATGGGCCCAAAGGGGCCCCCTGGGATGGATGGTATGGGGATCCCGGGGTCAGCAGGAGTGCCAGGGCCACAGGGCCCAGCGGGGGCCAAAGGAGAACCAGGGACCCGGGGCCCCCCTGGCCTCATAGGCCCCACTGGCTATGGGATGCCAGGACTGCCAGGCCCCAAGGGGGACAAGGGCCAAGCTGGGGTCCCAGGGCTCTTGGGGGACAGGGGCGAGCCAGGTGAGGATGGGGAGCCAGGGGAGCAGGGCCCACAGGGCCTTGGGGGCCCTCCTGGACTTCCAGGCTCTGCAGGACTCCCTGGAAGACGTGGGTCCCCTGGGCCTAAGGGGGAAGTAGGGCCTGGAGGACCCCCAGGAATGCCTGGCATTCGGGGTGATCAGGGACCTAGTGGCCTGGCTGGGAAACCTGGACTCCCAGGAGAGAGGGGGCTTCCAGGGGCCCACGGACCCCCTGGACCAACTGGGCCCAAGGGCGAGCAGGGTTTCACAGGGCGCCCTGGGGGGCCAGGGGTGGCAGGAGCCCTGGGACAGAAGGGTGACTTGGGGCTCCCCGGACAGCCCGGCCTTCGGGGTCCCTCAGGAATCCCAGGACTCCAGGGCCCAGCTGGCCCTGTCGGGCCACAGGGTCTGCCAGGCCTGAAGGGCGAACCAGGCCTTCCAGGGCCCCCTGGAGAGGGGAAAGTGGGGGAACCTGGCGTAGCCGGGCCTACAGGGCCCCCCGGAGTTCCCGGTTCCCCAGGACTCACAGGTCCTCCTGGGCCTCCGGGACCTCCTGGCCCCCCTGGCGCCCCTGGGGCCTTTGATGAGACTGGCATCGCCGGCCTGCACCTGCCCGACGGTGGAGTGGAAGGTGCTGTGCTGGGCAAGGGCGGCAAGCTGCAGTTTGGGCTGGGCGAGCTGTCGGCCCACACCACTCCCGCCTTCACCGCTGTGCTCACCTCGCCCTTTCCTGCCTCCGGCATGCCTGTTAAATTTGACCGGACTCTCTACAACGGCCACAGTGGCTACAACCCTGCCACGGGCATCTTCACCTGCCCTGTGGGCGGGGTCTACTACTTTGCTTACCACGTGCATGTCAAGGGCACCAATGTGTGGGTGGCCCTGTACAAGAACAACGTGCCAGCCACCTACACCTATGACGAGTACAAGAAAGGCTACCTGGACCAGGCGTCTGGCGGGGCTGTGCTCCAGCTGCGGCCCAATGACCAGGTCTGGGTGCAGATGCCCTCGGACCAGGCCAACGGCCTCTACTCCACCGAGTACATCCACTCCTCCTTTTCAGGGTTTTTGCTCTGCCCCACATAACCCGTGGGGTGCTGCTTCCCCGGCCTCCTCCTCTTTAGTGGTAGAGAGAACTTCTCAGTTACAAAGAATCTGCATTTAAAGAAAAAAACCAAAGGCTGGACAGAGGTGGGAACAGAGGGGGCCCTGGCCCGAAGAGACTGACTTGGCTTCTCCCTCCGCGCAGGCTGAGGATGTTTCTGGAAGAGGCTGGCCTGAGTCCCTCCTCGCCCCTGAGTGTCTGTGCGATGTTGGGGTTGTGACCCCCTTGCTGCCCTGCCTGGCCCGCGGGCAGGGCCCCAGCACACTCGGTCCAGCTGTCAGGGGTCCCCGACTCCTGAGTCCCGGGCTCAGCTGGGTGGTGAAAGACACTGCTCCTCTGGGAGTCAGAGCTGAAAGAGGACTGAGCTTCCCCTTCCATCCCCTCGGGTGGTGGGGGGCACATACTGGCAAACCCCGCCCTTCCTGCTGGCCCCAGATGGCACCTGCTTAGGGAATGGGGCATAGCCTCCCTCGGTTTGTGGCTGGGGCTCTTCCAGCTCCCCTGGGACTTCCAGCATATGGTGGTGGGTCCCCTGAAGTTTCCCTCCAGGGAAAGAGGGGGGGGGGCCAGTGTGGACACCCTGCCATGATAGCCATCCCAGGCGTGGTGCTGTGGCACAGGCGTGTAGAGGTGCGTGGCCCCTTCTGCAGGATCCTGGGAAGGGCCATCCCCCTTCCATGGCTCCAGCGTAGCCATGGAGGATGGGGTTTGTGCGGGGCTGGGGCGGGACAGCAGGTCTTCACGGGCATCTGATCTCCTGGGATGCCCCCACCAGCTCTGGCTTTGGTCATGGAGAGGGCGGCTGCCCGGGCCCCTTCCCAGGGGCCCAGGCAGGGTCCACTGTCAGTGAGTGGGAGTATTCCTCCCTTCTCCTCCTTTCGCCCCCTGGGAGGAGGGCTGATTTCCTCACACAAAATTGTAAGGGATCCTTGCCACCCCCAACCCAAGTGACCCCGAGCAGGCCTTTCGTTTGGACCTCAGAACAAGGTGCACACGAGCTTGGGGGTAAAGGCCCCGCCCGCTCTTCCTTAATGAGAACCACATGTATGTGTCTACTGAAGGGGTTAACTGGAGGGGCTTCCTCTCCTCCCACCTCTGGTTCCAATTTCCTGCTCTAAGCAGGATTAGGGCCCGGGAGGCCGAGGCTGTGGGGGAGAGGGTGCCAACAGGCCCCTCTGGAATGAACTGGCTCTGGGTGTTTCAGCCGTTCCCCCAGTCAGAGCTCCCCTGCAAGAGACAGGCAGGACCCCCTCCCCTCTCCTCAGCCCCCAGTCCAAGCTGAGTGGGTAAAGCTGAAGTTAGTGTCGGGGCAGGGGTGGTGGACACTCTTGCTCACGCAAGGATGGCCCCTCTCCCAGTGGCGGGGGCCTCCCCAGGCCAGCCCACCTCCCCAGACCAAGCGTGGGCCTGGGTCAGTCAGCGTGACCTGCCACACTGCTCCCATTCCGGCCCTGCCAGACCATCCGTGCCGAAAATTGAGGGCGACGGCCGGCTTCTGACCCGCTGAGCTGCAGCTCCCACGGCTGTGCCCGTCCTCCTCCCCCCAACCTCTCCCAGCAGAGTAGGCCGTTCGACTACTCAGGCTAACTCTCAAAAGGAGGAACGAAAACCCCAATCTGCCCAAGTGACACTTTAAGAACAGGTGTTGGTTGGGGTTCACGGGGGACTTCTTACTCCCGAACACCTGAGAAAGCTATCTCAAACCATACCTGGTGGGCCCTTTGCTCAGCCTCCTTCCTGGGTCCAAGCCACCGCCGTCTGACCTGTTAGGGAGGGGTTCTGATGGGCCGAAACTCATCCGCTCCCGGTGGGAACCCAGAGGACTAAGGAGGGTTTCGGGGAGCCAAAAAGCTATTTCACAAAACTAAGTTTCTGCTAAAAGTCACTCCTGACGCCTTTGAGAGGGGTGGTTGGTGCTTCTGAAAATGTTGTTCCAGGTGTTGTCTACTTAATTGGCCAGCTTCTTAAATGATGTCAGGTTTTAACAATGAAAACTACATTACCTTGTGTTTTTATATTGATTCATTTTTTTCCTTAAGATTAAGGTTTAAACGTTTTTCATTGCAATTTCATTTCTTACCTGGTATAAGAAGCTTCTCTACATACCTAGTACGTGCCCCGTGTCACAGAACATTTGGGAAAAATGCACTTGAGGGAATTAAAGAAACCGGGATTTCTCTTTGAAAAGAAAAACCATGGTGTTGACTGTACCAACACGGCCTCAATAAATCTGTCGTATAAAACAGCACAGCACCCAGACGGGCATTGATGCAGCACGGTCTCAAGACTCTGGATTTTATGAGGCACCCAGGGCGCCTGCTGGGGCTCTCCGAGTCCCCCAGGCGCTGCCCAGCCTTGGGTTCTGTCACTACTACATCAGGAACGCGCAATGCTCCTCAGCTGCCGAGGCTCTGCACCAAGTAAATGCCCTGAAGCGCTCGAAGAAACCAAAGGATCAAGCTTCCCCGAACATTCCTGCAAGCTCTCAGGGGTAGTGGAGCATGACAACTAGCTCAGGACCCCAAGGGCCAAGTTGCAACATCTGATACAAATTATGAATGAAATCAGGCATCTGTGCTCTTGTGGGCGGGGCGAGTGCCAGGCCCAGTGCTTACAGCTGGGCTGTCTGAGCTGTCCTGGGCAGAAAGCACCTGCCCCACATCTTGCCATGCTCAGCAGCTAGGATCTGTCCCTAGCTGTGGAAATCGGGGTGACATATCCGAGACCAACCCCATGCCCTGTAAGTCCTGTGGTTTGCCCCAGCCTGGCAGAACCCTGTCTTGGCGGAAAGCAGGCCTGCTTAGCAGTCCTGAGACCTCTGGCTAGCTGCAGAGGGCATGCTTCTCTCCCCTAGGGCCGGAAGGATGCTCAGAGACTGTCCCTTTTTGATGGAGGTGTCTCCTCCCTTTCAATTTTCCTTTCTTTGCAATGGATGGTGTGCAGAACATCCTAACAGGCTGAGGCCTTTGACTGGGGCCCAAGATGCAGAACGAGGCAGCTTTCAGTCCCCCCAGGGCACCCAGGATGGTGTGCTTCCCCAACCGAAGGCTGGCAGTCTGGGGACAGAAGGCACCCTCTACCTCCTATGGGGCTCCCATTTCTGGCCTGCCGGGGCCTGGGCCCTACCTAGGGAGGAACATACCAAGTCAGGCTCTGAGAGCAAGAAAACCTTTCTTGGTCCCTGCCCCCCGCCTGGGTTGCTCTGCGTGATCTCTGACAGGAAAAGGTACCAGACCATGCCGACTCTGCCCTTCCCCGCAGAACGATGCAGCTGGCTGACAGAACCGGAGGAAGCTGCCTCAGAAACCCAGCAGCTCTCGCCCTGGGATCCTAGCTCCCAGGGGAGGGCAGCCCAGGCGGAGAGACGCTAAGCCCAGAGGGTCAAGGAGGGGAGAATCCACTCAGGGCAGAGGAGAAACAGAGGGAACTGTACTGGGATTTACCAAAAACCTTTTATTGCTCTGTGACTCCTGCTGGAAGCCGTTAAGCCCCGCGACTGCCAAGGGCCAAATGTGTATGGAGATTGGCTAGGTTCAAGCGCCTGTCTCTTCCGTCCAGAGAAACCTGCTGCTGGGGCCCCGCCCCGTCAAAGACAGGCTTTCGGGCAACCTGGCTGAATCCCACCGAGAGGTGATGCTGCTGCAGATCACTTCCACCTCCCCAATTCCGTGTCCCAGATAATACAGGAAAACGCCACAAGTAGCCGCCAATAAAACCTGCCCTGGTTCCTCCTGTCCGACTGAGGAGCCAGGGGTGCCCAAAGCTCTGCAGCGAGCCAGAAACCCAGCACCAGGGCGGCACCAGTCCCTCACTCACTGTTCCAACGACCTCCCGCAAAGAGACCCCAGCCCTGGGAGCGTACTCCGCCCATGTGGCCGGAGGACTGACGCAGGGAGCAAAGTCCGAGGAAGCTCAGGGTTTCCAACCTGAGCTGAGGTTGGTCCCACTGGACGTGGCGGAGCCCCAGCAACTGCGGCCCTCACGGACTCTTCTGGAAGACTCGGTGCAGGCTCTGGGCCAGGATGTCTGTCTCTTCATAGCCCTCACAGCTTTGCTGCCAGCTCTCTGGCACCTGCTCTATCCCATAGTAGGCGCCAGCAATGGCCCCAGCCATGGTGGCAATGGTGTCTGTGTCCCCACCAAGTGAGATGGAATAGATGAGAGTCCTTTGGAGGCTATTGAAGGTAGAGGGGATCTCGGGGTCAGGCTCCATGCAGCGCAGGAAGCAGTAGATGGCAGTGGGCACAGATTCAAAGGCAGCAATGCCATTGCCTGTGGGGACACCAGATTACAGGAACTCGACTCCACTCCCCCACAGGTCCCTAGGCGTCCTGCCACTTGCCACAAGCCAACACTCTCAGCTTCAAGTTGAGCTGTGACTGAGATCACAGGCTCTACAGCAGGGGTGTCAAACTCGTTTCCACCGGGGGAAACGCCACACCAGCCTCGCGGTTGCCTTCAAAGGGCCAAATGTATTTCAGGATTGCAGAAGTGTAACTCCTCCTTAACAGTTAAGGAGTTGAAATTACATTCGGCCCTTTGAAGGCAACCGCGAGGCTGGTGTGGCCCCCGGTGGAAACGAGTTTGACGCCCCTGCTCCATCGCTAGACCACGTGGGTTGAAACCCTGACTCCCCCGCCTACTGGCTGGGTGCTGGGAAAGTTCCCTAATGACCAAGATTCCTGTATCTTGGGTTTGACTCCTCGTGCAGAGTGGATTGGATTAGGAACTCTCACAGGGCTGGTTTATATCGAACAGATGTAAAGCATTCAACATAGTGCCCAGGATACAGTAAAAGTGCTGTATAAATAAACACTGGTTATCACCATCAGCTGTGAGAACTGGTGGTCAGCTGCAATTTCTGGGGCTATTTATCTGTGAGGCCGAAGAAGGTGCTACGCTCACTCAAAACTTGCCATGGACACTACAGAGCCGGCTCTGTGTCACACCAGCCCCAGGTAAAAACGATGGCAGGTATGACTCCTTGCTCCCCTCTCACCCCTAAGGCCAAGCCTGACCCTGAAGGATGATAGGTGTAGGGGACTGCCCACCTAGCTCAGACACCACCTCCTCTCTGGTCACCGAGTCCTGTTCTAGAAGCTCTCCGATCTTCTTCAGGCGGCTGGAGTATGGACGCTCCTCCATGCCCAACCTGTGGGTTGGGGACAAGATTGCAGGGAGGTTGAAGGCAGGCCAGGGAGGGCTGGGTGGGAGGGCAAGGTGGGGACGTGGCCAGGCTGACACCCAGGCCCAGGTGTCCTAACAAGAAGTGGGCGAGGGCTGGGTGTGAGCTGCTCGTTTTGCTGTCTGGGACCCCGAACCCTGCTGGAAGCACAGCCAAGGCGAAGGGACTCTTCGCACCCATCCCTAGAGTCTGCAGTTAAAGGAAGGTCTCAGCTGTGACAATACCAGAGGAGTCCACCCCACACGCATGCGCACTCACAAACACATCTCCAGCCGCCTCCGTCCCATATACTCACTCCTTGGCGTCTGAGACGGACTGGGCATCACTCTCCAGCTCCTCCATGTGGCCCAGGAGTTGCTGGAGGAAGTGCTCAGTGGACAACTCCCCCTGCAAGGCCAGGTGCACGGCCAGGGCCTGCAGGATGGCACCGTTGTAACCCAGGGAGGAAGCGTGTGTCAGCTGGGCCGAGAGCCGGGCAAACTAGGGCAAAGGCAGTGGAGACTAAGACCGGCTGTCACAGAACCCAGAGGAGAGCGGGGCAGGGAGGGGACAGCCCAGAAGCCAGCCTGCCCAGACTACCTTCTGCACATCCTGGATGCTGCTGTAGGCCAGGGAGATGCCAGCCACCCGCATGGCGCCCCCGTTGCCATAGGAGCCTTTCCCGTTGAACTGGGCCCGAGCAGGCTCATAGACATCTCGGCACTTGGGGCTCAGGAGCTTCTTGAAGACGGTGATCACTCCGGCACCGTAACCCCTGTCGGGTTCTTTTCTGTACTCCTGAGCAAATCTAGGGGATGGAAGGGAGGCACGATGAGGGTTTCAAAGATGCCTGTCAGTGCAGAGAGAGAAGAAATCTGGCTGCTTTGGGAAACCAGGAAGCCCCGGGGCCTAAGGAGCCTGTTCCAGCGGTGCTGTCCTTTCCAGCCTGGGAAGCTGCAGTGGCTCTGGAAGCCGTCTCCTGCTGAGGGTGGGGTCCCAGCATGTACGACACCACTGCTCTGGCCAAGGGGTGCAATAACTCTGCCCACCTGGTTTGCCTCATCCCAGGACCATCCCCCTCACCTGTGAGCCATGTCCACCTCATCGAAAGCCTCCTTGGACAGCAGGGACTGCACCAGGGCCCTGGACATGGCTGTGTCATCTGTGTAGTACAAAGTCTCTGCAGAGAGAGGGTTGGGAGGCAGTTGGGGGAGAGGAGTTGCAGGGCTCAAGGGTGGCAGCTTGGGCTTCCTCCTCATTCCTTTTACTCTCCACTTCTAGAATGCCGTAAGTCAGCCTCTCACTCCCATCCAATTTCCTGGGCTCCAGGCCTTGGGGTTTTCAATAATTCTTTGATCTGAGTCAGTGACCATATCCTGCTGATTCCTGAAGGGAAACCTTCCACCCCCTCTGGCTGCCATTGCGGCAGCTCCATCCTGAACATGACCTGCTGTGGGCCTCTCAAACCTCCTGTGCATTCCTACCCTCCAACCAGCCCGTATGTTGCAGCCAGAAAAACCTTCCTGGGAGAGCATATCCTCTTCCTTATCTCACTCTCCTGCTCCAGATGACTACCCATTGCCTTTAGGACGAGGCCCACATTCACTGCCTCGGCATTCAAAGCTCTCCGCTCTTCACTCATTCTGCCCCTACTCCCACATCCCTGGGACCAGTCTTGGAGCCTGGGTCAAGTCCTTCCAGCTGGGGCTGCTCCCATCCCTCCTCCTGTTCCCAATCCTTCCTCTGGGTGCCCAGGAGGACCTCTCTGGCACTTCCAACACAGCACCACTGCTTATGTGGTGACTTTGCAAACAGGCTATAGAAGGGCTAGGGAGGACGGGGACTGGATTTTATTTGAAGAGCCGATTACAGAGAACAAAGTACACTCTAGCAAGCCCCATTTCCCGTCCTCACATCTGCTATGCCCCCCTCTCTCTGTGTATGCCAAGCCCCAACCCCACTTTCCCCTCCCCTGTTACTGTCAGGAGGCCCCACCACCTACTTCACCAGGACCAGAGGCTAACAGCCCTCTTATCTACAGCTGTACCCCCCAGTCTCCCCTAGAGGGAGGAGGTCCCTCCTCCGGTCCACCCCTCAGCCCAGTTCCTGGGGAGCTGGTTCTTCCTTTGTTCCCTCTCCTGTTTCCTTAGTATCTCCCTACGTGGTGGAGCAGCACCCAGTCTCCTCTCACTCGGGCCCTGCACCCTGCTTTCCCCCAGGGAACCACTTCTCTCCCATGCTTGGTCCATGTGATTAGCACATGGAGCTAAAGCCACCTCTAGCCTGATCAGAGAGTACACCCATTCCCTTGTTCAGGGAGGGACAGATGACCTAAACCTAAGACTCCTGGAGACTTATTATGGGGACTACTGCACAGAGAAATTCTTCCTCTGGCTGCTGGGGGTCACCATGGAAGGGTCTGCCAAAGGGAGTGAAGCCCACGAAGAACTTAGATCTGAACGAGAGGAACTAGGTCTGCGGAGGGCGGCTTGAGACCCTGGACTCAGCCTGGCTTGAAGCCAGCCCCACCTCTAGACTTTACAGTTCCGTCAACATGTGCTTTTTGCTTGGGCCATTTTGAGTTCGGTTTTTTGCCACTGGCACCCAAAGGGTCCCAAAACACCTCTTAACCTAAAACTTGTCTCATTAAACCAAAATGAAATTAAAAACTGTCTCTGCATCTTGTCTTCACCTCAACCCTAGCTCATCCCTCCTCTCCTTCCCTTCATGCTAAACCATACTCTATTTCCCCATTTCCTCCTAAACCCACTGAAATCTGACTTCCAGGCTTCAATCTTCTAATGAAAATGCTTTTCTAAACCCAAATTGCCCTCTTCCTGACCTCTCTGTAGCACACCAGTGACCAGAGTTTTCTCCTTGAAATGAGCTCGGGTTTTGTTGAAAGACACGCTGCCTGCTTCTCCTCCTGTCGAACTGTTTTCTTCTCTAGCTCCTTTCCTTCTCCAGGGTTCAGTCCCTATTCCTTGCTATCCTACATGCTCTGCAAGAATCATCCACTGCTTGACCTCGGACGGGACACTGAGTCGTGATCCCGGTGAGGAGTAGATTGCGCAAGGGGAGGGAGAAGCAGGGGGCGGGGCTTTATAGGCAAGGGACAACACAGGCACAAGACAGGCCTGGGCTAGAGGACGCATGATGTGAGAGGAGCTGAGCCACAGAAAGCCAGTACGGGTCGGTGTTAAATGAAACCGGCCACGGAGGAAGGGCCGGCCTGGTAGGACACGCAAAGGAATTTGGCTCTATCTTAAGGATAATGGAAAATCACTGCAGACTTTCATGTGGGGGAGGCCGCGATAAGATCTGTTTTGAGCCGTGCACTCCCTGCTGTGTGGAGAATGGACTTGGGGCGCATCGATTCCAATCGATTAGGTTAAGTGTGGTAAAATCGGCACTATGTATACAGTGGACTAGACACAACTTAGGAGAATGACGCCCAGGTTTCTGGCTTGTACAACAGGAAGTATGGTGTTGCCACGCCCAGAGTTGGGAAAGGTTCTTGTGAAGACGGTGCTCGGATTTCGCCACGCTGAATTCAGGGTACCCTGCAGGCTGTCCAGCCCCCAGATCTGGCCCCAGCCGCCCTACAGAGTCTCATTTCCTAACACGCGCCTCTCCCCGCCGCGCTCACACCCCGAGCTGAGTCCTTCGTGGGAGCAGCCTCCGCCCTCACGCCCCACTCGCCTGCTCTATCCCGCCCACCTGTCCGCGCGCTCCCAGGGAAGCCCGGGTCCGGCTCCAGGCTCTGGACGTGATGCAGGACTGACGTCAGGTTGACGGTGTCGTGCGCCTCGTAAAAGGAGCCTACGCAGTCCCCGAGCAGCGCGCCGGCCAGGCAGCCTCGGAAGCGAGAAAGGGAGCGGGCTGCCCCAGCCCCTCCGCAGCCCGCAGCCGTCATCGCTGCCGCCACCGCCGCCGCCGCCATCCGCGCTGACCCGACACCACTTCCGGTGCGGCTGGCACGTGCCCCAAGGCGCGCTTTACCCCCATCCCCTCACGCCCCAGGCCCACAGCGCTACCCAGCGGCCCGGAGGCGCATGTCCCCGTGCTTGGGATCAGAGCCGGTCCTGCAATGCTGGTTGAATTCCACCAGGCCTTTACTTTTGGCCCCCATTTTCTCCGTCTGTAACCGGTGTCACACCAGGAAGGAGGACCACTAAAGGGTCCCAGAAGGGACTATCGGGTCGCAGCAGCCCTGCCCCTTCAGGCCTCTGCCCTCGGGGTCCTGCCTTTCTGAAGTCTCACTCTGCCCTACCACCCCAACCCTCCCAGGCAGCCCCTCTCCTTGGCCCCCACGCAGGTCTGGGCCCGCATCCCCAAATCCCACTGTGATTCTAGCCTTCTCTGGGCCTTCCCTAGGCCTTGAAAGGTCTGGTAAGGGTTCAGCTGGGGCAGAGCTGATGAGACCAGGGAGTGCGGGCCTAGGCCAAAGAAGGGCTCCCTAAAGAGGAAGAAGGGATCCGATTTGGAACTTGGGGCTTGGTGGATCATGGTCACCATTTTTGCTCCTCCATTCACAGGATGGCCGTTTACTCTCTGCTGGCTACATGCAAGGGTAGCAGAAAACCTTTTAGACTGAGAAACCCAACATTTATTAATTCATTTTCTCCAAACTCCTTTCTCTTCCATTCCCTCCCACCTAACCTTCCTCTCCCGCCTCAGCCCCCAAGGCTAGGCCAGCTCCAGCTGGCAGCTTTTGAGTGGACTCATGGTACGGTTTGTGGTGCGGGTGAAGGTGTCCACCTCAGGCGTAAACTTCTCGGCAGGCACCGTCAGCTTCCGACGAATGTCCATGCACTTGGTGTCCAACAGCATGGAGTTGGCCTTGCAGGCGATGTCAGCCTGCAGCCGGGCCAGGTGCTTGTACAGGGCATCCAGAGCATCCCTGGGGGAGGAGGCGTTAACAACCCACCAGCCCTGCATGAGGCTGGAAGGTGAAGGAAGGCAGCAGGAAAGCCAGCAGGCAGCAAGTGTCCCCCTGCCCCTCCTGCCCACTCCCACAAACCTACTGTGCTTGTGCCAGCTTCTGCTTTAGGGCAGCGATGGTTGCCTCTAACTGGTGAACCTCATCAGTGAGGCCGTACTGTGCCTGCAGGCAGAGATGAGGGTTGGGAGTCCCAGGTCAGCCATACTATCCTTCAGCCCAAGGGCTTGGGTGCTGCCTTCTGCCAGCACCCCTGCTCCACCAGAGCTATGTGGTGGGGGTGGGGGGGAGTGATCCTGAGAAAACTTTAGCAGGTAGGCAGTGCCTGACTGGGGTGCCCTCGCACCTGGTCCTGGCAGAGATCCACATTGGGCCGGTAGGTTCTGGACTCCAGCCGGGTATGGCATAGCTTCAGGTTCAGAAACTTCCTGCGCAGATCCTCCTCCAGGTGCCGGATGTCCTCCCGTAGCTCAGAAATCTCCTCCAAGGTCTGCAGCGGACAGAGTGACCGCTGTCCACTGGTCGAACCCGCTATGGTGCACCCAGGGCTTCCCGGATGGGCACTGGGCTCCGCATCCCACAGCGGGAGTTCTAAGCCCCGGGGGACCCAACAGAGAGGGCTCACATTCTTCTCTTGCCACTTGAGCTCACTGTACGCTTTCTCCATCTCCCGTAGCCGCTTCCTGAATGCGAATTCTGTTGCAACCCTCTGAGCTTCAAGTTCATTGTTGGTCTGAAGGACAGGAAGTGGGCCAGGCAAGAGAGAGTATAAGCTCATGACCATCTGAGGATGCTCAGAAGGATGCCAAGTGAGGATGCCCTTCACTTGAAGGGTTGGGAGGCCACATGGGCAACAGGGAACAAAAGGGAAAGGCATGAGTGCACACTCGGGCCACCTGTTAGCGCTACCTCAGCAATAGTGAGGGCGATGGCCTCCCTCAGCTCTGTGGATTCTTTCATCTCAGCCTCTGCCCGGTTCTTGTTGAACCGACTGAACTCATCCCACTGTTGAAGCGTGGAGGAGCTGCAGGTGGCAGGAAATACCAAGGTCATAAGCCTAGGGCCACTGTGGGGTTGGGGGCAGAAGAGACTGATTAAAGCACTTCTTACCCATCGGGGACACGGGTGGGATTAATCTTCAGAGAGATGTTTGGGGACTTGAGGTTGAGAGAGAGGCAACCTCTGTCGATGTCCAACGTCTCCATTTTGCCCCGGTGGTCGGAGTTGAGCTGCTGTCGGACTTCCTGCAGGAGGCTGGAGAAGGAGCAGACTAGCTTGAGATCCTTCGAAGCCCCAGGACTCAGCCCCCCGTTGTACTGCAGTGCCCCTGAGGGAGGGGGAGGCTGAAGTGACAATGGAGCTGTTGCTGCTGCAGCTGGGACAAAGATCACAAAGCTGGATGAGCTCCTCACAGACAAAATTATGACACCCACGTGCTTGTACACAACCACAGGGGCACACATATCAGTTACACTCACAAAGGCTCACACATACACACTCACAATAGGGTATTCAGTCAGAGGTGGTGGCAAATGGGCTTCATTAATCATGTTTCCAATCAATTGACAATGGCTCCCTAAACAGGGTGGGGAGAAGTATTCTGAGAGCATATCTAGGCCGTGGAAAAAGTGTTACAATCAGTTAGTGGTTTCTGCCGTGGACACAGCAGGGACAGAAGGCAGCCTGAGAGCCTTGTCACCCACAGTGCACATTTGACACATTTAAGACATGCAGCCTTCAGGTGCAGGTGCGCATGAGAATGACCCATCTCTTCCTTACCAGAGCTTCTCAAAAGTCCGGCTAATCTTCTGTTGCAAGGCCTTCTTGGTGGCATCAATGACTTCCACCTCCTTGTGCAGCTCTTCCTCCACAGGGTCCTTCACCACGTCAATGTCACGCCGACTCTCCCGCAGGGTCAGGCACTCGATTGCCACATCCAGAGGCAGGTTCTTGGCCTGCAGGTTTTGCTCTGCTGATTCTTTCATCTGGAAACATGAAGGCACAGGAGGAGGCTGGTGGGCCATTCACTGGGGGCCAGCTCTCATTCCCACGTTAACAGAGGGGCCAGCGAGTGACTCAGATGGACATGCCACTAAACACCCAATCGCGGGTTCCCAGACCTCGAAGTGGGGAAGGAGGGGGGCCTTGCCGCAGGGTTTCCTGCCGGCATCCCCTGCTCCAGCTCCCTGCCTGTGTCAGCGCCTCGATCTCTGCATCTAAATCCGTCAGACACTTGTCCAGCATCTCCTTCCATCGGTTGACTGTGTCAACCCTCTCTGCCAGTCGGGTCCTATTGTCGTGTTCATCCCAAATGGTCTGGAAGAGACAGAGCCAGATAAAGAGGGTGTTTGGGCTTAGGGACTATCCCTTTGCCCACTGGAGCCTCCCGCTCCCAACCTGATTGTTGGTCTCATTACGGAGGACCCGGGCCTCCTGGCGGATCTGGTGTGACGCATCTCGCTTCAGCTCAGCGTTGGTGGACAACAGTTGTGCATTGGTGTGCCAGTCCGGCAGCCGGAAACGTTGGCTGGGCTTGAGGCTCAGCGTGGCCATGGTGCCGTGCCCCTAGGCCTGTTCCAAGACACCACCTCTGCTGGAGAGGGAAGACAAGGCTGTGGGAGACTGTTCAGGAGATCCTCTTCTAGGTCCAAAGCCCCATCCAAAGGACCTGCTGCTGTCCACTCTGCTCCAAGCCCCTTGCTGCAGGAAGCCTGCTTGGGAACAGCCCTCGATTTGCTCAACTTTGTATGAGGCATTCACTAAGTTTCCTCCCACCCACCCATCCACAAGCACTAATTCCTGGACCCTGCGGGTCCTGGAGCAGGGTGTGTGTGTGTGTGGTGCCAGGAGCTTAGTGGGGCTGGTGGGTGGGTGGGGCTTAACAGGAAAAATATCCCTTAATCCAGTTTCCATCCCTACTTTCACCAGCCAAGTCTTGTGGAGCTTTCTCTTCATTCTCTGTCCCGGCTTTGGTCAGGACCTGTGGGGTTCTAAGAGAAGAGCCCTTTTCTCCATGCAGAGAGGACAGGCTAGTTTTGCCCAGGATATGGGTTGGCATAGGGTTTTTTTTTTTTTTTCCGGGGGTTGGGGCGTGCGCTGGCCCCCCTCCCCATCTGCTGGTCGCACTGCCTCCCCGACCCCCCTACTCCCCGCCCCTGTTGGAGGAGGAGCACTGGGGTCCATTTAGTTCCTAGGCGAACCCCACTCCTCCATCCCCAGGATAATCGTCTTTGGTTTAAATTACTTGCGCCGCTGGCCTCTCACCTCCTTCCCAGCTCCGCCTGGCCTTCCGCCTCCTCTAGCCAACTCCTCCGTTAAGCGCCCTGGTTGCTAGGCACCCGCGGGTCCCTGCGCGGGGCACCACTGCCTGCCCGCGTGTTTACCTTGGCAACAAAGGGGCTGGGGTGACGCGGCCTAGAGGCGGCTGCAGCCCGTGGCTGCATGATGGGGCGTGAGGAGGCTGCGGCTAGGAGGATGGGGCGTTCACTTCATTTACAAGTTAAACATTTTAATGTTGATCAATGTTATGCATCGACATGATAAAACTTACGCACATAGAAAAAGTAACCTCCCGCTCATGCATTCCCTAGCAGGTATCCTCCCGGAAGTGTGAATATTTTTGAGATTATTTGCACGCATTCCTTTGGTGCTGCTGCCCTGCCCAACAATGTCATCCATCTGCTTGACGGCATAGAAGGAATGATGATCATACTTGGAGAGGGCACATCCCTGGGAGTGGTAACTGCAATATTAGAAGCAAAGCTGGAAATCCAACCATTTAAAGAAGAGAAGGAAAAACAATTCAACCGTGCCAATACTGTTCGAGGCCTTGGGAAATGTTAACATTAAATATATATATATTTTATTCATTTATTATCATTCATCATATAATATATATTATATATTAATATATAATATATATTATTTATTCATTTTTAGAGACAGGGGAAGGGAGAGATGGAGAGAAACACTGACCAGATCAGTTGCCTCTCCTACACTCCTGGACTGACGGACCAAACTCGCAACCCAGGCATGTGCCCTGACCTGGAATTGAACCAGCAGCCTTTCAGTTTGCAGGCTGGCGCTCAATCCACTGAGCCACATCAACTAGGGTGGAAATGTTAACATTTACTATTCATAACTATTATGCGAGGTAAGCATCACCTCCGTTTCCACAGGTATCTAAAAACAGGTCCATGTCCTCTGTGCGTTATGACTCCACACTGCCTCTAGTGGTGGCGTGGGAAATCGAGAGGAAGGATGCGATTTCCAGCCCAGGGCCTAGTCCTCTTACGGGTACTGTGCAGAAGGACCTTAGGAGGAGTGGGATGGGGTGCTATTATCACGTTCGTCTTACTGGCGGGAAAACTGAGGCACAGAGAAGCGAGGGACGTGCCCAGGGTCACATAAATAAGTGGGAGAAACTGGATCCAACGCAGGCAGTCTGCCTCAGAGGCCAAGTTCAGGTTTGATGGATGAGGGAATGAGAGGAGTCCAAGAAGACTCCTCAGTTTTAAAACCTCAGTGAGTGGTGGGATGGTGTTAGCCTTCCTAAAGGAAGGCAAGGCAGAGAACCAAGAACTTGGTAGGCAAAGGGAGGAGAAAGCTGGCTTTTGAGAGGTTTGCGGTGCTTGTGGTGGATCCAGGTGCTGTCCAGACATGTGAGAAATGCGAATCTGGCGCTCTGCAGAAAGACTGAGGCAAGAACATTTTCCAAACCAATGACCACAGAATATTTTTTTTCCAGAGACTATTTTCTAAATTCTAATACATGGCTCATAAACCAGACATTCATGGGAAATTGTGATATAGCTCTTTTATTAGGATTAAAGAAGACCATAAAACACTTCTTGGACAAATTATTTGCTGGAAGAAATGGTCAAATTTTGGCTTATACGTTTTGAAACATTTTATAACAGAAAGAAGCAAACGAATGGTGGTGGCTTTGGCGCATATCTCTGACTGTGGGGGCGGCCCTGGTGTTCATGATTCACAAGGCCCCACACACTCTGTCTGGTCAAGGGAGGACGGTATTAGCAGAAAAGGTCAGGAGGCTGGTGAATGGGACCAAGAAAACAGTGATTTTAAGAATGAGTAATGCCATGTTCTAGTACTTTGCATTAACTTTGCATTAGTTGTATTGTTTACTACTGCCCAGAAGTTTAGGGCATGTGTAATGTGCAAACATACTGCTGAAGAATTTCAGGTCTTGGCAAATACCTGGCAACACCTCAGTGCGTTCACCAGGGAGGTCTCTCCTGCTAGAGTGGGTTATGATGAGAACCCTGGGGCCTCTCAGACGCTCCAGGTGATGTCAGTTTCAAGTTTCCTCCATTTTTCTGCTAAAAGGAACTTTAGATCAGATAACATTTATCATTTGGAAGAAAAGGGGTCTCCTAGCTGAGCAAACGGCCAAATAAGTGGATAGCCGAGAACCGAGAGAGAAGGCCCACATCAAAGTCAGGTGGCCTACACATGACCACGACCCCTTTAAGTGGGGGGGTTTATTGGTGGACCTGTGTATTTACTGAAACGAAATAGGGAATTTATTGTTAACAACCACTATTGGGCAGTTTTAGCTCTGAGTTTTGTGATCATCATGATTTTGGTCAAATGTGGACTCATAAAAAGAGCCCCATATGCTCAAAGGAATCCTCACACAGGACATATACATTATATCCAAGGAGCGAGTTACTCTGTTTGTAGCAGAAATAAACATCCTTTCTCTGTTTAATATACGCAGTAGCCTGGAATGGTTTCCCTTGGTTAAAGCAGCCGCATCTGGAATGAACGCAGGAAGGGGAAGACACGTGCACGGCTGTTAGGCGTCTAGTTGTAGTATCCTTTAGTCGGCTGCTCCGCCTCTTCAGATTTAAAGAACCAGATCCATTCGGTATTCTTGTGGATTAAAAAGGATCCTAGAGATACAGACAATGAAGCAAGAACATTTTTTGAATGTAAAAAAATGTGAAATGGAAAAATGTGAACTTATTTTTTCAAGTGATTGAGATTTAGCCAAAGAAGACATGAAATTCTCTGCAGAAAGCCTTTTTCTCTCAAAATCTGTGAAGTCTTGGAATATGTATCTTCTCTGTTCTCCTCAATTTTCTCCTTCCGGTAAATGTCATAGATTACCTAATTTAGCAAACTCCAATGATTAAAATAGAGTACAACTTTCATCAAATTAGAACATGTTTAAAAGTACTTTAGTTAAAACTTGGTCCTGTGATCTTATTCTAATATGAAAAATAGTATCTTCAAAAAGTATCCCCACATGTAGCTATTGAAGATAACTTTTCCTGGAGGTGCATATTTGCATAGCCTGCTTTGTGCATTGTCTTCTGAAGCCTAAGTATCTTTCTTTAGGCTGCACTCCTTTTTTTAATTTTTATTTTTAAAAATGTTAAAGGATTTTATTAATTTATTTTTAGAGAGGGGAAAGGAAGGAGAAAGAGAGGGAGAGAAACATCAGTGTGTGGTTGCCTCTCACATACGCCCTACTGGGGACCTGGCCTGCAACCCAGGCTTGTGCCCTGACTAGGAATTGAACCAGTGACCCCTTGGCTTGCAGGCACTCAATCCACCGAGCCACACCAGCCAGGGCTAAATTGTGTTTTTTAAAACATGGAGTGGGTGGAAAGAGTTGGCCTCTCTCACTTTTAGACATTTTTGTTTGTACATGACTCCAGAGGAAATTGCTTGACTCTGGCCCTTTTTCCAGCTTACTTTTCTGCTGATCTTGCACTTGCCTCAGGCCAAATACATTCATGTTGAGATCCTCAAGGTTGAGACTTAGTCGAGGCTAAGTACAGGGTCTGGCACAAATAACATCCCTTTTTATTACAAAATCATAAGTCTGTACTTCTGTAACATAACAATATCACACTCAAGTGCAACCATATGACAATTTAAGTGAAATGTTCAAATTAAAACTATAAATGATTACACCCATATTATTCCCCTAGCAACCACACTCACGTGGGCGTCACCTCTGCCGAACCCTGCAGTTCTGTGCAGCACGTTCGTTGCAGGGAGGTCACTGCTGCTTCAGCTGCACAGCCGTAGGTGTGAGGGGACCATTTCCCCACTGGGTTTGCCCGTCTTCAAAGCCCACTCTTCTTGCATAAGAAAGAAACATCTCTCAGAGTAAATGGAAAGTAGCTTTGTTAAATTCAAAGTAAAGTGTTAGAATTTTGTGGAGATTTTAAGTTAATATCTAAGGGCCTTAATGTAGTCAATAGTAATACTTTCTCATTAAAAGTTTAGAAAGCACCTCTTCATATATTTTTAAAAATACTATTCAGAGCCCTGGCTGGTGTAGCTTAGTGGATTAAGCGCGGGCCTGTGAACCAAGAGATCATGGTTCGATTCCCAGTCAGGGCACATGCCTGGGTTGCAGGCCAGTTCCCAGCAGGGAATGCACAGGAAGCAACCATACATTGATATTTCTCTCCCTCTCTCCTTCCCTTCCCCTCTGAAGATAAATAAATAAAATTAAAAAAAAAAACTATTCAGAGATGCTACAGATGGCAACTTTTATAATGTGAAATCTTTATAAAAGTACAAAAATAAATTAGAAAAATTAAACTCATATGTTATATATATTTAAATACACTTAATTTTACATTTGTATAAAATATAAGTGAAAACCACTGGAATGATGGTGGAACTGAAATCCTGTCTGGTGCAGCATCAAAACTACTCCTATGTTCTGGTTTTGGTTTTAGTTTCCACTTAGCCTAATATATTATAGGAAAGAAAGAGTAATTTTGTATATTTAGAATTGGGCTGTTCCTAAAATCACTTAGCAAAAAGTCTATTATTAATGTTTTGTTTCAGCTGAAAACCAGACATCATATCAGGCTTCATAATCCTGTCACTAAGCTGTCTTTTTTCTCTATAATTATACATACAATTTGTACCCAGGCATTATTCTCTTTTTAAAGGTTTATTTTATTCTCATTCGAGAGAGAAGGATAGGGAGAGAGGGAGACACATCGATGTGAGAAACACCAATCCGCTCCCTCCTGCACACACCCCAACCCGAGTGAGCCTGCAACCTGGCCGGTGCCCCGATGGGAAATCGATCCGATCCCCTTTTGGTCAAGGGATGGCGCTCATACACAACATCATGATTTGGTATTTATCTGTATTGCGGTGATCACCACAGTAAAATAACTAAGTTTATTGTGGTGATCACTTTGCAATACATATAAATACCAAATCATGATGTTGTATACCTAAAACTAAGTATTATATGTCAATCATACCTCAATTTTTTTACAGGTACCAACTTCCAGTTATATAGAAAGGTAAGTTCTGGGGACCTAATGTACTGCATGGTGACTGCAGTTAACACTACTGTATTATATATTTGAAAGTTGCTGAGAGTAAGTCTTAAAAATTCTTATCACAAGAAAAAAATTGTAACTATGAGGTGAGGGGTGTTAACTAAGCTTATTGTGGTAATCATTGCAATATATACATATATCAAATCATTATGTTGTATACCTCATCTTCTGCAGATAAAACTAAAGATTGCAGGCCCCTTCATGATAAAAAACATTTTATCAAACACTTGCAGAAATGATCACAGCCTTTCCTGGCATTGACAGATTAACGCAATTAATTTCCTACAAGGTATGCCAGGCTCAGCAGCCAAGGGGAATTTGTCAAATGGTTAACACAACTGAAACATGAAGACCATGGAAACTCACAGTTCGCGATGTATGGCCATGCTTCAAAACCAACCAACCAACCAACCAACCAACCCCACCAACCCCCCAAAGCTCACCTTGGAACTTGACCTTAGTCTGCATCTCACTTCTGCATGTTTAAGTGTGGTGCTCTGAACACCCTTTTTTGAAAGAAAATTTCAAGCAGTTGAGCTGTTACAGTTGGTGATTTGTTCTGTTCAGTTCAGCACATCTCAATCAAAGTGATGGGCTGATCAGTCTGCCTAGCTAATTGTGGTAACTTCTGGTACTACACTTTCTGGTACTACATTTTTCAGAGCATGTCCTTAGTGTTACTGTAACACACACTTCTCCCATTTAACTGTATGAACTTGGGCTTCATCACTGACTTTTTTTGAAACCTTCTATACCAGCGTAGTTACTGGGCAGACTGGCACTAAAGTGAATCTCTTCAATTTGTCATACTTTTCAACTGATACATACAGCTAAAAAAAAACCAAACCACAAACCCATCAGCATTTGTTAGTAAGCTAACTAGTACTTCTTTAGCATTAGTCTCAAGATTCTTCAAGAACACACTGTGTTGTTAGCGCTGTACAGTCAGCGGACATGTGCTTGGGAGACTAGCATGGGCAATATGTAATATGTATGTAGTATGTAATATATGCAATATGTAATAGAAAGAAGGGACTAGACTTACTTCTCGGATGTTCTGGAGAACATAAATAGGGTAAAGGGAAATTATGAAGGAACAAGTTTTTAGTAATCTAGGCTGAACTGCTTCAAAGTAGTTAGCTCCCCCCAGGTAAGGAGCCTGTCTTCAGAGGCATTCCTGTCAGGCCTCGCTGGCACTTTGAGTCCAGTGGTGGCAAGAGCAATGCCAGTGCCGGTGAGGCAGAGACAGAGTGCTGGGGGCTGCGGAGACAGCCTGCCCATCCAAAGGGGGCGACGCTCCTGAGTTCCCCCTGATGGTAGCCATGAGGGAGGAACAATGTGAAGTTGCTGAATCTCCTCACTTTTCAAGGGAAGACAAAGTCTGGATTTTTATGAGATCTTCTCCAGTAACCTCAATTATACAACGAGGTGATATACCTACAGTTACACAGGTATGACAGTTGAGAGCCGGTTCCCAAAGCTTTAGTCGAGTGTTTTCTTGATTATACCTGGGCTGCTCTGTCCACTGTTGGGCCTGTGAAATGTGAAGAGCTCATTTCAGTCTTTTTTTTCTAGTTGTTCCTTTTTTTTTTTTTTTACAATTTTTTAATTAATATATTAATTTTTATATTATTTTTAGAGGGGAAGGGAGGGAGAAGAGAGAGAAACATCAGCGTGTGGTTGCTTCTCATGTGCCCTCCACTGGGGACCTGGCCTGCAACCCCGGCACGTGTTCCAACTGGGAACTGAACCAGCAACCCTTTGGTTCGCAGGCCAGCACTCAACCCACTGAGCCACACCAGCCAGGTCTTTTTTCTAATTGTTCTTAAATTCCTTTACAGCCTCACTTCTTGCCTCCCTTTCTTTCCTCTCCATCCAATGTCTTTTATTGAAGGAAACATGGAGTGGGGGACGAACCTTTAAAACCCAGATCTGTCCACATGCCCGGTGTTATTAGGTACTTTCCATATATTATCTCATTTCATGTCCCAACAGCCCTACTGTTACCTTCTTACAGCGGGGGAAACTGAGATTCAGTAGCATCAAGGAACTCATCCGAGTGTCACACAATGCAGGTTTGAGTCCAAAACTCCATGTGTCTTGAAACCTGAATTCCTTCCTCTGTATCACACTGGTTCCCCTTTCCTAAGGGTTGGAATGATGGTCACACAATACAAAGTCTGAAGCAAAGCTTTTCTTTTTATTGCAATTATTAGGGAGAATTACACATCAAACTGAAGCTAAGCAACATTAAAACCATTAATTGTTTTTAAAAATCAAGGATTAGAAACAAATACAACATAGAACCTTTCCAATATGCAGAATGGCAATAAAATAAAAATAAAAAACAGGAGTGGTTCTGTCACAGGACATTATGGTGACAGTTTGGCTCAGAAAAAATTATGAGAATTTCTTTAACAAAATATTGTGACTGAACTGCTTAAAAAGCGGCTTCTTCAAGCTTCTCAACCTCAACCTTCAGTTTTTTGTAGTAATTTTTGGGAAGATAAATTAACTCAAAGTAGAAAATTTACTACCATACTTTAAATACCAAAAAAAAAAAAAACCCCAAAAAACCCCCACCAAAAACCAAAAACAAAACCCCCAACCTTTTGTTTAAAAACTTTATTTTCCTTCTGCTCATCATAATTACATATAGTCTTCAAGGAATTAAAATGGCAATCAAATCTGAAGCCTGGCCCCCAAGTGCACAGTGACAGGATCAAGCATTTGGTGTTTCTAATTATACAGTGATTACAAAGATATTACAGACTTCCCCCACTCCCACCGTATTTCCTCTTAATAAAATGTGCCGGTCAAGTTCAGTGTAATTCAAGACCTTATCTGGTCCTACCGCATATTACAAACTCGTACTCACTCCATTGTTTTGACTGATGTTACTGTGTAACCAAACGTTGACAAAGGAAGGCTTACAAGCATTTGAAATTCTACAGTCCTTGAACTACTACAGCAAACTGTTCTTACTTGTGGGAAGCCAACAAAAAAATAAGGCCAGGTATAAGACAGGGGAGGGAAGATGAGGAAGGAGGCTGGAGACTCCCATCATTTTACCACGCTGAAACCTGGTATCAGTAGAAATATTTGGCAAGAACAGTTAGTGTGGAAAAGGAAGATGGAAAAACAAGTTACTCCGATTTTATGCAACAATTCAGCTTCAAAACATACTGATATCGACCCCCAAAAATAGTTCACATCTGCAATACAAATAGGCACACACGGTCAAGATGGTTAAAAAGTAAAATTTAAAAGGCTCTTTGTCCATCTGCAGGGTGTCTGCAGGTGTCCCCACCCTCCCCGCAGGTGCTATATTTACGTTTTACTTTTCAGAAGAGCCCCTTAAAAAGAGTGCTATGTCCTCCTCCATCACTTAGGGTTTAAAAAAAAAGCAGCACATATCAAAAGTGGGAGCAGCTAGCAACGCTTTAGGGGTGAGCATTTGTGTGTCGTATCAATGCTCTCTAGACTGAGCGGTCAGATTACACTGGAATGGTTCCATTACAATTTTAGTCCCCAAAACACTACAGAAACATGTTATTTTTCTATATATAAACTTATATAATACACATAGTGTTATAAACATTGAATATTTACACACACACACACACCCCACTGCTTCCCACAGCCTGTGGATACATCCATGAACTAGTCCACAAGAATGATACAGTAATAATACTTTTATGGGTCTGTCTATAACTGAAGAGAAATGTTAAAGCTACTGATTACCGCAAAAATTGTTTAAAAGTATTCCTGATGTAACAATGTTCTTAGCTGTCTCACTCAGCAAGGTGGACTTTATTTTCCAAACAGGAAACTTCTCAACTTCTTACTTCCAGTACTTGCCATTCTCATCACCCTACAAAATTACGACAGACAGCATCTACTTCAGTGATGAGCTGGAAAAGCCCCGCTGCCCTCGACAAAGGGAGGCCAGCATCTATGAGATACGAAATAAATGTTGAATGTATCTATACCCTGTGTACCTAAAGTGTACTTTTTTTCTGAAAAACAACCTAAAACTTGTTTGTTGCAACAAGGAATTGCTTACATGACCTGTGGTGATGTCCCCTTTGTTATTTCCTAGAAAAAAGAGGCCCCCACCCATGGGGGAAATAGGTAAGTCTACAAAATGTAAGGTTTTGCCCTCGATCCACAAAGATAACTGGGTCAGTCACTAACAGGCTGCCGAACATCACCTGCGGATGTTGAAAATTGAATTAAAATGAAAAAAAAAAAAACAACCAAAAAAACCCCCCAAAACCCTTTCACTCTATTTTAACTTTTACAGATACGTGGTGATTGGAAAGCAAAGTTGAACTCTGCAAATTGATGAGTGAAATAAGTACACTTTCTTTCTTAAAACCTAATGCCCTACTCCAAAACAAGGTACCAAAAATCTGCCAAGAAACAGAGGGATAACTGAGGTTGTACAACAGCCTCTGGTGCCAGTATGCAGTGAAAATGCCTAGAGGGAAAAGGCAAAGTTAATTTCTGATTATCTAATGGTTTCACCGCATAAATCTACCTCAAAATACAATGGCAGCTACCACAGCACCGCTAAATGGAGCTTGGCTTTTGAAGTTATCCTTTTGCCAAGGATTATTACAAAGAAAATTCAGCCGGTGTGCTGAATATCCAGCAGGGGAGAAAACAGAACAGGGTACGTTTGTCAGTGAACAGCACACCACGAGGCGGCCTAAGTTTCTCTTATACCTGTTTGATGAAATGATCTATGGTAATTAAAGTTGCTTTCATAGAGGCCACAGGACACACAACAAGATTATACAGTATTAGCTTGAAACTTCCGAACAGCTTTTCCTTTGGAGAATTCAAGCATTGTCATAAACATCCTGTCCCTACAGCAGCTTTGCGAGGTAGGTGAGGGCCGGTATTGTCACTACCATGTTACAAGGAGAAACCAGGCACAGGGAGATTAGGAAATGGCCTAACGGCACAGAGAGAATTAGTGGCAGAGCTCTGATGAAACTCCAGTCTCTGCCTCCAGTTTTAGAGCCCTTTCTCAATCCTCAAAGGCAACGAGTTCTTAACAGTCTTCATCCAGTTGCGATCATTTAAAAGTTCCTGCAATTTGAAAATACTTTGAAATGCTTTGTTCTTTACAGCTCAGGTTTGACTAGGAAATGAGCTTAAAAATTTTTTTATTATGGAACTTTGCACACACCAAGAGGGATATGTGAGAGACATATCTATTTGACTGAAGTCAGAATAAATCAATATGTGAATTAAGAGGAAAGAATAGTCTAAGTGTCCATTCAGTATGATTTTCATATATTTAAGAAAATGTGTCAGAATAAAAATCACAAACCTTTTAAAGTCACAGTTTGATTCATTAAAACCAGAAACTGTATTTTCGTTAAGAATATGAGGATCTCTGTTGCAGAAGGTTGAAATAGTACTCCCAAGAACAACTTTCTTTTATCACTTTGCTATAACATCCTATTTCAGATATATTTTCTGTCAACACTATCACTCTAAAGCTAGCAAAAAGTTCTACGGCTGGACATCATACCTGCAGCATTAACACTTCAGTCTTAATTCCCACGTAACCAAGTTAGGGTTTCTTTCCATCTGCAATAACTGAAGCTACATTCTAAGGATTCTCATTATGCCCTTTTCCTTTTATCCTTCCCCCTTTATTTTTAACTGTGTGTGTGTAGGGGGCGGTGAGACTTGCAGGATTCATAAATGGCATAAACAGATTATTTTACAAAACAGGATGGTCTGCAAGTGAATAAGAGAAAGGCATGTCAAAGGAAAAACTTCAGAACCTGCACATAAAAAAGTGCTCAGTCTCCCAATCGAGCTGTAACTTGTGGCATGTGATCCTCTTTCCCTAATTATTAGTACTTTATTATTGACTCATAGTAGAATTCTATATACACTGCTTCTAAATCCCATTTTCTTTTTTTGCAGAAGAAAGGGGTTGTAGCCTGGGCTAAGTAAGAAATGAGAAATCTCTTGCAAAACTTTTAGAGAATCTTACAGAGACAAACTATGAAAGACTTCAGTTAGTGCTTGCTATACCTGGCTTTGAATTAGAAAAAGAGCTCATGCACATTTGCAGGGCCATCGTCAATATTCTGAGATCAATCACTTTCTGTGAAACTGGGAGATATTTGCAATTAATTACCAATGGAAAGCCAAGTCTTTTGCTACCAAAAACCAAAGCTTCTTGTCAAGCTCCCTGGGACCAAATTGAATCCATTAACCTGTTTGGAGTGTGTACATGAGGCAAAATCTCTTCTTCATTACAGCCTATCAGGGTTTTCCCTAAACCTTTCACAAAAAACATTTTTGTTATGGGAAAGACTGCCTTGTCTGGAAATGCCCTGCTTGGTGTACTCACGTAAAGGGAAAAGTTGGAGATGCCACATTGATAGCAATGTCTATTTAAAGATAAATACTTCATTTAATTTCTTTATTATAACTCAGAAGCGACTTCCAAGACTTCTCCGATTTAATGAGAATAGACGCAGCTTTAGTTGTGGGACAACATACGCAGAGGCACTCTTCTTAGGTCTCTTCTGCACATTCAAATAACTTTAATAATGTGGTTGTGAGAACAAGACAAATATGAAGTAATTGTAAGGTTTCTATTCAAGGATCCGAGCAAAATCTTTCCCCCATTTCCCTCCTCACTACATACGCTCACAATCCCACTAGTTTCTTTTTGTTTTCTTTTTAAAGATTTCACTTATTTATTTTTAGAGAGAGGGGAAGGGAGGAAGAAAGAGAGGGAGAGAAACATCAATGTGTGGTTGCCTCTCACGCACCCGCCACAGGGGACCTGGCCTGCAACTCAGGCGTGTGCCCTAACTGGGAATCAAACTGGCGACCCTTTGGTTCGCAGGCCTGTTCTCAATCCACTGAGCTACATCAGCCAGTGCCCACTATTTTATTTCTTTACAAAGACCTGTTTTCATAGGTTCTTATAATAAAGATAGTCACAATGGCCACATCTTTGTAGAAAGAGTCTTTCCTTCATTTGTGCTGAAAATATTATTAAAGGGCCAAATTAAGGGATTTGTTTGTCCTTCCAACTAAAGCCACAAAATAAATAAAGATGGAAAGATTTAGGCATTAAATACCAGAGTAATCTTCTTCTGTGGAACAGCCTCTTAAATTCAAACTTAAAACAAAAATTGACTGTATGCACATCTATAATAAAACAGAAATTTCATATGTATGGAAAAAAATGAAAAAAAAAAAAAAAAAAAAAAGCCAAGTTCCAACGACCAACCCTCCCATCTGTTTTCTCCTCACGGAGGACCACTCCTGACAGTTCTCTCTGGGATGGACCATCAGTGACGCACAAACGCTTCCTTCTGAGGAGGTGGACGACAAACGTGAGCAAGTCACCCTGAGGTCCGCCACAGTAACTCAGTCCTGAGGCTGGGCACCTTGATTCACGGAGCCAAACAGTTAAAAGACCAAAATAAGCTCTAGGTGTCAGGTTCCTACGAGCTTTCAGAAGGAAAAATAAACAGGACTATTTCTACTCCAAGCTACATTAAAAATGTTGGTCTACAATTATATGCCTGTCATCCTAGGACAATGCTGAAACATAATGAATAAAACTATTAAAGTTAAAACACAGTAAATATCCTTAAGAGGGGGGCATATATGTGTAACAAAAACATATCTGACTACTTAGAACATATTTAGCTTTTATTTAGTAGCAACAAATTGCTATAATCAGAGCACCAATCTTCCACTGTGCGGGAGGGTGAAGGAAGTAGCTCTGATTAGTATATAAAACTACTGTAAGTGGCAACAATGCAAAAAGAAACAGTATGGCTAATGTGCATATGAGAAAGCTCATGCTGACTCACTTTAAGTTGCAACATTTTACATAATATAAAAATAACATTTTCCCAATTACTTAAAACTTTCTCATTTACCCCCTTCTCAGTGGAAGAATAGATAGTAATACAGTGAAATGCCATACACTGAGCCCTGATAATTTAGAATGTAAAAAAAAGCTCTGAGGATGGGGTAATATTTATCTTCTGATTTCTTAAAGAAAAAAAAGGCTTACCAAGCAAATTCACAGTGTAAAAATACAGTGGAAATATTTTACCTGTTTAAGAGAAGTCACTTTTTTTCCATGTACCTTTATAAAAAGTTAGTTGCCAATATAAATAAGCTTGATCTGTTCACTACGAAAGTGGAGTGACCATATATGCTTGAAATTAATAGTCTATAATAATGTTTTTCACTTTCAATTAATTCACATTCATCAACTATTATTACTTTAACTTTTTATTTTTTAATTAAATATTATTTATTTATTTTTAGAGAGGGGAAGGGAGGGAGGCAGAGAGGGAAACATCAGTGTGCTCAAGAAACATGGATTGGTTGCCTCTTGCACACCCCAACTGGCCAGCAATCCAGGCTTGTGCCCTGACTAGGAATCCAACCGGTGAACTTTCAGTTCACAGGCCAGTGCTCCATCCACTGAGCCACACCAGCCAGGGCACTTTGTTAAATTTTTAATAAACTGAAATAATATATTAATCAGTCTTTATCCTTAGCTCCCCTAGTCACTTAAACTCTGTTTCTTCATTGATGCTTAGGGTTGAATCAACTGTAAAGCATGCTAGGGAAAAGATCAGGGTAGCAAATCTTCCATATAATATAATTATGGGGGAAAAATTCCCATTTCAAAGTCAATTATCAGTGACTTCTGGATCGTTTCCTATTTGTTTTCCAGGCCTATAAAAATGGTATTATAATCCTAATGCTGGAAGATACAACCAGTTAACTGGTTTCAAAGCAGCTGAAGTTAAAAAGAAATGTAACACACATTTATTTGACAAGTTGCCCCCAAACTGCAGATCAGGTAAAGTAAATCCAATCTGTTAGTGTTAGTTTGCTAATTACAGGAAAGAAATCTAAATTATAGAAAAGACCCACCTCCCCTCCACATTTAGAAATCTGTCTAAAGACTGTTTTTAATGCCCACTATATAAACAACATTAAATATTCTAAGTTAGAAAATAGTGTTAATGGTTTATTGGTAAAAATCCAAATTCTAGACTTTATAGAATTAGTAGTTTTGGTTGGTGTATTAACATTCCACCTTAATCTTTGCTAATACTACAAAGAAAGAGGAAAAGCTAGAAATATCTATAAAAATAAAATACCTTAAAACCAACATCTAAGCAAAATATAAAAGTTGCACACAAATTGCCAATAAATATAAACATCACAATAGAAAACTAATATTAAAAAATAAACTCATAACTGCTATTAAGACATTATAAAAATGAAAAAGTTTAATGTGCATTGACATTTGCGAACAGACATAGTACACTCCAAACAAACAATATAATTTTACTATCATTATTACATAATGCAGCATAGAAGGTTACTGAGGTGTGGTGTTTTTTCGTTTTTAGTCTACTCTTTTTTCGAAGAATGCTCGCCAAATTCACAAGCAAGAACTGGTTAGGTGATCACTTACTGCTATTTACTGTTTCCTAGTCTGGGGGGGAAATTGCTTTCTGTAGAAAACTAAATTTCTAATAAGTATGAATGGTCCTGCTATTACCCTTCCTTTTGCTTACTTCCTCCGAAGCCCAGTTTTGCATGTTCTGTATCTAATGAACTGATCACAGCCTTTTAGAGGCGCTGTCATCATTCTGCATAGTTCCCCCTTGCTAGAAAAAAACGAGAATAATTTAAAATATTTTTTGGTTCCTAAAAAAGAAAACTTCCCCAAATACATAGACATAATCATTTTCTTAAACTGATTTCCATGATGACTCAGCTCCCCCTTTACAAGCAGTCTTTTAAAAAAATTATTTAGAAAAGGTGGCCAATAGGTATAGGTCCAGTCTATGCTAGGCGACAAAATGGACAGGTAGCCTACGAAATATAATTCCTTTCCCTCTGGGCACCTACTACTTCACCCACACTCTCGTTAAAAAGGTAAAGCAAATTTGCTGTTTTATGTGCCTTCGAGATTAGCTTCAACACAGCTGAGAATTGAAAGCATTAAAAATTTTGTTTTCAAACTTACAAAATATATTTGGTGAGCATTTACCTAGGTACTTTACTGAATAAAAGCTTTATTTCACTCCCTTGGACCAGATTCAGGAAAACAAGTAACATTATTTATATGAAACAGTCATACTCTTGGAGTACTACAATAATTTATTTTTTTTTAAGTTTTAGCCTCATGCTATTTGAAAAATAAAAATCTTTAGCACCATCTTCTGAAAAGGCACTTTCTAAGAACCTCCTTGCTTCACAAAAATGATTTAAAAATTTAACTCAGAGTCCAACCCAAGGAATATCTTTTCTTTACTGAGACCCTACTAGATATATTAGGTTTTGGTTACCTCAGACATTGATTTCAAAAAAGAAATGAGACCAATGGTTGGATATATGATTGGACAGAATCTTCATTTTGCAACACTATTTGTTACTGGATCCTTCAACCAATTTCCCATTGATAAATCTCAATCATCCATATTAAATTTATTATCTTTAATTTGAATTAGAACCTTTAACTTCCATACTTTAAAAGCAAAAGATTCTTGAGGCTCAATCAACAATGTAAGAACCTAGAGCACTATCTTTGATGGGTAAAGAAAAATAAAATTCAACTAGTAGTAGATCGTATTAGTACAAGCCTTGACATTGTATTTTAGTTAAAATAAATTATTTTGACTAACATGGAAAATTATAAACTGAAATGTACCATTTTTAAAAGTAGAAAAAATTCAAGATATTTTCCCATTCATATATATATATATATATATATATATATATATATATATATATATAGAGAGAGAGAGAGAGAGAGAGAGAGAGAGAGAGAGAGAGAGGGAGGGAGAGGGAGAGAGAGAGAGAAGGGAGGGAAGGGAAAAGAGAAGGCAAGTGAAGGAGGAGTAAA
>CM052542.1:21289466-21315520 GCA_028533065.1 Trachops cirrhosus | reverse complement strand
GAGAGAGAAGGGAGGGAAGGGAAAAGAGAAGGCAAGTGAAGGAGGAGTAAAAGGGAGAGATTTTATTCCTCCTGGGAGTCAGCTTAGGTTTCACCAAAAACAGTGTCATTTCTAACATTGCCACTGATCAAGAATGTTCTTAGTATAAGCAGGAATTTTTTTAAAACACAAGATTTTTTGGAGAAAATTCTCACTTTCGTATTTCTGTAGTACTGATTTTACCAAGTTTTCTTTGCTTACTTTTTGACTCCTGCAGAATCATAAAAGTGCTTTATATGATCAAATGGGAGAGAAACAGGAAAATAAAGACTGACTCCAGAGTCAGAGCTACACCGCCCTCCTTCACATAAAGTCTCCCAACTATTATGATTGTAGCTATAACATATCCATGAGTTCTCAAAAAGAATGAAAAGGATTAAAACTATATAGGGATAAAAAGCCAAAATAAAGATGCCAGGCCAATGAAGCTTGACTGATAACTCATAAAAGATAATTTTTTTAAAAAAGGGCAAAATCTTTTTATAAAACAAGAAACAAACAAAAGAAACAGATTGAAGGAGGAATAGAGAAAAATGAAGATATAAAAGGTAAATTAAGTAGCAGGTTACTGTTGGGGGCAACCTATCTTTAAAAAAAGTATTCAATAGGAGAACATCTAAAATGATGAATTAAGCAAAAATTAAAATATTAAATACTGAATTTTATTCAGTATTTATCATACTGAATAAAAGTTATGCAGAGCTGTCAGTTAAGCCTGTTGGCAAAACATTACTATACAATTTGAAATAGCAAGACTACAAAATACTAGCTAAAACCAAGTGGCTGGCTTCGTCCATTTCATAAAATCACCACTCCTGGTAAATTCAGGTTAGCCTCTGAAAACACCCACCAAATTCCTTGAACAACGGTCTCTACTTCCTGGCCTATAATCCATTTAATTACTTCAGATGTATTTCTGGCACTCTGAGTGTTCACCTTTTTCTTAAACACTGAGAACCTCTGTCAGCCATTTCTACTGAATGGCAATTCAGCTTTTATTTCCTTAGATGCACCGGAAGTCTGTCATGACCAAGTCCGTCATTAGCTCTATCATACTAAAATCCATTTTAGTACAAATATACAAGTAAACATTAGGCAGTAGTGGGCCATCAGAGAACCTCGTTGGGAATACTAGTACAGAACTTCAGAAGGCTGGGCGTCCCTATGCTAGAAGGCAGAGATGAATCTTTACCATGTGCTTCCAAAACACCCAGGACCTTCCTACTAGAATTCCTTCCAGATTCTCTTCTAGGAAGAGAAATAAATTAACAGGTTACAAACAGAAAGATTTCCATAGAAGAATATTTTTTTCTGAGAAACTTGTTAAATGTAAAATATATATATATTTTTGTTTTATTTATTGACTTTTAGAGTGAGAGAGACAGGAAGGGAGGAAGAGAGAGAGAAACACCGACTGGCCAGTCCACTCATGCATGCACTCCCTGGCGGACTTCCTGAGCATGCCCCACTGAGGGTCAAACTTGCAACCCCGTACATCAGGACAACACTCCAACCAACTGAGCTACCTGGCCAGGGCAAAAGGTAAAATAATGAGAAATAAAGGACATCTTTACTTCTATGAAAATATGCCAAAACCAGTACTGAGGAGGCTGAGGTACCTTTTTCAAAACTGCTAAAAGTAAAACTTCGTATTTCTAAAACAAATAAACACTATCCTGGTATTAAATTGAAATTAAAATGGCAGCACCCTTTGTTACCTTGGTAGTTCATGTTCTTAATTATTATTTAGGGAAAAAAAGAGGGGGTTCTAACACTAGCCTTGAATCCTGCTCATCTCCTTATTGTTTGGTGTAGTAACTGTGAGACTCTACTTAAATAAATATAGCAGCTACAGTATTATAAATGTATGGTCCTCAATGCCAGTAACTTGAGACTATAATATAATAACATGTATCAGCACTTTACACAGACTCATTTGCTATCCAGGATATACATTAAACTCCCAACTCTTCTTTGCATGAACATCAATTATACCAGTTGCTGGAACTGACATTTTAAAGTCACTCTGATACTGTACATCACAGACAACAGCAGACCAAAACTTAGCATTCATTATATAGTTACTGAGCGAGGGCAGAACAGAAAGGTCGCTGTTGAGTTTCATGGCCATTACATTCAGAATGATCTTTTTAAAAAATAAAAATGATCAGAAATTCTACATCAGAAGTGCAATATTAAAACAAAATTCAAAAAGTACTTGCCTCTTACTCTTTTATCTTAAAATTCTAAGTACAATGTTTCTTCTAAGTAAGTATGACACACTAATTTGTTAGTAAGCAAAATAGAAATATACTCTACATACTCTTTCAAGTTAACCAACTTTAAACTAATAATGTTGAAACTGTAAGAAACCCTAAAAAAGAACTCACTTCAAAGGTAAAGCTTTATATTTAAAAAATATTTGTTTTCCTTTGTAAAAGTCCTTCCAAATACATTTAATTATGGGCTGCACTCTAGTGCATGTGACACTAAATAACTGAAAAAAAATTAGGTAAAGCAGTAATTAGGGAAAGGGTATCTACAGTTCTTCACTGGGCCCTAAAGTTTCCCACATGAATCTGTACAACTCTCTGATAAAGGAAGATGTTTTACTCACACTGAGCAAGCCCACAGCAAACAAGTTTTCACCATCTAGAATACACAATTTTCTTCCCTTGTTCATGTTGCTGACTACTATATTCAGTGAATTTTCAATGTAAAAAAAATACATGCTTTATAGGATTTTTTGGAGAAGGGGGTAGGTTGGGAGAAAAAATGTATATACTGTACTATACAAATATTACCTCATGTAAAGAGCTTTGAAACAGTGTTGTAAATTGCATTTCAGACACTTCAATATAATAAACATACAAAATACAGTACTTTCTTAGTTTTCTGAGAGAGGGACAAAAGATTTCATAACTGCTGGAGGACATGGGCTCAGATTTTAGGCTCAAAATACAGTAACTGGCAGTAAGAGTGGGTTGCAGGTAAGAGAGAAACTACAGAGCTAACCCATTCGTTCTCATGAACAGATGACATTTGGAAAGGTTAACGACAATGCCCCCTGGAAACAATCTGTAATAGTTATATTCTGAACCAGTGCAAAAGAATAGTAAAATGCAATTTTTGTGAGTTACAAAGTGCAAAGTTCCCCTGAATCCAATGTTACTGGTGAACTTGGTTTTGATAGCTTTATAGTACTTTTTAATATCTTAAAGCGAAATCCATCAAACAAATTTTGCAAAACTTTCCCCCACATTTCAGTGATTAACTCATTTAAAATAATCGAAGTCCTAACTTCTTTTGTCACCATAACCCTAATTTTAAAAGGAAAGTTATACTGGTGGTAAATTGGCAAAAAAATTTTTTAAAATATCACATTTTCCTGACTAATTTTAATAAATGAAAATGGGCACCTAACCAGTATGATTCTTCCATAAACATGATTTATTTTCAAAGAATTTAAATAGCTTCTAAATTTTAATCTATTCATGATCATTTAAGTCAAAGTTCAACTTTATTTTTAATATTCAAGGTCAGACTTGCTTTAGATTTCAAAATAAAGAAAAACTTTCCTTCTGAAATTAAGGCTGTATCACTCTGCTCTTTTAAAACCACGGAGGTGCCTGCTCCAACACTGTCTAGGGCAGAGTGTCAGACAGACACAGCTTTTCTTTCAAACGGCTTATTGCACGAAAAGATAGCAAAAACAGGTGGTCAGTTCTTAAAATAAACATGATTATATTTCTATAAAAGATGTTGCCAATACAGTTCTATAATTAAAGCACTACTCTAATAAATATAAAAGAAAAGGAAGCTATACTTCAAAATACATACATATATATTTATATATACACACACATATATATAAAAATATATATATGAAAATCACATTAAGGTATGAGAGGCAGCAAGTAAACTAGCAAAAAAAAAATTAACTTGAACAACTCCTTCTTTCTCTCCCTCCAATTTCAGAGGTCTCAACCCTACAGAGTTATAATCATTTAAAATATTTACCCTTAAAAAAATCCTTTAAGGGATTTCCATGTATAACCCATAGAAACAGAAGGCTTTAGAATACATACCACTTACAGAGAGAGAGTTATAAGTTCTGACAAGATTTTATATTTATAGCAGCTTTAACAAATTCACTAAAGAAAAAAGAATAGGTTGCTACTGCTTATGCACACCTTGCACAAGTGGCAAATGTAAATTCAGAGCAGGAGGTGGCAGACGCAGACTCTCACAAAAACATATGCACACACATACATAAAATAACTGCTTCTTAAGAAAGCAATATCAAGAGTTGAGGACTTAATATTGTGTATGAGACAAGAGAGAGGAGTGGGTGTGCAAAATAAAAGTCTACTTTGCCATGCTTCATATTCAAATGAATCAGGTACATGGACACTTGAATGTCACTGGTAGCATTAAGGAAAAAAAAATGTAGGTGATGAGGCAGGGGAGGTAGAGTGAGAAATAAAAGTGGTGGTGAGAGGACAATAGGGAAAGAGATTTCCCAATGGAATGAACTATAAAATATATACAAAGAACATATATATCTATTATCAAGGTAGATACAGATATATATGTATATGGAGTATACATGTATACACTTAAAGTATACACAGATACTTTTTACAAGAATACACGAATGCACATTAATTTTTTTGCACACATAATTATGAACAATCACTGATTATTCATGTAGGTGTGTTTTTTTAAAATCATCATTTACCTTTTCTTTACTTTTTTTGCAAAGATAGTTGTGCTGCCAAGCAACTTGAGGTAAAGGCATTAAAAGGGTTAGACTACAGAAAGTGAAAACAAAACAATGGCGATACTTCCTACAGGAGACCGCACAGAAAAGCAGTTGGCTGGTTTCATATTGCATAATGGTGCTCTGTTCCTTGATGAAGTAAACAATCTTCCTTGCATCAACATAAAAATCAGACCCTGGTCCCCACAGTGTTGGTTTCTGTATGGCTGGAGGCATCCCCACTCAACAGATTCCATGGAAACATACGTTGTATGTCAATTCATCTTTCAGTTCTTCCTTTCAGAGAATACTCTCGGATTTTTTAAGCAAAGTACATTGTGCGTAAGGTATCTTGGTGAATCTGTACAGCCTTGGCAAGAGCTTGTGGATCACGTCCATTGCTCTGTCCTGAAACGTGACTTCCTTCAGCACTGTAAGAGAATTGGCAATGAACACACAAACAAACTCTATCTGATGTCGTAATTCTGAAAAACATTATTTATTGTAGAGAATTTCCAAAATTTTTTTAAAAACAGAGGCAGGTATAATCATCTCCTACATGTCTATCACCCAGCTTCAATAATTAACTCAGGCCAATTTTACTTCTCTCACCTGCCCAGGATTATTTAGAAGCAAATCCAAGATATCCTATAATTTTGTTGGTATATACCCCTTTAATTATCAATAATCTCTCCCTTGAGTTAATTTGGCAGAGCAAGTAAATCACTATGTCACTCTATCTCTACAAGCCTAGACTGCACATTTTAATGGGAACTCTTATTTTGAGCAATCAGTTCTATCACTGCTCTTCATATGGATCACTGACTCTTCTAATAGCTCATGCAACTTTAATCGTAAATGGCACCTCTAGGCTTATGGTAAACAGAGAGGCACATACTTACATGGAGACAAAGAAATTTCCCAAGAAAATCCTAACACGCAGGCCATATGTGAATTTGGGTAAAAATCTGTTTTGTTATGCTTTTACATTACCTGTCATGTTCCTTGTCTACGAGATGATATCTGGCTCTGAATGCCACCAGGTGAGCATAATACGCTGGTGCAGGTATAGAAACAGAACGCGTACAGCGCACATAAGTGTGGCAGAGCTGGTAAGTTAGCAGCTGAAGTTCATCTGCAGTAAAGCAGTTATCATCCCATAAAACATGATAGTGTGAAGGACGGCTGGTACCCTATAGAGAAGGCAATGACATACTCTGTTGATTTCTAAACTTCTAAATAAATATTCAGCTCAGACTAAGTTATATAAAAAGCCAGCTTTGTACATTAGCAAAACATATTCTAACTTAATAATCAATTGAAAAAACACTTAGTTGATTCTGGGTATACATCTAAAAAAAGTGAAAGCAGGGACCTGAACAGATATCTGCACACATATGTTCAAAGCAGCATTATTCACAATAGTCAAAAGGTAGAAGCAAACCAAGTGTCCACTGATAGGTGAGTGAATAAACAACCCATTATATGTATGTGGTATATACATACAATGGAATATTACTTGGGAAGAAAGGTCTGATACATACTACAACATGAATTAACCTTGATGACATTATGATAAATGAAATAAATCAGTTACAAAAAGACAAATATTATATGATTCACTGATTTAAGGTACCTGGATACCTGTAGTAGTCCAATTCATAGAGATAGAAAGTAGAATGGTGGGCTGGGGAGAGTGGGTATGGGGAGTTAGTGTTTCATGGGGACAGAGTGTTGGGAAGATGAGAAAATTCTTAAGATAGATGGGGATATGGCTGCATAACAATGTGAATGTACTTAATGTACACTTAAAAATCATTAAAATGTTAAGTTGCATGTTATGTATATTTTACCATAATAAAAACAGCAAAACATTTACTTGAGCTCCTATGTATTAGTTATTATGTTAGGTAATAAGGGCTTCAAGAAAAACAAAGTCAAAGATTTCCTTTTTTTAAAATTGATTGATTGATTGATTGATTGGCAGAGGGGAATGGAGGGAGAGAGGGAGAGAAACATCAATGTGTGGTTGCCTATCAGACGCCCTCCACTGGGGACCTGGCTCACAACCCAGGCATGTGCCCTGACTGGGAATCAAACCAGTGACCCTTTGGTTCGCAGGCCTGTTATCAATCCACTGAGCCACAATGGCCAGGGTCTGTTTTTTTAAAACAAAATTTATAGAGGCCTAGAGACAGAGCATCTACAATTACAAAACAACTAATAAGTAGCATTAATACTGCTGGCACTTAACCTGTAAGAGACTACCAAGGGCAGTAATTGTAGGGGTAAGCCTTGGCTCTTCACCGAGTGGGGAAGGAGTGAGATTTGGCCTTTTTGGGGACGTTGGGGTGAAGAGACACTAGAGAGAAGCATAGGGGGCATAATTTTTCACCTTAACCAAAGCATAGGGGGCATAATTTTTCACGGTGTATTTGGGGAATGACTAACAGACCAGTATGAACAAAATACGGTACATGATGGGAAAAAGATGAAGTTGAAAATCAAATTTGGAATCAGACTGAATGACATGTTTAGGAATTTGGGCTTTCACCTGTAGGTGGCAGAGAAAACACCACACAGTTTGCTTTTTACAGGAGAGCTTTTAGGTTTGATGAGATTGAGGTTTTATAAAAATAACATCAGCAGTAATATGAAGACAGATTAGAAATAGGAAGAGATTGAAAGCAAAGGAAACAATTAAGGAGGCTGTTGCACTAATTTTGGTGTGAGATAATGAAGGTGTGAACTAAGGAAATGGCTGTGGTAAAGGAGTAAAGGAGAAAGATTAGCTTGTACTTCAACAATATTTGTTTGTCAAACACTGCAAGATTTTGGGGATAAAATTCAAATTATTATCAAATCCACCTCCTCTAAATTATGTTCTCCCCTAAAGAATGCCTATATAATATATTGTTCATTCACACACATTCAATATTTACGAAACACTCACTATATGCCATGTCCTGTGTCATGGTGCCAGCCACACAGTAATGAATAAGACACATTCCAGAGATGAGACAGGTAACATAGAAATAAAACCATCAAAAATCGGGCTATAAGGAGAATTAAAGTTTTTGGTTAAATACAATGAGGATATATTCCTGTCTTGAAGATGCATTTGTATTATCAGTGGTATCCAGAAGTTCCAAAATAAAAAAAAATCTTGTTTAACCAGCATTTCAAAATTTATCTGAACAGAGAACCTTTTTTTTCTCATCTGTGGTATTTATTAAAAAGTCATAGCAGTGGTGTTCCTTGGAATACATGGAGGGGAACACTAGGCTCAAACATGTACTCCGATAATGTAGATATTATCTCTAGAAGGTCCTTTCAACTTCGTTTTTAATTACTCTCCACAAAAACGTACAACACTGATTGTAAAGAGGAGCAGATATACTAACACAGATAAGTGGGACAATAATTTTAAGCTGTAAGAGTAAAGCTGGGGTTAGTGTATGTGAAATGCATAGGTACAAAGCTTTAAGATACAGTAAGGTATATCTTCCTGAAATATCTATTTTAATCAACGGTGAGTAGCCTAAAACAGTTTTGGGTTTCATTCTCTCAGACATCCCAGGAATATAGGTTCTCTCTCTGCTGCTGGGAAGTTTAAGCAGCACTGAATTAAATAGAAATAAGCCCCTCTCAAAGAAAGGGGAACAAATTTATTTATTGAAATTTTCATCTAATTTCATGTGGAAACAATTTGGGGTGCAGAGAAGGATATTTCTGTCTCCTTTTTCTGAGATTTAAAAAAGGTATACATACTAATGGATGTTCCTGAATTAAAACATTTCACCCAAGTGTTGGCTTACCTGTATTCCCGCGTGGCTACAGAGGTAAAAATCAAACTCGTATGGGTGTGTAATATCTGTATCAACTGTTGTTCCAGCTGGGATATTGCCACTTCTTCCAACCTGGATTTATTTGGTTAAAATTTAAACAAATGTAAAAAATGTGTCTGAAAGCACTTTTAAAAATATATAAATATATAGGCTGATCCCACAATTAACTAATTTCAGCTTGAAATATTACTTAAGCAGGCATTAAGAGCAGACCTTATTCTAGTCCTGATTACTATTCTTAAAGTGTTGCTGAAAGTGAGAGATGATGAACAAAATGTTATTAGTTTCTACTATATGCTTGGCTGGTAGTTGATCCCAGTATGGGTGGAAGGCCTAAAGATTTTTTTCAGGTTACTTTACTCCAATTTATGGTACTTGTGCACAGCAAGTACTCATGAGTGTGTAATTTATGAAAAGTAGCATTTTCCTTGCAGGACACTGTATTTTTAGAGAAAGAATGCTGACCATAACATCGACAATAGTCATCCCTTTGTAACCCCTTTTGTCAAGCACCTTACATACATTATTTCTAATCCTGTTAGTCCTGCAAGTCAGGTATTATTTCCATTTATTTGAGGAAACTAAGACTAGGGAATATAAAATAAGTTGCCCACTAGCATACAATGAAGGACAGACCTGGGAGTCAAACACAGAAATGACTGCAAAGGCAGTCATTCCTTTTATTTTATACTAGCAGTTTCAACATATTGTAAGGAAACAGACACCATGATTTTCTCTTGAGTGAATGAAATGGTTTAAAATAATGAAAGGGCTACTAATAAAACACTTTAAAATACATACAAAGTCTGTCTGGAAAAAGTCCAGCCATTGTTAATATGATGAGAATGGTTTAAGTGACCTCGATGTAACCTGGCAGCCAAGGAGAGTGGACTGGAATGTGCATGTGTGAACAATGATGACTTCACTATACTAGTCAGTGGGGGTGGTAGATGCTGTTGAGTGAGCATGTACACTGTGTGGCCATCACATTCAAAATGACTGAGAGTAGAGCAATGAATCTGCATCAGATTTTGTGTTAAGCTTGAATATTCCTCTGCAAAAACTATTTGGATGATTCAGATGGCCGCAGCTATGGGCAACAGGTGATTGGCAGCTTCATCACAACAACCCGCCTCATGCATCATGCCTCATGTCTTGTGCAGACTTTTTTGGCAAAGTATCAAATCACCCTGGTGACTCAGCCCCCCTACAGCCCAGATTTGGTGCCCTGCGACTTCTGGCTTTTCCCAAAACTAAAATCACCTTTGAAAGGGAAGAGATTTCAGACCGTTGATGAAATTCAGGAAAATATGACGGGGCAGCTGATAGGGACTGGGAGAACTGTGTGAGGTCCCAAGGTGCCTACTTTGAAGGGGACTGAAGTGTCATTGTCCTATGTACAATATTTCTTGTATCTTCTCTGATAAGTGCCTGTATTTTTCATAGCACATGGCTGGATACTTTCTGGACATACATCATATACATCCATCCCCTTCCTAATTATAAAAATACATACATTAAAAAATATAGAAAAAATTCCGTGGATTTTTAAGAAACAATTGTTTAAAAATTAGTCTGTAAGAATTTCCACTAATTATTCTAGAAAGCCCCTAGCTTTTAGAAAAACTAATTTTTACAAGATATTTTAAAAAGAGAATGTACCTTTCTTCTTTTAACATTTAAGGACATTATGAATAGAAAGAAAAAAATCTAAAACCGAGTTTCTTCACAACAACAGAAAAGCATGAAAGGAATTTGGAACATTTAGAATGTTACCAGAAATTCTAGAAAGTTAAAAAATTTTAAATATTAACCTATCTTGATGATTCTACACTCATAATCTGCTTAGCTGAATCTGCTACCACACAGTAGAAACTTGGCTGTTGGCAGAGAGCCTTTGTCTAAAGTGCTCTACGAACTATGTTAGATAAGGCTGGCTTATGCTAGTAGGACAACAGATGTAAGATTACCCTTTCTGTCCTATCAGCACAAAATAACCGAGTGTGATGTCTCTTCTGAACTACAATGTAGGTTATTCCAGGTTGATAGTCTTTTTCCAAACTGATGCAGGCTTCTCGAATTGCTAGTAGTTCATAATATAATACCTACAGTAGATGAAATGGAAAGATTTGATACAGTCAGCTGTTCTCTTACACACAATTCAAAGTAAGATAATTATTTAGTCTCAGTATTTCTTTCTTTCTTCCTTTTTTTAAAAGATTTTATTTATTTTTAGAGAGAGGTAGGGAGGGAGAAAGAGAGGGAGAGAAACCTCAGTGTGTGGTTGCCTCTCGAGCATCCCCCACCAGGGACCTGGCCCGCAACCCAGGCATGTCCCCTGACTGGGAATCAAACTTGCGACCCTTTGGTTCACAGTCTAGCACTCAATCCACTGAGTCACACCAGCCAGGGCTCAGTATTTCTTTTTTTAAAAAAGTATTTATTTTTAGAGAGAGGGGAAGGGAGGAAAAGAGGGAGAGAAACATCAACGTGTGAGAGAAACATCTAATAGCTGCTTCTCATAATCCCAACAGGGGACCAGGCCCACAACCCAGGCATCGGTCCTGACTAGGAACTGAACCGGCGACCTTTCAGTTTGTGGTATGACACCCAACCCACTGAGACACACCAGTCAGAGCAGTCTCAGTATTTCTTAATCTCATCTGTTTCATCTTAACTATTATCAGAAAACAGTCTTAGCAATCAAGGACAGTCTTAACAATCTAGGCTTACATATCCACAGTAAACATTTTAGAAGGGAAATCTCTAAGGAAGCAACAAATTTTGACTTTAGGAACTCTCAATTAAGGCTTCTAACTTCAGAACTAGATGCCATATTATAAACACAGTATCTGATTTAACCATAGTATGATGAGATCCCAGGCAACCAACCTGCCTAAACTGTCCCTCTGAAACACCATCCCGATAGAAGATGATACGAGTAGGTTTGAACCGAGTTGACTTATAAAATTGAATGAGAAGTTCTCGGACCATGGAGGCCAAGTCCTGGATGATCTCCTGTCGGGGTCTCTGAACTCTTACTGTAGCACAGTATCTGCTCGGGTGGGCATCCATACTCCCTACAACCTAAGTTGGAAAAGTAAAGAAAAAGAAAAATTAAGATTATCAAAACTACATGGATATGAACTTACTGCAATAAAAAAAAATGGAAAGAAAGTACATGGATTTCACTTAGATTTATATTTTATTTTAACCTCACAATTTACCACTGTTCATTTGGGGAGTAACAAAAAATAGATCATTCCTAGTGAAGAATGAAATAAAAGGCCTAGTACAGGGTCAAAAATTATTTTCCTATAAGAAGGCTGCACTTCACATTTAACAATTAGATACTAATTTCTGGATGTTGCTAGTAGACCCAATGATTAGCAACGGGGGGGGGGGGGAGGGGGGAGGAAGAGACAAAAGATGTACATAAAGACAGTAAGATAAAGAAGATAAGTAAAAGGAGACGACCCATTCAAACCCTTGATTTCTCTTTGTATCTTTTATACTTCAGGAAACCACACCACCAGAAGCCATACTGAAGACTTTGGCATCACCTCAGAAATGCTATGTTCCATAAATTTTAAAAGAATTTTACCTCTTTTACTGCAATGTCCTAGACCAGAAGGCTTGAATCCATAGTCAAGTTTTACTGTGATGTACTTGTGTTTTCTATCTAGTACTTAGGGAAGCTAACTTCCTGTTAAGTATATCTTACTCATTTGAAACCAAAGCGTGGAAAATTCTTATGTTTTTTTCTTTTGTCTTAGATTAGAAAATAATAAAGTTTTTACAAAAATGAGCCAGAACTACTTGCCTACTTTTTTATGTACATGAGGTTGTACCTGCTTTTTCTTCATGTTATATATATACACATATAAAAATATACAAATATATTTATATATATAAATAAATAAAAAACTGTATGGCATCTCACTACTAAATATAAATATACATATAAATATATAAAGAACTGCACGGTATCTCACTACTAAAAAATTTATCTATATCCCTTCTGATGGCACAAAAGCCTCACAAAAGCATACTGGCCTCACAGGCTGTTATACTACATTTCAATTCCTTGCATTTTTCAACATTCTCCAAATGCACTAGGTTTTGGCAGTCTAAATTTTAATTTCCATCACAATCAAGGTAATATGTATTATACTATATTGCATTTATTACTTATATTTGTTTCTCACACTAGTCTTTAAGTTCTTGGGAAAAGAAGCCATATAGCAAAGAGAATCAGTTAATAGAATCTATTTCCAAGATCTCTAATAATCATAAAAGTGGATATTAGGTGGAAAGAGGTTTAGTAGAAAAGGACAATGACTACCCAGAAGTCCAAAAGAATTCCAATATGCTTAAACTTTCTTTGAAAAGGGTCTCAAAATAACAAATCCAAAGTAAGTCTTTAGAATTTCTTTTTTAAATCATTTTATCTTTTATAAGAACATTTTTATGAATATCACTACCATCTCTGGGACACTTGAAATTAAACAATTCATGCATAACTATAAGAATACAAAGCATCATAATTTATTAATAGATAAAAGTCAATTTTCTTCACTAATGAAAATAGCTTTTGAATATGTAATATTCAAAAGAGTTTTTAATATGTAAAAATGTTAATGTTACTATCATTTTCAAAGATAAGTAAGGTTTATCAGATTGTTAAAACTTAAAATTTATGTAAAGATTATTATAATGGATAATGAAAAAATACAAAAATCTTACAGCTTAATTTCTAAAATTTACTAAGTATTCCTAAAATATGTTGACACTTGAAAAACTGGCAGTTATTAAAATGAAGCAATTTTCAAGTTGGGTAAAATATTATCTGGCTTTCTGTGGTTTATAAGAGAGACACTTAAAAGAACTGATGACACAGAATGGTTACAGACATAGAAAGAGGTAAACTACAGTAGGCAGATGTTAAAAGTAGGAGTGGCAGTATTAAAATGAAGAATTCAAGTGCAAAGTATTAAAATGAACAAAGGTGGAAGATATTTTATATTGAAAAAAATTTCAAACTACCAATCTTAAATATAATGCATCTTTCTGTATCAAAGTCACCACTGAAATACATAAACAATCTCTCTGAATTACAAAAAGTAACTGAAAACATAAAATCATGGAGGGGTCATATAGACAAATTAAAGTAGGAAACAGAAGATTTGTGCAATATAATTAATAAACTTGATTTAATAGCTATATATGGAACCTATAGCCCCAAACCAGAGCAGAATCATTCTTTTCAAAAACCTAAAGAACTTATGAAAGTTGACTTTCTTTATATATATTTATAAAAGTTGGTTTCAAAGAAACTATCATTAAAATTCAAAAGTTGAAACCAAAATGTTGATCTTCTAAACTTTAGGTAAGATAAATCTGCCTGATGATACTCACAGCAGCAATAGAAGGCTTCTTCCCATCACCAGCTGGTGGATGAGTGACATCTGCTCCCAAAAATATCACTGGCTGCTGGAACACAGAAGGTCTTAAACAAATTTTAAAAAAGAGTTAGTCAATCCATTTTTTCATTATCTATTTAACTGTTTCATACTACTGTAACATAACTGCAAGCTGACAAAGCACAGAGGAGATTCTACAGACAGATTCATAGGTCTGAAATACTGACAGCATTATTCCCTTAATTCATGAATCCCCCGGGTCAATGAAGTGAAAACTGTCACCTCGGGTCTACCCAGTGTCTTATTCAGAGCAGTTTTCTGCCTGAAGTCTTGGTGATGGTGGGTGCATAGGGCAACTGCTGCCAGTGTTCCTCATAACAGGCATAAAATGCTAAACTTCTTCAAATTAATCTACCAATTTGTATTAATCTTTCTTTAATCTACTTATGTTTTTAGTTTATGTAATCTCTTTAGGAGAAAAAGAATCATTAAACTGAAAGGGATTACTACTCCCCATTCTATGGTCAAAAGTATAAATCTGAGTAACATATAGTTCATTTTATTTCTGAAACTATAGCTTTTAAGATTCAAATGGTTATTTCTTAGTTCTTGGGATTGTTGATAACATTCTACATTCATTCCATTTATGAATCTCCTCTCATATTTAATAAGGATAGGAAGTAGAGGCAGATGGAAAAAGAGGGAAAAAAGAGCTTTTATGTTAAACATATATCCTTATTGTAATATTTGTTTGTGTGCATAATGGTCAAGTTAACTTTTTAAAGCCCTAGTTGTTTTAGCTATTAAAAGGAAACCTGCTGTTCAATTCTCCAAGTAACAGCTTCTTCCCCAGCTCCTGTTTCTAGCTTATTATGTCTCATACTTCCTAACAGCTCCTAGACATGATGGTGACCCAGCAGTACCATCTGCTGTCCCACTGACTGCAGCAAGGATTGATACGGTTCACTTAACTGATCTACTGAATTGACATTACTCCCCGTCCCCCCAGACCCTCCACTCTTCCCTCACTTTCTAGGTAAACAGCCACATGACATCAGGTTGAAGACAACCATCAAATAACGAAACAATTCTTCAAGCTGGGCTCTCCAGTAAGAAATAAATAAAGCTCTCAATACTTTCTAGCTAGGCAAGAGGTATCTTGCATACTAAATGAAAATGGAGGTAAGAGGGGATTTTCACAAGAAAATTTGTTAATCTTGCCAATCCAAACTCTTAATTTTTTGCCAAAGTGTCTACTTAGAATCATCAAAGTGGTTTCTTACACAGATGTTAGATATGGCAATATACAGAAAACCGAAATACTAAAAATAATGAATATTTTATTAAGTGAATAGCTTAACTTACCTTTGATGAGGTACAAGAATATTATTGATCCCTCCAAGTTTAACATTTATCTTTAGGCACAGGTTTGACAGAGTTTGAGGGGATGTTTTTATTACATTCTTTACTTGAACACACTGTGTAGCCATACCCAAAAGTGTATCTCCTACACGTTTCACCTCCGCTGTGGAACAAATACAGATATCTCTCATTAGAAAAAAGGTCGAACTTTACCGAAAATTAAGGTACTGTGTTTCTCCCCTTGAAATACATTATTGTATTACAGGGTAGCAAAAATTACACCAGTACTAAAACAATGCTGCTATAACTTAATGTATGCTGCTTTGAAGATCAGCTTAAGTATTTACTGATAATTTTTCCAATTGTTTTCTTCTTTGTATAAGAAAGTTTATTTTTACTAGCATAAGAGAACTATAGCTCTGACAGGTATGGCTTAGTGGACTGAGCGCCAGCTTGTGAACCAAAAGGTCGCTTGTTTGATTCCCAATTGGAACACTTGCCTGAGTTATGGGCCAGGTCCCCCCCAGTTGGGGGCATGAGAGAGGTGACCAATCGATGTTCCTCTCACATATCGATGTTTCTCTCTATTTCTCCCTCCCTTTTGCTCTCTCTAAAAAAAAGTCTTATAAAACTATAACCACAACAACTGAAAAAGCATAAAGAAAAAAAATCATACATAAATCCCTTATTAGTATTTTACTGTACTCTCTTCCAGTACTTTTCTCCATTTATATGATTTTAATGCAGTTATAATCCTATTCTCAAACCTTTAATTTAAAAATACAGAAGTATTATAGGGGAAGAATAGAAGGCCCCTATTTATTTCCCCTTCTCTGCCATTATAACTACCATAAAGAATTCAGTGTATATAACTTCTTATATATAAAACACATAGAAAGAATTTTAAAATAAAAATTGAGAACATACTAGGCATTCAATTTTGCAACTTGTCATTTTCACTTGATAATACCGTGTGTTCTTATAGTGATCCTGTTTTTAAATGCCATAAGGTATCATACACTGCTTGTTCCAGTTCTCATTATTTCAAATGATGCTATGAATAATACCCTTGTATATTTATTTTTGTTTGGCTGTGAAAATATATATAGCTTCAGAATACAAGTAGAATTAGGGGTTAAAGGCATATATATATTTAACATTTTTATAGATATGACAAAATGCCCTCTTTAAAGATTCATTCATCATTCAACAAATATTAATGTACACCTAATACATGCTAGTACTGTGCAAGGTTCTAGATACACAATAGTGAGTCAACAGAGACACTGTGGCTGTCTTCATGAAGCTTTTAGTATAGTCAGAGAAATGGGCACTGATTAAATTACAACTCAAATTTAACATTACAACTGTGAAAGCAACATAAAGGAGTAGTACGAGGTGCTATAAGACAATGCAAGTGAAGAATTAGACCTTGTCAGGGAGGTCAGGCAAAGCTTTTCCCAAGGAAGGGATGTTTGAGCTTAAATTCACAAGAGTGTACATTTGCTTGGTGAAGGGTGGAAAGTGGGGTATGAGAAGCAATACAGGTAGAAGGAAGGGGATGAACAAAGAATTTCTGTGTGGGGTGGGAGGGAAAGCATAAAGTGAGACTAATCCTAAAGAGTTAGAAAGTCATGATTTGAATACGCAAATCCTTGGAAGATTCACTTAAATATTAACTTTATCAATTACATAATGAAAAATGATTAAAGTGGGAGTGATAGGAAAGGAGATAAAATCAGATTTATATTTTAAAAAGACCACCCTGGATGCTGGTTATAGCCCCAATATGTAAAAAGGCTTGCAAGTCATCACTCCTGTCCTCACAAGGCAAAAACTACACAAACTGAAAATCATTGACTTTTCTTAGATCTATCAGAGAACTGAGGTCACAGAACAAACTACCATCCCAAAACAGGGTCATACAGAGAATCACATTCAAGATCAGCTTATTACAAGCAAGAAGCTGATGAAGCCAATAACTGGTAGGAGCAATTAAGAGTAACTCCCATAATTCAACAAGAATAAAACAAATAAGCCAATTAAAAAGTAGCCAAAGGACTTGAATAGGCATTTCTTTGAAGATATACAAATGGCCAACAAGCACATGAAAAGATGCTCCACATCACTAATCATTAGATAAATGAAAACCCAAACCACAGTGAGATACTGCTTCAACACTCAATAGGATGGCATTAAAAAAAAAAAAAAAGGAAAATAAGTGTTGGCAAGGATGTGGAGAAACTGGAACCTTTGTGCACTGCTGGCAGGAATGCAAGATGGTGCAGATGCTGTGAAAAATAGTATGGCAATTGCTAAAAACATTAAACACAGAATTACCATATGATCCAGAAATTTCAATTCTGGGAACACACCCAAAAGAAGTAAAAGGACTGAAACAAACAGCTGCATACCCATGTTCAAAGCAGTATTCTTCACAATAGCCCAAAGATGGAAGGAATCTAAGTGTCCACTGATGGATGAATAGATAAACAAAATGTGGTATACATATGCAATGTGACATTATTCAGCTTTAAAAAGAAAAAAAATCTGACACATACTACAATATGGATAAACCTTGATGGTATTATGCTAAATGAAATAAACCAGTCACAAATATTGTATGATTCATTTAGATGAGGAAACCAGAACAGTCAAATTCAGAGAGATGGAAAGAATGGTAGTTGTCTGAGATGAGGGAGAAATGGGAAGTTATTGTTTAATGGGTACAGAGTTTCAGTTAGGGATGATGAAAAAGTTCTGGAGGTTGATTTTGGTGATGGTTGTACAAGAATGTGAATTTACTTAATGCCACTAAACTGTATACTCGTTAAAATGGGAAATTTTATGTTATATATATATTATCCCACACAGAGTATAAAAGTCTGACACGTTACAACCTGTATAAACCTTGATGACATTATGCTAAGTGAAGTAAGCAAGAAACAAAAGGACAAATATTGTATGATTATATTATATGAATTACCTGGAATAGGTAAATTCACAGAGAAAGGAAGTAGAACAGAGGCTACCAGGAGTCGATGGGAGGGGGAATGGGAAGTTACTGTTTAATGGGTACAGAGTTTTTGTTTGGGATTATAAAAAAGTTCTGGCAATGAATAGTGGTGATAGAAATGGATAATGGGTAAGTAGTGATTCACAACAATGTAAATACATTGAAAGCCACTGAATTGTGTAGTTGTAAATGGTTAAAATGATAAATTTTATGTTATGTATATTTTACCACACATGCACACAAAAACTTGTTTAAAAGAAGTTAACCTAGGAATACTCCCACGAAAACAGCACATCAGAAGGAATAAAAACCATGATCAAAGCCTGACACAAAATGACTGACTTAAGGAAGCCACCACCTCTACTAACATGAGACAAATGCAGAGATCCTAGGGCTCAGGCAAAAGAGGGCAAGACTACATACAGAAGCAGCTGAAATACAGGTAGCTGCACTCAGGAAATAAAAAATTAAATAAAAGGAAGTGGCAAATGATGAGATTTTCTATGAGAAGAACAATTGGGATAAAGGGTTTAAAAGGGCTGGGTTTTTTTTTGGTATTTATTTATTTATTTATTTATTTATTTATTTATTTATTTATTTATAGAGCAGGGAATAGAGGGAGAAAAAGAGGGAAAGAGGGAGGGCAACATCAATGTGTGATTGCCTTCCGCACGCCTCCTACTGGGGACCTGGGCCTGCAACCCAGGCATGCCCCCGACTGGGAATGGAACGAGCAACCCTTTGGTTAACGGGCTGGCACTCAATCCACTGAACCACACCAGCTAGGGAGTAAAAGGGCTGTTTTTTAAAATAAGAATTCTAGAAACCTTTAACACTTGAAACTATGTGAGCCGTAATTTGATTTACAAGCACACATTAAACAATTAAATGACTTTTTAAAAAATGAAGGAGAAATACTTTCTCAGACAGATAAAAATGAAGGGAGTTTGTTGACAGTAGATTTGCCTTACAAGAAATGGTAGTTTTTCAGAGAGAAGGAAATTATATAGGTCAGAGAAGAATAAATAAAATTCACTGTTTTGTTTGATTATAGCATATGAATAGGTGAAATGAATAACAGCAATGTTTTAAGGGACAGGAGCGAAGAATTGGAAATATTTTGTCATAAGGTACCTAAATTACCTGTGAAGCGGTACAGAGTTATTTGAGAGAGGACTTAGATCAGTTTTAAGTGTATATTGCAAACTCCAGGACAACCACCAAATTTTTTTTTTTAAACAACTAAATTTGGTCCTGGCCAGGCAGCTCAGCTGGTTGGAATGTTGTCCTGATATACCAAGGTTGCAAGTTCAATCCCTGGTCACGGCACAGACAATAATCAACCAATGAATGCATAAATGGGTGGAGCAATGAATTGATCTCTCTCTCAAATCAATAAAAAGTAAATTAATTAAAATAAGTATAATTGATATGCTGAGAGGAGAGAAAATGAAATAACTAAAGATGTTATATTAAAACCAGAAAAGGCAGTAAAAGGGGAAGATAAAATTAAGAACTAACTGCATATTGCCTTCAAAAAACCAACTTTAAATACAAGGACTCATTAAATCCCAGCTGGGTGGCTCAGTTGGTTGGAGCATCATCCCATACACCAAAAGGCTGAGGGTTTAATCCCAGGTTAGGGCACATACCTAAGTTTCAGGTTCAATCCCCAATTGGGGCATGTATGGGAGGTAACTGATCCATATTTCTCTCTCACATTGATGTTTCTCTCTGTCTTTCCCCCTCCCTTCCTCTCTCTCAATAAACATATCCTCAGGTAAGGATGAAAAAAAAAAAAAAGAAATGTTTAATTAAGGACATATTAAAGATAAAGCAAGACTAGAAGATATACCATGGGAACATAAGGAATAGAAAACTGGAATAGCTGTATTAGTTTCACACAAGGCAAACTTCAGAACTAGAATTATCAGGGAGAAAGAGGGACATTACATAGTGGTAAAATGGTCAATTCTCCAAGAAGACATAACTATCTTGAACATGTCTGCACCTAACAAAAAAACGTCAAAGTAAGTGAACCAAAAATTGATAACACTTCAAGGAGAAATAGACAAATTCACTACTATAATGGAGACTTTGACAACCTTTTATTGGTAATTGACAGACCCAGTAGGCAGAAGATCAGTGAGAATACAGTTGACTTGAACAGCAGCATCACTTAACTGACTCTAGGAGACATCTATAAAATATTTTGTCTACTAACAGCAGAACACATTCTTCTCAAGCTCACATGGAACATTCACCAAGATAGATCTCACTCTGGTCCAAAAACACACCTTAACAAATATAAAAGGATAGAAATTATACACAATGTGGTCTCAGATCACAATGGAATTAAACTAGAAAACAACAGAAAGATAGCTGAAAAATCCCGAAATATTTCCACATTAAATGACATGATTCTATGTAACACATGGATCAAATAAGTCTTAAGAAATTTAAAGGCATTTGGAACTTATTAAAATGAAAAACAACTTATTAAAATCTGTGGGATCCAGTGAAAACAATGCTTAGAGGAAAATTTACAGATTTGAATGCATTTATTAGAAGAGGAAAGCCCTGGCCAGGTAGCTCGGCTGGCTGGAACACTGGCCCAATGCGCCAAGGCTGCAGGTTCCACCTCTGGTCGGAGCACATGCAGGAAGAAACAAATGAATGCACAGATCAATGGAACAACAAATCAATGTTTCTCTCTCCCTTCCTGCCTTCCTTTCTCTCTCTAAAAATCAACAAAATTTTTTTTTAAAAAGAAAAGATCTAAAATCAATTTCTATGTTTCTACCTTAGAAAGAAAATAAGAACAATATAGTCCTAAAACAAGCAGAGGAAAGAAATATTAATAATTAGAGTAGAAATCAATAAAGTTGAAAATAAGAAATCAACAGAAAAAATCAACAAAATCAAAAAGCTGCTTCTTTGAAAAGACCAATGAAATTGATAAAACTCTAGCCATATTAACTAAGAAATAAAGGAGAAGATACCAATTATTAATATCGGAGATGAAAAAAGGATCATTGCTATTGGTCCCATTGACGTTTAAAAAATAATAAAAGAATATTATGAAACTCTAGGCCCACAAATCTGATAACTTACCTGGACCAATTCTTTGAATGACATTACCAAAACCCACATAGAAAACTAGACAGTTTGAAAGGTCTGCATCTATTAAAGAAATTGAATCAATAATTAATAAACTTCCAAAAAAGAAAGTACCAGGCACAGATGGTTCCTCTGGTGAATTCTGCCAAACATTTAAAGACATGATACCAATTCTCTACAATTGCATCTAGAAAATAGAGGCAGAGAAAATGTTTCTTATCTTATTGTATGAGGCCAATATTACCCTAATATCAAAACCGGATAAAGACCAGACAAGAAAGACTATAGATCAGTATCTCTAATAAACATAGATGTAAAAATCCTCAACAATAAAGGACACATGGACAAAACCAAGGAGGAGGGTGGAAGCTAGGGAGGGAGGTGGGTTTGGCTGGGGTCAGGGGAAAATGGAGACAACTGTAACTGAACAACAGTAAAATAATTAAAAAAAAAAACTCAACAAAATATTAGCGAATTGAATCCAAAATTGTATTGGATTTTATACCATGATCAAGTGGGATTTATACCAGGTATGTAAGGCTGGGCTCAACATTCAAAAATCAATTGATCAATCCCATTAAAAGACTAAAATGAAAAGTCAGAGGATCATATCAATGGATACAGAAAAAGGACATGGCAAACTCCATCATGCCTTTATGATAAAAACTCTCAGCAAACTAGCATTCAGGGGAACCTCCTCAACTTGATAAAAAACAACTACAGAAAACCTGTAGTTAACATCATGCTTAGTGCTGAGAAACTAGATGCTTTCCCCTAAGATCAGGAACAATGCAAGAATGCTACCCCTATTCAACATCATACTGGAAGTCCTAGCTAATGGGAGAAAAAGAATATAAAAGTATACAGGCTGGGAAGGGAGAAATAAAACTGTCTTTGATCACAAACGTCATGACTGTTTATGCAGAAAATCACCCAAAATTGACAAAAAGCCTCCTGGAACTAAGTGATTATAGCAAGGTTGTAGGGTACAAAGTATACATGCAAAAGTCAACTGCTTTCCTAAATACCAAAAATAAACTGGAGTTTAAAATTAAAAACACAATACAACTTACATTAGTACAAAAAGAAAAAAATAGATACTTTTATGTCAACACAAAAACCTGCACATGAATGTTTATAGAGCATTATTCATAATTTGACAAGAACTGGAAGCAATCAAAATGCCCTTCAATAAGTAAAAGGCTAACAGGCTGTTTGCAGTCCATCCATACAATGACAAATTTTCAGCAACAAAAAGAAATTATTTATCAAGCCACAAAAAGATATGGAGGAGCATTAAATGCATACTGCTAGGTGAACAAAGCCAATTAACAAAGGGTACATACCCTATGACCCAACTATATGACATTTCAGAAAAGGCAAAACTATAAAAACATAAAAAGACCAGTGGCTGTCAGGAGTCTGAGGAGAGGGAGGGAGGGCAGGAAGGAGGGATGAAGAGAAGGAATACACTAGGGACTTTTGGCACAGTGAAACTGTTCTTTAAGATACTGTAAGAGTAGATTCATGACGTTATGCATTTATCAAAACCTACAGACCTCTACAACACAAAGAATGAAGAAACTGTGGAACTATTTTAATAATTTATTAATATTGGTTCATTAAATGTGCCATACTTACACAAGATATTAATAGTAGGGAAAATTGTGCATATAGTAGGGAAGGGAGGCATACAGGAATTTTATATTACCTACTCAACTTTTTTGTAAATCTAAAACTGTTCTAAAAAATAAAATTTAGCTCTTTTTTCCCCCGGCTGCTTGAAGATGGGCCACCATCACGAACGACACAGTAACTATCTGGACTAGAAGTTCATGAACAACAGACTACTTCAGCAGAAACAAGAGGTCACTGATGTCCTTCACTGTGGAAAGGCAGAGTCCCTGAGACAGAAATTTGGGAAAACCAGCCAAAATGTGCAAGAGCACACCAGACGTCATCTTTGTGTTTGGATTCAGAACCCGTCTTGGCGGTGGCAGGACAACGGGCTTTGTCAGGATGTGTGGTCCCTCAGATCACACCAAGAAAAACGAGCCCACAGACTTGCCAGACACTCTGCACGAGAAGCGCTCGGGAGGACAGAGGGAGGAACACGGGAGCGAAATGAGAAAGTCGGGGGCCTGCACAGGCCAGCGCTGGCGCCGGCAGAAAGGGATGCTGGGCAGTGGGAGCAAAGATTCCTCAGTGACTGTCTGTGGTGAGTGTGCAGATTTCTTGTGAGAGGACTAATAAACTAAGAACTTTAAAACATAAATACATAAAATCTATTAATTAAAAAAATCACCCTGGAAGCAGTGTAGAGAATGGACTAAAAGGGAAATAGAGGGAAAGCAGGCAAGAACACCAGTTTAGAGGCTGTTAATACCAACTTTTCTTTATATCAACAGTGTATGAGAGCGTATCTTTAATCACATCTTTGCCAAAAATGAGTGTTATAATTGTTGGTGAAAATAACTTGTTATAGTTCATATTCTTTAATGACTAATGAGGCAGAGCACCCTTTTTATAAGATAATTGACCATTTGTTTTTCTGTTTTATGTCCCGTGTCTCTTTTTTAAATTTTTGTTCTTCTCCTACTGATTTTACAAACTCAGTTTAAAACCTCTGTATTGTCACAACTTAAAAAACCTTTGAATTTATAACCATCGTTTTAAATCATTGCATAATATTTCATCAACGTACTATAACTTACCCATTGATTAAATCCAGTTCTCATTAGTTTTTTTAAAGATTTATTTATTTTTAGAGAGAGGGGAAAGGACAGAGAAAGAGAGAGAAACATCAATGTGTGGCTGCCTCTCTCGTGCTCCCTACTGGGGACCTGGCCCACAACCCAGGCAGGTGCCCAGACCTGAACTGAACCATCAACCCTTTGGTTCACAGGCCAGTACCCAATCCACTGAGCCACACCAGCTAGGGCAGTTCTCAGTATTTTTTTAATATTACATATATTACAAAAATTTCGTGCATAGAGATTTTCCTACATTATGAATTCTTTCCTTTGAATACATTTTTGAAGTTGGAAATACTGAAGTGCAGACCAAAAACACATTTTTATAATTTTGATGGGAAGGATATTATCAATTTTAATACATCAACAAAGGATTAAAATGCTAGACTCATTGCATACTCACAAGCACTAGGTATTATATTATTTAAATATATTTGCTAATTTAGTAGCTAACAATTTTGCTTTTTATTAATTTGTACTTTAACTACTGGTAAAAACTAACATTTTCTCATACATTTACTTGTTTTGTTTTTTTTTTTTTTGAGAAATTTTGGTTTATATTTTTTTAAAATAAGATTTTATTTATTTATTTAGAGAGAGGGGAAGGGAAAGAGAAAGAGAGGGAAAGAAACATCAATGTGTGTTTGCCCCTCACATGTCCCCAACCGGGGACCTGGCCTACAACCCAGGCATGTGCCCTGACTGGAAATGGAATTGACAACCCTTTGGTCTGCAGGCCCGCACTCAATCCACTGAGCTACACCAGCTAGGGCTGGTTTATATTCTTTGCATATTCATCTAAAAGTGTAATTCTTTCTTTGTTGAACACAATAACATACCTATAAGAGTATTTTAACTAACAATAAACTAGTCTTTTATTGTCTCCGTTTACTGCAAATACTTTTCACTTTCTATTGGTTTCCTTTCCATTTTAGTTATACATTTGTGACATACAGTGATTTTAATTTTTATGCTGTTAAATGTAATAATTCCTTTGTGAATGTTTTGATAATTTCTAAGCTTCACTGATTGTACTCCATTCAGTAGCTTGAAAATTATACTTTGTGGTTTTTTTTTTTTGTAGTTTTAAACTAGATTCTTTTACTAGAAAGAACATTATTGGGACAGTTGTTAGAGCTCAAATAGTATCTGAGGGTTACATAGTAGTAATGGGCCAATATTAATTTCTTAATTTTGATGGATATGGGTATGAAATACACATTAAAGAATCACAAGGAGATCGAAATCAGGTTGGCAACTTATTCTAAAATGGTGACAAAAAGAATGTTCTTTGTACTGTACTTGCAACTTTTGTGATTGTATCAAATTTTTTTTAAATATATTTTATTGATTATGCTATTACAGTTGTCCTATTATCCCCCCTTCATTTCCCTCTACCCTGAACACCCTTTCCCACCCACATTCCCCCCCTTTACTTCAGTCCATGTGTCATAAGTTCTTTGCTTCTACATTTCCCATACTATTCTTGCTCTCCCCCTGTCTATTTTCTATCTACCTTCATTGCTACTTATTCTTCGTATCTTTCCCCCACTCTCCTCTTCCCACTCCCCTGTTGCTAACCCTCCATGTGTTCTCCATTTCTGTGGTTCTGTGCCTGTTCTAGTTGTTTGCTTAGTTTCTTCTTGTTTTTGTTTCAGGTGTGGTTGTTAATAATTGTGAGTTTGCTGTCATTTTACTACACCTGTTTTTTTATCTTCTTTTTCTTAGATA